>LR880966.1:23828236-23838477 GCA_904067115.1 Aegilops sharonensis | reverse complement strand
TTATTTTCAATTGAACATGCTTTTTTCAAATGAGCATGCTATTTTTAAAATATTAGAATGCTTATTTTCTATTTGAAAATAATTTTTTCAAGGTTATTTGAAAACGAAGTTTCTATTTTGATTTCAAGTAGGCTTCGAATGTTCTATTTTCTTTTATATATATAATTTTTTGGTTTCTATTTTATATTTCAAGTATGAAATTTGACTACACTTTGAACAAATTTCAGCAATATATTATGTAAAAAATGAAAAAAATACAGAAAACCAACTTCACTAAAAATGCATTGTTTCATCGATGTTGATAAATCATAACTAGCCTACCATGTCGATCCGTCCATAATAAAATGAGGGCGTACCAATCAAACAAGGAATTCAGAAAAATAGTGGTAGTCCATCAAATAGGTCTAATATATCAGAAACAAGGTGGATCACGTCATGGAAAACTGTCTACTTTAGTTTGTTCTCAATTTTTCGACCCCAGAAATTCTTTTGTTTTCTCTGCTTGACCGTGTGCGTCTAAACATCATGTCTCGACTTCACTTTATCTTTCCTACATGAAACAACGTTTGTTAATAAGATAG
Organism: Aegilops sharonensis; assembly: GCA_904067115.1. Classification (NCBI taxonomy): domain Eukaryota; kingdom Viridiplantae; phylum Streptophyta; class Magnoliopsida; order Poales; family Poaceae; genus Aegilops; species Aegilops sharonensis. The sequence goes on along the minus strand of LR880966.1, from coordinate 23,837,896 downwards.
CAAAGAAGATTTGAGCATGTACAGTACACTATAACACAAAAAACACTAACTTCACTGATTTTCTCTTCATAGCCGCAGAAGCTAACTTGATAGCACTTATTTGCTCAGCCTGTGGTACATTCCTAGAATGCCTTTTTGTCTTCATCACCCCTTTGGCCTGTTCTTTACCGCCCTTCCTAGAGTATTTCATGGAAAAGTTAAGAAACGTCAACACAGTACTAGCAAATACCCGACTTCTAGAGCGGACATGTAACTACAAACACTAACTTCACTGGTTTTCCTCGCACACCCTTGTCATCGTTCTTTTTCTTCCTCCCAGCTTTGACATTTGGAGCGCCCTTGCGTTTCCTACAAAAAATGAAATAGATGAATCTGCAGCCAGCATTCGAAAACATGTTTAAGTATGCACAATTGTGCTAATGCCCACTTGTTTGGTTTTGTGTAATCCTCTTCTGCAACCTCCAATTGTCTCTTCCTAGCCCTCATCAGCCCACCATCTTCTGCATCTGAATCTTCCTCTTCTTCCGCATCTGAATCTTCCTCTATTTCTGCATCTGAATCCCCCTCTTCTTCTGCATCCGAATCTCCCTCTTCTTCTGCATCTGAATCTTCCTCTTCTTCTGTACCTAAATCTTCCTCTTCTTCTGTATCTGCCTCTGTCTCTTCTTCTGTATCTGCCTCTATCTCTTCTTCCGTATCTAAGTCTGTCTCTTCTTTTTGCTTCTTCCTCCTTGAGCTATTTGATTTCCCTGATTTTTCCCTGCATAAATTGAAGAAAATCATGTGAACACTCTCCGGGAGAACATATTAACACTGTAAGCATGTATGGAAATGAACAATGAGATTAACATGTGCACTAACTTCGTTGCTTTTTTAAATCTTCCTCTTCTTCTTTATTTGAATCTGTGTCTTCTTCTGTCTCTGAGTCTTTCTCTTTTAGCTTGTTCCTCCTTGTGACCTTTGATTTCCCCGATTTGTTCCTGAGTAAATTGAAGAAAAAGATGTGGACACTCTCCCAGAGAACATATTAACATTGTAAGGCTGTATGGAAATGAACAATGAGAAAAACATGTGCACTAACTTCATTGCTTTTTTTCCCTCTCATCTGCTCGCGCCTGGATTTAATCCTCTTGTTCGATTCTTCAGTAGTTGGTCTCCCTTTTGGAACTATTTTGATTGGATTTTCCACATCATCAGTGCAGCATTCGCGAGTAGCAGAGAAGTATGCCGACAAAGGAACAAATGATTTATGGCCTTTATCCAAATCAGTTTTTTCTGCATCAACCAATATACTCCGGAGGAGCTCCATCACCTGTTCTGACTTTGAATCGCTAGTTGCGGCTGTGAATAAAGCATCACTAGCCATGTTGTGTAGTTGATGATACTTATTCATGTGATCAGACCATACATGAGTATTCGCAGTCCTCGAAGAAGGGAATGCTGGCTTGGCATGCATTCTCCATCTTTTCTTGACAATTTTTTTTGGAAATGTGCGTACACCAAGATGATCCAGAACGCAAAATATATGTGCGCATGGGTAATCGTGACTTTCCAACTTTTTACATTTACAAGCTGCATCATCCAGTCTTGCTCCTGTAAACAAACAAGTCACATGATATATAAAAGCCACAGGCTTAGCATCCACGCCTTGTGCATCCATCTTTTTTGCATTCAACTCCTCACTGTTCTTACCTTCCAAGTCATTGGGATCCTTAGCATCCAGGTTTTTGGCATGCAAGTCCACACCATCCTTTCCTTCCAAGTCATTGGGATCCTCGGCATCCAAGTTTTTTGCATGGAACTCCTCAGCATCCTTACCTTCCAAGTCATTGGAATCCTCAGCATCCAAGTTTTTTGCATGCAAGTCCTCAGCATCCTTACCTTCTTTACCTTGCAATTCTGTAGCATCCCTACCATGTGGGATTTTATCATATGGGGCTTTGTGCAAAACTCCAAACACGACCAAACCATCACATGCTACCCGGTCCGTGACCTGCCAATTTGTCCCTTCGACAATCTGACGCTTTACCTTTGGAAACATCACAGTTGTATAAATATAAGAGGCAACAATCTCAAGAGGGTGTGCATTCAACTTAGTGAAGGGTATCGTATGACTTGCTACTGCATCTAATACTGCTTCATTCTTACGATTATGGATACACAGTGCTCAACATGCTGCAACAAATCAACAAGCTGCATCTTCCTGTTCAAGTGCACATGAAGCCTTGAGTTGAGAGACTCACTCCTCTGATTACTCATCATGCCTAGGAAATATCTACCCTTTGTGTACGCAGCAGCCCATTTGTGTCGCAGCTCGTACATCCTGTTAACCCATGACGGCCTCTTCCCCATTGGTTTTATTTTGAACCAAACCTTATAAGCCTCCCATCTTTTTTCAAACTCATCAACATCCCAACGACGTTAAATGAATTCCCTAAATTGCTCAAGCTTTTTCTTGCGGAGGTGCATCACCATATTCTCCTCGATATGCCACGTGCACACACGATGAACTATTCCAGTCCAGACAGTAGCTATTGCTTTAGCCATTGAACCGTCCCCATCGGTGATTGCTGAAATGGGTGCCTTCTGGGACATTGCCTCCAAAAATACATGAAGAAGCCACTGGTATGATGCAACTGTCTCGTCTGACACTAGACCGCCCCCCAACAAAACTATGATGTGGTGATGGTTCAGACCAAGAAATGGAACAAATGGAAGCATGTACTTGTTAGACAGGTATGTACTGTCGAACACCACGACACCACCAAAGGCAACATAGTCAATCCGGGATGGTGAATCAGCCCAGAATATGTTCCTCAAATGGTCTTCTTTGTCTTTTGTGTATTTTAAAAAGAATTTCGGGTCTGCTTTTTTCTGTGCAATCATATAAGTGAGCAAATATCTAGCGTCAATGCCTTCTATCTTGCGTTTCTTCTGGATTGAAACATGGTTGTATAGGTCTCGATCTATAAATCCAAGCTTGTCTGGACCTCCGGCATTCTTCTCCATTACATTCATAATATGATGTGTTCGAAGTCCACCGACAACATACTCGATGACATCGGCCTTTTGTGCGTCAGTCATTCTACGATGAGCCGATAAGTAGGGAGTCAGGTCAGCAAAGACAAAAAGATGGTTATGCTTGTCCACAAAATCCTTGACGAACCAGAGGCCACTACTATCTTGTAGCTCAACCTGAAAAAGAGCGGGACACCCACACCGAGAATGACCCCTCGGTGTTCTTTTTCTTTCAGCTCTATTAAAGTGCTTAAGGGCCCGCCATCCTTGTTTGCAGCACTTGTATGTCCTTTTGTATGCATTTTGTTTCGGACCCGTACCCCTGTACTTCAGATCATCCTTTCTAACACCAAACCCTTTTTTCTCGCATAGCCTACGTAGAACATGTAGGCTTCTTCCTCAGTCCTGAATGTCTTGTTCACAATCTCTATGTATTAAGTACACTCATTCAGATCTGAACCAGCCATGCCTTTATTATCAATTCCTTTACCTTGCATGTGTACATCATCCAGGTCTATGCCATCCTTGCCTGCATCCTCATTAGCATTATCATCCGTGCGCATACCATGCATTCATTTGCCTTCGTTTCGTCTATCACCAATGTCCTTGTGATCCTTCCGTGTATTCCCCAAGTTTTTGCCATCGTTGCCTTTATCATCCATGTCATTATGCTGCCAACGAAAATAGATAGTCAATGTTACGGATGGATAGCATACATAATAATTATGCAATACTCTGCTTAAATAACTGCTTTAATTTTTCATATCAGATTCTTGTACCAAACTCAGTCCTTCAAAAGATGTAAGTAAGTATAAAATATGCCCTGACTAAATCCGGAAATATTTAATTGATTGTACTTGTTGTAACTGATAATCTCCTAACTAAATCCAAAGTGCACGAATCTTTCATGTCCCCTGATAGATCCACCCTGATAGATCAATTATCTCCAAACTCCATTCAAAATTGTATCCTAACTGAATCCAAAAGTATCACCTAACTAAATCCAAATTATCTCCTAACTAAGTTGAAAATAACTCCAAACACCATACAAAAATAATTATCTCCTAACTAAATCCAAATTATCTCGAAACTCAATTCAAAAGCATCTCCTAACTAAATCCAAAATAACTTTCTTTGAATCCAAATCTGCTGACAACTTTCTCATGGCACACAACCCTAACTAAGTGCTTCAATATGTCGTAGCTAAACCCGACTTACACTTCCTTTGAATCAAAATCTTGTCACAACTTTCTGAAACCATAAACACTAACTAACTACATCAACATGTCCTAGCTAAATCCAACTTACACTCCCTTCCAATCGAAATCTCGTCACAACTTTGTGAAACCATAAACCCTAAACCTCACATGACATATCCTAAACCCTAATCAATTCTGACCCCTATTGGTACTATATGCATAAGGGACCAGCAAAGATTTGAGATGGCTAGGTACTTACAGCGAAGATCCGACGTGAAAAATTTGATGCACGTCGATGAGGATTATGTGGCCTCTCGGGTCGGGGAAGGTGGCGTCCGCTCGGGGAAGGAGGGGAGGCTAGTCGGAACATCTGGCGCCGCGACCCGAGTGGGGTGACTTGCGATGGAGGGGGAAGGGGGGACTAGGAGCAGGAGGAAGGAGTGACACGGCGAGTGCGATCGGCGGCGATCAAGGGAGCCAGGGGCGATCGGCGGCGATCGAGGGCGCCGGAGGCGATCGGCAGCGATCGAGGGCGCCGAGGTTAGGGCTCAAGAGGAGGAGAGAGGACGAACCGCTCGAACCAAAATTCAAAAGAGTACGCACGATGATTGGACCTCTATAATGAAGTGTTTTATTAATGCAATTAATTTAATCCAAAAAATCGGACGAGAATACCCCTGGACTTAATTGGGCCGATTAAAGGTACAAAAAATTTTAGGTCAAAAATACCCTTGGGCTCAAAAAGGCCCAGTTATTCTCATCCGTTAGATCACCCATATAATACACGTGATTTGGTGTATTATGATGCACCGTAAAATTTCCCATATTTTTTGGTTAAATGGGCAAATTTCCGAGTGCCCTGTCATTTAAATCCTGGAATATATAGAAGTCCAGAATTGGTATTGCTGCAATGACTGAACAAATTGAAACCAACTGAATAAGAAAAATTGTTGGCCATGTACCAATAGTTGTCATAGACATTCACACTTTAAAAGGAAGTTTTCACCGATCATATAAATGCTTCTACTTATGTTTATGTATGTGGTACATACAATAGAGGCAAAGAAGATACTATAGGCTTTTTGACAAATATTTGGAACACACGACTTCATGATGGTGAATGTTCTTCATCGTACATTCACCATCACGAAGTCATGTGTTCGTCCTTTGGTCGCGCAATCTAGATCATAGTTTGTGCGTGTGTACCGTACATATGGATGCTGATATCATTTTTTGGTATGGGACCGAGGAGAGAAAGGATCAAGTAAACGAGCCAATAATAGAGAATTTGTACTTCTTGAACAACTATGGTGTCACCTATGAAAATATCATCGCCATCGTCATATGAAAATATAATGCATCGATGGTTTAAGTAAAACTAATGTGTAAGTCTACGTATGTACCTCTGGTTGGACACAGCTGCAGATTTATTGTACGATGCATCGACACGAGCTACTCGGGTGCTCGGCCAAGGTCAAATTGTGTAGTCCACAATCCTTGCATACTTTGAGAAACTAGAAAATTTAAGAAGAAAATAAGTATATTAATAAGTTGAAAAAAAATCATAATCGAGTTGCTTTTTTTTGGGCTGGCTTTGCACGACAAAATTAATAGCCAAAAGGAGGCCGATCAAATTACATGACATACATTAGGACTCCTCAATACTTGCGTCTTACGTCCAGAAACACCTGTTTCAGATGTATGTATTTGTTCTGCGCATAGTCTCCGACCCATGCGTCCATCAATGTGCAAATATGTTTGACTGGATTGTTGGGATGACCTAAATGTATAGGTACGTGAGACATAAAGGCCGGATAGATTAGCTGAATAGAGATAGATGCGCCAGTAGTGGCCAAGCTCTAATAAGAAGACACGTACATGAGAGAGAGAGAGAGAGAGAGAGAGAGAGAGAGAGAGATTCAGGTTTCCCACCTGGCTTTCCCATAGGAGAAAAGATTAAAAGCTGCCAATATAGAACCAAACTATTGGTGACACACACCAAATTAAGACCAATTGTTGCTACAGGGTCAAAGTAATTAAAGTGTTAATATGGTTACCGATAATATCACTGGTCGAACGACAGACAACATAGCTTCTTGTCCTGTAGGTGGGGGGCGACACTCCCTAGAGGATTGTTGGAAAAAGAAGGCACAGGCATAACTAATCAGTTACGCCGCCAGGTGGAAGCCATGGTGATGTACTGGCGCTTTCCGTCCATATACGCCATTGAAGCGTCAGGGACTGAAGCAAGATTGAGCCTTGATCGATGGCAATAACTCGGAGGAGGCAAAGCGAGGGGACGGTCAAGGAGATCATGTCTCGAGGGCATATGCGTTGGGAGCCTGGTATTCGGAAACTGCTCAGCTATCTCTAATACTTATTTTTTTTCCGTAAGAAAAATCTTGTGGGTCTATGTTGTTGTTGGTTGTTATTATTGAGAATCAATGTACGTGGGATAGTTTTTTATTTAGCACATGTACGTGAGATAAATATAATGTGGTACGTGGGATAGTTTTTTTTCTTTAACCCATGTACGTGGGATAGATGGCAAGGATGTGAGGTAGTTTTTTTTTTCTTTAACACATGTACATGGGATAGATGGCGAGGACTTCTAGATGCACTTCATCCGATGGCTGTAAATGTCTAATTTCCATATCTGACAGTTAATTATTACGTTTTGTAAGGATTAATGTGGAGGCTCGATTGGTGCTTCCAATTAGTAAATACTAGTCGTCAACCCGTGCAGTTGCACCGGCTAGTTCTTTAAGAACATCGTTTATGTTAAAAAGGACTAATAATGAATTCACATACTTTGTACTAAGGTTTTAAAAGTTTATTTTTGCAACAGAAAAGTTTTTAATGTAACCATACGCCTAGATAATATTTGAATGTATTGAAAAGTATGATAATGTTGTTAGTATTACAAAAGCCTATTTTCTTTGACATCTGCCAAAAGCTCATGCCAAAACCAAAATTTTTGCAGCAAAAGAAGAGCATAGGTCAGTAATGTTTCGGAAACCGAAATGCAAATGTGAGAACATATAATATTCAGATGTTAACAAAAAAACACAACAAAACTAAACAATACTTTCATGAATATCGGGAGAGCAGGATAATGTGCATAATTTTGCTATTCTACCCAATATATAAATAAGCATGAGCCCATCAGTTACTACGTTCTTATAAGTAGATAAATACATGGTTTCTTCCTGCATACACAGTTTTATATCTAGATCTTACTGTACCTATGCCCGTTGTTGCACTTCTAGTGTCATATCGTCCATGAATCCACCAGTAGCAGTCACTTCGTGATTTCTCTAATAATCCAAGAGATCAACTGGAACTATGATGAAAACAAACAGTATGATTAAATATTGGAATTGTTATACATATCCGATGCATCGAAGTGGATGCTGAAGTGATGATATGCGCACAACTTTACAAAGTATAAAAGAAAATTGTACTATATAATAGGGAGAAAGAGAAATATAGTGGGAGCGATTGATATATCTTTTCCGAATGACTTATATATAGGTGAACTGAAAACATAAAAGAAGTTTCAGAAACATTTTTTCTTTTCAACTCGCACCCAAATGTGTGTAGTTTTCATTTTAGAAAAGAGAAACAAAAACCTTGGAGCGAGTAAAGGTACATGTCACCTTGCTTCCTAGTTCGAGAAATAGTAATCTAAAGTAATTACTAAAAATGTGCACCGACAGGCAACTACTCCTGAGGTAAAACATAGCAGTAGATTCTATCGACTGACTTATATTATAATTTTGCGGTGCAAAGTTAGTGATTCTAGCTAGGAAACAAATGGGATTTTATCAACAAAATTATTCCTAATAAGGAAATTATACGAATAATGGAAAAATTGATTAGTTTAGTACTTAATGGCTAGGCAGAATGTACATATTTACACTTGATTGTGGTGTCAGAAAATAAAACGCAGGAAAAAAGCTAACAACACATACATATTAGAGGAGATGCTAGAAGAGTTTCTTGATGAACAAATATACCTCTCCATAGAGTTCTGACAGTATAGAGAAACTAAGCATATAAGAGATTACAACATCAACTCCTCTGAACAAAAAATAATAGGAAGCATTCAGTCCAGTTAAAGAAAGAGACACATGAGGAATGTGTACATGCTGGTTAGTCCATTATTGTTTAGTTGTTCCCATCCGTTTCATCAAAACTCGATGAAAAAATTGAATGCTGTTCCAGAACTTAAGAAATATATCCGATCGTACTAATGGTGCGATCAGTACACTAGTAGAAAAAGGGGCTTTCGTCCAGGGCAGTTTAGCCCATTAGTCCCGGTTCAATCCAGAACCGGGACCAATGGAGCTATTTTCCCCGGTTCGTGAGCCCAGGGGGCCGGCCGGGCCACGTGGGCCATTGGTCCCGGTTCGTCCGGACCTTTTGGTCCCGGTTGGTGGGACGAACCGAGACCAATGGTCCTGGCTCCTGGCCCACCACTATTGGTCCCGGTTCGTGGCATGAACCGGGACCAAAGGCTTCCCTTTAGTCCCGGCTCATGCCACGAACCGGGACCAATAGTGCTGCCTATATATACCCCTCGCTCGCGAGCAGAGCACTCCATTGCTCTGTTTTTCTCTTGCCGGCGAGGGGGGGCATTGTGGTGCTCTAGCTCACCTCCTATGCACATGAGGTGTTCGATGAAATGCCCGAGCCACACTACTTAAGCTTTCTCCTCTCCAAGCTCGACCTCAACCTCCATTTTCCTCAATATTTGTCTAGGTTTAGCGGTCCGTCACGCCCCGTCCCCGTCTTCACCGCCGTCGATCACCCGCGCCGATCTCATCGCCAGCACCACGTGGTGAGCCTCTTGTTCTTATCTTCTTTCTGAAAGAAAAATATTCTTACTTGTATTATTTTCTTACTTTTATTATTGCATCTTATATAGTGCGATGGTTTTGGTATCCGCCCCCGTCGGCCCTCGTCCTGTCTATGATTCGGATGTGGTATATATTATCTTTTCATAACGATTGGTTCATTTATTGTTTATGAAAATTATGCCGACCAACGTGACATAGATTTTATTTATCTAGGAGGTTGTTGAACCGGAAATTCCAACCGACCCTATTGTCGAGAGGTTAAATTTAGTTGAAGAAGAAAATAATTTCTTGAAGGAAAAAATAAAAAAACTTGAGGAGGAGAAGATGCTATTGGAGTTGCATGTTGCGGATGTCGTCGATGATCACAAGATCAATATGGATGCAATGCGCTTGAAGATGAGAAAGATTAGAAAATATGCCATTCATACCGAGGCTTGGTATCATTATGCCGTTGGATCAGTTGTTACCTTGGTTGCGATTATGATCGTATTTGTTTTCACATTGAAATGTTTTACATAGTTTCAATGTATGGTTTAATTAATTTAGATGCTCTGCAGAGCTTTATGTTGTTAGATGAGAAC
>LR880966.1:23800144-23811731 GCA_904067115.1 Aegilops sharonensis | reverse complement strand
CCCCCCCTTTTAAAAAAAAAAACAAACCAGAGCCAAAGAAATGCTGACGCGTGGATGCCTATTGGTCCCGGTTGGTGCCACCAACCGGGACCAAAGGCCCTCCTGCCTGGGCTCAGCGGACAGGCCACGTGGAGGCCCATCTGTCCCGGTTCTAGATTGAACCGGGATTAAAGGGTCAGGGCATTAGTACCGACCCTTTAGTCCCGGTTCATGAACCGGGACTAAAGGCCCTCACCAACCGGGACTATAGGCCCTTTTTCTACTAGTGGTATCATGTAAGAAAAATATTTCCAGTCCAAATGGTTCATCGATTTTTTTTAGTAAAGGTACTATATTACTGTTGAAAGACTATCTATTTATTATAAGCTACAACACCTTTTATTAAAGTCTTCGGGACACAAACAACCATGTTAATGTTTGAAGAAACTAGCAAAGTGGCCCGCTCGATGCGCGGGCTAGAAATATATAAAGTTTGTAATATGAGCATATTATCATCTATACAAGAACTGTAACTAACTGTGATGGAATTTACAAATATAAGACATGTACAAACTTAATTTTTTCTTAGACGTGGATGATCTTTTTTATGTATAAATATACATGTTATCCATTTATCATTTACCTTCTGATTACGCATGTTGTAAAAAAAAGTTTAGTTTATGACCATCCGTATTGTGGAAATTATATTTCTATAATTCTTCCCGTATTTTTACCTTGTTGCATTGTAATATCTTTTCCTTTAAAACGCAAATTTAATAGTAATCCATGTTTCGGTGTTGGGAATGGTAAATCTTCTCACGCTATGCAAGATTGACATATTAATTTTTATTTTAGTGATTTTGTACACTAACTGGTGTTTGCGCCGGAACATCTTCAATTTTCTGCTATGTATTATGAACAACTCTTTATGGCATGAATGCATATTTTAGAACAGAAAAACTACAAGTGAAGAATGACCTGGAAGGGGATCCAAACATGAAATAAAAACTTGAAACGACACATGTGATTTCTTTGGCATATTTCTATGGTAGTCTCGATTTAATCATTCATCCTTTGTGCCCAATCTAATTCATTCCTATTTACTCCCCTTATGACAAAATACATCCAAGTAACATCAACACGCCACTACTTGGGCCCATTGATTGTGTTGACTATGGAATCCCAATGGCAACATCGTAGCACTATGATTGTCTTCTAGTGTTTATTAAAAGTAGATCAATCGAGTATCCTCAAATAGTATGAATAATATCTATGGGATATCGATGGATTTTTAACGATTTTGTTTAAATTTAACAAATATTCACACTCCTAGATGAGGTCAATTAGGTAATGATCGATTTAATTCGACAACTACTGGTAATTTGCGCAAGGTAATTAAGATTCAAGATGCACTTTGTAGATCAAATATGATATAAGGAAGTTACTGTACGATATAGAAAATTTGGCTACTTGAAGGTATTTCACATGTTGCAATAATGATGGTAATACTAACAAAGCTGCATAAATTGAATCATTCATATAAAGTATGCTAATATTATTTACTCTATAACCTTATATGTTCTCAATAAATATTGCACTATTGTATAGGTACTATATGATATGGGGGCAAATGTGTGAAGTGATCTAAAAGGAAAGATCTACCTTGCATGTCATGACCAACATATTTTCTTCTTCAAGAAAAGCGAGTACATGTCAGGAAATATTTTCAACATCATTGGTCTTGGAGTGACAATGTCCAATTGCACTTATGAAAAGAATGACACATCACAAAAACTGCAGTAACACATAAATATCTTCTAAGCAATATTCAACATGAAGCTATATGCATGTTTTATCTTTTATATATAATATCAGTCATTTATGCATTATCCTTCTTCTAGTTGGCACTTTTTCAGTTGAACTCTTGAATCATTTTATTTATTTACCCCTCTCAACCTACTCCAAGTGGTTATGGCGGTTATGTGTAGAGGGGTGCATATGTATATACATATAAAAGAGTTTGAACAGCCTGAAGCGTGTTTACAATAGGAAAGGCGATTCAACAACATATGTGATGAGGAACATAGATCATTATATGTTATCTTGCATATCTCTAAAATGATTGTTTCACTGTTTTTTAGAACCATGGATAGTAATCAAGCAATGGGATTGATTCATTGTTTATACATGTGTTTTTAAGGCTTTGGTCCATCCAATAATAGATCAGTTACGATTAGCTTGTACTTCATTACATAATAGGGACTCTGTTTGATGAATTGATTTATTTTTTTGTGATAAAATTTGTCATGTCATACCCCTGAATGCCTAGATTAATCACAAACCATGTTATAATAGCTCTTATAGTTACTTACGGTAAAGAAAATCTTACAGTTTCTTGGTTGCATATATTTGATGTAGATGCTTACTTCTTTCACATGCAATTGAACGGCTGGTATACATAGTTCATTTGTAAATACTACGACCATCTTATTGTAATTTTAGCGTTATTATGATATGATCATTGGTAGTTAGGTTTTCTTGGCCAATTACGGGACTACATGTTGATCTTGCTCGTGTTGTAATTAGCCAACCACAACATGTTGGTTTTGTTCTGATGAAATTAGCCACTGCAACGTCATCTAATTCATCTGAGCTAGTTAATGTGAAGCAATGGTACATGACATCTACTACCCAGGCGGGTCTTTTCGCAAGAACATAAAAATAAAAACAATCACATACATTGGTTCTTCAAGTTGCTGCATAAGATGTGTGTACGGGTTGGCAGATGCTGATTTGGCCGGTCTTCTCGATACCGAAGAAGAGACTGTCCACGCGACCACGTCTTGGGAGGAGGGGTTGGAAGACTTATCACATTTGAGGACACCATTGCGGAGGTACTCAATGTGGAAGGGGGGAGGGGCGCTTGAAAGGCAGAGTTGCTGGACGCGCGCATAGGTGTAGTAGCCGGCCAGCACTGACGTTGAGGCGGGCATAGCTCCTGAGGATCACATAGCCATGGGTCTTTGCCTTGGCATCCGACATCGACATAGTAACGGCGGCCACAACAGCATCATAGTCAGAGGCATCCTTGGATTTGTACCGACGTTGGAGATGGGCGGCATGTACGTGCAAGTAATGCTGGGAGAGATCGACTGCTTTGAAGATTCACCTTTAGTTGCGTTCTCGGTCGTCCTCTAAAGCTGGCTTTGTTTGCATCAGCTAGTGCTATTGAAGCTGGCTTCGTTGCATCTTCCATGCATGATGGGATCCCGTGCATTACTCAAGTATTTATATCGCATCCCCGTAAGTACTGATTGACTTAATGATGTTGGGAAGAAAAGTCCTTGATCCTAAAGGTGATAGTGATGGCCGATACTTTTTGTTTTTGCGTCCGCCAGCAGGGCCTTGATAGCCGCGGGAGAGAACATGGAACAAATGTTTTTTTTTTCTTTCTTTCCAACCAAGCATATGGAGGACAACTGTTTAGGTCAGATGCTTGCATGGCACGTTTTTTCTCAGCCTATATGAGGCATGTAGCCATGTTTTTTTGGGAGGAAACTCATATGCATCTCACGTCACGTTATATGCATGTAGCCATGTTTTTTGTGTATGTTTTTTCTGTCATATGCATCTCACGTCACGTTATATGCATGTAGCAATGTTTTTCTGTGCACGTTCTTTTTTCTCATATTGGCAATGGCGGGTAATTTTTTCACTTAAAAGAAATCTAATGCCTATAATTTTTTAGTTTATTAAATAAATGCTTGGATGTGTCTGATTATTATGTGATTTTCTAGAATATATTTCTTTTTTTGGTGAACTCATCAAATACTTTTTATATGTAATAGATTACTATAAGATAAAAGAGTTGACTAAGCTATCAGCATTGAAGTGTACTCTATCAGGTACAAAGGAGAAATTTTCTCCTAAAACAATTGACGACATGGGCAAACCTGTATCAGTACTTGCACGGGGAAGATCTGATTTATGTTTAAAATGAAAAAAAACTGTAGCTCTGCTATGATGTGCACACCTGCTGTAACCTTGATTGATGCGCCAATGTCCTGTCCGGCACCTTTTCCCGCAAATCAGCTACCAATTCATTGACATAAAGTAAATCGAGAACAAAATATCAGGAGTGTGTCGTAAGTTTTGTTCTTGACATTGTGCTAGTGAATTGGTTGCTGGCGGTAATCCTAGTTTCTTAACCATTATCGAACATGAAATTAAAATATAGTGGACATCCTCTAGATCTTAAATTCAGGGATGGCTTGAGGATCCAGGGAGGCCAATACATTATTGTGTAGTCAGCTTGCGTAGGCTTTCATATACGTTTGTACCTAAGCTATGTAATCTACCTGTGAAGCAATACAGCAAACATCCTGTATATACATACGTGTGGCCATCGAGGGATTTCTTCCGTGTGCGCGCGTGAGCATCATCTTTATTTTCCGGCCGGCTGGTCCCTGTGTTTTGGCGTTGCGCACAGCAGCTACACCCTGGAGATAAAGTACAGATCGGCTAGCAGGAGGGTAGCTTTATAAAGCGAGCAGATCAATCAGATTATATAACATGAACAAATCGGAGGGAGGCCGGAGAATTGGACTCTCTTACCCGCCAGATCAATAAGGAAGTGGACATGTCGATCAAGAGGGAGTCCGGAGGTTTGTATTCGTCTCCCCGCCAGATCGAAGAGGAAACGGAGATGACTGGTGATGGCACAGGAGGGACTGGCAGCTCGTGGATGAGTGGAGGGGCAAGATGAGATGGGAGGAGGAAGAGGACGCTTAAGGCTTCAGGCCGTGATGGTGGCTCTAGTACAATTTCATTATGTTTGAGTTGAAAACTGAGTCGTATATGTCTAGGACTCTTACCATGGCGTCATAAATTCATCTGTTATATGATAACTAATTAATGTGGTGGCTCCGCTGGTCTTGATGTTCGAGTTAAATTGGGTTGGACTAACCGTATATGTCTAGGACTCTTACCACAATTGTAGATTTCATCTGAACCACAGATTTTACATCTAAAGGCTAAATTTACTGTTTTATTAGAATTAAGCGTCGTAACTCCGTTTGTGCTTCCAGTTAGTAAATATAAGATATAAGATATAAGATAAGATATAAGATGATGATGATTCACTTAAATTATATACATATTATTATGTTCTTGTCAGGTATCCAATTTTTTTATGTTGTACTAATTTCGTTTACTTTTTGTCATTGCAGGTGTTAACAGGATGGTGGGCAAGTGTCCAGAGCGCCCCGAGCCTCCTACGAGCGCTACTGTGAGGGGTGGTTCCATTATTGCACCCCAGCCCCCCGGAGAGCGCTGCTAGATAGTATGCAAACAACTATGGAGGGTGCTTCTACTTCAACTGGGAGAGGTCGGGGGAGGACGAAGAAGGCTGGTAGAGGTGGATGTGGCAGCGGGAGCGGTAGGAAGGCTGCTACGCCTTCCTTGCCGCCACCCTCAGCTGATTCACCCGACCACAAGACTGTTCCGTCTGACATGGACCCGTCTCGGACTCCGGTCCATGAGCCTCCGGTCACTGATCCTTCGCCCCACCAGACTCGGGTCGCCGATCCTTCGCCCACGTGAGTCTGGTCCTAGAGTCTTTGTCCCATAAGACTCCGTTCACGGGGTCTTCGTCCTAGAAGACTACGGTCACGGGGTCTTCGTCACAGAAGACTCCGATCCCGCCTTCTTCTTCCCACGAGAATCCGGTCCCGCTGTCTTGTTCCCATGAGACTCCGGTCCCGCCGTCTTCTTCCCACGAGACTCCAGAGGCTAGTGGCCCAGAAGATGGTAGCGAGGACACCTTTTCATATGATAGCTACAACGACAACTAGCTGCTTGAGAAGGGCAAGAAGGTCTACAAGCGTGGCTGTACAAAGCTCCCGTCCGTGCCGACGACCCCCGACCAGAGCTGGTTGATTGCGCCTAAAGGGTTGAAGTAATTGCATTTACCATTTTTTAAACTTTTTGCCATCATGTTCCTTCAAACTAATATCTAATGCGTTGTCCTTGTCATACTGCAGGGGCTGGCTATACCCCCGTGACCGTGGTGTCCGCAGGCCCAACCAGGTCCTTGGCACGCTTTGCCGGCAGCACTTCCTTGGGTGGGTCACGATGCCCAGTGAGGGTCAGGTTCCACAACTAGCACTGAGCTGGGAGTTCTACTCTATTGCCCCGGCCCCTCCAGGGGATATGGTCGCCGGTGTCGCATGCGAGACGGTGGCCGACATTGTGTTCCGTCGGTTTTGGTAATTTCTCCTTTACAGAATTAAAAATGAGCACTACCTAGCTAGTGATTTTACTAATCATTGTTGTCTTCTTTGAATGCAGACCTTCTACAGGGTTTCAGAGGGAGAACAGGAGGCCGTGGCTATGGTTGTTGAAGCCGAGTGCAAGCGCCTACTTCAGAACTTGCGGCACGAGGCTCGGGTGCAGGCCGTTCGAGACTACTACGCCTTGCAGGGTATTAGGAGGGCCAAGAAGAAGTGTCGCAGCAAGTTTCTGAGTAGGGAGAAGTACTTGGCGGTAATTATATCTATTCTTAAGGCCTTGAACTTAGTTTTCTTGATTTGATTCATAGCGCTGAAATTTCTCTTGACTCACTTAGGTGCCCCAGAGATGGTGTGTCGATAAGATGGACTGTTGGGAGGCGTTGGTGGAGCCACACCATCAAGGGAGCTCCAACCTGTTTGAGTACGGGGATAACTGGGTACGTGGTTTGCTACATGATTCATGCAATTTCATTCTTCATGGTAGCATTTATCCTTTCCAAAATTAGCATAACTACCTCAGATAGCTCAATAATGACATAATTAGCATACTTTGGTCAAAAATGGCATAATAATCTTTCTTAGCTCCAAAATAACCTAAACTTTGCTTATTTTCCTCGAAAATGACACAATAACCTTAGATAGCTCTATAGAATGCCTAAATATATTATAGTTAGCTAAAAATTAGCATAACTACCTTGGATAGCTCAATAATGACATAATTAGCATACTTTGGTCAAAAATGGCATAATAATCTTTCTTAGCTCCAAAATGACATAAACTTAGCTTATTTTCCTCGAAAATGACATAATAACCTTAGATAGCTCTATAGAATGCCTAAATATGTTATAGTTAGCTAAAAATTAGCATAACTACCTTGGATAGCTCAATAATGACATAATTAGCATACTTTGGTAAAAAAAATGGCACAATAATCTTTCTTAGCTCCAAAATGACCTAAACTTAGCTTATTTTCCTCGAAAATGACACAATAACCTTTCTTAGCTCGAAAATGACCTATTTACATAGTAATATCATTCTTAATGCTAGCTTGAGCCCTATTTAACTAATATTTTGTTCCTCTCTCTTAGTCGCAGTACCACAAGAAGCATGTGCCTACTCTGTTCGACCTCTATGGCATGGCCCATATGGCCACGTACAAGAAGGCCAAGGCATTCACGGAGTCTGACCTAGATCATCCGGAGAACTTCACCAACATCTCCTCCCACCACAAGCTTGTGAGAAAGACGAGGGGAAGACGAGGAAAGGGGAGGACTTTAACCAGAGTCAGGATCCTTTTGATACAGAGCTGGTGATGATATCTGGTGGCGGGAGGTCACATGGCTCTCAAGCCGTTGGTGATGGACTAATACGTTGTCCTAAGACTCTCCCGCAGATCAATAAGCGCCTGAGTAGCTCTGATCCTGAGATAATGCCTCGTGCATGGCCCGCGGAACTCGCCGTGGCGGTTAGTTATACGGACTCTCTAACCTTTCCTCCATTACATTGTGTCCGTCGATGATTACAATGCTAACGAGGAGTGCTATGTTGCAGGAAGCGGTTGAGAAAGATAGATTGAAGACCCAGGCGCTTATGGAGGAGGCAAAAAGGGAGGCGGCAGAGTGGGAGAGGGAGAGGGAGGAGAAGACGGCTAAGCTGTTGGACGAGGATAGGAACCGGAACGAGGCGTCTCACCGGGCCCTATACGAGCTCATCGTGGGACGTTTCTTGTGCATATTAGCCCAATCATGCACATAATGTTCGCATTACTAACTAATATGACTGACTCGTGAGAACCAAATGTGCAGACCATGTGCGAGAAAAGCGGTCAAGCCCCTCCGCCGATGCCCCGGATTGCTCCGGCGGGCACGGTGAGTTTGATTTGAATGGTCCTTAGTAACTACTATACACATTTCAGTTTGCATCATGCTAACGAGACATTATTGGAAATGATCTTTGGTTCAGCATGGCTCCCGACAAGCATCGACCAATCCTTCCGCGTCTGCCGATGCTGGAACCCCGGCCGGTCCTTCACCTCCGTCCGCCAATGGCGCAACCCCGACCATTCCTACACCTCCGTGATAATGGTATTTTTCTTCTTATTTAGCCTGTTTAGTCCATTTATGACATAATTTAGCCTATTTAGTCCACAAATGACATAATAAGATGAAGAAAATCAAGGAAGAGGAAGGAATGAAGGAAGCAGAAGAAGAAGAAGAAGAAGAAGAAGAAAAGAAGTTTCTTATTCTGCTTCTTCTTTTCTTCTTCTTCTTCTTCTTCTTCTTCTTCTTCTTCTTCTTCTTCTTCTTATTTTCCTCCTCTTACTTGTTTTTATTTGTAAATGGCATCATAGCCTTGCTAACCTCATAAATGTCGTATACTTAGCTTGTTGTCCTCTAAAATGACACAATAAGCTTAGTTAGGTTCAAAATGGCATAATTTGCTACGTTAGCTCAAAAATGGCATTTTTCTTCTTATTTAGCCTATTTAGTCCATTTATGACATAATTTAGCCTATTTAGTCCACAAATGACATAATAAGATAAAGAAAATCAAGGAAGAGGAAGGAAAGAAGGAATAGGAAGAAAAGAAGAAGAAGAAGAAGAAGAAGAAGAAGAAGAAAAGAAGAAGAAGAAGAAGAAGAAGAAGAAGAAGAAGAAGAAGACGTCTTCTTCTTCTTCTTCTTCTTCTTTTCCTCCTCTTAGTTGTTTTTATACGTAAATGGCATCATAACCTTCCTAACCTCATAAATGTCATATACTTAGCTTGTTGTCCTCTAAAATGACACAATAAGATTAGTTAGGTCAAAAATGGCACAAAGATCATCAGGAGACGCCCTTTGCCTTCGTGTGTTAGATTATTTGCTACCCCCTACCATCTAGGTGTGCCCTGATGTCTTCTGGTCACCTGTAGGTCGGTTGGAGCCCCTCTTTCTCTGCAAGAAATATAATTTTTGGAGAAAAATCCCATTAAAGTTTTAGGCCAATTGGAGTTACGGATCTCTGGGAATAAAAGAAACGGCGAGGAGCTCTGAAAATAGACGCGAAAACACAGAGAGAGATCCAATCTAGGGCGGCTCCTGCCCCTCGGACCAGTGGGGGAAATCCTTCTCCCATCTAGGGGAAGTCCAAGTAAGAAGAAGAAGGAGGGGGCTCTCTCCCGGTGGCGCCGGAGCGCCCGCCAGGGGAACGATCGTGGCGGCAATCTAATCCAACAACTCCGCCATCTTCCTCAACACCTTCATCACCTTCCCTCATTTATTATCAGTGGTCCACTCTCCCGCAATCCATTTTACCCCCTACTTGAACATGGTACTTTATGAAAATATTATTATCAAATAATGTGTAGCCATCATATGATGTTGAATTAGGTTTTTTTTGTCCTAAGGGTTGATTGATGATCTTGATTGGTTTGAGTTGTGTGCCTTATTTTGGTGTTGTCCTATGATGCCCTCCATGTCACACAAGGGTATGGGATTATCATTGTAGGGTGTTGCAATATCTTCATGATGCGCTTATAGTGGTTGCTGCTACCTCTTGAGCATGCATTGGTTTTTCCCATGAAGATGAAAGGGTGATGCAGCAAAGTAGCGTAAGTATTTCCCTCAGTTTTGAGAAGCAAGGTATCAATCCAGTAGGAGGCTACACTTCAAGTCCCTCGCACCTACACAAACAAACAAGAACCTCACAACCAACGCGATAAAGGGGTTGTCAATCCCTTCACGCCACTTGCGAAAGTGTGATCTGATAGAGATAATAAGATAAGATATTTTTTTGGTATTTTTATGATATAGATTGGAAAGTAAAGAATGCAAAATAAAGTAGATCGGAAACTCATATGATGGAAAATAGACCCGTGGGCCATAGGTTTCACTAGTGGCTTCTCTCAAGATAGCATAAGTATTACGGTTGGTAAACAAATTACCCTCGAGCAATTGATAGAAAGGTGCATAGTTATGAGAATATCTAGGCATGATCATGTATATAGGCATCACGTCCGTGACAAGTAGATCGAAACGATTCTGCATATACTACTATTACTCCACACATCGACTGCTATCCAGCATGCATCTAGAGTATTAAGTTCATAAGAACAGATTAACGCATTAAGCAAGATGACATGATGTAGAGGGATAAACCCAAGCAATAAGATATAAACCCCATCTTTTTATCCTCGATGGCAACAATACAATACATGCCTTGCTGCCCCTGCTGTCACTAGGAAAGGACACCGCAAGATTGAACCCAAAGCTAAGCACTTCTCCCATTTCAAGAAAGATCAATCTAGTAGGCCAAACCAAACTGATAATTCGAAGAGACTTGCAAAGATTACCAATCATACATAAAAGAATTCAGAGGAGATTCAAATATTTCTCATATATAAACTTGATCATAAACCCACAATTCATTGGATATCGACAAACACACTGCAAAGAGTTACATCGAATAGATCTCCAAGAAGATCGAGGAGAACATTGTATTGATATTCAAAGAGAGATAAGAAGCCATCTAGCTAATAACCATGGACCCGAAGGCCTTGGTGATGATGTAGAAGCCCGCCGTGATCGATGCCCCTCCGGCAGAGCGCCAGAAAAGGCTCCAAGACGGGATCTCACGGGAACAGAAGGTTTTGGCGGTGGAAATAGGGTTTCGTGGTGCTCCTGGATGTTTTCGGGGTACGTAGGTATATATAGGCGAAGGAATTCGGTCAAGGGAGCTACGGGCCCACGAGGGTGGAGGGCGCGCCCACCCCCTTAGGGCGCGCCCTGGACCCTCGTGGCCGCCTCGTTTGCTTCTTGGCATCCATTCCAAGTCTCCTGTATTGCGTTTGTTCCAGAAATAACTCTCCCGAAGGTTTCATTCCGTTTGGACTCCGTTTGATATTCCGTTTCTGTGAAACACTGAAATAGGCACAAAAAAACAGCAATTCGGGCTGGGCCTCCGGTTAATAGCTTAGTCCCAAAAATGATATAAAAGTGTTTAGTAAAGCCCATAAACATCCAAAATAGGTAATATAATAGCATGTAACAATCAAAAATTATAGATACGTTGGAGACGTATCAATCATCCCCAAGCTTAATTCCTGCTCGTCCTCGAGTAGGTAATGATAAAAACAGAATTTTTGATGTGGAATGCTACCTAGCATGTTTCTCGATGTAACTTTCTTTATTGTGGCAAGAATGTTTAGATCCAAATGATTCGAAATAAAAAGTTCATATTGACATAAGAGTAATAATACTTCAAGCATACTAACAAAGTAATCATGTCTTCTGAAAATATCATGGCCAAAGAAAGCTATCCCTACAAAATCATATAGTCTGGC
>LR880966.1:23782692-23800090 GCA_904067115.1 Aegilops sharonensis | reverse complement strand
AAAAATTATAGATACGTTGGAGACGTATCAATCATCCCCAAGCTTAATTCCTGCTCGTCCTCGAGTAGGTAATGATAAAAACAGAATTTTTGATGTGGAATGCTACCTAGCATGTTTCTCGATGTAACTTTCTTTATTGTGGCAAGAATGTTTAGATCCAAATGATTCGAAATAAAAAGTTCATATTGACATAAGAGTAATAATACTTCAAGCATACTAACAAAGTAATCATGTCTTCTGAAAATATCATGGCCAAAGAAAGCTATCCCTACAAAATCATATAGTCTGGCTATGCTCTATCTTCATCACACAAAATATTTAAATCATATAGTCTGCCAAGCAATTGTTTCATACTTTTGATATTCTCAAACTTTTTCAATTTTCATGCAATACATGAGCGTGAGCCATGGACATAGAACTATATGTGGAATAGAATGGTGGTTGTGGTGAAGACAAAAAAGGAGAAGATAGTCTCACATCAACTAGGTGTATCAACGGGCTATGGAGATGCCCATCAATAGATATCAATGTGAGTGAGTAGGGATTGCCATGCAACGGATGCACTAGAGCTATAAGTGTATGAAAGCTCATCAAAAGGAACTAAGTGGGTGTGCATCCAACTTGCTTGCTCATGAAGACCTAGGTCATTTTGAGGAAGCCCATCATTGGAATATACAAGCCAAATTCTATAATGAAAAATTCCCACTAGTATATGAAAGTAAGAACATAGGAGACTCTCTATCATGAAGATCATGGTGCTACTTTGAAGCACAAGTGTAGAAAAGGATAGTAACATTGTCCCTTCTCTCTTTTTCTCTCATTTTTTTTATTTTGGTGGGCTTCTTTGGCCTTTTTTTATTTGTGCTTCTCTGGCCTCTTTTATTTTTCATAAAGTCCGAAGTCTCATCCCAACTTGTGGGGGAATCATACACTACTAGGGAAGACCTTATACACAGAATCTTACCAGCAGCGCTCTTCAAAATACAACACTACTACTATTTAGCAGCAGCGCGTGCGAGGAAACTGCGCTGCTGAAAGAAAAATAACAGTAGCACGTCCCCTCTAAACCGCGCTACTGCTCTAATTGCCATGACCTCTTCGTCCAGATGGTTATAGCAGTAGCGACCTATAGCGAACCGCGCTACTGCTATAAATGTTAGCAGCAACTCACTTCTGTAAAACTCACTACTGCTAGGTTCAGCCAACAAGTTTAGTCCCACCTCGCTCCGCGAACAGGGTGTTTACCACCTTAAATATGTTACTTCTCAAACTATCACAACCACTTGCTCTTCACTGAACTCTATGTGTAGAATTGGTGGCCGCGATATGGGTCTTCTCCGGTTCCTACCTGAGAGGACTCATATTGACAATTCAGATTGTACACAAAGAGATCATTGATGGCCAATGTATTTTTGCATTGACTCTTAAACTTAGCAGTAGCGCTTTTAGTAGCAAAGCGCTACTGCTAGTCAAACTTAGCAGTATCGTGCATCCCCGCAAAACGCTACTGCTATTCTCATTAGCTGCAGCACATTTTCCTACCCGCGCTAATACTAACCCTTCCTTATCTCCACGCGCGCGACCGACCCTTGATCTCTGTCACTCACTCTCCCCCTCTCAATCACTCTCGACCGCGCCGATAACCGTCATCGTCCGTCGCCGCCGCCGGCGTCATCCGTCCACCACCGAGGTACTCCCTCCTTCCGTCCCTCCTCCTCCCATCGCGCTCTCCTCCCTCCTCCTCCCACCGCGCCCTCCTTCCTCCGCCTGCGGCCGCCCCCTCCTTCCTCCTCCGCTGGCTGCCCTCCTCCCACCATCCTCCGGCCGGCCCCTCCCCTACTCCTCCGGCCGGCCCCTCCCCCTCCTCTCTCCTCCCTCCCTCCCTTGTCTCTGTTCTTGCAAATCGTAGGTGTTTTGAACAAAATAGAAGTAAGAAAATTTAGGGTAGAACTAGGGTAGTAGAATTTTTAGCAAGTGTTTAATAAAAATAGTTTCTTTAGTAAGTGATTAATATAACTAGTTTAGTTATATTAAGTGCTTAATAGACTAGTTTATTTAGTAAGTGCTTAATAGAACTAGTTTATTTATAGTAAGTGCTTAATAGAATTTGTTTATTTAGTAAGTCGTTAATAAAACTAGTTTATTTACTAAGTAGTTAATAAAACTAGTTTATTTAGTGTTAGTATTATATATAAGATATTTGCAAATGTTTTTTTTCATATTTTGAACCATTGAAATGCAATTACCATCGATAAGTGGCCTATGTTTTGCCGGAGTGTTGATTAATTTCTGTTCCGGCAAATTGCAGGTGCTCGATATGTCCTTTTTTAGCAAAGGCCATGCCGGATTATTTAGGTTTTGCCGTAGAGTTATAATCTTTGAATTTTGAACACAAGAGATATCTGATGACGATGGGATCCCGGAGTGCGGGTGTGGGAGTCCTGGATTAGGGGGTATCCGGACAGCCGGACTATATACATCGTCCAGACCATTAGAGCGTGAAGATACAAGACTCAACAATCATGCCCGTGTCCGGATGGGACTCTCCTTGGCGTGGAAGACAAGCTTGGCGATCCGGGTATTATATTTCCTTCCTTGTAATCGACTCCGTGTAAACCCTAGCCCTCTCCGGTGTCTATATAAACCGGAGAGGTTGGTCCTGAGAAGGCCGATCACAATTACAATCATACCATCATAGGCTAGCTTCTAGGGTTTAGCCTCTATGATCTCGTGGTAGATCTACTATTGTACTACTCATATCTTCAATATTAATCAAGCAGGAAGTAGGGTTTTACCTCCATCGAGAGAGCCTGAACCTGGGTAAACATTGTGTCCCTTGCTTCCTGTTACCATCAACCTAAGACGCACAGATCGGGACCCCCTACCCGAGATCCGCCGGTTTTGACACCGACATTGGTTCTTTCATTGAGAGTTCCTCTGTGTCGTCGCTGGAAGGGTCAATGGCTCGTCTCGTTGTCAAGGACAACATCACCTCTGGGGGAGCGCTGGCTATAGGCCAAACTCTTCGACTTGGCGGCTTCATTATGGCCGCCACATCGGCTGTCGCGCTAACGATGGCCTCTCGGGTCATCACGCATAAACTTCGCATCAATTCGGAGCTTGCTGAACAGATGGATTCGATAGAGCTCTCCTCCCTTAATGAGCTCTTGGATCGCATTGCCGCTTGGAGAGTCGCTACGGACTATGAACGGATTGGGCTTAAACCCGACAAAAGGGACATTAGATCCCCGCCGGCCACCCATGAGATAGCAGTAGTGGAGGAACCACACACGGGTTGCCCCTCAACTTTGAGGACGAATTATGTCTGGATCATCGAACTCTATGAGCCGAACACCTGCTCATAGGAAGACATGACCCGGGTCCCGGACTTAGAATCGGGCATTGGGCCGAAGAGATTGGACAACACTCCGGATCCCAAACTGTCAGGCTCGGAACCTCCCATGCCCCTGGGTGTTAGATCGGATCAAAATCCGGATTCAGCCAACAACACTCACCTGGACTTAAACCGTCTCTCCCGCATCAGGCAATAGACCCAGGAGACAGTACATCGTTACTGGGCCAGATTCCTCCTTGCGCTTAACAAGGTCAAGGACTGCCACGACGAGGACGCAGTCTCACTTTTCTGCAAAAACTGCACGAACAAAGGACTCCTTAATGCTATAAGTCACCGTGACCTTGTACACTTTGCGGACTTGGCAGCCATAGTACAGAAGTATTGTGCGACGGAAAGCGCCTGGAAAACCCAAACGGAATTTTGGGATAGTACGGCCCCACCAGAACCTTTGTCCGAGCTAAACGGCCGAACTCTCGTAAGTCGACCAATCCAATTCCCAAGAAACCGAAGCACACTCCAGGGCGGGGAACCATATTAGAAGAATGGCTCGATGGGCCATGTAAACTCCACAGTGCGCCGGACACAAAACCAACCCATAGCCTTAGGGCATGTTGGATACTCCGACAGGTTGCAAAAAGTGGCGAGGATCTTCTTGCAAGCCACAAAGCAGAACAACATCCCGCCACGGAACACAACACAGTACTAACAGTCTTCTAGACTTTCGCCTCAAACAATAGGCGCAAGCGAGATCATCGAAGCCCCGCTGGAATCTGCCATGTGGCAAAAATAAATTCGTGGAACGACACTACTATAACTTTCAATGCCAGTGACGAACCCCAATTCCAGACCATCCGGGCACCAACCGCTCTGGTCCTTAGCCCAATAGTGGACGGCTTTCGGCACATTAAAGTACTCATGGACGGCGGAAGCGGATTAAACTTGATCTACGAAGAAACACTCAAGAAGATGGAAATTGATAAAAGCCGCATTGAACATAGCGGCACAACCTTCAGGGGAATTATCCCTAGTCGGGAAGCACGGTGTGCGGGAAAAATCATACTCGATGTGGTATTCAGCACACCGAAGAATTACAGGTCCAAAGAAATCACATTCCAAGTGGCTCCTTTCAGCAGCGGATACCACGCCCTTCTAGGGCGGGACGCATTTGCAAGCTTTCAAGCTATACCACATTACGGGTACATGAAGCTTAAAATGCCCGGACCCAATGGAATCATCACTCTAGCCAGTGATCCGGACGTCCCACTCTGCGACGAAAACAAAACCGCAGCACTAGCCTTGGAAGAATTATCCGAAGCCGTAGAAGCCGAAGCATTAACAACACTGCGCGCCACCACGGATAGGGATGACGTGATACTCGACAAGCGACCCAAGTCCACCTCATTTAAACCCGCAGATGAGATAGTCAAACTCCAAGTCCATCCAATGGACCCCACGAAGACAGCTTCCATCGGGACACAGTTGGGCCCCGCAATGGACGCCGCACTGCGAGAATTGTGACATTTTCGCCTGGCACCCATCGGACATGCCGGGCATCCCGCGCGGATTGGCCGAACATAGCCTTAACATACTAAAGGGATACAAACCTGTTAAACAGACCCTAAGGCGATTTTCAGAGCCCAAACGACAAGCCATGGGGGAAGAGCTAGCCAAGCTACTTGAGGCTGGATTCATCAGAGATATTAAGCATCCAGACTGGCTGGCAAATTCTGTAATGGTACCAAAGAAGGACAAATCCTGGCGCCTGTGCGTCGACTTCAAAGACCTCAATAAGGCTTGCCCCAAGGATCCCTTTCCCCTCCCTCGCGTCGATCAAATCATCGACACCACAGCAGGACACGACTCGCTGTGTTTCCTCGACGCATACTCTGGATACCATCATATAAAGATGGCAGAGTCAGACCAAGCTGCAACAGCTTTCATAACGCCATATGGCCCTTTCTGCTTCAACATTATGCCTTTCGGGCATAAGAATGCCGGCGCAACCTATCAACGCATGATTCAAACATGCCTGGAAAAGCAAATCGGTAAAACAGTGGAGGCATACATGGACGACGTAGTCATAAAAACAAGACACGTCGAAACCCTAATAGATGACTTGAGGCTTACGTTCGACAACCTCCGAACATACGACATCAAGCTAAACCCGGAAAAATGCGTTTTCGGCGTCCCCTCTGGAAAACTGCTGGGCTTCATCGTTTCCAATAGAGGAATTGAAGCGAATCCGGCAAAAATCCGAGCTTTGTCGCAGTTGGCTATACCAACAGACCTCAAACACATCCAGAAACTAGCTGGATGTGTGGCTGCTTTGAGCCGCTTTATCTCCAGGTTAGGAGAAAAGGCATTACCTCTTTACCGCCTTCTTCGGCGCACCGAACACTTCGTGTGGACGGATGCAGCCGCGGCCGGACTCGATGAAATAAAGACCTTATTGGCCAATAATCCAGTCCTAACAGCTCCAAATATCGGCGAACCTATGCTGCTATGTACATAGCTGCAACACACCAAGTTGTAAGCGCAGTACTCTTCGTCGAACGAGAGGTTGACGGATACAAATTCCCGCTACAAAAGTCGGTTTATTACGTATCCACGGTCCTCACCCCATGCAAATCCCGACACCCACACTATCAAAAAATAGCATACGCGGTCTTCATGGCAACCCGAAAGCTACGACACTAATTTCAAGAGTGTTCGATTACGGTGGCCTCCGAAGTACCACCAAACAATATAATAACTAACCGTGATGCCACGGGCCGGATCGCTAAATGGGCCATCGAGCTCTTTTCGTTCGACATAACATACAAGCCTCAGCGGGCCATCAAGTCGCAAGTATTAGCTGATTTTGTCACCGAATGGACGGAAGCCGAACTCCCTAAAGAGTACGTCGCGTACTCTAACTGGATCATGCACTTCGACGGCTCTAAAATGCTGGCCGGATTGGGAGCAGGTATAGTCCTGATGTCTCCCACTGGATACACGGTCCAATACATCCTCCAAATATTAAACACGGACTCCAACAATGCAGCCGAATACGAGGCTCACTTGCACGGTCTTCGGATGGCAGTCTCTATGGGCATTCAACGCCTAGAGGTGCGCGGGGATTCAAACCTCGCAATATCACAAATAAACGGAGACTTTGATGCCAAGGATCCGAGAATGGCGGCCTGCCTTAATGCCGTCCTTACAATGCCAGCTCGGTTCGAGGGGCTCGAATTCCACCATGTGGCTCGAGAAAACAATCAAGCGGCAGACGTCCTTGCCCGCATCGGCGCTAAACGTGACCCTGTCCCGCCTAACATATTCCTGGAAAGGCTGTTCAAGCCATCCGTGGTATGGGAAGGGGAGTCAGGCAATACCAGCACGGATCCGAATACATCCCAAGATTCCGAACTATCAGACATAATTGGACGCTCTACCACCGAAATAACATCTTCGGCCCATGAAATCATGGCTGACATCGCCCCGTGGACTGAGCCTTTCTTGGCCTACCTAAATAGGCAGGAGCTCCCCGAAGACCAAAATGAAGCACGTTGCATCGTCCGGCGTTCTAAAGCTTACAAAGTCCATGAAGGGGAACTCTATAAGAAAAGTGCGACCAGAGTGCTCCAAAGGTGCATCTCCGAAGAGGAAGGGCGGTAGCTCTTGGCTGAAATCCATGCCGGACTGGGCGGACACCACGCCGCGGCTCGAGCACTAGTCAGCAAGGCCTTCTGTACATGTTTCTATTGGCTGACGGCCCGAGCAGACGCACAGGACCTTGTCCAACACTGTGTCGGTTGCCAGCTCTTTGCCAATCAGAGTCATATGCCCCCTACCGCTCTCCAAACAATCCCCATAGCTTGGCCCTTCACGGTCTGGGGGCTGGATTTTGGACCCCTTAATGGGGGAAGCCACAAGAAAAAATACTTATTGGTCATGGTAGACAAGTTCACCCAATGGATAGAAGCCAAACCAGTCAAAACGGCCGAATCCGGACCAGTAATAGACTTTATATCCGGGGTCGTACACCAATACGGTGTCCCCCACAGCATCATCACCGATAATGGCTCAAATTTCACAGCCGATGAAGTGAAAGCTTGGTGCGGGAAAATGGGCATTAAGCTGGACTACGCTTCCGTCTACCATCCTCAAACAAACGGCCAGGTCGAACGGGCAAACGGTCTCATCATGAGCGGCATCAAACCCAGACTAGTGCGATCCTTGACAGAGTCGGATACGCACTGGGTCGAGGAGCTCGACTTCGTACTCTGGGGGCTGCGGACCACGCCGAATCGCACCACCGGATATACACCATTTTTATGGTGTACGGCGTGGAAGCAGTACTACCCTACGACATAATACATGATTCGCCACGCGTACGTATGTACGAAGAGAAGGAAGCCGAGTTAGATCGGAAGGACAACTTGGATGCCCTGGAAGAGGAGCGCGATGTCGCAAAAGCCCGCTCCGCATTCTATCAACAGCAGGCTCGACGATACCAAAGCAGAGAAGTACGTGCCAAACTTACAATATTGGCGAACTCGTTCTACGCCTACTGGAGAAGAAGAAGGACAAGCTCAAAGCCAAGTGGGAAGGTCCCTTCGTCATTGACAAAGTTCTCACTAGAGGAGCATACCGCTTATGTAATGCATCAGATTACAGACTCGAGCCGAACCCATGGAACGCGGCCAGACTCAGGAGATTCTACGCCTAACGCCGAACTCAATGTACGTCTTCTTACTCCCTCCCTTTTTTTTATGCTCCATCCCTTTTCCTTTCTCGATTTTTCTTCCTCTTCACACAAAGTATTTAATACAGAGCGGACTTCCGGATCACTCCGGCCGCACTATGTGTGTAGGCAATACCTGGGGGCTTCCTATGCGGAAGCTAAAAATAATTACTCTAATGGCTTTTTGCCCATCACATATGCATTTCTTTTTCCATATGTGACTTTTCTTCACCATTATATGCGTTGATATGACTTAAGATGAGGCCAAGCTGGGTTGCCTGGCTCTTGTGTTTATGCCCTATGTTCTCGTTAATTCGGCTAGGACATAAGGGGAGCACCTCTGCGATTGTTACTGCCGGTTCAGCCGGATGTGTACCTTAGACTGGGTGAAGCCGAAAGCTAATTTCCTTAAGAGAATATTCGGTCGGTGACCAAAAGAGGTCTTGTATCCTGCGCCATGGTTCGCAGTCCGGACATGTGCATTGTCGTATGCTTACCCAGGGAAAGGAACCCTAATGGAACTATTCTCCCTAGAAGATGTTTCTTACTATCCATGTAATCTAACATAACTAGTTGTGTACTTGTCTGTTCAAGCACTTATGACCCCTACGCCTGGTTTCCACGCATACCTCGGTTTTGTATAACTGAGAGGGTATTCGGACACACCCTGGACTGTAGGATCCGGGGGCGGAAGCGAAAAGGTCTGCCATGACAAATGATTTTAATCCGGTTAGGGGCTACTTATGTCCATCGAATTACACAGTCACTTGGACTGACTATATTCCTCCTCTATACCATACAACATGCTATCTAGCTTACAATCCTGTTGAGAATACTTTGCTGCTAACGCCACCTGGTCATATACCAGACTCACGAGAATTTCTTGCCCATCTGGCCCTGCCGGTCCGACTTCGACCATATGGTTCGGGTCCAGCTTGGTGTAGCGCGTCTTCACCATAGCCCATGCTTCTCTTGCACCTTGCCGGCAGGCTGACATCTTCCAAAATCGGAAGCGCCGTCGTGCTCCTTGAAGCATGTCCACAAGCTCCCCCATGCCATTCGGCAGGAAGCTTGATGGCCACAAAGCCTGCGCAACGCCCTGCATCGCCTGCCGAGCTCGCTCGTGCAGTTGTGAGAGGTCTTGTAGTAAATCGCCTGCAGATGCGGGCATCTCCTCCTCAGGGCGACCCGTTAACATTCCTACAAGCAAAACTCTTTCAATATACTTCCTTGACGAACTATGCTTCAGTTCGTCTAGGCACTTACCATAAATGTCGCGGCGAAGCCTTTTGTTCTCCTTCACGGAGTCCGCCAGCTACGCGCGGACGTCTTTCAATTCCTCGTCAAGCCGAACGTTGGCATCTTTAAGATTGTTCTTCTCCTTCTTAACTTGCGTAAGAATGCGCTCGCCCGCCTTTAGCTGCCTCTGGAGATGCGACTCGTCATCCCTTCCGCCCTCCGGATTCACCCCAGGGTTATCTGCAGAATTTTCTGTTCAACTCGTCATACCAACCACTTACTAACTGGTGCATTTTCGTACAATCAAGATAAATGTTACCAGATGAGGCCTTCTGGGATTCCTCTAGCTTGGCAACCGTGGACCTCAGTTGGGTCTTGCACCCCTCCAGCTCCCGAGACAATTGCTCATTCTTATCTACAAGAACCTGCGCATAAACTGATCCTTAAAACAGTTGTTCCAATCGTTTCAAGTCTCAGGGGCTACTGCTATACATGCTTATCAAACTTTCTTACCCGTATATCTATGGTATACTGGTCCGTTGCCCGGGCAAGCCCGCCTTGAGCAGCTCGGATGTACGCGTCTCTCAAATTGAAAGCATTAAATGCCTCTTCGGAAAAGATGTTGTTGCGAAGCATGGCCCGTCGATGCCGGTGATTCATGGCGCTCTCTACTTTGGAATTCGTGGCAGAGAGCATATCTGCGTCCTCTGTCGGAGGACTATGCGGCATCGGCCCCATGTCCGCCTCCTCTCTCGAAGCCGGTTCTGGAACCCGACTGGTGGAGGCGTGATTGGCAGGATCCCCAGATATAGTCCGGATACTCCTCTTCCTGCCAAGATGTAAAGGGCGTTGTTATACTTCAAATAACAATAATTGCATGATAGGTTTTTTTTCCTTACCTCTGTAGTGGCGTTTCGGCCCTAACCGCCTTCCTCTTGAGCCTACCCAAT
Source organism: Aegilops sharonensis (assembly GCA_904067115.1). Taxonomy (NCBI): domain Eukaryota; kingdom Viridiplantae; phylum Streptophyta; class Magnoliopsida; order Poales; family Poaceae; genus Aegilops; species Aegilops sharonensis. The sequence goes on along the minus strand of LR880966.1, from coordinate 23,789,820 downwards.
CCGGACGCCTGTGGCCGATGGGTCCCTAGGGGCTCGGCCCTACGCTCTGACCGTCGTCTCTGAAAAAACACGACACTTCAGGGGTAAGGCAGGACATCAGGAAGGAGTCCTCTTCGGAGGATAGAGTCTTCACCTCGGCTTACACGCGATGTGGGTAGCAGTCCGGGATAATCGGCAGTAATAGCCACTGAGGCGCCGTCACAGCTCGCCCGATAAAATATCCTGTTGACAAGCTCCACGGTCGTATCCGGAACTTCTTCGAGTCCTGGATCCAGGGCCCTTTCGGGGTCCTCTGGCTGCGGGGAAGGGCTGGAGATTCCTTCTACGGCCCTCCTCAGTTCCTGCTCGACAATATCGAGACAGGTAATCTTAGCGAAGAACGCCACAATAAGTGAAGCGGGAAAATGAATGACGACTTACCCAGTTTGGGGGATTGTACATGGAGAATCCGTCCCGCGGTTTGATGTTAAGGCAGTCTTCCTCCTCTCCTTTGTATAAATCGGACAGTATCCTTGCCAGAGCAGTGGCGGAGTCTGGACCCTTACGTCCACAACGGGTGGCATCGTCTTCCCCGTTGAAATGCCACATGGGATTGCCCCGATATTGAAGCGGTTGCACTCCCCACATTATGCATATTGCCATGACCTCGACTATCGTCACTCCGGATTTGGCCATTAACTTTATCCTGCTCATCAGGAAATGTATTTCCCTGGTATCATCTTCTTGGGGGCCTCGGGGCGCCAGCTTAGACGTGCCCTCGGCGGGGCGTTACTGAACTTGGGGAGTCCTGTCCGGACTAGATCCGGAAGGGGAACGTCATCAATGTAAAACCATTCTGAAGGCCAGTTATCTAGTGCCTTCTTGGGAGGTCTCGGCAATGCGCCATACTTCGGCCCCGCCCACTTGACATATGGATTCTCCCTGGGTACGAGGGACGAGGCAGAACAACTTCTTCCATAATCCGAAGTGAGGCTCGTAGCCAAAAAATAGCTCGCAAAGGGAAACGTACCCTGCTATGTGTAGTACGGAGGCACGGGTAAGGTTGTGCAACTGGAGACCGTAGAACTCCACGAGCCCGCGAAGAAACGGGTGGATAGGAAACCCGACGCCCCTTCGCAGGTGTAGGATGAGGCATATTCGCTCCTATGGAGATTGATTAGGAGATCCCTCCGCTTGTTCCCCTCCGTTATAAGTGGCTATTCCGGCTCGAACGGGGACCATAAATGCCGGTGGGAGAAACCCTTGGGTTTGTAACTTTATAAAATGGCTATGAGTAACTGAACACTCTTCCCAATCCCCCGACTTGGAGCGAGGGGAGCGAGCAGAAGAGCTGCGACGACCGGCCATGTTGGAATGGTTTTTCCCGGAGCGCTCTGTGGGATGCTTGCTCGAGGGGGGAGAGTGGAGTTTGGATCTGAGAATTCCCATCTCTTCAAATAGACGACCAGCCTGAAAGATCGGGGGTGGCAAATGAAAAAGTGCCTCGACTCCTTGCATTCGCTCGACACGTGGAAATGGTCATTATTGAGGCACTAAAGCCGAGGAGCACAACATTGATGAGACGCCGGACACTGTTCGTCGTAATAGGTACATTGGAGTATTCGGAGATGGAACCCTCATTCAATGCCGAAGACAAGACTGTGCGCCGGACTCATCGTCATTGAAGCCTGGTTCAGGGGCTACTAAGGGAGTCCTGGATTAGGGGGTATCCGGATAGCCAGACTATATACATCGTCCGGAATATTGGAGCATGAAGATACAAGACTCAAGACTCCGGCCCGTGACTGGATGGGACTCTCCTTTGCGTGGAAGGCAAGCTTGGCGATCCGGATATTATATTTCCTTCCTTGTAACCGACTCCGTGTAAACCCTAGCCCTCTCCGGTGTCTATATAAACCGGAGAGGTTGGTCCTTAGAAGGCTGATCGCAATTACAATCATACCATCATAGGCTAGCTTCTAGGGTTTAGCCTCTACGATCTCGTGGTTGATCTACTCTTGTACTACTCATATCTTCAATATTAATCAAGCAAGAAGTAGGGTTTTACCTCCATCGGGAGGGCCCAAACCTGGGTAAACATTGTGTCCCTTGCTTCCTGTTACCATCTGCCTAAGACGCACAGATCGGGACCCCCTACCCGAGATCCGCCGGTTTTGACACCGACATCGGGTACTGCTATGATGACCATGGTGTGTGCGACAGGTTTCCTCACCTGCAAAATGATAGGTTTTTCACCGTGAAGCTCTAAGAGACCTTCGATGTTTGTACGATACGCAACGACAAGCATTTCACCGTAATAAATTTCATCACTTGTGCTTATTTTGTTCAACATGTAATTTATGGATTTCATTCAATTCGACTAGTACATCCCATGCCATGCTAGACCATATGTACTAGAGAAGCTTGGTTTTGGTTTAGATGACTTTGAGAATGTGGAGAGAGGAGGGCTCACTTAAGAACTAAACATGGTTATGAGTTTCTGGTTAAGTTCTACAATGTGGTCGATCTCTCCCATTTCAGTTGCTCTAATTGGGAAGCTCTCTGCAAGGCATATGGATTTGAGGAGGGAATGCGAATAAGATTTGATATTCGTCCCGAAGATTATGATGATGATGATAATATCGACATCTAGGTGGATGTGGATATGCCTCCAATTTTACCTAGATGTGAGTTTGTCAAACTAATTTGTTAAGTTCAGTAATTTATGTTGTTAATTTAAAAATATTTGGTGTTCGTCCATACTAAACTTATTTATTTATAATTTTCAGCTTATTTCTTATCTTCAAGAAATACTCAAAAGGTAGTAGACAACACATACTACAGTTATGACTCCAAAATTAATTGTGAGGAGAAAGGTTATATTGTCTTATTCATAGAAGATGTTGAGGCCTTCCAAACCAGGCACTCTATCAGCCCAAATTATAATACATACGTGCCACTAGTCCATAAATTGCATGATGGTAACTTCATTGCCAATAACTTGGTAAGATTTTGTTAATGATGGTAACTTCATTGCATACATTATTCTTAAGTAAACTACTTTGCTAACTATATATGTTACTATTTTGTTTTTGAACAGAGGCTCCCGAAGCAGGTTGTGCCTGACATGCTGTGTACCGAAGGTGATATGCATATGGTTATCTTACGACCAACTCCTTCGTGGGCTTACCATACTGCATACTCGATTTCTTCAAATGATGGAATGCTCAAAATCAAAGAATGGAGCAAAGTGATGAATACGCACATGCAAATAATTGGAGACAAAATGAATGTGCGCAATCCATAAGTTGGACATAGGTTTATGTCCATTCTCCATTATGGTGAAGTACTGGTTTATTAGTTTTATGGTATTTTAGCTAGGAGAGAGGAGTAGGTCCTAAGTATTAAGAACAATTAGTTAGTGTTGATTATATATGACTACAATGTCTTAGACTTGATGGTGATGCTGAGTAGGAGTATTGATTATGAGTACTATGATGATGATGATGATGAGTTGTTACTATAACTAGTGACGAAGTTGTTATATGATGTCTCATCATGGACAAAAATGATGATTCTGAGGAGTTATATGACAATGATATATTATGATGATAAGTTGTTAATGATATTATGATGATAATGATAAGTTATTATGTCATCGGGTGAAAGAACCGCGGATTAGTTTCAAATGGATGGATCCAAAGTAACCATTGGTTACTTTGGATCCATGCACTTGAAACTAATCCAAGGTTCTTTCACCTAGTGATTTAATAACTCATCAGGATGTTAAAACAATCTCTAAATTGCTATTGTATGAAAAATTGTACACATGTGTATGAATACGACCTAAAATTCAAAAGAAATGGAATACAGAATAATAGTAGTAGCCGTTGTTCTCGAAAGTGCTACTAGTAATTAGCAGTAGCGATTGCCATGAAAAGGGCTACTACTAATAAGATATATCAGTAGCGCATGTCCGTCAGCGCTACTGCTAAGCTTTAGCTGTAGCGGCTTATCAGTAGCGCGCTTACCCGCGCTACTGATAGGCCAAAAACCAGCGCTACTGCTAGGCTTTTCCCTAGTAGTGATAGTCTCCATCATCCTTTCATCACTTGGGACAATGCTCTGATAATGAAGATCACCACACTTTTATTTACTTCCAACTCAAGAATTACAACTCAATACTTAGAACGAAATATGATTCTATGTGGATGCCTCCGGCGGTGTACCGGGATATGCAATGAATCAAGAGTGACATGTATGAAAGAATTATAAAGGTGGCTTTGCCACACATACGATGTCAACTACATGATCATGCAAAAGCAATATGACAATGATGGAGCGTTTCATAATAAACGGAATGGTGGAAAGTTGCATCACAATATATCTCGGAATGGCTATGGAAATGCCATAATAGGTAGGTATGGTGGCTGTTTTGAGGAAGGTATATGGTAGGTGTATGGTACCGGCGAAAGTTGCGCGGCACAAGAGAGGCTAGCAATGGTGGAAGGGTGAGAGTGCGTATAATCCATGGACTCAGCATTAGTCATAAAGAACTCATATACTTATTGCAAAAATCTACAAGTTATCGAAGGGAAGTACTACGCGCATCCTCCTAGGGGGATAGAATGGTAGGAAAATACCATCGCTCGTCCCCGACTGCCACTCATAAGGAAGACAATCAATAAAATAATTCATACTCCAACTTCATCACATAACGGTTCACCATATGTGCATGCTACGGTAATCACAAACTTTTAGCACAAGTATTTCTCAAATTCACAACTACCCAACTAGCATGACACTAATATTACCAACCTCATATCTCAAAATAATCATCAAGCATCAAATTGATCATAGCATTCAATGCATCTATATGATAGTTTTTATTAGACCCAACTTGGATGCCATCATATTAGGACTAATTTTATAACCAAATAAAATACCATGCTGTTATAAAAGCCTCTCAAAATAATATAAGTGAAGCATGAGAGATAAATAATTTCTACAAAATAAAACCACCGCCGTGCTCTAAAAAGATATAAGTGAAGCACATAGGGTATTCTAATAAATTCCGATTCATGTGCGTCTCTCCCAAAAGGTGTGTACAGAAAGGATGATTGTGGTAAACTAAAAAGCAAAGACACATATCATACAAGACGCTCCAAGCAAAACCCATATCATGTGGTGAATAAAAATATAGCTCCAAGTAAAGTTACCGATAGACGAAGACGAAAGAGGGGATTCCTTCCGGGGCATCCCCAAGCTTAGGATTTTGGTTGTCCTTGAATTACCTTGGGGTGCCTTGGGCATCCCCAAGCATAGGCTCTTGCCACTCCTTATTCCATAATCCATCAAATCTTTACCCAAAACTTGAAAACCTGACAACACAAAACTCAACAGAATATCTCATGAGCTCCGTTAGTGCAATAAAGCAAACCACTACTTTAAGGTACTGTAATGAACACATTCTTTATTTATATTGGTGTTAAACCTACTGTATTCCAACTTATCTATGGTTCATACTTTCCGATACTAGCCATTGATTCATCAAAATAAGCAAACAACACACGGAAAACAAAATATGTCAAAAACAGAATAGTCTGTAGCTTACGTAACTTTCGAATACTTCTGAACTCTAAAAATCCTACCAAAATTGGAAGTCATAGGAAAATTTTCTATTACTCTACTGCAAAAATAATCAACTAAAAATCACGTTCCTGTGATTTATTAAAATTATTCTCGTGCGCGCAAAAGTTTCTGTTTTTAGCAAGATCAAATTAACTATCACCCAAGATGATCCTCTAGGTTGTACTTGGCACAAACACTAATTAAAACATAAAACCACATCTAAACAGAGGCTAGAGGAATTATTTATTACTAAACAGGAACAAAAAAGCAAGGAACAAAAATAAAATTGGGTTGCCTCCCAACAAGCGCTATCGTTTAACGCCCCTAGCTAGGCATAAAAGAGAGAATAGATTTAAGTGTTGCCATCATTGGTGTTCAATTCTTCAATATAATTATGCTTGGATCCGGGAGGTTCTTTCCATTTTCCTTCATGGTCGGAGATCTTTAGATCTAGAGCATCCAACAGCTAATTGCAAAGTGTAATGAAAGTATTCATGCGGTTGAGATTCCCATCAACAATTTTAAGAGGTTCAATAGACTTTTGTAATTTTCATAATTTATCTAAGATTTGGGTTCCTTCTTGGGTGAGGGGTGATCCGTTTTGTAGGGGAAGTACTCCTACTATCCCCTCTATAATTTCGTAAGAATAACTAGGATCAGTTTCAATAAAATTCCCTTTGGCGGCAAAATCAAGAAGTTGTCTATGGGATATGGTTAGCCCGACATAAAAATTGCGAAGTAAAATCTTGAAATCTCCTTCTATAATGCAACTGCGATAAGATTCTAACATCCTACACCAAGCATCTTTTAAGTTCTCTCCTTGTCTTGGTTTGAAGTGGAGGACTTCAAAATCGGGAGATGAAGGAAGGATGAAAGAGCTAGTCATGATGACAAAATAAACGATCTAACACACAAGCACACAAGAGGCAAGCAAAAAAGAGACGAACGAAAAAGAGAGGGCGAATAAAACAACAAGGATGAAGTGGGGGAGAGGAAAATAGCAAATAATGTAATGCGAGGGAGAAGAGTTTGTGATGGGTACTTGGTAAATCTTGACTTGAGTAAAGACCTCCCCGTCAACGGTACCAGAAATCCTTCTTCCTACCTCTTGAGCATGCGTTGGTTTTTCCCTTGAAGAGGAAAGGGTGATGCAGCAAAGTAGCATAAGTATTTCCCTCAGTTTTGAGAACCAAGGTATCAATCCAGTAGGAGGCTACACTCCAAGTCCCTTGTACCTACACAAACAAACAAGAACCTCGCAACCAACGCGATAAAGGGGTTGTCAATCCCTTCACGACAACTTGCGAAAGTGAGATCTGATAGAGATAATAAGATAAGATAAATATTTTTGATATTTTATGATATAGATTGTAAAGTAAAGAATGCAAAATAAAATAGATTGTAAACTTATATGATGGAAAATAGACCCGGGGGCCATAGGTTTCACTTGTGGCTTCTCTCAAGATAGCATAATTATTATGGTGGGTGAACAAATTACTGTCGAGCAATTGATAGAAA
>LR880966.1:23750541-23769160 GCA_904067115.1 Aegilops sharonensis | reverse complement strand
AAGTTCAAGGGATTGACTACGATGAGACTTTCTCTCCCGTAGCGAAGCTTAAGTCCGTCTGAATCATGTTAGCAATTGCCGCATACTATGATTATGAGATATGGCAGATGGACGTCAAAACAGCGTTCCTTAACGGTTATCTTAAGGAAGAGCTATATATGATGCAGCCGGAAGGTTTTGTCGATCCTAAGAAATCTAACAAAGTATGCAAGCTCCAGCGATCCATTTACGGACTGGTGCAAGCATCTCGGAGTTGGAACATTCGCTTTGATGAGATGATCAAAGCGTTTGGGTTTATGCAGACTTATGGAGAAGCCTGCGTTTACAAGAAAGTGAGTGGGAGATCTGTAGCATTTCTCATATTATATGTAGATGACATACTTTTGATGGGAAATGATATAGAACTCTTGGACAACATTAAGGCCTACTTGAATAAAAGTTTTTCAATGAAGGATCTTGGAGAAGCTGCTTATATATTAGGCATAAAAATCTATAGAGATAGATCGAGACGCCTCATAGGTCTTTCACAAAGCACATACCTTGATAAGATTTTGAAGAAGTTCAAAATGGATCAGTCTGATGTAAACCTTGCCGTAAGTTTGGTAGGAAGGTACCAAAGTAATCCCAGCAAGGAACACTGGGCAGCGGTCAAGAATATCCTGAAGTACCTGAAAAGGACAAAGGACATGTTTCTTGTTTATGGAGGTGACGAAGAGCTCGTCGTGAAGGGTTACGTCGACGCTAGCTTCGACACAGATCTGGATGACTCTAAGTCACAAACCGGATACGTGTATATGTTGAATGGTGGAGCAGTAAGCTGGTGCAGCTGCAAGCAGAGCGTCGTGGCGGGATCTACGTGTGAAGCGGAGTACATGGCAGCCTCGGAGGCAGCGCATGAAGCAATTTGGGTGAAGGAGTTCATCACCGACCTAGGAGTTATACCCAATGCGTCGGGGCCAATCAAACTCTTCTGTGATAACACTGGAGCTATTGCACTTGCCAAGGAGCCCAGGTTTCACAAGAAGACCAGGCACATCAAGCGTCGCTTCAACTCCATCCATGAAAATGTTCAAGATGGAGACATAGAAATTTGCAAAGTGCATATGGATCTGAATGTCGTAGATCCGTTAACTAAACCTCTTCCGCGAGCAAAACATGATCAACACCAGAACTCTATGGGTGTTCGGTTCATCACAATGTAACTAGATTATTGACTCTAGTGCAAGTGGGAGACTGTTGGAAATATGCCCTAGAGGCAATAATAAAAGGATTATTATTATATTTCCTTGTTCATGATAATTGTCTTTTATTCATGCTATAATTGTATTATCCGGAAATCGTAATACACGTGTGAATACATAGACCACAATATGTCCCTAGTGAGCCTCTAGTTGACTAGCTCGTTGATCAATAGATAGTCATGTTTTCCTGACTATGGACATTGGATGTCATTGATAACGGGATCACATCATTTGGAGAATCATGTGATGGACAAGACCCAATCCTAAGCATAGCACAAGATCATGTAGTTCGTTTTGCTAGAGCTTTTCCAATGTCAAGTATCTCTTCCTTAGACCATGAGGTCGTGTAACTCCCGGATACCGTAGGAGTGCTTTGGGTGTACCAAACGTCACAACGTAACTAGGTGACTATAAAGGTGCACTACAGGTATCTCCGAAAGTGTCTGTTGGGTTGACACGGATCGAGACTGGGATTTGTCACTCCGTGTTACGGAGAGGTATCACTGGGCCCACTCGGTAGTGCATCATCATAATGAGCTCAAAGTGACCAAGTGTCTTGTCACGGGATCATGCATTACGGTACGAGTAAAGTGACTTGCCGGTAACGAGATTGAACGAGGTATTGGGATACCGACGATCAAATCTCGGGCAAGTAACATACCGTCTAACAAAGGGAATAGTATACGGGGTTGCTTGAATCCTCGACATTGTGGTTCATCCGATGAAATCATCGAGGAGTACGTAGGAGCCAACATGGGTATGCAGATCCCGCTGTTGGTTATTGACCGGAGAGCCGTCTCGGTCATGTCTGCATGTCTCCCGAACCCGTAGGGTCTACACACTTAAGGTTCGGTGACGCTAGGGTTGTATGAATATGAGTATGCAGCAAACCGAATGTTGTTCGGAGTCCCGGATGAGATCCCGGATGTCACGAGGAGTTCTGGAATGGTCCGGAGGTAAAGAATTATATAGGAAGTGCTATTTCGGCCATCGGTAGAATTTCGGGGGTTACCGGTATTGTACCGGGACCACCGGAAGGGTCCCGGGGGGTCCACCGGGTGGGGCCACCTATCCCGGAGGGCCCCGTGGGCTGAAGTGGGAGGGAACCAGCCCGTGGTGGGCTGGTGCTCCCCCCATTTGGGCCCCCCCTGCGCCTAGGGTTGGAAACCCTAGGGTGGGGGGGGGGGGCGACCCACTTGCCTTGGGGGGCAAGCCTCCCCCCTTGGCCACCGCCCCCCTTGGGAAATCAGATCTCCAAGGGCCGGCGCCCCCCCCCAGGGGGCCTATATAAAGGGGGGGAGGGAGGGGGCAGCCGCACCCTTGCATCTTGGCGCCTCCCTCTCCCCTGCTACACCTCTCCTCCTCCGTCACGTGCTTGGCGAAGCCCTGCCGGAGTGCTGCTTCTCACCAACACCACGCCGTCGTGCTGCTGCTGGAGCCATCTTCCTCAACCTCTCCTTCCCCCTTGCTGGATCAAGAAGGAGGAGACGTCATCCGCTCCGTACGTGTGTTGAACGCGGAGGTGCCGTCCGTTCGGCACTCGGTCATCGGTGATTTGGATCACGGCGAGTACGACTCCATCATCCACGTTCTAGTGAACGCTTCCGCACGCGATCTACAAGTGGTATGTAGATGCAATCTCTCTCCCATGACTCGTTTCTTAGATGAACTCATACATGGATCTTGGTGAAACCGTAGGAAAATTTTTAATTTTCTGCAACGTACCCCAACACTTTTTTCAGTGTAAAAGCCGCGGTCTCTAAAACATTACTCTTTAAAAGTGATAATGGAAAATTTATTTATGTCATCTTTGATTTTACCATGTCATAAATGGTTTGATTACATCTTCACAGACATTCCACTCATAGTGGTGATCGAGGAGGTGTAAGTTATGAAACTCTTTTCACAACTCATCAGACATTCGCTAAACTTGTAACTCAAATATTCTGCAATCAAATTGCAGAAACATAATTTTCTTATTACAATAACTTCTACTTCATTTTTTAAAACCTTTCGAATGATTTCAAAAGATCCAGACTTACGTCTCATCAAGAAAATATCCATATATCTACTTGATTCATTTCTAAAGATAAATAAATCCACTACTTGCAACAACATTTATTGAACTACACACATCAAAATGTATGATCACCAATAACTTTGTTGCTTGTTCCTTATGACATTTGAACGGTATTTCAGTCACTTCACTTTTCAGAGGAAAGTTGCAAGTGTCACACGATTCAAAATCAAACGACTTCAAAATCCATCATAATGGAATTTTTCCATGCGGGTTTCTCCAATGTGACCAAATGTAGTGCCACACATGTGTGGTATTCTCATAGTCTTGCTATATTCAGCGTCAGTGTTATTAATGTATCATATTACCATCAATATTCATAAGATACATCCCATCTTGGATGGAAGCATGGCCCTTCATGTTATTTATAATACTGAACATCAAAGGTTCTCTTATGAACAACCTTCTTGCAAGATACCTTATGCAAAGGGCTAGAGTGTGTAAAGCTCTAAAATGAATTATGAATGAAAATACATAGGTAATACACCTATGGAAGGTATAGTAACTTATACTATGTTCCCAACACGTATTAAAACCTCATTCCTGGCTAGTCTTTTGAGGCCATAGTAGCTCTTACATCGATTCGCAACAGAATGCAATCGAGTGTGTATCTTTGTGATTAACTCACAATACCCAAAGATTAGTGATTAACATGTTTAACCATAATTCCCAAGAAGTATATCTTTGACCAGCCTTCTATACATCAAAAGTCTGTATGACATTCATACATGAGCTGGACATTCCAGTCTTCTTTCTTTCTGCCTTTATACTTCTAACAGTTTAACTTTCAGTATTTCTCCTACTCGCAAAAGAAGCACCCAACTTAAGAGTGGCATTAGCTTCGGACTTCCTAGGCTTGTAAGTCATACTAACACCCATTGGACACTTCATTTCTCTTTAAGTTGTTGTTTTATTCACCTTTCATCATATGACAGGGGTTCTTCTGGATCCCTCTCTTATCAGTCTGATGCATAGTAAACACTTTACTAATAATTTGCAGACAAACATTGCTTTGGATATTTCATATCTTTCAGCCTTTGTTTGTATCTGAAACTTAATTTTCAGTTCCATGAATATCACATAACTATCCCAAACTTTTGAAGTTCAAGTTTTATGGAAGCAAACATATTGCACTTGACCGTAACGGAATTCTAGCTTTTGGATCGAAGGACGAGAGTCTCATCATCCATAGCATTTAGCGGCCGTATACGGAAAGCATGCGATATGACAAAGTCCTTCTCGGCACTCTTGAGGACAATCCTCACATTACGTTACCAATCGTAAAGTTTTAACCAGATACTTAACAGCTATTCAATTTTAACAGGGAAGGTGGAAACACAAGCCATTATTTTACAACTATTTTGCAAGAAACACTTAGACAGTGTTCATAATTAATCGCACTGAAAATTAAACATGTTAATTCAATAGTGCGCTCCCACTCAAATCAATATCTCTCAAAATTGATTATGAGTGATACAAGACCCAGGTTTCGATTCAACGCCATTGATGTGGACATCACTGATGATGAGAATTTCAATTGGTAGGCAAACTTGCCGATCACATCTCCATGTGACTCTTGTTCATCTTTCGATGGGTGTGTTCCGAGCTCAGGACGATCCTTCCTGAACGTGAAAGACAACCTAGTGATCTTGCTGCAAGGTCTGACTTTCACCAGCCTCATTCCTCTCGATTCGTTCGTACCCATGTGGACATGGCGCACCCTGAAAAGATACGAATTACAGATGGTGCTACACTTGGGTGCACTCTAACTACTTTGATATTTTGAAGTGAGAGATCACCCTAATAAAAAGCGACTACCGCGCAATCAAGAAGGGTGCATCATATGGGATAAACATCTCAGGCAATTCATAATAGCATGATATGGTATAGCCCTTTCTGAGGGAGAAGTCTTTCATTACTTCGTCTTCGGCATTTGCGTCGGTGTTCACCTTCGCGAAGATTGCCACCACCTTGTCGATGCACCAGATAATATTTCTATCTCTATAGCTAATAAAATAAGTGCATTACTTAAGGTTGACACGCAGGTCATTAAAGTGACAATCATATGGCTCCAGCCATCATGCCGAATCATGACACGCAGGTCATGTTAATTTACATCATATAGTCATCTCATACATAATCAAATTATTATGAGCACTGCTATACCACATCACATGCAAACCATCCTGCAAAAACAAGTTAGACGCCTCTAATCGGTTCATACAAAAAAGGTTTTACGTGGCTTCTAAGGTTTCAAAACAAACCGAAGCTATACCTGCATCCATCATCAAGTATGATTTATTCAAGTCTCTAGATTAACTTTGCAGGGTGTATGAAACACGAGATAATAAAATCTCGAGCCCCATACTGAACTTCGTCATACGCATGACCCCCGTGCAGATCATATCTGCAGTGCCCTTTTGTTTGTGAAACATCCATCTTTCTTTAACTATGGTGGAACCCAAAGAACTGTTAGCACTTTGTTGATCTGTCAATCAGCATACTCAGGAGCAGCATGAAAGGATCACGGATTGCAAGAACTTTGTGAGATTCCACCATGCCGTCAATATCAGGATTATGCAAATTCAAGGGAAGCAACAGGAACATTGGGTAGTAGATTTCATCTGCTACCTGCACAAATAATTTTCAGTAATACTACTCATCTACTACAAATTATATTGTGCAACACCCATACATCTCTATGTATTGTAGATCGCAACCTGCATCTACGCATAGCACGGCTCTTGATGCCACTGTAGGGGGATGCAGCAGAAAACAAAAAACATCCGACCTACGCACTAGCCCAGGACCACTATGGAGACTGCATACATGGTTTGATCTTTTTCGTTACCGACTCGTAGCGCAGCGGGAAGTAGAGTCGACGATGATCGGCGGTGCAAATCCCCGCAGCTAGGATTTACAACCTCACAACCGCGAGGATGTATACCCTCATCCGCCCCACGGACAGCCCTCCGGGAGGCGGTCGGATAATCCCTCGGACGATGTCGCGAACAGCCCTTCGGGAGGACCCTCAAAACTCGGACGGTCACTCGGGCAGCCCTTTGGGAGGCACTCTCGAACTAAGACCGAAACTACGATCTCTCTATAAAGTTGCACACATACGGTGTCATCCATCCGGCAGGGCTTCGCCGTCCAGAACTAGTTCCTGCCAGAACCCAGACAACCTTTCGGCTCTACGAAATTATTTCGCTAGGAGGGAGAGAGAAGCCAGATCATTGCATGGCACTTGTATGAGAGCAAGGGATGAGTGTGGAGAGTGCCTCTCCACCTTTACTTATAAGAAAACCCCAAGGGGTAGGGGCACATGAAAAACCCCAAAATGTCCACACTTTATGTCACGCATAAAGGGCATAAAAGGCATTAAGGGATGTCAAGTGGATGTGACGCCCGGATAATCATGCTACAGTAATCCCACGTTAACGATGCCGCGTCACCTCTACCACTGTTGCTTAGATCAAAACCGGTCCAAAATTCAAATTCAAAATTTGGTAAATAAGAAATGTTTTCAAACTTTAAAACTAAAATGTTCGGGTTGTGCCAAATAATGCGTAGGTAATTATGGCGAAGAAACCACACTTTTATATAATGCTTTAATACTCTAAAGTGATTTAAACGGTAACAAAAACAATTAAGTAAATACCTTCTTCAATTAATAAAACTCTAAACTAATTTATTTAGGGGTAAAACTTTTATGACAGTGGGTGGTTCTGAAACATTATTCCAGGAGTTGTTATCATATTTTACTAAACTAAAAATAATGGGTATCTAAAAATAAAACAACAAATAAAAAACGGACAAAACAAAAAGGGGAAAGACCCCCCCCCCTCTTGCTGGGCCTCGGCCTAGCTGGCCACTGGGCTAGCCAGACCGGCCCAGCCGGAGCCCCACCCTCCCAATATCCCCCAACAAAACCCTAGACACCTACAGCACCTCCCACTCGCCCCCCACTCGCGCACGTCTCTTCCCCCCTCTCCTCTTGATCCCATCTGGATCGGGGAGGGGCTCGACCTCGCCACAACGACCGCGTCGCCCATCGACCCCGCCGCCCCTGGACGTCAACGCCGTCGCCTGAAGCCACCCCGACGGCGCCGCCTCCCCACCGGACTGCCCCATCCTCTTCTCCTCTCCGTCACCCCTCGTCTCCGGGGCCCCCTCACCCCGCCACCCGCCGTCGTCGGCGCTACCTCCCCGTCTACGCCGCCTCGTCCACGGTCTCCTCCTCACCGGCCGACCCCGAGCCCGTTGCCTTTTCCCTACGGCCCCCGTGAGCTTCCCCTCTCCTCCCCTTTCCCCCGTGCTGCTTCTCCCGCCATGGCCGAGCCCACCGCCGCCGTTAGTTTCGCTCGCACGGGGCCGCCAGTCAGCTCGATGCCGGCGACATCTCCGGCCCGCTCACACCACTAGATGCGCCTCTTCGCGCTCGTTCGAACGAACCAAAGCGCGCACGGATCCGTCCCCTGTGCACATTTTCCGGTGAACTCCGGCGGGTCGGCGCCGTGTATTTGGTCGCCGGCGGCGAGAGCCGACCACGCTGACCTGGCCTGGCCCAAGGCCACCCCCTGGGTCACTGCCCGGTAGGACCCAGGGGCCCATTTGACCGCGTTGACTCAGGTCAACATGTTGACTGTGCACCGCAAGTCACTTCCAGTGGGGCCCACCAGCCCAGAACGTTTTTATTAAAACAAAAATTAATTAATAAGACTAATTAATTAATTAATTAGTTAGTTAATTAAGTTAATTAATCCTAATTAATTAATCTGATTAACTATTAGTTTAATTAAACAGTAATTAGTTTAACTAAAGCCTAATTAACCTAAAGAGAGTATGACAGGTGGGTCCCACGGGACCCACACGTCAGTTTGACCAGTCAACACCTCTGTTGACTGCTGACATCATGCTGACGTCTTGATGATGTCAGCGTGTACTATTCTGGATAATGTTGAATTATAATAATTGAATAAATTCTAAAAATGATTAAATCTTTTAAAATTAATAGAAATAAACCGTAGCTCGGATGGAAAAACTTTGTACATGAAAGTTGCTCAGAACGACGAGGCGAATCCGAATACGTGGTCCGTTCGTCCGCCACACATCCCTAGCATAGCGAACAAGCAACTTTCCCCCTCCAGTTCATCTGTCCGAAAACACGAAACACCGGGAATACTTTCCCGGATGTTTCCCCCCTTCGCCGGTATCACCTCCTACCGCGTTAGGGCACACCTAGCACCGCGTATTACCTCGTTATGTTTTGTGTTGCTTTGTTTGCTCCGTATTTACTATTTCTTCCCACTCTTCTTCTCCGGTAGACCCCGAGACCGTTGCTGATGCCACTGAGTACGACTACGGTGTTGACGACCCTTTCTTCTTGCCAGAGCAATCAGGCAATCCCCCCCCCCCCTTGATCACCAGATATCGCCTATTCTTCTCTATACTGCTTGCATTAGAGTAGTGTAGCATGTTACTGCTTTCAGTTAATCCTATACTGCTGCATAGCCTGTCCTTGCTACTACTGATGTTACCTTTACCTGCTATCCTACTGCTTAGTATAGGATGCTAGTGTTCCATCAGTGACCCTACACTCTTGTGTGTCTGCCATGCTATACTACTGGGCTGTGATCACTTCGGGAGGTGATCACGGGCATATACTATATACTTTACACTGTTACATTACCTGTGATACTGTTCGGAGATGGGGGCTGAAAGGACAGGTGGCTCCATCCCGGTAGAGGTGGGCCTGGGTTCCCGACGGCCCCCGACTATTACTTTGTGGCGGAGCGACAGGGCAGGTTCAGACCACCTAGGAGAGAGGTGGGCCTGGCCCTGATCGGCGTTCGCAAATACTTAACACGCTTAACGAGATCTTGGTATTTGATCTGAGTCTGGCTACTGGCCTATAAGCACTAACCAACTACACGGGAACAGTTATGGGCACTCGACGTCGTGGTATCAGCCGAAGCATTTCGTGACGTCAGCGACCGAGCGGCGCGCGCCGGATTGGACTTAAACGCCTGCTAGGCTAGGTCTGCTTCCGGCCGCGTACGCAACATGCAGGTGTGCTAAGGGCGATGGGCCCAGACCCCTGTGCGCTTAGGTTTAGACCGGCGTGCTGTCCTCTCTGTTATGCCTAGGTGGGGCTGCGACGTGTTGATCTTTCAAGGCCGGGCATGACCCAGGAAAGTGTGTCCGGCCAAATAGGATCAAGCCTGTTGGGTTATGTGGTGCACCCCTGCAGGGAAGTTAATCTATTCGAATAGCCGTGATCTTTGGTAACAGGACGACTTGGAGTTGTACCTTGACCTTATGACAACTAGAACTGGATACTTAATAAAACACACCCTTCCAAGTGCCAGATATAACCCGGTGATCGCTCTCTAACAGGGCAATGAGGAGGGGATCGCCGGGTAGGATTATGCTATGCGATGCTACTTGGAGGACTTCAGTCTACTCTCTTCTACATGCTGCAAGACGGAGGCTGCCAGAAGCGTAGTCTTCGACAGGATTAGCTATCCACCTCTTATTCTGGCATTCTGCAGTTCAGTCCACCGATATGGCCCTTTACACATATACCCATGCATATGTAGTGTAGCTCCTTGCTTGCGAGTACTTTGGATGAGTACTCACGGTTGCTTTTCTCCCTCTTTTCCCCCTTCCCTTCTACCTGGTTGCCGCAACCAGATGTCGGAGCCCAGGAGCAAGACGCCATCGTCGACGACGACTCCTACCATGCTGGAGGTGCCTACTACTACGTGCAGCCCGCTGACGACAACCAGGAGTAGTTTAGGAGGATCCCAGGCAGGAGGCATGCGCCTCTTTCGATCTGTATCCCAGTTTGTGCTAGCCTTCTTAAGGCAGACTTGTTTAACTTATGTCTTCTCAGATATTGTTGCTTCCGCTGACTCGTCTATGATCGAGCACTTGTATTCGAGCCCTCGAGGCCCCTGGCTTGTATTATGATGCTTGTATGACTTATTTATGTTTAGAGTTGTGTTTTGATATATCTTCTCGTGAGTCCCTGATCTTGATCGTACACATTTGCGTGCATGATTAGCGTACGATTGAATCGAGGGCGTCATAGTGGAGCCCCATGGAGGAGTTGCACCCTCCAACGTCCCACATTCATGGGGGCCCCCCAAATGGGGTTCCTTGATCCCAAAGTCCTTCTAGAAGCCTTTTGGGAAAAGCCCTAAAAGGTGGCTTTCCATAAATATCCCAAAAAGCACTTTCACTATTCACGACGACATTTTTCAGCGTCCGTTCGAACTGAAAATATTTATGTGGGCTTAGAACATTTCCAGTACCCACCAAAATGATTTTGAACGTGTTCCGGAACAATTCTGGTTTAGTGATTTTCATCTGTGAAAAGCAACTGAAGTGGTTCCGGCAGCTCCGGGGCATATCCGGTTATTATCCCGGAAAGTTCCAGAAAGCTCCCAAAATGATTCTGGCACCCTCCAAGAATTATCAGGCATGTGTGGAAACCAATTTGACTTAATGGTATCCCCTGAAACAACTTTTCATTTTCACCGAAACCCATCCGATGACCTCTCTCTGCGGAACCTTTTCAGCTATCCGAAACTTTTCCGGTGTCAGAAACTCTTTTTGGTGATTTTCTCTGGGACTGCCTATCTAGTATTCAGCAGATAGATGACCCTTAAGTGTGTGACCCTATTCGTTAGGTGAAGTATAGACATGACCTGGAACCCCTTCGGATCAATGATCAACATCGGAGCCGTGGACACCCATATTGACCCCTATACTCACACGAATGAATATTCGAGTGACCCTACAGTTTTCGTGTGCTATTCATGTTGCTTCGCGATATGTTACAAGTACCCGAGGTGAGACATGTTGGCATTCCCGTGGATCAACAACTTGTCCACTATGTCAGTTACCTCGTTACCGGTATTGTTCTCTTTTCTCGTTACCGTGTTCCGGCATCCCCGCGATCAAATCACAAAGTGTCTGGCCAGACGATGATGGATACCGTAACACCGAGAGGGCCCAGAGATATCTCTCCATCATCGGAGGAGCAAATCCCAATCTTGAGCTATCATGTTACTTGACATACTTTTCCATGAACCCGTAAGACGCAATAATAGCCACCCATTTACGCATGACGTTTAACAAACCCCAAAGTTCATGAAGCAAGTATGAAGAAACTCGATAGTCTCATGGTCTAAGGAATCATGCAAATGTTAACCATCTATATGTTATTTACCATTAACTTGTGATGAATGAATCTCATAGCATAACATCAATCTAGGTCAATTCAACACAAATGTTCTCTTAACATTGTGCCCTCAAAGTTGCTCGCATAGACATGCCCATGATTGGGAAAACATAATCATCATGCAACACTTGAGCTAGTCTTAGAGGCATGACTAGGAATACATTTTACCTTTTATTATTCCACACGTGCACATGGGTTTTCCCCAGAGCCTTTATGGATATACGGGCTCGGGAACCACAACAGTTATAGCATGGAACATAAACATAATTATGAACATGGAGATAAATAATAGCATTTATTATTGCCTCTAGGGCATATCTCCACAGACTCCCACTTGCACTAGAGTCAATAATCTAGCTTAATGCTAATGCACTTCACACCTGTAGCACACCGGTGTAAATATGCTTCGCTTGTGGTATAGCCTGATGTCCAACAGAACTGACGACTTCAACTCCGTGTGTATCTCTGCATATCCTCGCGTTTTCACGCTTTCACAAAATTCATATTTTGTGCGGACTTGGCTTTGTATGTATGTGAATCATCGGTCGAAACCTGATTCCTCAGACTGAGCTATGGAGCAACTATCTGGCATATCTCCTACAGCCTTTAACTCCTCGTTGGGTTCGACATTTTTACTTATCAGAAAAGGCTACAACTGATCCACAAGGCTACAACTGACTCCCTATACTTGTGGGTTATCACATCTCTGATACAACAAAAAATATTTGGAAAAACATTTGAAATGCCAAACCCTCCTAGTGAATGTCAGCCAAATAAGATTTCCGTAAAATAAGGGTTAGGATCATACTGATACTCCCACCACAACCTAGGAGCACCAAGGTACCATAGAAACTCCCTGCACTATTGCGGCAGCCTCGTCGCCCTCACCACAAGGTCGCAGCATGGCATGTCTTGCCGCAGCATTTGCTCTGGTCTCAGAAAGGAGATTTCCATATTGAAACGGTTCCAATGAGGAGTCCATGACAGAGTAGCAGCTCAAGAGAGACGAGAGAACGTGGCTCCTTTTTTAGTAGCACCTTTGGAAGCTTTGTGGCAACAATTCACAGTCGCTCAACGAACACATCACTTGTTTGTTAAATCATCTAGAAAAGTGGCGCGCTCGATGCGCGGGCTAGAATTTTATGAAGTTAAATGTGCAGAATATATTATTTGTTCTTTCCAAAGGAAAATTGAAACCAAATTTGGCGATAGCTTTTATGCATGCCAAACAAACTTTAGTATTATGATCAAAAATATTCTTAAAATTATATTTGTATTTTTGTGCTGACATTTTTATCATGTTGCTTAGTTTTCCTGTAAACTGAAATTTACAATAGTCCTGATTGTTCATATAGTCATTGGTTAATTTTCTACCGGTAGGCCAGGTTGGCATATTTATTTAGTAATCGTGTACTGGAATTAATTTAGTTTATGTAGATAGTATATACATTTCCAAGAAAATTTTTTGGTAGGGATTTGGTTCCATAGACATGGACCCGTCAGAACCAAGGGTTTGGTTATATGTTGACTTCAGTTTTTTCTCAGTTTTTTTACATAGTTTTCAGCAGTACCAAGGGAGGAGAGTGAGATGAGTAAACCTTTTTCTTATTACCAACTAACCGTTCATATTTGGCATAATATGTACTCAAGTTACCAAGGTGCATTAAGAAAATATCATTTGTTTGATGGATCCCATCAGTATGATTCTTCACTTTCCCATTATGTAGTCTTTTATTAACATATAATAGTAGAATATGAGAAACATGTTTGATTGCATTGTACATATGAAATATGACAATGTATTAACGCACTCAGTATTGGTTTGCATTAATAATAATGTTGTAGAATCAAGAAACACATACTATAGATTGTTCATGTTTGGTAGTAATGATTTATTTCCACAAGTTGATGCATGTTTGAAATACTTTGGCATGGCAGTACACCATATTCTACCTGCCATATCATGTAGGAAAGTAAGATATGAAGTGGCCTCCTTAAGTGAAAGAAACATCATGCTGAAATCATGTTATTCGTTCATTCCATCAGAATATTTTTGTATAGACTATATTCTTGACCACATCATCCTCATCACTACTTTCATCATTTATCATTACCCATAGTCCATCCCTTTTTGTTACTCTTGAGAAAGCTATACATAACTATCCACGTCTAAGAACTTGTTCATATAGATATAGTCCTACAGTGTTTAGAGATTGTCCCGTGCTTTTGTTGCTAGTCATAGCAAAGCAAACTAATATATGGTATTTTCTCCTTTTTAGAACAAATGGCAATGTTGATTTAGTTAGTGAGATGACTATGCTTGCAATATATGACTTTCTACCACATGTGTTTCAGTTATTATCTGTGTGCTTCAATGAATCTTCTGCCAAGTTGACAATCGTCATCCTTGCACCATTGGATAACCCAGCACTTTGGTTGATATACAATGCCTAAGTGCCACTGGGTGGAGGATGTTGCACCGAAGTGTTGTTTGCTAGAGGAAGATGACGTAGATGTGGTATTATAAAATCTTTCACAACTGAAACAGAGGATTTTTTTCACAATGGAGAGATCGAATCCCCATATATTATCAGTGAGAGTTTGGATTTTTTGAAAGATTGCATCTATATTTATCGGTGATAATTTATATTTGTTTGGAGAGATTGGTGTAGAAGTCGTACACTAAGATATAGCATGACGGAAAGAGATGTTTTTAGGTGCCGAGGGATTTTATATACATGTATGACACTGCGAGATTTTGGTCGTGTAGAGAGATAATCTATTTAGGGTGGTCGAATTTTTATAAATTAGTTCATCGCAAAAACAAAGAATCTTTATAAATGAGAAACACTCAGTTCTTTTGAGGGGATGGCTGATCGCTCATTATTTTCGGTCATTTTTTTGCGGTGGGGTCCCTCAGATTTATTTGGAGAGATAGCATCGATGTACAGAATAGTGTATTTATTTGGAAAGCACATGGAGACATTCGTCATGTTTGCTTGCCGAGAGAGTTTACCCTTTATGGGTTAGCTTTTTTATTTTGGATGGTCCAATTGCTTGCGGGATGGTACAACCTGTGCGATTATTTTTTTTTTTCTAGATGTACTAAGCGCTCAGTTTTTTTTCTATCGCTATGTCTTTTTTGGAATGGCTTAGTCGCTCAGTTACTTTTGAATAGTATGGTCGCTTAAATTTTTTAGGGGGGTCAGTTTTTTTTGTGTTAGACTGATCGCTCCTTTTCTTTGTAGATGGTGGCTTTGTGGGATGGTCCAACCTTTTGTGAACATGAAGGATTGCCCTTTTTTCTCACGTTACGGTCCCACCTGGTTTACATATGTCTAACGGTTATTCCTTTTTATTGGAAATAGGTACATCGCATTAAAGGTAGGATGTTTCTAATTATTGTAAGATATTCTAAACTAATTATCTTTATTCTGGTGGTCCCGTCAATGACTTTATATATATAATAATAGATAGATAATAATATGGACGGATTGTTTCGTCCATCTATGGGCGTCCAACTCATCCAACATATGGAGGTATAGATTCTCGTCCATGTATGGATGACCACCAAGGAAAAAGTTTATATCTCAGATCAAGCTCCTAAATGGTTGTGTACATACATGATGCAAGTATGAAAAGTAGTGTCCTTAATATGTGTATATAGACGCTCACGCTTGCCCGGCCGGCCGTGTATTTGTTTTTTGCATGCATGCATATACCAAGAGAAGAATGCATAACCACGCACCTAAAAAAGTGTTGGCCCATGCCATGCTAGCATTTTCAAGGAGTCCTAGTCTTGCAAGGAAAGAGTCCTAGCCTAGCAAGGGAAAACATAACCCCCCGCCTCTCTATTTTTTTTAGGAAAGTCCACCAAATCAACGACCAGATGTTTCTAATTATTGTGATAATTTCTAGCTTATTTATCTTTTTTCTGATTAACCGTCAAATACTTTTTTATATATAATATATAGATTTGATATTAGGTGCTCCAGAAAATAGTACTACGAAGGTAAACAAGTTGCATTTGACAATGGCAAAATGATGAAACCAAACAATAGCCGGCTCCCAAGGCAAGCCTTTGGCCGCGCTTGGCGTGCTTCCTGCTCGCTGCTCGGAGGTTCGCCAGCGAGCACGCCGTGCCTCGTGGTGGCGGAGGCCCCCTGCGCGGCTCCAAGGGAGCGGAACAGCGCCGCATGTGGCGGCTTTCTCCGGCGGCGTGGGCGTAGTGGTTCCCGGATACAGCCACAACAAGGGGCAGCAGCGTGCGAGTTGTTGGCACAGGCCCCGTACGTGCTCGCGACGATTACTTTCCGTAAAGAGCTATAACGCAGTCGTCGATCCGGTCGACTAGTTTCCGGCGTACGTAGACTGCATGTACCTAACGTTGTTTCCCGCAAGATATGCAAAAGACATGAGAGCGGCAATAGCGAGCACGGGCTCGCCTGCTCCCGGAACGCGTACAAATTGGATAGAGACGCTTGTGTACGTGTATTGAATGCAAATGTACGGCTAAGCGAAGGATACATACAGATAAACTGTAGCATACTGTCACAGCGCCGTCTACATAGGCAGCAATATGACGGTACACCACCTATGTATTCCATTATTTGACGGTACCTATCTAGTACTAGAGTTCTCGATAGAGTTATGTGTTGAATCTAGTGGCGCCCATGCTTGCACCAGTTTGCTGTGTCAACTTGTCTCTTGTTTTGTAGGATCCTCATCTAGTAGCTTGATGAAAAAAACAAGAGAAAGGGATGATGATGTTAATTTGCCATAATGCATGTTCGATGTAAAGTTGGCCGTGGGAAGGCATATAGTTTGCGCTACTGAGTTTGTCGAGGAAGGAGCGGAGAGAAAAAAACAGTTACGCCAAGTTTTCCGTAATCATGTTTTCAAAAAAAATGAGTAATAGTCGTTTTAGATAAAACGTAGTTTCCTAGCTTTGCGGAAACAAAAAATTTCTTATCCATGCTTTTTTGAGGAAATCTTATCCATGTTTTTGTTTGAGGGGCCAAACATGTTTTTAGTTTGTCAGACTGTTACATGGGTTTACATGAGAGCAACTAGTTAACGAGCGCTCCTTCTGGAGCCTCGCAACAATCATTGCTTGGCCCGCTTTCAGCCAATCGTCACGTATCGCGCTCTGGACGCTCCCTTCAAATTTTGTTTTTTATATTTTTTCGCACGCATTTTTGGCTTTTTAAACTGGGGTTTTTGACGTTTTGGTTTTCCACTGGTCTTCCTTAGCTTTTTGATAAAAAAATTCGAAAAAAAATTGCGCGAGAAAACACATTTTATTTTTTTTCTTTTGCGAGAGTCACGATTTCGCTTTCGTGAGAGTCACGGCCGTGCCTCTCGGAAACGAAAAAAAACGCGTTTTCTATTTTTTGTCCTTTCACGAAAGTCACGGTTTTGCTTCCAGAGAGGCACGGTTGTGCTTTAGCGAGAGTCACGGTCGTGCCTCTCGGAAACGAAAAATACGTATTTTTTGTTTTTTTCCTTTCGCGAGAATCACTGATTTGCTTTCGCGAGAGGCACGGTTGTGCTCACGGCCGTGCCTCTCGGAAACGAAAAAAACACATTTTTTTGTTTTTTTCCTTTCGCGAGAGTCATGATTTTGCTTCCGCGGAGGTACTGGTGTGCTTCGCGAGAGTCACGGCCGTGCCTCCTCGGAAACGAAAATAAACTCATTTTTTTCCTTCCGCGAGAGTTTGCTTCCGCGAGAGGTTGGAGTGATCTTTGCCACGAGTATTCATCAACTAATGATTTCAGGTTTCCGGAAAACTAGTTCGGTTAAACAAGTGTATGCAGACAAGGCTTGATTGTTAAAAACAGCTTGGTGCATGTGTCTGGCAGTTGGGCCCTAGTGGTCAACCTGAGATGTTTTTTTCTTTTTGAAACCTGGTCAACCTAGATGTTAGATGAACATAAACAATTGTGGTAGCCATTCCCGGCTTGCGAGCCTGCATACAGCGTGATTAATAAAAAAAGACAAAGAAACCCGAAATGCAGTCTAACACGAGCGTAGATGTATAGTTTCTTCAAAAGAAAGGTAAGCAGATGTAGACATTTTGATCGAAAAGAGGGAGCATATTAAGAGCAGCCAAAGTGGACCCTGCGCAGGGATTTAGTTCGTGATCTCCCCTAATAAACTAGTAGTTAATGACTGGTCTGCATGCTTGCGCGTTGGCTGTACGTACGCGCCGCACTACTGCCCCTCAACGTCCGTCACCCGCAACGTGCATACGACGTTTCTTCCCGTCAGCCCCAACCATTAAATGAACCGTCGTCTACGAGCTGGAACACGGCGTGCGCTCCATATCCCAATGAGAGCCGACGCCTACGGATAACGTGAGCATGCGAGCTCGTCCACGCCAACAAGTTTTTGAAAAGACATCAGCTAAGCTAGCTAAGCAGCTGGATCGATTCTTAGTCTAGCTAGCTTCGTACACAGGCGAGATTGAGTCGCCGGCGGAAACACTTCGAAAAACACACGTGAGAACCCGAGCACACGCGATATGGCAATAGGGCTGTGTCGGTCCTATATTTTGTATTGCTTTGATCTGTTTCAATCTTACAAGGGGACACACAGGTATATATCGTGTAATAAGGATTCCAGTCACTCCAGGGCGCTCTCAGCGATTCGGAGTTCCTGGCCGTCGGATCAGGCTGTTTGATCGGATCTAGGCCGTAGGATCAAGCCACTGGAGGACCACAACCGTCGGATCGAAGCTCGCACCTGTAGCAATGAACAGTTTCACCCCGTTCGTGCCATCGCTCGTAATTCCGGCGCCCCCCTGGGGCATTTTCGTCATTCTACGCACATGGGTATAAAGGTGGCGGCTCCCGTGGAGATGACCTAGCCGCCTCCTTCTCTCTCCCTTCCTCCCGCAGCCGCCTCCCTCCTTCCCTCCCGCGCGCCTCCTCTCCCCCCCCCCTCCCGCAGCCACATCGCCGCCGCCGCCACCCGCCTCCCCACGCCGTCGGCGGCCAGATCCACCGCAACAAAGCCCCCTCCTCCCTCCCCAACGACGATGAGCAGCA
>LR880966.1:23702011-23716904 GCA_904067115.1 Aegilops sharonensis | reverse complement strand
CGTCAACCGTCCTCCACCCAGTAGTGAATTCCGAAGTCCATCTTGATTCTTGTAGTTCATGGGGTTGTCATCATCATTGACTCTCACATCTTTCTTATGAATTTCACTCAACCAAAACCCGTCTACGAGCATAGCAAAGTAAACTACTTCGTCCCGGGGTCATGGTAACAAGGGGATTGGTTCATCCTACCACATGATACTACTCAAGATTAATAACTTCAAAATTTCAACTACTGCATGCATGGTGGGGGTGGTATAATTACTAATGCACAAAATCATAGGTATTGAAAATAGCATGATCAA
Source organism: Aegilops sharonensis (assembly GCA_904067115.1). NCBI lineage: Eukaryota > Viridiplantae > Streptophyta > Magnoliopsida > Poales > Poaceae > Aegilops > Aegilops sharonensis. The sequence continues at coordinate 23,716,601 of LR880966.1, read as the reverse complement.
GACTTGCCTTGCTGATGATCCTCGTAAGCTAAAGATTCGTAGTAGCAAGCTTCGCACTCCGGAAATTCTACCGAGACAAACAAATAATCACAATAAGCATATAGCAAAGGATCACATAACACAATAGCATAACAAAGTAACACACCAAAACCAACAAAGCAAAACCCAAAGGGAAAACTCAAAGAAAACCAACTCAAAGTTTTCCTACTTCAAACAACAACTAAAAGTAGTTTTATATAACAATTTTTTTTTAACATAACCTAATCATGGATTTATGTTAACTTAACAGAAAAGATTTCATTAAGCAACTAGGAGCAAAAAGAATTAATTTAAAATCTATTATGAAACTCCTATTAGGCCTAATTCAATTTCTATTAAGAAAAATAAAATAAAACTTTTATTTATTATAAANAACATAACCTAATCATGGATTTATGTTAACTTAACAGAAAAGATTTCATTAAGCAACTAGGAGCAAAAAGAATTAATTTAAAATCTATTATGAAACTCCTATTAGGCCTAATTCAATTTCTATTAAGAAAAATAAAATAAAACTTTTATTTATTATAAATAAAAGTTCATCCTATAAAGTGACAGAAACTATCCTAGAATAATCAATCACATGTTAAAAATAATTTTATTTACTAATTAAAATAATAGGAAAACAGTAGCTAGTTAATTAATTAGGATTAACAAGATTCTGCTTAAAACTATATTTTTATTAATCCTAAAATACCCAAATTAATTCCTATGGTTTGGCAATGTCAAAAATAAAGTTGGGACAAAAAGAATCATCCAAAAATAATTTTTCTAACTCATGTTATAACAGATTTACTATTCTGACTAAAACTAAAATAAAGCAATTTTAATTAATTTTAACATAGCTAAATATATTTTCTACAGAAACTATAGAAAATTTTCAAACCAACAAAAAAAGAATCACCTAAAAATATTAAACAGAATAAAAGATTTGAGATCCGACGGCGGGGTGGAGTTCCGGTGACTCACCGGAGCTCGACGGCGGCGGCGGCGGCGGTGGCGAGTGTGGTGGCCTCTCCGGTCGTCGGGGAGGTCGGCGGAGAGCTCCGGCGGGTGCGGGGCGACGAGGGGGGGCTCTTGGTGGAGTCGGGCGAGCTCGGGGAGGGCTAGGGCGGCGATGGCGACGAAAATGGCGGCGGCGGTAGGCTCGGGCTCCGGCGACGGCGTGAGAGAGGAGGAGGGGTTCCGGCGAGGGGGCGAGGGGGGGAATGGGGTGTGGGGGTCCGGTATAAATAGGAGGGGCCTCGGCCTTGGCAAGGGGGGCGATCGGGGGGAGATCGATATCCCGGATCTCACGGGATCCGGCGATCGGCGGCGGCGCGGCGTTGCGTGGGCGGGAGGTTGAAGGAGGGGGTGGGGTCCACTGCCAGAGAGAGAGAGAGGGGTGCGGGGCGGGCGGTCGACCGAGCCATAGGGGATTCGGGCGCGGGGGAATGGTGAGGCCGGCTCGGTTGGCTCGCTGGGCTGGCCTCTGGGCCGCCTGGTGGGCCGGTGGCGCTGGCTGGGCCAGGGGGCCTGGCTGGCGCCTGGGGGGGGGTTTCTTTTTTTTAATTATTTTTTTAATAAAACAAAAACAGAGATAAAACATAAACTATAAATATTTTATATAGGACATATATATACCAAAATGATCAGGGGAATATTCCCTATCATTTGAACATTTTTCCAAAGGCAAAATCCAAACTTTATAAAATTCCATTTTTTTCAAATTCAAATAAATCTCAAGTTTGAATTCAAAACTTTTGGCAAGGTTTTCCTCTGATATTTTTGGAGTGTCATGTTTACTCCCCTCATACTTTTGATCAAGTATTCATCAGGCATAGTTTTTGAAATGATTCCCACTTGCCAAGTTTGAATTCAAATATGAAAACTCAAAACTCTCCTGAAACTTCAAATGACATTCAAATTCAAACAGGATCCATTAGATGCTTAGCTATAATTGTAAAACATTCCAAATAGGAAATTTGGGATGTTACAATAGGAATCAATGGTACCCTATTTACTTACTAAATTATTTATTTCCTATATTATTTTGCTTGCGAAGTTTAGATTCAACTTAAGAACATGGACTGTTTGTGCTTGCTTGTAGGTTCCGATATTACACCAGAACTTTAGCTTTCTCGGGCATGTGACGATGGCTTCCATGGAAAATTTCATGAAAGTGACCGTCGATGACCTTCAGGTCCATATCTCTCTCAATCTCGATTTTCACTTATTTTGTAGATCGGAAGTGGCCTGAAAACTGAGATATGGCATGTCTTAAGAAATGCTAATGCCATTATAGTTTGATGTCTGTAGCAGCTCTTTTATTTTCGTTGAAACGTTTCTATGTGATATTGAGCACCGTATAAGTATCTTTTGGCAACTTCTACCATATATGTTTTACTTGGAAATTTAGCCCTGGAGCATCTATTTGAGCATCGTTTAACATTGCATAATACAGTTGTTTTGTATTTGATTGCAAGATTTGTGCCTAGAATGCATAATGCCGAAATAGTAGGACGTGTTGCTGCTTTTGTCTTGTGGTGTTTGCGCCCACATGGCTTGCGGCCTTCAGGCAGATCTTGTAGTTCATGACTTCACTTTTTACACTATCTAGCGAAGAAATACCGAGTTGATGGTTACTTTCTTCCACTGACTATGATCTGCAAAATTCATCTATAGGTATATCGGTGTCAAATGACAAAAGAATGCCTCCAGAAAGTTTGTTCATCAGGCACAAGCGAACGACAAAATACAGGATCAAGTACATAAAGTTATCTTTTGCATTTTTTATCCTTCAAACATCCAAGTAAATTGATTTCTCATGGCTCTGTTTTCACTTTTACAGCGGAATTCTCTTTCAACAGAAGATCTGCGTGATCTTTTTACTCTTCATGAACAAGTCAGGTGAACTCTGCTTCTCATGGCCCACTGTAGCATTTTCTTTATGAAACATGTAAAGTGAAAACACTGATTTTGTATCTCATTCATTATTATTCCCTAGCCTCCAAATGATTTTAAATCTGTTGTATTAACATGATTGGATTTTGTGTTTTCTTTTGCTACTAAATAATATTTGCTGACAAAATCTTATTCCAGTTTCAGTGCGAGGGAAAGTTGCATGCTATATGAGTGTTAAAACGCCATCGAGCGATCTGAACAGAGCCATGGCTCGAGTCGTTTGCAGTGTCCAGATCCATGGGTTAGGATTGATGCTTTCCGGTAACTCCGACAGTAGCCGAGTAAACGCAAGCATGGGTCGCTGGGAGCAGCTGTCTCCTAACTCTCGAGCCTGGATCCATCTTTTATCGAGAGCGGCAGCCTCGGCGAGCCACCGTCTGCGAGAAGGTACCTGCGGATACCCGTGAAGATGGGGTTCCTGCTGAAGCCGATTATCATGTACAGATTTGTGTTAGTGATGTGCGCAGTTCCGCAGGGATTTGTTTCTGCATTTCTGCATCTAACCTGAATTTTGGTAAATGGGGTTATGTAGACGCACCATGAGGGAAGCAGTGTGGACGGCCAAATCTGTGCGGCGGAAGTGGGGGCAGAGGCAGCGATTTGAGATTCCGCTCAGTCATCTGATTAATCCATAGAACAGATTGATCCCAAATTGCCTGGATAGACTAGAAGGTATGTCAGATTTCCGATCATATAGTGTTTGGCTGAATTACATCTTGCAGATTTGAGTAGAAAGTGTCACCACTTTTCGGCAGAAATGTAGTTAATAGAAAATATTAAAATAACAAGGTTGGTGTTTGTTGCCATGGGTAGTGGGGATTTTAGCAAATAATTAAAATTGTTGAATGATGCCTGTGTGGCGCTTTAGCCAATCTATATTTTTAATCTGTAAGCAGTTAGTTGTTCCTGATGAAAAGAATGTGATTATGGATCAAATAAACATGGTTACAATTAATTCGTAGTGTTGTGTTTCATGGGGAGGGATTGTTAACTGTATATATTTTATTTTGGAATCATGTCTGCATCATCATTTGAGAAGAATGTGATGGGCAATCTGTTGCATGAACTAATTGTGTATGAACACTTTTATTTGCACACAGAGTTAGGATTTGGGCCACCGAGCCAGGCAGGGCGCCTGTGTATACTCAATTTTGATAGGTGTAGGTGTACTGTTACATTTAGTTGGTTACTGACTTTTTATAATATTTTTGTCCATCAGGTATTCCTATGGTATAACTATCACGTGCCTGATCATATTCCTGTGGTACCCTGCAACTCATGTGCTTGTGTTGAACATTACATGTGCCTAAGATTTATTAAACCATGGAATAGATATGGAAAATTAGCATAGAACTATAGATACACTATTTAGGCCTTGTGTACTTATGTTCAGATTGAAAATTTCATGTATCATGTCCTTCTGTAAGAAACTTTCTAATCAAAATGATTGGAGTGCTATCGTTTGGCCATACAAAAGCATAGAGGAATTGTAAGTAATGTGGTCGATGCTCGATAGTATCAGGTTCGTGTGAGGCAGTCCCTATGAAGTACATCGACGAAACAGATGAATTGCGGCACTTATTAGTATGCTTATTGATTATAGCTCCGTAGTTGGGTCTTCTTTATTATGTCCCGTTCTTATTACCTCCTCTTATGTGTTCTTACTTTTGGTATCAAACTTCATGTCGAATGGTTATCTTTTGCGGTCGTATGAACGCACCGAGCTTGATCCTGCCTTATAAAGTTATGTTGATCTTGAGCTATATCACAATTAAATGTCTCTTTACTTTATTATCCTCTATAAGTGCAAATGTTATACTTGGTTTCTACTAATATAGTGTTATATGCTTCGGACAAATGCTGGGACTGGCACCCTCACGCCAAGACGCGATTCCGATCTAGTAGGTATACATAGCAGCTAACCTAGCTAACTTAGAATCCTATACAGTGACTGACTCTAGTCCGAGCCGGACATTAGACTACTAATCGTGGTTAATTTCAACAATCACCCCCCTAAGCACGATGTCCTCATGTCATAGCTTGGACACCGATCCTTTGCCGCATCTTCACGAACTTCTATCGTCCCAAAGATCCACTACCAGAAACTAAAATATTTCTGTGAGTCTCTTATTTTCCTGTCGGGCCCGCGTTAACGCACATGGAATTGGGCTTGTACTGTCGGGCCACAACTGGACGCCAGGAATAGATTTCTTTTCCTGTGCGCTCGTCCATTCACTCATAGGAATAATAATATACCTATCGGTCGGTTCTCGGCCCACAGGAATAGCCCATTTGGCGCCACAGATTCATCTAATTCGCACCAAAAGTAGCCCATGTCCCACCGGTTTGCCAATTCAAGCCCGCTTTTTTTCTAAAAAAAAAGAACATATGGGCATTATCCCCATATCACTCGAGACCTAGCTCACTCATGAACATTCTCCCCCAAATCTCAGCCCCCAACCTAGCTCTCTCTCCATCGGCCGTCGGCCGGCTGCGCCCCGAATCGCTCGCCGTCGGCTGCGGCCCCAAATCCCTCGCCTATTCCATTCTCTTGTTCGCCCCCTCCGCCCCCAAATCCCTCGCCTCTGCCATCCTCTCGTCCGCCCCCTCCGCCTGATTCGCTGGTCAGTAGCCCAACGACCCGCTGCCTCCGAAGTGTCGCCGGCAAAGCTTCCCGCGGCTTCCGGAAGAGGGTCGTAGTCAACGAGCCCGTGGCCGCCGTCACTCGACCACCGCATCCTTCCCTGAGCGGCGCCCTTTCCAATCCAGGTACCACCCATTCCTGTACAGGTGACGCTCATATGGCATCTGAGATTTGTTTGTGGTAAGTGGCGGAGGAGCCCATATGGCTGAATCTTTCGTTGTGCTGTACATGCCTAATCCATCTAGGAATAAGATGGATTTGATTTGCTGGTAGTACATGCCTAATCCATGTAGGAATAAGATGGATTTGATAGACTTGGGTATTGTGGTAGTTACCCATCCACGGCATAGTATTAGGCCCTATCAGATTCGTGCTAAAAAAAATACAAATCTGTACGCCTACCCTGATTTGGCACTTGTTTTTTTCAGTAGACTATGAAATACTTTGTCTTGCTGATTAGACTACCAAATACTAAAATCTAAGTCAACTCTTTTGCTTACATATCCCAGGTTACAGGACTTCTGAAGTTATTTCACTTGTTGACGAGAAAGAAAACAGAGTTAAACTGTTGATTGTCAAGGTAGTGGTCAGTACTACATGCTTGTTGTCGTTTAATATTGGTTGATTTCTCAAATATATTCTATGCATGTCTTGTTTTCGGGTCTGATGATGCTTACCTAAGGTTTTTATTATTTTGCTGTTGTGATTGTTTTTTGAGCTCTTTCTTTTTCATTTCCTACCATCATTATGCTAACTAGTCGTCAACCCGTGCACTTGCACGGGCTAGCATTTTTAATATTAGATACAACAAAGTTTTTACAAATTAGAAATGTCAGACAATAATACGAATATGTTGATATGGGTCAATGTTGTCACACATGCATGTTTATCTTTGTTAGACATAGGGTTCACAATGTTACATTGCTTGGGACTATTTTGTGATTTGATTGTTTGCGTCCAATTGTGTGACAAACTTATCAATATTGTCATTGTGTGATGGCAAACAATAGTTTGTAGTATATTCTCATTACTATAAGAACTGTAGATTATTCTGATTTTAAGTTCTTTTCTCAACCAAAAAATTCTTAATGAATTTCTTATATTTTTAATATGGATGTCATTTTTTAATATTTTCTATCCATATTATATACATACCTATATCACAAAGATCATCATGTGTTTATATGAGATCTTCGTGGCGCATGATACATCCAAATTTTCTTGTTACTTCGGTAATTTGTATGTATTTTAAGATACTTTAATAGCTAATTTTCTCTTTTTTCTAAGACCAAAATAAAGACATGCATACGTACTATATAGGCAGATATGTGTTAGCAATCTTCGCCTTAATCCATTATTATCATGGTTGGATCGTAATCTTGTGGGAGCATGAATCCAATAACTTATTAGAGGTTGTACTTGATAGTTGGCCTTTTTTTATATCATTAAATAGGGTGAACTTTGATGCCCGGGATGGATGGAAGGAGACGTGGTGACACTAACGATGAGGAAGATCGATCGCTGCTTGGGGTCGCAGTCGATCTCGCACCATACCTCGCAGCACCTGTCTTTAGGTTCCTTTGTGGTTTGTTGTTGGCCCTGCGGGTGGGAGAGCGCACTTGATGGTGATGGCGAGTTGGGTATATCCTTCGGTAATAGAAATCGCCACCACCGGCCACATGTAGGAGAGCAGGATTGAAGCTGAGGTGGAGTATGCGACCATTTAGAGGAACTGAGCCAGACGTTTTTTTCTTTAAAATCGATCGACCGACATTTTATTTATGGAGTTTCACAGGTCATAGACTGGATTTTGTCTTTTTTTTTCCTTTTATCAGTAGTGTTGTTTTAAGGACGTTATCTCTTCTCTTGAAGGAACGGACGGATGTTTTTCTTTTTACAACATTGGACGTATCACATGACATTTTCTGGAGGGGACCATCTATGTTTGGCAAGTTTTCTTTTTATTGGATAAAATTTAGTGGTCTGATTAGTAAGAAGGCTTGAAAGATCCGGCCATATACAGGAGCCGTGGTTACTTAAAAAAATGTAGAGGAGCCTGTGGAGAGCGTTTGGGTTTTTTTAATAGGCAAGAGGAGATTCACGGATGAGTTGTTTGTTACGGAAGGAAGCTTTTTTTTTGTTTGAGATGGAGACTATCTCATTTTTAAAGGAACGGATGGATACCTTTCTCGTTTCAAAAACTGGACGTGTCAGATGTTTCTTTTAATAGATCATAGAAGCCCAGGTTGTCTAAATAACGTACACAGGAGCTGAGGGAGATATTTCTTTTTAAGGAGCGATGTAGTTCCTTTTTTTTAAAACTTGTAATTCATGTTTTAATTGCAGAAGAGTGTCACGTATCCTGCATCTCAAAAAAAAAAAATTCTCACGGTCCTATAGAGTTTTTTTTAACGCTCATGGTCCTATATAGAGTTACTAAGGAAGGAGTCTATATCATTTGTTTTAGAAGAACAGATGGATTTTTTTTGTTTCCTAACATTGGCCGTGTCATATGTCCTTTTTTGGACGGCCGGAACCATCTGTGTAACGCAAGTATTCTTCTTATCTCGGACGTTGATTTTACAATCCAACGACGTATTTAATTATGATGATGTGGATTAATTAAAAGGCTTGAAAGGTGCCTCTAATTAGTAAATATAAGATTATCTTAAATTGTTATGCTGTGTGTAACAGGATTAGATCTTGGATTTGCTAGTGGACTTTGGGAGTTTCTTAGCCAGCTTGGAGACTCCATATTTTTCACTATTTCAGCAAGTCTTTTGTAAGCATTAAACTTTCAGCACTACATTTTTATCTTATGTGTACATCTGTTTGCTTTCAACTGCTATATATGTATTGTTGTTGTTAAAATAGCTCATATTAAGTATGATGTGTTGAGGTTAAATTAGCAAATAGCTGATCTATTCCATTTTCAACACAGAATTTGTTAAATGGCAAATCGTGCATGGATTTATAATGGTTGGCAGTATGGTCAAATTCCCTTTAACCTATGGCTTGAACAAACCAACCGATTTCTAGAGCATGCATTCTCCTTTCCCGGCGTAGCCGAAGGTGGTAAAATCAAGTGTCCATGTGCCAAGTGTCATAATTATAATAAGCGCGGTAGGGATGAGGTAGAGAAACACTTGTATAAATACGGGTTTAGGGAAAACTATGAAACGTGGATAGAACATGGTGAGAATTATGTTCCTAGCCAAGAGGGATCTTCCTCTGCCACAAATTGTGTGAGGCATGATGAAATTGACCGAATGGACAATATGTTAGTTGACCTAGGTGGCAAGTGTCCTCCACCAATTGATGAAGAACCAACCTCCTCTGCCAAGGCTTTCTATAGGATGGTTAGCAGTGCCGATGAAATTGTCCATGAGAACACATCACACTCGCGTCTTTCTGCAGTAGCCCGTTTGCTAGCACTGAAATCTCAATACAATATGTCAATTGCAGAATATGATGATGTGTTACAAATCATCCATGAACTTATGCCTCCAGGTGCTAACTTGTCCAAGGACTTCTACCAATCTAAGAAACTCTTAGAAGGCCTTGGTATGCCTTATGTCAAGATTGATGTGTGTAAAAACAATTGCATGTTGTACTATAAAGATAATGAGCATAAAGACAAGTGTGACATATGAGGTACATCTCGCTATGAGGAAGGCCAGAATAAAGTCCCACATAAAGTGTTGAGATATCTCCCTCTTAAAGATAGATTACAGAGGTTGTATGCTCATGAGGAAACAGCAAAACATATGCAGTCACATAGTTGTTCCAATTCTGGTAAGATGGTCCACCCTATTGATGGTGAAGCTTGGCAAGGGTTTGACGAGGACTTCCCAGAATTTGCAGAAGATCGTAGAAATGTCCATCTTGTCATAGCCGGTGATGGTTTTACACCATACAAGTTGAATGCTGCTCCATATACTTGCTGGCCTATTTTTGTAGCTCCATTAAACCTTCCACCGGGTATTCTCTTGAAACCAGAGTATATATTCCTTAGCCTTGTTATCCCCGGTAATGAATATCCTGGGAAAAATTTGAGTATCCTAATGCAACCTTTAGCTGATGAACTGATGCAATTTTGGGCGGGGGTTGAAACATGGGATGCTTAACACAAGGTAAACTTTCCAATGAAAGCGGCATTTCTATGGTCAGTCCACGACTTTCCTGCCTTGGGTATGTTCGCTAAGTGGAGCACCCATGGCAAGCTAGCATGCCCCGAATGCATGAGTGATTCCAAAGCATTTACTCTTCAATACGGGCAGAAGCCTTGCTGGTTTGATTGTCATAGGCGCTTTCTACCTCCAGATCATGAATTCAGATTCTAGGCCAATTCGTTTAGAAAGGATACAATAGTGTTAGAAGGGCCTCCAAGGCATTTAACAGGAGGGATAGTGGAAACTCACATGTACACACATGTGAATGACACCTTCAATTACAATAAATTGCACAATTGGACTCACATAAGCTGCTTTTGGCAACTTCCATACTTCAAAAAGTTGAAGCTCCGACACAACATCGATGTGATGCACAATGAAAAAAATGTAGCTGAAGCTATATTTAACACATGCTTTAACATTCTTGATAGAACTATAGATAATGTGAAGGCAAGAAAAGATCTAGCTGAAATTTGCAACCGTCCTTCGATGCACTTGAAATTGAAGGATAATGGGAAGTGGGAGAAGCCAAGAGCACCTTTTGTCATCGATAAGAAGGATGTGATAACCATTTTGAAATGGTTCCAAGAGCTGAAGTTCCCTGATGGGTATGCATCAAGCTTCAGACTGGGAGTTAGCCTACTACACAGAAAGATTTTTGGCCTCAAAAGACATGATTACCATATCTTCATGGAACGCCTACTTCCTGTTGCATTTCGTGGCTTCCTTCCAGAGGACATATGGAAATGTCTAGCAGAGCTAAGTTATTTCTATAGGCAGCTGTGTGCAAAAGAACTTAGCAAGGATACCATACGTTCCCTTGAGGATAATGTTGTTGTTCTTGTATGCTAATTGGAGAAGATATTCCCTCCTGGTTTCTTCAATCCCATGAAGCATTTAATCATACAACTTCCATACCAAGCTTGGCTAGGAGGTCCTGTATTAGCTCGATGGATGTACATCTATGAAAGGTAATCATCCATTTTCCTTATGAAGCTCGATTGATAAAACGCTGAGTCCTGATTTTGTTTCTTCTCATAATTACTTTATCTGCACTAACAGATTTATAGGGAAACTTAAATCAAAAGTATGCAATAAGGCTCGAGTTGAGGGTTCCATTGTTGAGGCTTATCTAGTTGAGGAGGCAACCAATTTTCTCTCCTTGTATTTCAAACACAATGCCCGGTCAGTTAGGAACAAGGTGCCTCGCTATGATGACGGCGCCTCTACATTTGTAGCCAAATGCAACCTTGGCATATTTCAATTCCCTGGTCGATGCATGAGTCCTCAAGGAACTTATGAGCTCTCAACAGAAGAGTATAAGGCTGCATTCTTGTACATATTGACAAACATCCCGGAGATGGAGGATTTCTTCGAGTATGTTTGTTCTCTAACTTTTTTATCCATTTAGTAACAACTATGCCACAAACTGAACAAACTTTATTATTTAGAGAGTTCGATAAGGAACAATGGAGGAGCCGAGTTGTGCCTACAGAGAAGCAACGTCCTGAGTTAAGATTAAAATGCTGGAAAGCAGGCCGTTCTAGAAATCATGGGCCTAACTTTTTTGACTGGTTTAAAACTAAAGTAAGGCTCTTGACCACTTGAAACTATATGTAATGCAATTCTGAACACAACTCAATCTAATATGAATAACTATATCTTGCAGTGCATGAAGTCATCTAGCATTCACAATGCCTTGCATGAAATGTCATATGGCTTCCGTACACGAGTTAAAACCTACGGAATATATGATGTGAACGGATATCGGTTTTGTCGTGGAATTGTCACGGCAGATGTCCTCATGAAAGGACTTAGTCGTAGGGCCATCGTACGGGTTTACCTAGAGGGGTTAAAGCGGACACAAGACACGGGAATTATACTGGTTCGGCCCCTTCGATGAAGGTAAAAACCTACGTCCAGTTGTGATGTGATTGATATGGTTTCGGCGACTAGGGAGCAATAGCTTTGCCTTAGCCTCGAATTCTCTGTCCCTAACTCGCCGCCGGGTCGTCCCCTTATATACACGGGTTGACGCCCGGCCGGTCTACAGAGTCCCGATCCGGCTCATACAAGCGTCCGGCTCGGTCTCTTCTTTCTTAACTTACAACACAAGTTACAATACTAAGGCGGTTTACATAACTGGACCTTAATTCGCCTCTGGGCTCCAGGCCTCCTCCGTGGGCCTGAATCATGGTCGAGGGTAAACCGGCCCCTCCGGGGCGGTTCACACTCAGTAGTTGTATCCCCAACATTAGGCCCCAGATTGACTTGAACCAGTTCATGTTAATCTTCACACCTTCAGGAAACTCTTGATCTCTTTTCACATTTTGTAAACCGCCAGCTGCTTGAACCGCCATGATGTCATCTTCCGATCCGCGTGCCAGGGCGTCCTGGCGTCATCTTTAATAAAGAAATCCAAATAGTAAGATTCCCTGCATTTAATGCCATTCCGGAAATCGAGGCGGCCGCTGCACCGTCCGCCGCTTTTGACCCCTCGATTCTCGCGCCCGTTGATTGCTCCGGCTCCTTATAAATAGACCGGCCGCCTCCTGTCTCTTCTTCTTCTTCTTCTCCTTCCTCGCGACGCTCCAGTCTTGAAGCTCCGCCGTCGCCTCCGACCTTCGAACGACGCGTCAACGCCGGGCCGCCGCATCGACCTGACCGTATCAGAGTATTCCGGCGCTCCTCCTCGGCTTCGCTCATCAGGTAAGGTCCTTTTCCGAACCCTAGATCCCATCTGTAGATCTTGTTCATCCCGCAGTTCATCTCGTGTTCTTCACACCTGCTACGCCATGGCCATGCGATCCGGTCGTATCGTCCATCCTGTGCGGGTGACTGCACCGCTGTCCATTTAACCCCTCACGCATCTTCCTTTTTTCGTAGATCCTTGAGTTTAAAATACCTGAACCCTCCTGTTCTCTGCATAGGTCGTGAATGTTTTTCTTACTGGAACTTCGGTAGATCTCGATTATTTCCATTCGCATGTGAAACCTGTTTCTGTCCACACTTAGTAAACTTTTCAATTCTGCCTTATTCGGCGGTTTAACTTTTGATAGCTAATCCGCCACTCCATTAGTCCTCAGTTAAACCGGAATGGGAAGTCGGCTGCTGAATCGCCGGTTTAACCATATATGATATGCCTGAACCGTTAATGGTGAACCGTTTCTTCCTTTCTTTCGCAGCTTAATCTTTCGGAATGGCTCCTCAATTCTCAGCTTGCAATTGGGTCCGGTCCAAAATCACTGAAACGCAGCTCAACGGCTACGTCACCACTGGCGGTTTGGCTCCAAAAAATGTCCTCCATTGGCGTGTTCCGGAGGGCGAGTTTCCTCCCGAGCCACAAGCGGGAGAAGTAATTGTGTTTATGCAGCACCTAGACCGGGGGTTCTGCCCGCCCGGTTCAAAATTTTTCCGGGACGTCCTTGCCAGTTTGCAACTCCATCCGCAGGATATCGGCCCGAATTCTGTGTCGAACATATGCAACTTTCAAGTCTTTTGTGAAGTCTATCTTCAAGAAGAACCCTCTGTGGAGTTGTTCCGGGACTTTTTCCATTTGAACCGGCGCACAGAATTTTCTGACGGTCCCAACACAGAGCTGGGCGGCGTTTCAATCCAGAAGAGGAAGGAAGTCGATTTTCCTCACGCCAAACACCACAGCCATCCAAAGGATTGGATCCAAACCTGGTTCTACTGCCGGAACACCGCTCCTGCCAACGAAAACCCCTTGCCGGGTTACCGTCCTCACCGGCTCAGCAACCAGCATCCGCTGCCTTCACGCTTAACCGCCGCGGAACGGAAGAACTTCGTGCCGCAAATAATCAAGCTCCGGGCTCTAATGGCCAACGGCTTAACCGGCGTGGACCTTGTGCGTTGCTGGGTTTCCTGGGGCATTTTGCCACTAAGCCGCCGGCCCGGATTGATGCACGAGTACACCGGCAGCCTCAAAGATCCTCAAAGGCGTCACGAGCTGCCCATAACTGAACTTGAGGTCACTGAGATCGTCAAGAAGATGCTCGATGAGCCAATCTCCGTCTGCAGCCTAACCGGGTTGGCTCCATTTTGTGTTGCCAACAAACCGCCGGCGGTAAGCTCTACTCACCGCTTTTCAGGCTCTTAATATTCTGTTGATATACGCTAATCCTTGTTACTTCTCAGGCTGACAGCTCCTTCTGGAAACGCACCAAACCGGTTCGGGCGCCGCGTGTAAAGTCCAAGGCCACCAAGAAAGCAGGCAAGAAGAAGACCGCCGAGTCCTCTGATCCGCCGGAGGACGAAGAATCAGAAGCTGAGGTAAAACTTGACACTTACAAGGAAGCCGCCGTAAACCGGCTTTCCGCTTTGTGTTTCTTCTTGCATATGCTTGGCCCCTTTACATTCTTTTTTGCTGACAATTTTCTTCCCAGGATGATGCTGAAGCCAGTCATGCCGACCCTGTTGAGGTAATCTTTCTTTCTTCCAAATCCGACCTTGCGCCGGTTAAGAGAATTCGTCGCGCCGTCCAGAAAGTGAAAAAATATCGTTCCTATGCTTACTTGAATCCAAATCTTTCCTTGAAGACGCAGCAGGCTGAAGAGCGCCGTACAACCCGGCACAGTGGCCAACGGATTACCTCATCCGGTTTACCAGACACACCAACCCGGAAGCGTCGTCCAGAGGTGACTTGCTCTCCTGAAAAGCGTTATCCCTTAAAAGGTTTCTTCCGATGTCCTCTCAATCCGTCTGACCCGAATTATCAGGCCTCTTCCAACTCGTCTGGCGGTTCATCCACCACACAACTGCCTCCGCTGAA
>LR880966.1:23653187-23675661 GCA_904067115.1 Aegilops sharonensis | reverse complement strand
GCATATATCCTAAGGAAAGAGCTCCCAGAGAATGAAGAAGAGGCTCGGCAGATCGTCCGTCGATCCAAGGCCTTTACAGTGATCAAGGGACAATTGTACAGAGAAAGCACGACTGGAGTCGGCCAGAAGTGTATCACGCCAGAAGAAGGTCAGATGATTCTTGAGGATATCCACTCGGGGACCTGTGGTCATCATGCGTCCTCTCGGACCATTGTGGCTAAAGCATACCGAGCGGGATTTTACTGGCCGAAGGCAAATGAAATGGAAAAAAAAATAGTCGACAAGTGAAGGATGTCAGTTCTATTCCAACATATCACACAAGCCAGCCTCAGCCTTGAAGACCATTCCACTCGTTTGGCCCTTCGCTGTTTGGGGATTGGACATGATTGGACCGTTGAGAACTGACAGAAGTGGCCTCACTCATTTGCTAGTAGCAGTCGACAAGTTCACCAAGTGGATCGAAGCCAAGCCCATCAAGAACCTCGATGCATGCACTGCTATCAGTTTCATCAGAGAGTTGATATTCAGATATGGAGTTCCGCATAGCATCATCACCGACAATGGGTCAAACTTCGATAATGACAAGTTCAAAGCCTTCTGCGCCTCTCAAGGCACGCGGGTCGACTATGCTTCAGTGGCTCATCCTCAGTCGAATGGACAAGCAGAATGTGCAAACGGTCTCATTCTCAAAGGGCTGAAACCACGGCTGATGCGTGATCTCAAGCACGCAGCAGGAGCTTGGGTCGACGAACTTCCATCAGTTCTCTGGGGATTGAGGACCACTCCCAATCGGTCGACTGGGAGAACTCCATTCTTCCTGGTCTATGGAGCTGAAGCAGTTCTGCCGAGTGACCTGCTTCACATTGCGCCTCGAGTCGAGCTATACTCTGAAGAAGAAGCGGAACAAGCCCGGCAAGATGCAGTCGACCTCTTGGAAGAGGAGAGAGAGATGGCCTTGATCCGCTCGACTATCTATCAGCAAGACTTGCGTCGATTCCATGCCAGGATTGTGAAGAGTCGAGCCTTCCAAGAGGGAGATTTGGTCCTCCGAGTGGACCAACAGAAACCACACAAGCTTGCTCCCACTTGGGAAGGTCCCTTCATCGTGACAAGGGTCCTCCACAACGGAGCATATCATCTCTACAACGTTGATCGCCAGATCGACGAGCCTCGAGCTTGGAACGCGGAGCTGCTCCGCCCCTTTTACACTTAAAACTCACTCGGTTGAGATGTAATAAAAATACTTTTGTTGTTTGTTTATCTAAGACAAGAATGTTATAATTTTCCCAGTGATTGTTATTGCTTTTTTTTAAAATTTCCCCCAGTGGGTGGCTTAGCTGCGAATCCGATTCGCCTAAGTTTGTAAAAAAAAATCCTTTCCGAGTGCGAGCCAGTCTCTCACTCGGGGGCTTAGCTGTGAATCCGCTTCGCCTAAGTATTCAAAATCCTACCGAGTGGCGAGCCAGCCTCCCACTCGGAGGCTTAGCTGCAGTCCAAGTACTCGCCTAAGTAATCAAAATCCTACTGAGTGGCGAGCCAGCCTCCCACTCGGAGGCTTAGCTGCAGTCCAAGTACTCGCCTAAGTAATCAAAATCCTACCGAGTGGCGAGCCATCCTCCCACTCGGAGGCTTAGCTGCAGTCCAAGTACTCGCCTAAGTAATCAAAATCCTACCGAGTGGCGAGCCAGCCTCCCACTCGGAGGCTTAGCTGCAGTCCAAGTACTCGCCTAAGTATTCAAATCCTGCCGAGTGGTGAGCCAGCCTCCCACTCGAGGGATTACAACAGCCCAAGGATTCGCCTTAGCATCCAAAATAATAAAAATCCTACCGAGTGGAGAGCAAACCTCCCACTCGGGGGCTTAGCTGCAGCCCAGTGCTCGCCTAAGTAATAAAAATCCTACCGAGTGGAGAGCAAACCTCCCACTCGGGGGCTTAGCTGCAGCCCAGTGCTCGCCTAAGTAATAAAAATCCTACCGAGTGGAGAGCAAACCTCCCACTCGAGGGCTTAGCTGCAGCCCAGTGCTCGCCTAAGTAATAGAAATCCTACCAAGTGGTGAGCAAACCTCCCACTCGGAGGCTTAGCTGCAACCTAGTGTTCGCTTAAGTAATAAAAATCCTACCGAGTGGAGAGCAAACCTCCCACTCGGGGGCTTAGTTGCAGCCCAGTGCTCGCCTAAGTAAGGAATTCATCCCAGTCCGCAAGGACGACGAGGTGCAGGTCGACTGCTACCTCCTCCTTCGGAGCTTCGCCACAAGTACAACGTGCGGTCCATCCCAATCCGCAAGGACGACAAGGTGCGGGTCGACTGCTACCTCCTCCTTCGGAGCTTTGCCACAAGTACAACGTGCAGTCCATCCCAATCCGCAAGGACGACGAGGTACAGGTCGACTGCAACGTCCTCCTTCGGAGCTTCTCCACAAGCACAACGTGCGGTTCGTCCCGATCCGTAAGGACGACAAGGTCAGTCGCAGTCTGTGTTCCACCTCTACCTGCAGATAGATGAAGCACAAGTCGATTGGAATTTCAACGGAATATCTTCCGAATGAGGAATAAAGTTCTCTCGAATGCAAACGAAGCATGTTAAAGGAAAAATCAAGTTCGGATAAACGTCCTACGGATCCAAAGGTGCTCAGGCGTTAAGCCTGTTAAAGTTTATCAGTTACAGAAACCACTCGGCATTCGGAGGCAAATTTAAAGTGGGACTTAGAAGTTTTTTACTCCTCCGGCGGAGGACTGGAAGGTGCAACAAACTGGTCGAGGTCGATTCCGTTGGCAATACGGGTAGCAGCAGCGATGAAAGTCTCCATGAAAGATCTGAAGTCGTGCTTCCTAGTATTGGCAACCTTGAGAGACACCAGCTTCTCCTCTTGCGCTTCTTTGCAGTGGACACAGACTAGAGATAGAGCAACATCAGCACCACACCTGGCAGAAGATTTTTTCCATTCTTGCACTCGACTTGGAATCTCATTCAGTCGAGTCATCAGGGATTCAAGATCATTCTGGAGAGTCTGTTCTGCCAGAGAGTCGAGTCGATCCGCGACACTGCAACTTTCAGTCGAGCAAGATAATCCACCACGCTAGCAACACGAGACTCCAGTCGGAGCACATTCATAGCAGCTTCGTCCTTCACAGGAGAGTTGATGGGGTCCAAGCTGGTTTCCACTCGACTGGTTTCTTCTTCAAAGTTTTGGCAGAATTCTGAAAACACAACTCAGACTCAAAATAAAGATCATGTGATGAGCCGGTGAGAGCAAGACAGTCGGATAAAAGAGATTACCTTCAAGCATGAGAAACAGCTTCTTGGCAAGCCCTCCAAGATAAATCTCCAGGTCGTTTTGCTTCCCTGCCAGTTGGCCAACCTTGTCAGACAGAACATTCTTGTCGTTCTTCAGTCGACTAACTTCCTTGTTAGCCGCGTCAAGAGAGGCTTTCAGCTTGACATTTTCATCTTCGAGTTTGTCGACTGAGGCAAGCTTCTCTTCAACAAGCTTTGTTTTCTCCAAAGCCGCCTTCTGTGCCTCCGCAAGGCCAAGGTCCTTCTTCTTCAAAGTCTCTTCCAGTTTATCTGCAAAGCAACAATGAGAACAGAGTTGAGAATGAGCAGAAAAACAAAGGCAGTCGTCAAAAATTCTCACCAGCCATACCTTTTGCTTCATCCTTTGCCTTCTGCAAATTCTCCTGAGCAAGCTTCAAATCAAGGTTGAGCTGGATTTGCTTTTTCTTTAACTCAGTATAGCGAGCCACAAGCTCGCAAGATTTCTACAAAGAGTCAACCAACGAAAGACATCAAAGACAGATCACTTCCGAGTGACTAAGGAAAAATAGTAGCATTTCTAAGACTACGGTCGAATCAAAACATTCGACAGTAGTCTCGGGGACTACACCCAGCGGGTGCACTCAGCGTGCCCCCACTGGTTTACCAATTTGGTTCGATCAGTCGACCAAAAGAGGCAAAAAGGTTATGATTCTAAAAACATGGCTAATTGTCAGCGGTCAGCCGCAGTAAAAAAACAGTTCTTTAGACTATAGTCGACTGCACGCAGTCGACCATAGTCTCGGGGACTACACCCAGTGGGTGCACTTAGCGTGCCCCCACCGGTTTTACAGTTCCATTCGACTTGGTCCGTCCAGGTCGAGTGAAGAAGATCACAGCATAAAGACTATAGCCGACTGCACGCAGTCGACCATAGTCTCAGGGACTACACCCAGTGGGTGCACTCAGCGTGCCCCCACAAAAGTTCAATCGACACACACACCCAGTGGGTGTACAGATATGGAAATCTCCAGAAGAAAGCAGTTTCAGATAGGATATCCTAACAAAGCAAGCGACGACTGACTTACTTGGACATTGCTCTGGAGAGCTGAACTGGCATCATAGGCCGCCTGACTAGCCTCTCGAGCCGCTTTCACCTGCTCCATCATGATCCCTGCCTGGCGTATGGCCTCCTTAGCAGCATTTACTTGGTATTCCGGGACGTGGCGGGTAGCAAAGAGAGATGGTGGATCAGCAGTCGACGAAGTGGGTTGAGTACTTGTCAGCGGTACAGCGAAAGACACAGAAGTCCGAGTGGGGTTGCCTCCCTCGGAAATCAGCGTCTCAGGAATCGCCGCGACTTGAGCAGCCTTGCCAGCAAGAGCTTTCTTGTTCTTCCTCTTCCTTAATTTGCGCTTCCTCGTCATCATCAGGGAGATCAGTGACGTGAGGCGGAACTACAAGAAAGATTCAGAAGTAAACATGGAAATCCAATCGACTAAAAGCTCCAGTCGACTAAAAGCGAAACCTCAAAGATCTTACCAAGGTTGGAGGTGAACGCATCCTCCATTTCCTGATCTTCCTGCTTGGCTGAAGTCTCGGAGGTAGCGGCGCTGTAGATTTCAAGAATCGGCTGATCAGTCATCAAGTCGACCAAAAGTTCACTCATGTTGAATAAGGAAATACAAGGTTCTGTTGGTTACCCGGAGATGGTGGGGATGACCATTCGCATCTTGGGCAGGGCCTTCGCCGGCTTTGACGACGTCGCTCGAGGTTGCTTCGGCGATTTCTCAGTCGGCGTGGGAGAAGTTGTCCTAGGTCGCTTCGTCGACTGACCGGTGGGCACAACAGCTTTACCACGCCCGGCCGCCGGGTCGTGCGTCAACTTGGACCGTCCCTCCGAGCGAGGAGGATCGACGTCTTCCTCCTCTTCCTCCTCCTCCTCTTCATCATCAGAGCCATCATCCTCCTCATCCTCCTCGCCGTTGGACTCCCATTCCTCCGGACTCTCACCTCCACTTCCTTCTTCTTCTTCGGCTGTTTCCTGCGCCCCGTTGGGCATCGAGTACATCTCAGTGGTGACCTAGAAGTCAACAAAACAAGGTGAAAGTCAGTCGACGAATTAGCATCAAAACAGAATGAATGCAGCAGAATCACAGTCGGAGATAAGCGGTTATACCTTGTCTGGTTGGTAACTTTGGTCGAGTGGTGGAATCCTCCTAGCTCCGCGAGGATTGTCCTTGTTTCCTGTGATGGCAGTCATCCACTTCTCCAGCGTGGCGCCATCGACCTCCTCTGGATGGACCCGAGTGGTATCATCCGTACCAGAGTACATCCACATCGGATGTCCTCGGTATTGGAGTGGCTGAATACGCCGTCAGAGAAAAACCTCCAGGAGATCCATGTCGGTCACCCCATCGCGAATAAGCTGGACTACATGCTCCATCAGCAGCTTTACTTGGGCCTTCTCCTCTGGTAACACCTTCAGGGAAGATGTCTTGTTCACTCGACTCATGAAGAAAGGAGGGAGCCCAGTCGACTGCCCCGGCGTCGGCTGGTCTTGGTAGTAAAACCAGGTCGACTGCCACCCTCTAACCGAGTCGGGGAGAGTCATAGCTGGAAAGGCGCTCTTCCCCCTCATCTGGACCCCGAGACCCCCACACATCTGGATTACTTGGGTCCTCTCGTCATTCGGGCTCGTTTTCTTCACCGTTTGAGAGCGACAGGTGAATATGTGCTTGAAGAGACCCCAATGCGGTCGACAACCCAAGAAATTCTCGCAGAGCGAAACCAAAGCAGCAAGATACACAATGGAGTTTGGAGTGAAATGGTGGAGTTGCGCTCCAAAAAAGGTTCAGAAACCCCCGGAAAAAAGGATTTGGCGGCAGAGAAAACCCCCTATCTACGTGGGTGGCCAGGAGGACACACTCACCCTCTTCAGGCTGCGGTTGCCACTCCGTGCCCGGAAGCCTCGCCGACCCATGGGGGATCAGTCCTTCGTTGGCCAGATCGGTGAGATCTTTCTCGGTAATGGTCGACCGGATCCAGTCTCCTTGGACCCAGCCCTGCGACAGCTTGGACCGCGAAGAGGAACCGCCCCGACTGGGCGCTCTCCCCTTGGCCTTCGCCGCCGCCTTCTTCACCCGTTCCAGGGCGGCAGTCTTGTCCTTCACCATGGTCGCCGGCGAGAAAAGTACCGAGCTTCGGCGCTGTACAGACGAAGAGCGTGGCGAGAAGGTTTGGAGGCGGAGAGAGGGGAAGTCTGAGGTCGCACTGTTCAAAATGCCCTGACCAGCGCTTTATATGGGGCCGCTTCCGAGTGGCTGACCGGTAGGCCCAAGCAATCCCGTCGCAATCCCGCAACAGGCGCGCGCACGATACGTGGCGAAAAAGGCGGCGCGAAGATCGAGGCATCATCGTCTTATCCCATCCGAGTGCCGCGGTTTTCTCCGCTTCGCGCGCTTCCCAAAATTCGGATCCCGCGAAATCCGCTAACCGCAGAACAACTCGTCAGAGAACAGATTTCCTCCGATCCGTCGCTCGGAAATCCTCAGGTTCACAAAGTTCACTCGACAAACGTGAAGAATGGATCAAGGCGACTAAAAGAGAAGTTGATGCCATCACTAAAAGGTCGTTGATCCAGAGTAAGACGCACTCACAACACGAAGAACAGGTCGGAAAGATTAGCAACTCCTTCCTCACTCAAACCTCGATCCATTCGGTGGCTAATGATGAAGTCATGTACCTGGGGTAGGGTCATAGACCTTCCCAAAGGTACCCTCCACAAGGAGACTCACAAGGGAAGCAACCTTCCAGTCGACCTGGTAGGTATCCACTCGACAGATTCAAAGACACTCGACTACGAAGACCCACTCGACCACCAGGAGTCCAAGAGCCACTCGGTACCCAAACGGTCTGTAGTTAAATAGTCTTTATGACCTTAATGACACTTTATGTAAGGCGTTACCAGTAACGCCTAGCTTTAACGCACCTTAAACCCTCTACTACGTGGGCTGGCTGGGGTCCTGGCGCACTCTATATAAGCCACCCCCTCCACAGGTAGAAGGATTCGCACCCCTGTAACACATACGCATATAATCCAGTCGACCGCCTCTGGGCTCCGAGACGTAGGGCTATTACTTCCTCGGAGAAGGGCCTGACTTCGTAAACTCGTGCGTACCAACTGCTCCATAGCTAGGATCTTGCCTCTCCATACCTACCCCCCATTCTACTGTCAGACTTAGAACCACGACAGTCACCGAGTAGACCTTCTAGGCACATGCCTTGACACACCGCAGTTGCAGCTGCAATATACTCTGCTTCACGGGATGATAATGCGACCACCTTCTGCTTTTGTGATAGCCAACTCACAATGCTTCCACCCACGAAATATGACACGGCCGAGGTACATTTACGGTCGTCCACATCTCCTGCCATGTCGCTATCACTATAGCCAAGTAGCTCCACCATCTCCTTCTTTTTCTCTCTCAAATAGACACAACCGAAGTTTGTGTTCCCTTTGATGTACCTGAGTATATTTTCCACCGTTGCCCAATGCTCCATCGTGGGTGCTTCCATGAAGCGACTCACTATGCCAACAGAATAGGCCAAGTCCGGTCTTGTATTACTGAGATACCTCAACTTTCGAACCACACTTTTATACACCATTGCATCAACCACGGGCGCTTCACTTTTCTTGCTTAGTATAAGATGAGGCTTCATCGGAACATGACTTGGATTGCAATCTTTCAGGCCACAGCTTTCGAGTACCTTCTTTGCATATCCATCCTGGCATATTGTGATCCCCTCCTGCTTTTGTTGTACCTCGATCGCAAGGTAGTAACTCAAGAGCCCTAGATCAGTCATCTTAAATAGACTTTCATTCGTAGCTTAAAGCTTGCAATCACCTCTTCGTCTGCACCAGCTATCAATAGATAATCAACATAGATGCGCACTAACAGATGATCATTGCCTTTACCTTGCTTGTATATTGCATGCTCCAGTGGAGCTTTCTAAAATCCAAGAGAAATCAATGTACTGTCAAGCTTGATGTTCCATGTCCGAGGAGCTTGTCGTAGCCCGTACAACTTCTTGTGTAGCTTCAATACCGTGTGTTCCTCTCCTTCTTTGATGTACCCTGGTGATTGCTTCGCATATACTTCTTCTTCTAACTCCCCAATCAAAAACGCGGACTTCACATCCATATGATGTATCCTCCAAGATCCTTGAGCCGCGAGAGCTATAAGTAGCCTCATCGTGTCCATCCTTGCAACTGGAGCAAACACTTCTATGAAGTCCACACCTTGCTCTTGCATGCTTGCTTTAGCCACAAGCTTTGCTTTGTGCTTCACCAAGTCCCATTTGTCATCTTTCTTGACTTTGCACACCCACTTGAGTCTATGGCATTATGTCCGTTGGGAAGATCCGCGAGCTCCCATACTTTGTTGTCTCGGATCGACCCCAACTCTTCATCCATAGCACGACGCCAACACTCTTCTGTCTTTGCGTCTTCAAAAAATTTTGGTTCCTCGATGTGGAAACATCGTTGCCCTTTACTTTTCATCTTCACCGAATTTATTTGAAGTGCTTCTTCTGGAGAGAGATCCAACACTAGTTGAAGACGGGCTAGTGTTGGTGGCCCTTGTCTTGCTTCCAATACTGTTGGAGATGACGAATTTCTTTCTGAAGTGGCCAAACTTCTTGTTCCTGGCGTTTTTGTATCTGGGGCAGCCAAACTCCCGATTTCTGGTGATCCGGGCCTTCCCGAGGTGGCTGCGTGTCATGCACACGGTTCAGGCTGGACGGAGCGAGCGGGCTTGTCGGCCCGCTCGTGGCCCGTTCTGGACCGGACCGTCCGGTCCTGGCCCGCTGAAGAATTTGTTCGGTCCGGTTACTAAATTTCGGCCCGAAATTTTCTCGGTCCGGTCCGGTCTTTGCCCGGTCCGACCGAGCGGACCGAAGGTGCAGGCCGTCGTTCTTCTTCGTCATGGCCACCGGCGATGCCCTGGCCATATCCCACCGCGCTGTTCATCAGAATCAAGTACTCAATCACTCAATTGACACAGGGACAGGGGCAAGAGGTAGAAGAAGACCCAGATCACGCGCTGCCCTTTTTTCCTTGTATTCAGTCAAACAGAGAATAGAAAGAACGAGAGAGCCGGCGTTCGATCTGATAATCGCGGCGCCATTCATGACTTGCCCGGTTGCCCCTCGCTGCCGTTTCCTTTTTGGTTTTTTTTTTTCTACAGTTTCCCTTTCCTTTTATTCCGCGGAGTAGATACAGAAAGAACGAGAAATATGGGCTCAGATCTGATTCTCATCCCACGACTAATGTAATTGACACGTCATCTGCGTCCACTACGAGAACGAATAGGACACAGCTCCACGTCAATCTTGATCCACTAATCACGGAAGTCTAGCCCACAAAAACTTATGGGCTCATGCACGTGTTACCATATTTGCATGCGGCTAAAAAATCGCTAAGGCAAAACAACAAAGAGTGTGGTTTTGTGCAGCTGGAGCTACACGGTACCCCTTATCTTAGCCATTCATTTTGGCATCAAGATCCGTGCAGGCACATTTGTCATTTTTGTTTCTCTCAAACGAAACAACGTATAAACTTCACACTTTGCAGGACAACAAAACATTCTAATTACTACGTGAGAAAAAACTTTCAAATTTTTTCATGCATTTAAAATGCTAAAATTTATTTTTTTAATCAAAAAAATTCACATTTTGTATATTTATGTTGATCCAAAAAATCTGAAAGTTTTTTCACACATTGAAGTTGTAAAGTTTGTTTGATCTGGAAAGTTTGAAGTCTATATGTTCTTTCATTTGAGAAAAACAAAAAAGAGAAATCTGCTTGTTGCAAGTTAGTTAAAGAGTACGGATCTCAAAGCGATGTTGAAGGGCTGAACATAAGAGGTTCCATGTAGGACGAGCTACAAAGGAACTTTGTGGGCTGGTCGTGGGCTTCTGCCTCCCGGAAGATCCTGACGCGCGCGTTCTTGATAGTGCACGAGAACTTCGCCGGCATGCTGGACGACCACGGCGCGCGAGTTGCTGCTGCCTCCGGTGTGTCGTTCGTGGCCGCGACGGCTCGCTCCCGTGCCTCACCGTGTCCATGGTCGCCGCGTAGAAGCTCACGACCATCTCCTCCTCGTCCCGCAGTCGCCACCATGGTTACCACATCTCCACTTGCTGGTCCTCTCGGTCCGGCCCGGCCTTTCCCGCCGTCGGTCCAGGCCCTGAAATCAGGACCGCCAGGCTGCTCGGTCTGGTCCGGTCAGGACCGCCGCCGGCCGGTCCAAACGGCGGCTCGGTCAGGGACCGGACCGGCCCGGACCGTGTCCACCCTGACACACGGTAACCACACCAATCAATTGGGCTGCTCTCCTTTGTTCCATCCTGATGGCCACCGCCACGTAACAAGGACAATTCCATCGTCTCGCGTCCAGGCGCTCGCTCGCCTGGTGCATGCGTCCCAGTGTGCGTGGCCGGCATATCACGGTTGCTTGCTTGCGCTTTTGGCCGAGCGCCGCTTCCTTCTAGCTGCTCGGCACACTGTGCGAGGCCACCGCTGGATGTATGTGTTGTACCACCCGACACTCTCGGACTTGCCTCGCCATCCTCAGACGTGACGGTCCGTCGTGTATGCGCCTTGCTCGATGGATATATTGTGGTCTTCTGGCGTCACAATTTCGCCTGTTTCTAGCGCGATCACACTATCACGTTCTGTGTTGTGGTCTTCTGGCGCCACATCTTTGCCTGCTTCTAGCGCGACCACACCATCACACATAGTATCATGGACTTCTGGCGCCACTTCTTCGCCTGCTTCTACCATGACCACATCATCATGCCTTGTGTCATGGTCTTCTGGTGCCATGACTCTTCCTGGGTTGATGGAGAGAGGAGGTAGTATGATATATGTATGTCAGACAATACATGGCACATCAATAGTAGAGTAATCCATGCACACATCCCCAAATGAAATTGGCGGCATCCCACAACCCGGTAGAAATCGGTTCTGCTAGAAAATCCTCTCTCCCCTCATCTTAGAGCATCTCTAACCAATCCACGATAATCTAGAGAAGGATATGGCCAAGTATCTTTAGAGGATAATTTTTTTCTCAATTCCTTTGACCTTGCCACATAGATTTCAAACTATCACCCACTATTTCATCTTCAGATAATTCAAAATAAACATGCACAACGAATAAACCATGAACACGTATATAGTTGCATGGATAGAGCAATTCAAATTAAAACTTGCAAATAGTTCATCCAATAGGCACCACATCGATCAAGTTTGATCCAAAATCACCACAACATAGCATGTCTTATGTCGTGGATCAAGCCCAACCAAAGGCATGCAATACAAAAACAAACACCACCGCCACCAAAGAAAGCATGACCACCTCCATCATCACCACCTCCAAGTCCACCACGTTCCACACGGCCACCACCACCATCTCCTCCTTGTCCGTCAACATATCCAAGACCACCACCACCATCCACACGGCACCACCATCATTCCGAAGAGAGACCTTTGTTTGGGTCAAGATCTTTCAATGAGTGAGCTCCCAAAACTTTTTTGCCGTGTCATCCATTGTGGTTGGATTCACGAACATGATAGCATGTTCTTCGATGTTCCTCTCTTTCACAAGCCTCTTCTCCTCGAGTGCAATCCTACGCTCCTCCGCCTTGAATTTTCACTCATCGTCCGCCAACTTTGGCCTCCATTTTGTCCTCCAAGATCTTGAGCTCATTCCATCTTGCAACCTTCTCTTCTTTGTGTACAGCTACGAAGGCTTTCTTGGCCTCAATCATTGCCACGAGCTCTTCTTTTTAGGTGCCATTAAAGGCTCCTCTCCTCTTCCTCTCTTTTGCAATCTTGTTACGATCCGTCCTCTTGTTGGGATTTTCGTCCTCCCCACCATCTTCATCACTGGGTATGTTTAACCTTGATCTCTTCAGTGCGGTCACGGAGTTTCGCCTAATCCACCTCATTTGACAAAGTTCTTTGTATCAATGATGCAATGTGGAGGGCTTGTGACCGTACTTCTTGCTAAGTTTCTTAAATAAGTATTGGATGATAGGTCCAGACTCCGTGTTGGGCATTCCACTCAGTGGTGCATGGTTGACTTCACCAATACAACCGGACCATCAGTTGCATTGGTCTTGGATGGTACCCCAATGGTGACCCAGAAAGCCTTGGGTGAAGCTTGATGTGACTTCCACGGTGTTGTGTCACCATGAGGGCTCGAATCTGGGTAACCTGTTTGTTTGAGCTCCCTTCTATTACTTCCGACCACGTTTGCCACCCTACCAATGGTACTGGCGGAAGCTTACGCTAGGAGTAGGCCACTATTTGGGTATGTCATGATCGTGTGGCCTACTCAAACACAATCTAGGAGTGAAACTCACAAGGGGCAGCCCCTTTCAAATAAAAGCTAGGCCTGCTAGATGATGTGGGACCTAGCGGAGAAGGTGGCACGAGACGTAGTGTCGGATTCAGGCTCCCTTTTGCATGGGGTCCGACCATGTATATGCAAGGGTGGTGGGATGAGTAAAACTTCAATACACAACTTTGAAGTGGAACCTATTTCACGAATCGGAACATCCCGCAGGAAGATCCACGGCTTTGTGTGAACCTGCCCCCTTCCGGAGCAGCCGAGAAAGCTAATGCTGGGACTAGTCCCCTCTTTGGGTTTGTCATGATCGTATGACCTACTCAAACACAATCAAGGAGTAAATCTCACAAGGAGTTGCCCATTTCAAAGAAAAACTAGGACTAGATGATGCGGGTCCTGCTGGAGAGGGGAGGGGTGCAAATTTGTTTGAGGAAGTGTCGGAACCAGCCCCCCTTTAGTATGGGGTCCTACCATGGGTATACAAGGGTGGTGGGATGAGTAAAATGTTAATACAAAACTTTCAAGTGGCACCGCCTTCACAAACTGGGGCATTCCCCCTGTGGTGGTACCGACCCAATTCCTATAAGTGTTTGGCGTGGCGGTAAAGATATATAGCAGAAAATTTAGGGGATAGAAAGGGTGACGAAAACTTGGTGGGAGAGAATGAGTGAGAAAGAGAGGGAATGGAAATAAAATGCAATGAAGAAACGCAAAAGCATAAAGAAAGTACCATGTGTCGTATCAAATTAAAGGTGGAATGAAAAAAAACTGTAAGTTATTTATTATATATATCGGGTACTTGGCTTACTTAAGAGCATCTAAAATAGAAAAAATAAAATATACGCTGAGTGAGCCATTAGGAGGCGCTCGGCTTATATGGCTCGCCGTCACGAAGCTGTCAAGTGTGCGGGAGCATGGCCACGTGGCAATATAGTTTGCGAGCATGGAGTATAAGTCGAGTGTTTTTCAAGGAGTATGTCGAGATCCTTGTGTAAGCCAAGCATTTTTCCGCCGCCCTAGGTGTAAGGTGCTGTAAGCTGAGGGTCCTGCTGTTATCATTTGTTTTAGGGTTGCCGACCAGGTTACACTGCTATAAACCAAGCGGCCGGTAAATTAACACTCGGCTTATAGCAGAGTACAAGGCAGCATATGTGGTAATATGACATCTTTTTGTTCTATGTAGATTCCATTTTGAATAAAAGAAACGTTTGTTCTATGTAAATTTTGATTGCCGTTATTGCATGTGTGGATGTGTCACGGCACACTTGCTTGTATACGTAGACAACTCTATGTTCTGTTACATGGATTGTATATGGATCGTTTCTTTCATGGTGATGCAAACTAGCTGCCAGATATTGCTATTCCATGACAGTTGATTCACATCGTTTGGTTTAGATATGCCGGACGGCGCAGGCCACATGGGCACATGGCACCTTGCGGATATAATATTTGGCTGATGTGTCCGATGATAGCTTCATCGACCTGCCCAAATTATTGCAAGATCGAGTGGTTAGCATCAGATCTGTCTTTGCCAATGGATGGAAGGGCAAGTCTTCCGGTGGCAGAAGTGTGTAAGGGGAATGTGGGCGAGTAGCTGATATGCAGAGGTTTATATAAGTTTATCAGTCGCTCCTCAAAAAAAAAAAAGGTTTATCTGTCATCCGGCAAAAAGGTTTATCAGTCGCACCAATGACTGAATGAGTCTCATGTCTGTGATAGTGACATATGTTTGGCAATATGTCAACTTGAGAATCTGGTTGTATAATGCATAGTGCATTTTGTATGGGCACACAAAATTTGGCCAAACTATGGCACGAAGTTAGAAAAGCTTTTGACTCGGTCTGTTGTGCCAAAACAAAACAACTTGTCAGCAAACTAGACTTTAGAAAAGCTTTCGACTTAATCTGCTTGCCCTCCCTCCTCATAATTCTGCAAACCCAAGGCTTCCCTAACAAATGGATCGCTTGGATCTCCAAGCTTCTCGACACCAGTATGACTAGAATACTTCTAAATGCTATTCCAAGACATTATAGCTAGAAGCTCTTATGATTCACAATCTGTAATACTTGGGATTGTGATCCGTTAGTTTTCTTCTAGCTAACCTGGTAAGAAATGTAAAAATCATTTGAGTTGATTAGCCAGAATTTGAAAACAAAAGAAAAGATATAGAACAATTGATCGCGGACAAGACAGGTGGTCTCACCGAGATTCCCAATTTGTTGCCTTTTTTTAAGCGAAACCGGATTTGTTGCTCTTCGGCAAATTGCCACCCAAATGTAGAGGAAAACTAGCGAACGATCATGATGGCCCAGCACATTCAGCAGTAGCACGTGTACACAGGGTTTCGGTTTTGGGAACCTTCTACAATGATCCTGGCCTGCATTTTCTGTTTTTCTTTTTTTTCCTTTTAACTGTTTTTCCTTTGCTTCTTTTTTCATTTTCTTTTCAAAAAACTTTCAACAAATTCGCAGAAGGTAAATGTTTGAAATTTTAAAAATATTTTTTAAGTAATGTTCAGAACTTCAAAAGCTTCACAAAAAAATGTTCACATTTCTCCAATATTTTCCACTTTAAGAAACATCAAATATTTAATAAAACGTTCACATTTGAAGAAAAAGTTTTCAACAAATGATTATTTAAAAAAAACATTTCACTACAGAAATCTCCTTTCTAAGACCAGAGTAAATGCTGCAGCAAGGCACCATGCTGCGACCTTGGGGTCAGGGCGACGAGGCTGCCGCAATGCCCTAGGGAGTTTTTACGGTACCTTGGTGCTCCCTAGGTAGGGGTGGGAGTACCAGTTAGATCCTAACCCATATTTTATGAAAAGCTTATCTGGCTGACATTCGCTGGGAGGGGTTGACATTTGCGAACATTTTGATGGCCGTTTTATTTGGTGAAGGGGTGACCGTTTCTTCAGACTACCGATACAACTAAAACTATCAGGAAAAATGTTTGAAATGCCAAGCCCTCCCAGCAAATGTCAGCCAGATAAGATTTTTATAAAATAAGCGTTAGGATCTAACTTGTACTCCCACCCCTACCTAGGGAGCACAAAGGTACCATAAAAACTCCCTATGGTATTGCGGCAGCCTCGTCGCCCTCATCCCAAGGTCGCAGCATGGCGTGCCTTGCTGCAGCATTTGCTTTGGTCTCAGAAAGAAGATTTCCTTAGTGAAATGGTTCCGATGAGAAGTCCCATGACAGAGTAGCAGCTCAAGACGTGGCTCCTTTTTTTAGTAGCACCTTTGGAAGCTTTTCACAGTCGCTCAATGAACACATCCCTTGTTTGTAAACTCAATGTGATCTTAGGTGCTCCAGAAAATAGTATTATGAAGGCAAATCAATTTGCCTTTGACAATGGCAAAATGATGAAACCAAACAACGCCTAAGTCTATTGCATTTTCATACATACAAGCCGGCTCCCAAGGCAAGCTAGCCTTGGCTGCGCCTGGCGTGCTCCCCACTGGCTTCCTGCTCGGAGGTTCGCCAGCGAGCGCACCCTGGCTCGGGTCGACGGAGGCCCCCTCTGCGGCTCCAAGGGAGCGGATCAGCACCGCGGATGGTGGCTTCCTCCGGTGGTGCGGCCATGCTGGTTCCCCTGACACAACCACAACAAGGGGCGGCAGCGTGCGAGTGAGAGATCCGGAAGGAAAAAAGGCGAAAAGGGTGCGGCTGCTTACAAGGGAGGGAGGATGCGGTCTGGAGCTAGGGTTCGTGGGGGTTGTGCCCAATGGGCAGCAGCGCATGCCCACGACTGGCCGCGAGACCCGCACCGCACGAGGATAGGTTTCTTCGCACCGGTGAGTGTTTTACCAAGCCAACATGCACACGGCATGAGCTCATCGGTCATTGGTCCTGGAAAAACAACCACTCCATGAAAACTTATATTGACGATGATCGACGGACGAGAGAAAGCTGAAGACTGTTTTGACCACGATCCGGTGGATGAAAAGGCAGGACATCGAGGGAGCATCCTATCAGGGAGTTGGCTAGAGACCTTATAGGTTAGGATATAGAACAAGATGTACACATTTTTTGAACCGGGCTATCCCCATTTCTATTACTTAATAACGGAAATACAATAGTCTGTTACAGAAAGTAGTCCGAGAACAGGGAGAAGGGGAGAGCGAGTTCAACGCACTGCTAGAAAACCCACCGCACTCGCCCGCCATCAAATCGAGTGCTATGGTGCGAGAACCTAAGCAGCACCAGAATTCACTAGTCCTATTACAAAAGAGGAGGAATCCACCATAAGATCAAGGATAACAGTTTCGATGTTAAACTTTTGTGATAGTTTACCTCCAAACACACACAAATATTAAAAACGTGATTTACAATAATCTCTAAAACTGGATTCGGATGCAAGAAAGTAAATGGTTTTGCACAAGCCTAAGACCAATTAATGCACCCAGAATGAACAGAAGTTGTCATATGGCCTTTGGATGGGAGTGTGGCCCACTGTTTACTTTGTTCCGATGAAATCTCGGCAATAGTGATCTCAGCATAGTCCACAGAATATTCTTTAGTCCTATATTATCAGTCCCCTGATAAAGATATAGTCCTGTACAAAATATCAACCGTACTGGATACAGAATCAGTATCCTTGAAGCTTGATCTCCAGATATGATTGCAAGAACAGCCGACGGTCCAGCCAGCAGAAGTGCCATATAAAAGCTAAATTCCGCAGAAAACTTGAGCAGTTTGATTGGTCCAGTCGAGTTTAATGTCTTCCCCGGCCATTGACGTAGCATCGAAACGTGCAAGTAGGATAGAGCCGACGAAGAGCTAGAGACGCGAAACGAGCCTCTGAACCAGGACACAAACATTTCCGGGTCATATACAGCTGACGGAACTGCAAATACCATGAGTGGGTTTCGCAAGAGTAGTTGTACTACTACTAGGCCCCGAGTGGCAGAGTTGATACGCCCTTCCCGACCAGCATGATCAAAGTGATTAGTGAACCATACAATCAATACAATGAACTCTGGTATGTAAAGACTAATTATGGCACCACTCCCTAGCCACTCTGCGGCCATTGTGGAAGTTGCTATCGGTAGCATTATAAGATAGGACTTGTGCAGCGCTAGGAGCACCTGTACTGCACCAGGACTGGTTCCAATAGGGGATGCGGCTATCATCACTGCTAGTGCATCTAGAGACGAATTGATGAACAGAAAGAAGTGAGACAGAACAAAAGTACCTCCTTGTTGTTCGCTGAGTTGAGTGACTTGAGTCCATATTACGAATGATAACTGGAAACCACAAGAAATCACTTCCATTGTCATCCGCCCCTGGGACCTCTCAGGGCCATGTACAAATACAACATCTTCACTGCTGTCGTGATCTCCATAAGAGCTCTCTCCAAATACAATCTCCTCACCGCTGTCATATGTTTTCTCTTTTCCTATACGCTTCTCAGCGGGGAGTGCGGTACTGTTGGCGTACTGGGAACTAGGATTCTCCGCAAATTTTTTGGCAGGATTCTCCTTAAATTCATTGGCAAGTACACCTATGAAGACAAAGAAGATAACAGGAACGATAGCACTTCTGATATACCTTTTGTTGATCAGAAGTAATAAGACATAATGTAGCAGCACCACAGCAGCAGCTCTGTAGCAAGTCTGACCAAATCTTTTCAAATAGTACCGCAGCAGCAATTGCAGCCCCACAACAACAATGAGCACTCTGAAATCCTCCTTATACATTATCAGATCTGTATTTTCTTCATATAGCAGGGATATCAATGATGGTGCAGCAATAAAAGGGAGGACTGCTAACACCAAAAGATGGCGGAACTCGTATACTAATTTCACTTTGCTTTCGAGTCCAAGGGCTGATGTCATAAGCTGGATATAAACCTGTTAGCAACACATTTTTTTTGTTAGATTGTTTGGAGGAAAACTAGTTTTTTTCTGGAAAAGGAGGATGATCCCCGGCCTCTGCATCTGGGCGAAGGAGACAAACCAGTGTTGGCTTGTTATCTTTAATTAAACACAATACCTATACTGATGGTGGTTTTTAGGAAATAAATATGTAACAAAGTTTGATTCTGAGATTTGCCAGGGTTTGCAACTTGCGAGATGCGTAGCAATGCCCTAATAATTTGATTAGCTTGTGGAAGATTATGAAGAATTGAAATTTACTCACCTCATGTCATTAATATCTCGAAAATAAGCTACAAGAGGGACGACTCATGGAGGCACAGGGTAGCAACTACTTTATTTTCTCTTCGATAAGGGCTTAAGCTCTTTTTTTGGAGTCATGGGCTTAAGCTTTTTCCTTAATTATAATATCACATCAAGCAATAGAAGCAAAACTTTGCTAGCAAGTACCGATAATCCACTTCTGAGCTCAGGCTCATCTGCAGCCGCACAGAAGAAAAAGAAATAAAACAAATACTACAAAAGTTCAAAAAAAATCAATTTGTTTTTGCATGGTAGAAAATTTAATGCGTGAGGTCTGCTCCAATTTTCAAATCTTTTGAACATCTGAGCAGCTCTCGTAAAAAAAGACAAATTTAGGGTATGTAAAAAAGGTTTACTATTCATGCACAATTCTGACCTGATTTATCTTTTTTACTGAGAGGTACACATATGTCCAAATGACATGAAAATTGGAGCGGATCCCACGCAATAAATTTTCTACCACGCATTTTTTTTAATTTTTAGATTTGTTTTTAATGTTTTGTGAATTTTTTTTTGATCGGGTGCAGATGAGCCTAGGCACCAGGATGCTGCACTCAGCAAGTACTCCTTGTATTAAGTTACAGAATAGCTAAGCTTTTAACAAACCAATTAATATAAGGAAAAAACTGGGATGAACTAAGGGACAAAGCTTCCGCCAACTTCTAGTTGACCTTTTTGTTTTGCAAGGAACCTCTAGTTTATCGGCTACACAACTTGCTGATTAACTATATGCTAGTGATTCGAAGAGTAAAAATCACAGGAGTATATATTTTCAA
The DNA here is from genome assembly GCA_904067115.1 of Aegilops sharonensis. NCBI lineage: Eukaryota > Viridiplantae > Streptophyta > Magnoliopsida > Poales > Poaceae > Aegilops > Aegilops sharonensis. Next base: position 23,656,027 of record LR880966.1, on the reverse strand, counting down.
CATCTTTAGGTAGATTGGGCAGATAAATTCGATTTTGCATAGTACCTAGAGAGGAATCTAAACAAACAGAGATATAAATTTGCTTTGATTCGAGGTTTACCTTGTACAAGCCTCGATTACGCTCTGAGTGAATTTCCTCTTTCGCCATATTCTTCTCGTAAGAACTAAGAACACAGTTCCGCCGGATTGTCTTCGGAATTTTCGACCAATTGGTTGAATTTCTGGTTCAGCGGAGGGGAGCATGCATGTACATCAATCGGGGTGATCAAGGTAGGAAGAAGCTAGCACCTAATCACGCCAATTCCTGCCAGCCGCCTTGTTTATGGCTTGCCCCTACTTAAAGCTTGTTTGCGCTTCAACTCAGCTGGCACGAATGATTGGGGAGGAGAGGGGAAATAAGATACTAGGAACTTGGTTCTAAATTCAGCATGGCCCCTTGGAGTTCTAACCGGCGCCCAGCCGCCCAGTATGATTAGCGAGCGGCCGGTTATTTAAGGAATTCTTTTATCCCCTTTCTTAATCAGAAAATCTTTCTCATCTAACTCATTTTCCCGCGACGTATTAAATAGCAACACAGCCATATCTTTCGGTGCATGCACTTTGTTCTCCTATGCATTTATTTATGGTTTTAGAATATTAAAAAGGCATAATTTTTAATCCGTACATCGGAATTACGATATTGTTTTACCGTTGGAATCTTTGCGACATGCTCTTCAAAACTAGATCTGCATGGGTATGTTTCGATGAACTAGTCTACCTGCAAACTAAAAATATCAATACGTGTGCACCTAGACTACATGCCGCGCCAAACTGAGCATATGTGTGTGCCAATAGTCTTTCTATCAACTAAACATCAATGTGTGTGCAACTAGACTACATTCCTGCGACAACTGAGCATATGTGTGTGTCAATAGTCCTGCCAACTAAACATCAATGTGTGTGCAACTAGACTACATTGCCGCGTCAACTGAGCATATATGTGTGTAACTAGTCATGTTAACTAAATATCAATGTGTGTGCAACTAGACTACATTGCCGCGCCAATTGCGTATATGTGTGTGCAACTAGTGTCCTGCCAACTAAACATCAATATGTGTCCAACTAGACTAAATTACAAGCCAACTGAGCATGTGTGTATGCAACTAGTCATTCTGGCAAATAAATATTAATGTGTGTGCAACTAGACTACATTATAAGCCAACTAAACTATCAATGTGTGTACAACTAAACTAAATTACAAGCCAACTGATTTTAAAAAAATTGCACCAAGTAGTACTAAAGTTGCACAATGCAGTACTTTAATTGCACCATATAGCATCAAAGTTGGCATAAAAAAAATTCGTCGAAACATATCCATGCGGGATCTAGTTTCAAAGATCTCGTCGCGATTGATCCAACGGTGGAAAAAGAACTGAATTCCGACGTGTGGCTTAAAAGATACGGCTTTAAAAGAATTTAAAATCTCGAAATAAAAGTATGTGGATCTGTTTTCTTTACGGAAAAACTAACGCCCACACGTGTGGGCATTTGCACATCGCCCACACGCCTCCAACACCACTCATTTTGCCACGTATAAACAGATGACATCAACAGAATTTTTTTGGTTTTCGGCTTAAAAATGTTTTATCTCCTAATTAAAAAAGTGAATTAAAAATCTGTTTTCACCATTAAATCCGTCTCGACGAGATCTTCAAAACTGGACCCCATGTTGATGTGTTTCGACGATTTTTTTTTTTGCCCAAAAGTCGCCATGATGTTTACACTATAGTTGCCATAGTGCTTAAACTAGAGTTGCCATGTGGCAATTTTAGTTTGTAGATCATGGCAATTTTAGTTTTTCGATGATGGCAATTCCAGTACTTTGACCATGATTTTTTTTTATGAAGCATGGCAATTTTAAGTGCATGTATCATGGCAATTTTAATTTATGGTGCATGGCAAGTCTAGTTTCTTAATTCCTCGTTTTATAATATGTCAAAATTTACTTTTAAATGCAGAAGAAAATAGCTGAAACATATCATGGCAACTTCAGTGTAAACATCATGGAAATTCATGTGCATTAGACATGGCAACTTTTAACCCCAAAAAAAATTCGTTGAAATATATTGATATGAGATCTAGTTTCGAAGATCTCGTCGCGAGGGATTTAATGGTGAAAGCGGATCTTCAATCGGATTTTCCATTTAAGAGATAAAACATTTTAAAAACAGAAAATCGAAAAAGATTTCCACATGCATACATGCGGTGACATGGCATAGTCTGTGTGCTATAAGGCGTGTGGGCGGGTTTGGCTCCCACCACACGTGTGGGTGTTAGCGGTGTCTTTTCTATGTGCAGCTGTCAGGAGCTTGGGCTGGATAACACTAAAGATGGGCGAAAATATGCATTTTAGTGGAACCAAGTCACCCCTTCTCAAGTCTTAGGCTTAGGGACGAGTACTCACATTTTCCTAAAATTTCAGGGTTTTCAATACTACTTTCCAGGTATAGACATTTGCTCGTGGACTACGAGGTATAGTTTTGACTAGGCTCAACTTTATCGATCTCAAGGTTTGTTAGCTCGATCTCCTAAAGAAGCTCGTACATAGAAGATGTGTTGGCCTAAGTCATAAGGTTGAGTGTACACGCGTGCATGAAGGGGGGTCTCCAATAATGTCCCCTATTTCTCCCTGATATTTCTGGGCCGACTTAACCTGACACTTTTAAGTATCCAAAGCTACCCTTCAATTATCCGCCGGCATGTCCAGACGTCCAAACTCTCTTACTCAATCAAGGAGGGAATAGGAAAGTCTAGACATGTCCGCACTGCCAATTCAGCGTCGAACCGACCACACTATAAAT
>LR880966.1:23624643-23652601 GCA_904067115.1 Aegilops sharonensis | reverse complement strand
CCCCCAACCTAAGGTGGTACCACGTCTCAGTGCCTCTCCTTGGTAGATGTTCCCAACGTGTTGCTTTCACGAATATACATAGAGCTGAGTAGTACGGGGAGCAGTTAGTTGCACCATGTCACGCCTGCCTCCATTGCTGTTGTGAACGACGTGTTCTCCTTCGCCTTTCCCTCTGTGGTGCCAGCTCCTAGTCCCTATATATTGGCCTACGACAAGTCCATCTCCGAAGCGAGAAAATTGGTGGCGAGGTTTTTGCCAAGCTCTTCGCCAAGAACCTTGTTGTCAGGCTGAGCACCTCCACCACGGCCAGGTGCCACCCTAGCTCGAGAAGGGTCTCCTGAGCAAGGATATGACGGGGCGTCGATACAAGGGTGTTTACGTGTATATCGCTATTGAGGCCCAAGGGCCACCGCTTCAAAGTATATTTCGACAATCGTGCATGGCCCATTGACTCATGGTTTTTGGTTCAATCGAGGGCATTGAGATCACCGACAATGTATGCGGGCTCCCACAATTTCTGTACAATTGATGGCGTCAGGCCCGGTCCTGGGGAGGGGCAGGGGGGGCGGCCGCCCCGGGCCCCCACACTCCAGGGCCCCCCTCTCTGGAACGCAGTAGCCCACATGGAAACTGTGCCGCAGCACTAGGATCGGCCTACGTACAAGGCCGACACAGGGGCTTGCCAATCACTAGTAGTCCAGTCCAAATTACAAAACAGTATAACAGAGCTAGTTAGGAGCCTCCACAACGATTTAGATTCCTTAACCGTCCGATCTGGTGTACGTACGTCCCAGATGGGTGCATTTACCCGAGCTCGCTCTAACAGTTCGCTTCATTAATCCGCAAAAACTGGACCAGCCGGACGTTGAAGGGCTGCTACTTCGCGGGTCTACTTGGACGTTTTCTGGTTGATTGGGCTGAAACATGTGAAATCCTCAAAAGAGCTGACATGCCCGTACGCTCTCTCCCTTTCTATCTCCCCGATTCAGTGTTCTTCGTGCAACCGATGCGATGCCGCAGTCAGGCGGCGCCGGTCATGGCGACGGCGACGCCGAGGTACCAGCAGTAAAGGAGCCGAAACAGTGCTCCCTCCCAGATTTTGTATCGACTATCAAACTATAATCCCCGAAAATCCTAGGTTCGGTATCGATGTCGCTGATCCGATCCTCTGGCCCTCATTCGGATCTCGATCTCTTTCAACTCTTCACGCAGGCACTTGTGATTCACGGACTTCTACCTCTACCGGCAGGCGGTAGCACCCACCACGACTAGCCAGCTCGCCCGACGGCGAGGCCCCACTCGGCATCCCCATGCGGCCCGACGCCCTTCCATACCCCATCCATGTCACCGGTTCCTCCCCTGCAGGTACAACTCTCATGCCCCCCTCCCCCCCTTCGTGATATGCACAAGCTCTATTTGGCAGAGACTAAAGATAAGGTAAGCAAAAAATCAATTGCCAGATGATCGTATTTGTCATGGTGCCTACTCTGAATATTTCAGTCGTTGAATCCTGATCTATTCCAAGCCGTCTTCCCATTCTGGAAAAAAGTTACCTGTAAAGATTCATACTTTTGCCTGTATGGTCTGTTTGTATTTATTTAGTACCCAGCTGCCAGCAATGGGCATTGATTTGCTTACCATATTTGAATCAATAATATCTTTCTTTAAATTCAGTTTACTGATAAAGTTTGCCCCTGAAGAAAATGGGTTATGCAGAGATAAGTGGCCTTGAGGTAACACATCTTCATGTAGTTGTTTCCACACACTTCCTTCATTTTCTATGTGATCAAATGATGGATCTACTGTTGTCCATTTGTATAGATCATGTAAATTACGAAGAAAGGATTATTAAATGTCAGGTGCTTCCAGGGTATGTTAGTTTGTGTTTTGTTACCAATCTAGATTTTTTTTGTAGCAAATCATAAATTAATAGGATGGTTATATAACAACGTTATACTCTTGCATTTCTGTACTCCACACCTCATGTCTAGGATATACACCCAATAAAAATTGTAACGATACAAATAATTCACAAAATTAGTTTCTTTGTGTCAAGCATGCTGCAATTTACTGATATCTCGGTGCGCTGTGAGAGCGGCCAAGTTGCAGGAGGTCGAAACCACCACTGGTATGTCAGTAATTAAGTCAAATTTCATTTTGCATTTTACTGATAATGAGATCATCAATAATGCAAATCAACTAGGAATTTCACTTGGTAATAATGATAGTCAGATTGCTAAATCAGTCAACGACATTCTTGATTTAGAAGCTGAGCGTGCGGTTGATATGATTCGTCACATAGCTGCAGTTAAACCAATGAATGATTCGGAGATTCATGCGCTTGGGGTTAGGGTCCTAGATGGTATGTGTGCCGATCTTGACCCTGATGGTCTCCAGGCGGAGGAAGACTCACAGCCTGAGACTTCTCTCCATGTAGATGAGCCTTTAGTGATAGATGCTGAGGATGAGGGTCATATCCCGGTGGTTGATATAGTCAAGCCTAAGCGGACATGGAAACGAAAGGTTTATCCAGTCTCCGCAGTGCGTAGGAGTGCTAGGATTCGTACTGCCAAAAAATTTCATGATGACTTATGAGAGGCATTTTCTGGAATAGCAGAGGTCTTAGAGACTTGGCTAAAAGGAGGTTTCTGGCGGATGCTTCTCTGGAACATCATTTGGATTTCATTGCTTTGTCCGAGACTGGAAGGAGTAATTTCACTAATCAATTTCTCGCCACTTTGTCTGGGGGGGTAGATTTTGATTGGCACTGCCTCCCACCTCGAGGAAGATCCGGCGGGGTTTTACTTGGGGTTAAGTGTGAAACATTGGAGGTAAGGAGCGTAGTTATGGGAGAGTTTGCTGTCAAGTTTCGGGTTAGATCTAAGGCAGATGGGTTTGATTGGGCTTTGGTGGCAGTCTACGGGGCTGCTCAACCAGAACTCAAACCAGATTTCTTGGCAGATCTGGTGCGCATCTGTGCTAATGAGCAGTTACCTCTCTTAGTGGGAGGGGATTTTAACATAATCCGAAGAAAAGAGGACAAGAATAATGCCAATTTTGACGGTCGATGGCCCTTTATGTTCAATACTATCATTGAGAGTTTGGATCTCAGAGAGATCGAACTCTCGGGTAGAAAATTCACTTGGGCTAATTCGTTACCGGTCCTGACTTTTGAGAAACTAGACCGAGTGCTAGCGAGTGTCGAGTGGGAACAGAAGTTTCCACTGGTAACGGTACAGGCTTTGACTCGAGGTGTCTTGGATCATACACCGCTGTTAGTTGATTCCGGTGTTCAAAATTTCGTGGGTAACAAGAATTTCTTCTCGTTCGAACTGGCTTGGTTCGAACAAAAAGGCTTCCTCGAGTTGTTAGCTACACAGTGGGCTATGGACTCTGGAGGTAGGACGCCTATCGACAAATGGCAATCCAAGATTCGTCATCTCCGTAGTTTCCTTCGTGGTTGGGCTAAACACACGCATGGGATCTATAAGGCGGAGAAGGACAGACTCCTTCTTATTATTCAAAATTTCGAAGCTAAAGCAGAAACATCTATCTTAGATTCCACTGAGTTGGCAACAAAGATAGATGCGGAGATGAAGCTTAAAAAGCTTCTCCGTGAGGAGGAATTGAAGTGGGCATTGCGAGCCAAGGTTCGCAAAATCGTAGAAGGCGAGGATAACACTCAATACTTTCACATGATTGCGAATGGGAAGCATCGTAAGAAGATAATTTTTCAATTAGAACAAGATGAAGGAACCATAGTTGGTCAGGATAATCTCAAAGAATACATTACCAATTATTACAAACAGTTGTTTGGTAACCCGGTAGAGACTTTTGTGGCGTTGGATGAGTCTAGGGTTGAGGATGTGCCTCAACTTGAGACCGCCGAGAACGAGCTATTGACTGCTCCTTTTTCGGAGAAAGAGGTGTTGGAGGCTATTTCTCAAATGGAGAACAACAAGGCTCCAGGTCCGGATGGTTTTCCGGCGGAGTTCTACAAGAAGTGTTGGCATTTTATCAAGGGGGACTTAATGCCCATGTTTCGCGAGTACTTTGAGGGTCAGCTGCAATTGTTCAAGCTGAATTTTGGGACGATTACTCTTCTGCCTAAGAAGACGGACGCTGTTCGGATCGAGCAGTTTCGACCCATCTGTTTGCTAAATGTGAGTTTCAAGATCTTCACTAAGGTGGGCACAAATAGGCTTTCACAAATAGCACACTCAGTAGTTCAGCCGTCTCAGACAGCTTTCATGCCGGATAGAAACATCCTGGAAGGGGTTGTTGTCTTGCATGAAACGCTCCACGAAATCCACTCCAAAAAACTGGATGGCGTAGTTTTTAAAGTGGATTTTGAGAAAGCATATGATAAAGTCAAATGGCCTTTCCTGCAACAAGCGTTACGTATGAAAGGTTTTCATCCGGCATGGAGAAACCAAATTAAATCTTTAACGCAAAAAGGGAGTGTGGGATTAAGGTGAATGATGACGTTGGTCACTATTTTCAAACTCACAAGGGGCTACGGCAAGGAGACCCTATGTCACCGATTCTATTTAACATAGTGGCCGACATGCTGACTATTTTAATAGGTCGGGCAAAGGATGCAGGACAGGTAGGTGGCCTGGTTCCACATCTAGTAGACGGTGGGCTATCTATTCTCCAATATGCTGATGACACTATCATATTTATGGAGCATGACATGGCGAAAGCTAGGAACATGAAGCTGCTGCTATGCTTATTTGAACAATTGTCCGGGCTTAAAATCAACTTCCACAAGAGCGAATTGTTTTGTTTTGGAAGAGCTAATGATGACCGGGATTCGTATCAACAATTGTTCGGATGTGAATTGGGTTCCTTACCATTTTCGTACTTGGGTATACCCATTCATCATCGTAAGCTAACCAATGCTGAGTGGAAATGTTTGGAGGATCGGTTTGAAAAGAAACTGAGCTGTTGGAAAGGAAAGCTCATGTCATATGGAGGGCGATTAATTCTGATTAATTCGGTCCTTACTAGTATGCCAATGTTTCTGCTATCCTTTTTCTTGGTTCCGGTTGGAGTTAGGAAAAGGTTAGATTTCTACCGATCTCGTTTCTTTTGGCAAATTGACGAGCTTAAGCGGAAGTATAGACTTGCGAAGTGGGATATTATTTGCAGACCTAAAGACCAGGGTGGCTTAGGTATTGAAAATTTGGAAATCAAAAATATATGTCTCCTTAGCAAGTGGTTTTTTAAGTTGTCATCTGAGACGGAGGCCACTTGGGCACAGCTTTTACGCAATAAGTATCTCTTTGCTAAAACCTTGGCCCAAGTGTCTGTGAGACCTTCAGATTCACCCTTTTGGAAGGGGCTTATGAGAGTTAAACAAATATTTTTCAACAAGACTAAGTTTATTGTTGGGAATGGTACCACGACGAGGTTTTGGGAGGATACGTGGCTTGGGGAGACTCCACTAGCACTTCAATATCCTTCTTGTATAACATAGTTCAACGTAGAGATGCCTATGTTGCTACTGTTTTACAGTCCGTTCCCCTCAATATCAGCTTTAGGCGGACGCTTGTTGGTAATCGTTGGGAGGCCTGGCTCCATCTGGTTCGACGTTTGATGGATGTCAGGTTGTCCGCTCACCCTGATCAGCTGCATTGGAAACTTACTAAGAACGGTGTGTTCTCGGTCAAATCAATGTATCAGGATGTCATTAACTCTTCGGTCATCCCTACTTCCTTACACGTCTGGAAAGTTAAGGTACCCTTACGTATCAAAGTGTTTATGTGGTTTGTGCATAAACAGGGTAATTTTGACTAAGGATAATCTTGCAAAACGTAATTGGGTATGTCCGTCTCGGTGTAGCTTCTGTGATCATTCTGAAAGCATCAAACACCTCTTTCTTGATTGTCCGTTGGCTAAGATTCTGTGGCGGTCGGTTCATATTGCTTTTAATATCAGTCAGCCTACCTCTATTAGTATGTTATTTGGAACATGGCTAGATGGGGTGGATTATGACATTGCGAGACACATTCGTGTTGGCGCTTGTGCTCTTTTGTGGGCAATATGGAACTGCAGAAATGACTTAGTCTTTAACCGATCAACAAACTTTTACTTTTTGCAGGTTGTTTTCAGAGCCACAGCGTTCATCCGTATGTGGTCGCTACTCACTCCGACGGAGGCCAGGCAGCGTTTGGTTACTGCGTCTACCCGATGGGGGATGGTAGCTCGGGATATTTTCAACCGGTTTGGATGGCGGTCATGTAATAGGATAGAGTGATCCTATAGTTTTGCCAGCCGGTTGTGCCTTTCAGCAGTTCTTTTCAGCAGATTTTGTTTCAGTTTGCACTATGACCTTTTTGTACTTTTCAGACTGGTTCCTTATTATTAATAATATGAGCCGTATGCATCATTCTGATGCAGAGGCTGGGGCATGGCCCCTTTTCCAAAAAAAAAAAAAGCATGCTGCAATTTTATTTTAGAAATTTTATGTTCGGAAATGGAGATATGTACTATGATCTTATACTTGAAGCTTTGAACATATACATTGTGCACTCTCTACATTGAGATGCTGTATTAAATTTCCCAAGGTTCCTCGAAGAGTTAAACTGTCTAATTATTTCAAATATTACCTCTTTGATTACTGATCAATATATGAGCAAGTTGATACAAACTTAAATTTCCATGTTTTGTGGCTTCAAGTATTTTCACTATTGTTAACATTTTATCATAGAATGGACAGACGCGGCAATGCGTGCTATCATGGTCTAGTGCATCATAATGATTGCCAAATAAAAAGAAAAAGATCACGCACGCATCAACCAGAATAAGGAGAACCAGGCATCACGCCCCAGCGACCGCCGCTTTTTCGCCTCACCCCCAGATCGCGGCAGATGAAGGGAAGCGCTCGGCGAGTTGAGGTGACCCTAATTGCGAGGGAGATGGCTGCTTGTCGGAGCTCCGCAGCGCACTGGCACTGCGTGTCATGTTCGTATCGTCAACCCCTTGTTTCTGCAGTTTGACTGTAATGCTATTGTGGTATGGATCTCAAAGAGATAAAAACGAAGAGTAATGCTCGGGATGTTGATCTTGGCGAGTAGTTTTCGGACGACCGCACAATGCCAGCGTAAATGAGGATAATTTACTCTTAACTTGATCATTTGTACAACTACATCAGAATAATTTTGCATTATCGCCGTACCATTGATATGATTTTTGAGGTATGAACTAATCGTCTCCATAATATTCATATGGATTGCTTATTACATTCCTTGGATACTTCTATATATTTAGAATAACAACCTTGTCCATAGTCAGTCTAAGAACTACACTACATTTTAGATACAAATTTCCTTTAGGACAAATTCATGGAGTTAGAGTCACCTATCTTTGGACCTTTTTGGTGCATCAAACAAATAATATATGTACTCCTGTTGTTACAGTATAGCCTGACATTGAATATAACTTTGCATGTCTAAGGATATATTGTGGTTGATTTCTTCATAGGCGCTGCAGCGACGTAGATCCCAAGTGTTTATTGTTAAAAAAAAATACATATGCATCGACTATTATTGCTATGACATTTACATTAAGGGGCCCCGAGTCTTGGTTTCACCCCGGGCCCTCAATATCACAGGACCGGCCCTGGATGGCGTAGTACTACTCATGAGTGCTCCCACAGGAGTGGTCCGACTGCACTCAAATAGAGGCATTACCTTTTTTTCCAACCACTAAAAAGGACAAAATGCTCTTTGGTTAGAAATATCGCGCACAGGAGTTCCAAAATAGATGAAACTTTGCATGGTGTCTTCATCTCACCAATGTAAGATGACGTGGAAATTTGAGAGTGTTACGGCAAAAACTTGATGCACCTCATGTACAAAACGGACACTCTCCTTCGAAGTGTCAGGGTTTTAAACAAAAACCGCCGCCTGTCGCACAGAACTAAATATTTTTAAATCTTTCAAATTTGTAGGACTAATACACGCCATCCAAATCCACCTGCTAAATTTTGGACACTTTTTGAGTTGGTCTGCTATTTTTGAGGCATTACCTTATTTTTTTGGCCATGAAAAGGGGCAAAACGCTCTTCGGTAAAATATCTCCATACGTAATAAACACATTTCGAAGCCCCATGCTAAAATTTGAGACTATTCTGGGCTTGGAAATTTTGATTTTCAAGGATTTTTCAGACTAAATATATGTGTGGTGGGTCACACCAAGTGCCCGTCATTGCAATCTCTTGAAAACTTTTTAAAAAAATGTTTCGGATCGCCCAGATAATGTTGTGACGGGCACATAGTTCACCCGCCACAGCTTTGTTTTGCATGAGTCGCTGGTCCTTCGTATTTTCCCGCCACCGCTATCTTTTGCCCTCGAGCAATTGGAATAGTTTAGGAGTGGCGGGTCCTAATTTACATCCGCCGCCGCTGGTGCCAGCACACTAGTGGCAGGCGAATAATTTTACCCGCCACAGGAATTTTTCCAAAATAGTTGTGGCAGGTTCCTGGCCATGTCCGCCATAAATTTGCGGCCACCTATAAACCCTTTTTCAATAGTGACTACCGCACCAAAGTGAGGCTACTCCCCCTTTACCTTCTCCTCTTCCTCCCATGGTTGGAGGGGCACCAATACGCCATTGTCATGCACCACTGCACTGATGTGAGGTTGATCCCCCCTTCTCTCTTCTCCTCCTCCCACGATTCGGCTACTATGTGGCGCTCCTCCTCCTCCTCCTCCTCCTCTGGCTCGTTTATCTAGGCACGGCTCCCCGCATAAGGACCGGTAGGAGGTGTTGGCATGAGTAGGCAAATAGCGATGGGTGAGGAGCAGCCTCATGATGGCCACGACAAAGATTCTAGCGAGTTTTGAAGCCCAAAGATACTCCCTCTGTTTCTTTTTACTCTGCATATAACTTTTGTCTGAAGTCAACGTATTTCTATTTTGACCAAACTTATAGAAAAGAGTATCAATGTTTACAAGACCAAAGGAATATCTTTAGATTCATTACGAAATGTAGTTTCATATTATGTATATTTGCAATTGTAGATATTGATATTATTTTATATAAATTTGTCAAAGTTTGTAAAGTTTGACTAGACACAAATGTTATATGTGGAGTAAAAAGGAACGGAGGGAGTATCTTTTAAGAATTAACTCATATTTTTGAGGAGTCATAGGTCTAAGGCTTCGGTTAGGTGCAGTTTAACTTCAAAAGATTCCAATTTGAGGGATTGGCTAGAGAAGCTCTTGGAACCGGCCGGCAGCAAGCGCGTGAAGCTGGTACAAGTAGTTTGAGAGCTGTTGGGAAAATGACCACATATGCAATTTAACTTTTTGTATCAATTGTTGAACTGTTAACCTCGAGCAACCACATAAAAAATGAATTAGCCCGGCTTAGATTGACTTGACTTGGCCGTGCACGCAAGTCCCTACCCTAACAGATCTGGGCATGTTAGTTTGCTCCGTTTCCATTCCGCCAAATAGTTTTGCCGGGATCGGCAGTCCCCACACTAGGATTTCTCTGCTGGAGTGAACCTTCTGCAAGGGCGGCCAGCTTCCGGCAGGGTAATTTGCTTGTTATTTATGTTGGCTTTCCTTGAGGCTATATATGTGCTATCATCATACTTGGTTGCTAATAATGGAGGGGGATAAAATCTTTGCTAGGGACTTCCTCAGTTGAATTAAACAGAAGTGACTGACCAGCAGATGGTAAGAATCCAGTCTTGAAGCATATTTGGTTTCCTTTGTATTCAGCTTTGTTTGAATGAAGAATTGAATTGGTGCATAATTAATCGTGGGTGTGCTTTTTGTTCGCGTTTATTTTGCTCTTCTGATCTTCTCTTCGAGCTCATCAAGGTTCAAGCTGTTCTTGTAATTTTTTTCACGCTGTATTTGTTGTGCACCAGGACCCCATGAAGAACCGGGTGCGAGCCTTCACTGAAGGTGCCGTGATAATGGTATGCCCAGTTCTTCTTGCCATCTCACTGAAGAAGGTCGATGTGAAGAACGAGGGAGACGGGTTCGTACGATTCAGCATCTCTACACTTGCCGCCTCCACTCTGGAAGCCGGTTTACTACCCTTCATCTGCCTGTGGTTAGCGAAGCTAACACACACGTTCGTTGCCGCGGATTTCTTGTTTGTGGCCTCGAAGTTGCTCATCCACCTCTGTGCCCTTCTGCTGACGGTCCTGGCCTGCGGCATCATACTTCTTATCGATCTGGAAAACCTCAGTTACATGCTTGTTCTCTTTCCCTACACATTTGCGATATTGTGGTGCTGCAACAAGACCAGGCGGAATGGCCGTAATGAGGATGCACAGCTGTACACGGAATATCAACAAGGTAGGCTGGAAAACTCGATCGATTTCGCAGCCGCTGTCACCGCGCTTCTGTTTCTGGGGTTGGAGGGTCTGGCGGCGTTAGAGCTGCCGAGCAGCAGCGACGCACCACCAGGACTGCTTCTTGCGTCGCTTCCGCTGAGCTTCTGCACTTGCCTGGCGGGCGTATTCATCATGCTGCTGGCCACGGTGCCTCCAACCACAACACCAGAGGAAAGCAACGACGCGTGCAACATCGTCGAGGTTCTCAACTTCGGTCTGGCCTTCGCGTTCGCCCTCAACGTCTTCTTCATCACGGCTGCCTTGCTGGGAGAGCTGGCGTTGCTAGTGTGGGTTATGCCGCTGGTTTCATTTCTCGCTTGGATATTCGCAACTCTCTTCCAACAGAACGTGGGCGAAGATGTTAAGCCGGCGTCCATGGAGCTGACCAAGGTCACCTTTGCGGGCTTCTTGGTTGTCTTGGCGGCCTTCAGTAACACTCCACTGATCAGCAGCTACCCCTCTGCGTTCGTGCTCTTCAGCGGAGCAGCTGCCACCGCAGGCCTCGGCTGGAGACTCTTGACGCACAGGACGCCCGCGCCCAGTGCGATGGTCAAAGCTGCTGATTTTGCTTCTTTCTTTACCCATCTGTACGCTTTTATTGCTGTTATTCCGTTTGCAGTTGTGGCTTCCAAGGCTCTGAATTCTCAAGTAATGGGCTGAAACTTCTATAGCCTAAGGGCATGGTTAAAGCCATTGTCATATCATCTATAGCGCATCTTACAGTTAATATGTACAATGGCTGATTAGAAGAGTGTACTACTTTTTTATTATATGACCCACATTTTACTCTTACAAAATGCGTAGGAGCACGTGTTAGAGTTGGCTTTTCACCAAAAGCCCGCTTACCTTTTCTCTCTTCTTTTCTTTCATGCAACTAAGCAAAAATATACTAGTTTTCTTATAGCCAGCTGACTCAGTTCTATTATACTTGCTCTTAATTGTATAGCCAACTGTTGGCTATAAGAAAGTGTCATATCATCTACAACCAACCTTATAGCCAACCAACATCTATAAGAATTAACTATAAGTATGTGCTACTTTATTAATACATGGCCCACGTTTCACTCATATAGTTTCTAGGAGCATGTGCTGCAGCCGGCTCTTGCATAAGAGTCCGCTTACATTCTCTCTTCTATTCTCTCTCCTCCAACTGAGTATAGAAATATTATTTTATTCCTTACAGCCTGCTGACTGTACCTTATTGTACTTCGTGTAATAAACAATCAGCAGGTGAATCTCAATGGCGACTACGTACAAGATCCGTCGTCTCGTGAAATGAAACTCTAGCGAAACAGGTTTCTACCGTGGTTCTGCCAGCCAATCGTTGTGTGCCATGTGTTCACGTACACATATCAGATATGAAGTATTCCACTCATTTCTTTTATCACATGGGATTTTTCTTTTTCTTTTTCGCTGGGACACATGCACTGTTTAGGAGCAGGACTTTATTGCACTCAACATATTTTATTCTTTCACCCCATATACATCTACCAATACTTCTAGTTGATTCTACACTCTGTTACACTTCTAACTTCCGAAGCAATGATCTCATTACAATCCATTTGCAGATTTGGGTTCATGACATTTAAAGCTTTAAAACGAGACCAATCTTGAACATGTTTTGAACCAGTTTAAATTCAAATGTTGATACAATAATAAAACTTATATAAAATACGAGATGATACATTAATTAAACCAAAAGGAACAAAAAATGAAAACATGCAAAAAAATTACCATAATGAAACTTATATCAAATCCCAGATGGAACACTAATGAATTATCGATAAAACAATGAAGAAAACATGCAAAAGGAAATGCATGAATTTTTTTGAAAACATGTAAAATAGCAATGACACCAAAATGAAATCATATAGAAAAAAAATGTGAAAAGAACAATTCTAGAACTCAGCCCAACCATGAAAGATAATTTAACAAAATGATATGAAAATTTATTTCAAACCCCAAAACTAGAATGAAACCTGAATGAAACAATACTGATATCCAGAATGAAAAAGCAATAAAAACATGCAACGAAAATAATAATTAAATGTTAAAATAACTTCCAACATGTCCACAATTGATCTTGTTTTTAATATGTTAATACCATGAGTACTAATATCCAAACGGTTTTTCAATGGATATTTTATTCAAAGGATATAATTGATACAAACTATATAATCACACTAAAAAAGCATGGGTGGGAGGGATGCGATACTTCCTTTTTACTTAAAACATACCCACCAGTCACTGTGTTGTGTGGCCTCCTCGCTAGTTCTCCCACACTTCACAGAGTTGGGTAAGAAAGTTAGCCAGTTTGAAGGAGAGAGGAGGTAGTATGATATATGTGTGTCAGACAATACATGGTATAGAAATAGTAGACTTGCTATGGTGTTATTTTTGTGCAGAAATAAAAGTTCTCGGAATGACCTGAAACTTCACGGAGAATATTTTTGAAATTAATAAAAATATGGGCGAAAGAATCAATCAGAGGGGACCCACCACCTGTCCACAAGGGTGGGGGCGCGCCCTACCCCCTGGGCACCCCCCTGGCTTGTGGGTCCCACGAAGCTCCACCGACCTCAACTCCAACTCCATATATTCATGTTCTGGGAGAAAAAAACAGACATAAGGATTCATCGCGTTTTACGATACGGAGCCGCCGCCGCCTCCTGTTCTTCCTCGGGAGGGCAGATCTGAAGTCCGTTTTGGGCTCTGGAGAGGGGAAATCGTCACCATCGTCATCATCAACCATCCTCCATCACCAATTTCATGATGCTCACCGTTATGCGTGAGTAATCCCATCGTAGGCTTGCTGAACGGTGATGGGTTGGATGATATTTACCATGTAATCGAGTTAGTTTTGTTAGGGTTTGATCCCTAGTATCGACTATGTTCTAAGATTGATGTTGCTTTGACTTTGCTATAATTAATGCTTGTCACCAGGGCCCGAGTGCCATGATTCCATATCTGCACATATTATGTTTTCATGAATATATGTGTGTTCTTGATCCTATCTTGCAAGTTATAGTCACCTACTACAAGTTATAGTCAATAAATTTGAGTTGAATACTCTATCCTCGAAAACTATTGCGATCCCCTATATACTTGTGGGTTATCAATCAACATCCCCAAGACCACCACCACCATCATTACGAAGAGAGGCCTTTATTTGGGTCAAGATCTTTCCACGAGTGAGCTCCCAATTTTTTTTGCCGTGTTATCCATTGTGGTTGGGTTTATGAACATGATAGCATGTTCCTCTCTTTCAGAAGCCTCTTCGCCTCAATTGCAAACCTACACTCCTACACCTTGAACTTCCTCTCCTCGGTCGCCAACTTTGACCTCCATTTTTTCCTCCAAAATCTTGAGCTCATTCCATCTTGCCGCCTTCTCTTCTTTGTGTTCGGCTGCCATGGCTTGCTCGGCCTCAATCATGGCCACAAACTCTTCTTTTTAGATGCCACCAAAGGCTCCTCTCCTCTTCCTCTCTTTTGCAATCTTGTTACCATTCGGCCTCTAGTTGGGATTTTCATCCTCCCCGCCATCTTCATCAATGGGTATGCTTAACCTTGATCTTTTCAGTGCGGTCTCGGAGTTTCTCCTAATCCACCTCATTTCACAATGTTCTTTGTAGCAATGGTGCAATATGAAGAGCTTGTGACCGTACTTCTTGCTGAGTTTTTTAAATAGGTATTGGATGATAGGCCCATACTCCGTGTTTGGCATTCCACTCGGTGGTGCATGGTTGACTTGACCAATACAACCGGACCATTAGTTGGACTGATCTTGGATGGTACCCCAATAGTGACCAAGTGAACCTTGGGTGTAGCTTGATGTGACTTCCATGGTGTTGTGCCACCATGAGGGCCTGAACCTAGGTAAGCCCCTTGTTTGAACTCCCTTCTAGTACTTCCGGCCACGTTCACCACCCTACCAATGGTACTGGCGGCAGCTTCTGCTAGGAGTAGGTCCCTATTTGGGTATGTCATGATCATGTGGCCTACTCAAACAGAATCAAGGAGTGAAACTCACAAGGGGCAGCCCCTTTCAAATAAAAGCTAGGCCTGCTAGATGACGCGGGACCCAGCGTAGAAGGTGGCACGAGCGGAAGTGTCTGATCCAGGCTCCCTTTTGCATGGATATGCAAGGGTGGTGGGATGGGTAAATGTACAATACACTTCTTTGAGATGGCAACTCTTTCACAAAATGGAACATCCCGCAGGAAGATCCACGGCTTTGTGTGAACCTGCCCCCATCCGGAGCCGCCAAGCCAGCTATTGCTAGGACTAGTCCCCTCTTTGGGTTTGTCATGATCGTATGACCTACTCAAAAACAATCAAGGAGTAAAACACACAAGGAGTTGCCCCTTCCGAAGAAAAACTAGGACTAGACGATGCGGGCCCCGCTGGAGAGGGGGTCACAAAATCGTCTGAGGAAGTGTAGGAACCAACCCCCTTTTGTATGGGGTCCTACCATGGGTATACAAGGGTGGTGGGATGAGTAACATGTTAATACCCAACTTTCAGGTGGCACCTCCTTCACAAACTGGGGCATTCCCCCTGTGGTGCTACCGACCCAATTCCTATAAGTGCTTGGCCTATTTTTGTTTATAATGACCATGTAGGCTATTATAACACAAACAAAGATGAAGGTCTACATGGAATCGCACCTTTTGAATAAAAAAATATTGTGAGTAACTTCTCCTTTTGTATGGGGTCCTAACATGGTTACACTGGGATGGCGTGAAGAGTACAAAGGCAATAGCACATCTTTAAAGTGGCAAAGTGGCCATAAAGAGATATAGCATAAAATTTAGGGGATAGAAAGGGTGTCGAAAACTTGGCCGGAGAGAATGAGCAAGAAAGAGAGGGAATGGAAATGAAATGCAATGAAGAAACACAAAAGCCTAAAGAAAATACCATGTGTTGTATCAAATTAAAGGTGGAATGAAAAAAAATTACAAATGCATCGGGTACTTGGCTTACTTAAGAGCATCTAAAAAAAGAAAATATAAGCCGAGTGAGCCTTTAGGAGGCTCTCGGCTTATATGGCCCGCCGTCACGGAGCTGTCAAGTGTGGGGGAGCATGGCCACGTGGCAAGGTAGTTTGCTGAGCATTTTTTCGGCGCCCTCGGTATAAGGTGTTGTAAGCCAAGGGTCCTGTTGTTGTCATGTGTTTTAGGGTTGCCGACCGGGTTATACTGCTATAAGCCAAGCGGACGGTAAATTAACACTCGCCTTATGGCAGAGCACAAGGCAGCATATGTAGTGATATGACATTTCTTTGTTATATGTAGATTGGATTTTGAATAAAACAAGCGTTAGTTCTATTTAAATTTGATTTCCATTGTTGCGTGTGTGGATGTGCTTGTATACGTACGTAGACAACTCTATGTTCTGTTACATGGATTGTATATGGATTCGTTTCTTTCACGGTGATGCAAACTAGCTGCCAGATTTTGCACCGTTTGATTTAGATATGCCGGACGGCGCCGGCCACATGGCCACTTGGCACCTTGTGGATATAATATTTGGCTGATGTGTCGGATGATAGCTTCACCGACCTGCCCAAATTATTGTAAGATCGAGTGGTTAGCCTCAGATCTGTTTTCGCCAATAGATGGAAGGGCAAGTCTTCCGGTGCCCAAGCATTTCAAAATTACTTGTCGGTATCGTAGTTAGCAATGAGACTATCCGCAGCTTTGAGCATCTCTCCACACGATATCGTTTGAGATGTCGCCATTTAAGTTTGTCCTTTTCTATGGACATCATGTGCTCAAGGATAACTATGGTGAGGGACATGCAACAACTCAGCCTTGTTTATTACAGAGATGATAGTATATTTGATTCGTTGTACACCCCACTGGTGTTGATAATTCCCACACCAATCTCCACATGGCAGACTCATGACTGATTATGTGGTGCGCTGTTGTAGTTCTCATCCATAGTTATGTTGTCAGCAGCAATATCAGAGTAGGCATGGTGAGAAGCATTGGTGATGTAGGCATTCCGATGTGTGGGCCAATTATTTTTCTAATGCTAGCTGGGCTCATCTTCTCCTTGTAGCTGATATGCAGAGTTTGTATAAGTTTGTCTGTCATCCGGCAAAACCAGATGTAACTTGCTAGCACCAATGACTGACTCAGTCTCATGTCCGTGTTAGTGACATATGCTTGGCAATATGTCAACATGAGAATCTGTTTGTAGAATGCATAGCGCATTTTGTACAGTTGGAATTTACTAGTAGGTCTTTGGCCCAAAGCCCAACTAAAATTCTGAAATTCTCTTGGCCCATTGATGCATAGCTAGTGAGCGGTGTGAATGAGACTAAAGTCTAGTGCCACTCCAGAAGTTGAGTGAGACTTGCACCTTTTTATAAGGTGAGTTCTTCTACCACTTGTATGAGCATGAGAAGAAAAGACCAACACGCGTGCTCCTCCTCCTTGCTCGCCTCGCCACGCCTCTACCCTAGATGCTGCCAAGGGACAGCGGGCCTCCAGAAAGCCGCCTCTCGTGATCCTGTACCCTAAATACGATATGTTCATCTATTATGCTAGTCTGCATGATTAGTTTAGTCTATGTGATTGTTGTCATGATTTATTTAGTGCTTATTCGCATTAAATCTCGTAGTATTTTGCTCATATGTTCAACAATCCAGAAACCTGATTATAGGCAATTTACTTTGAGTGGTTTTGTTGCGCATCTGAAGCCGCCAACCTTTAAAGGCGTGCATATAAGTGATGGTGCACGAGAGCAGTTTACTGGTTCCAGACCATGTACTGCTATGACACCACAAGGGCAAGCCTGAGGGCAATCTTGGTGCTGCACAGCAGGAAGCTTTTTAGTAGATCGACACTCTCTTTAAAGTGACGAAAATATTCCCTAGAGGTAATAATAAAGTTGTTATTTCATATTTCTTTACTCATGATAAAGGTTTATTATTCATGCTAGAATTGTATTGATCGGAAACTTAAATGCATGTGTGAATACATAAACAAATACCGTGTCCCTAGTAAGCCTCTACTAGACTAGCTCGTCGATCAAAGATGGTTAAGGTTTCCTAACCATGGACATGAGTTGTCATTTGATAACGGGATCATATCATTAGAAGAATGATGTGATGGACAAGACCCATCCATTAGCTTAGCATAATGATCGTTCAGTTTTATTGCTATTGTTTTTTTCGTGTCAAATACACATTTCTTCGACTATGAGATTATGCAACTCCCAGATACCGGAGGAATACCGTGTGTGCTAGCAAACGTCACAACGTAACTGGGTGATCATAAAGATGCTCTACACGTATCTCCGAACGTGTTTGTTGAGTTGGCGTACATCGAGATAAGGATTTGTCACTCTGAGTATTGGAGAGGTATCTCTGGGACCTCTCGGTAATACACATCATAAGCTTGCAAGCAAATGACTAAGGAGTTGGTCGCGAGGTGATGTATTACAGAACGAGTAAAGATAGCGACAATCGAATATCAGACAAGTAACATACCGATGGACAAAGGGAATTACGTATGTTGTCATAACGGTTCGACCGATAAAGATCTTCGTAGAATATATAGGAGCCAATATGGGCATCATGGTTCTGCTATTGGTTATTGACCGGAGAGGTTTCTCGGACATGTCTAAATAGTTCTCGAACCCGTAGGGTTCGCATGCTTAACGTTCGTTGACGATATGGTATTATATGAGTTATGTGATTTGGTGACTGAATGTTGTTCGGAGTCCCAGATGAGATCGCAGACATGACGAGGAGATCATGGACAAGATTGCTCCATTCTGCAATGAACTCCACCAAGGCTCTGCTCTGAATTGTTGAAGTGCTTTCAAACCTGAGACCAAAGGTCGACAGTTCCAACGCCCACTCCACAATCCTTCCTGTCGCATCAGGGTCGTGTAAAATCCCTTGCAACGGGAACTCGGGTTTAAACACGCATGAAGTGGGCCACTGGACTCGCCGTGGCTCATGGGTAAAAGCTAGACTACCCACCTTGTAAGGCAAGTCACCAGAATCCCCTGGCGTAGGCTTGTCTATAGTGGGCCCTACATGCATGTCGGATTGATGGTGCGCTTCCCGCCGTCGCTCGATGATAGTCCGAGCATCTTCTTTGGCTCATTCCCGAAGAACTTGATGTTGATCGCGGCGAGCTCGCAGATCGGATGATGATGTGGCCCCATCTTCACAGGCATTGATCGCCGAACTCGCAACCGCTATTGTCGTAGCGGAGGAGATTGTAACATGGTCGCGCCACCTCCGATCTTTCCTCCATCGACACGCGCCGGCTCGATGGACCACCGCCGCGAAGGCCCCGCCTGCTGCTGCCATCTCTATTGGCAAAATCGATGAGGCCCTGAATCACAGCTCTCCATTCTTCGAGCTTCTCCATAGCGGGAGGAAAATCCAGGAGCAGCTGTGCTCGCACCAACGCTTCTGCTAGTGTAGGTGGCGGCGACACGTACGAAGAACGTGACATGCTGTGACTCCTAACCATGTTAGAAGGAGCTCCATCACGGTCCCGCGGCCGTGCGCTGTTTCCACCGACATCTTGGCATGCATGCTGGCCCCACGCATCTCGGGAATGATGCAGAGGGGTGTTTCCATAGGGACACTTGGAGTCACCAACGTCACGGCGTTGCTCATCGCGCACAACCTGGGAAGGTCGCGGCGCATGCGCAGGCGCGGGTGTCTTGGAAGTCGCCTTCCCATTCTTGGAGGTCACTGCGCCGCCCGTAGGCAGCACGGCTCCATACTTGGATCTAGTGGTGCCTGGGTCGTCGTCACGGCTGCGAACGGCACCGCCCGCCTGGCTTCCATCGCCAAAACATCGTGGAAGCTCATGACTTCCACCTCCTCCTCCCCCCGCGTCCATCCCGTCGCCCGATCGTGTTTGTACGGGCAGATCGGCCGCAGATGAACCAATTGCCATTAGACCCTTCCTCTTGCTAGACATGGTGATGAAGATGTTGGAGAAATTGATGCACTGACTTCTAGATCATGTTCACGCAACCCGCCACCCCTACCTGGCGCGCCAAAGATGTTAGGGAATGGCACCTATGGGATCACGTGGATCCCTTCTAAGGTTCGGTAGGGAATAAGGTATGCACAAAGAGCAGATCCAACGATCAACACGAGGGGTTTTTACCCAGGTTCGGGCCATTGATGAGCGTAAAACCCTAGTCCTGCTCTGGTGTATTGAGAGTTCTTGAGCTCTGGCTCATTGCTACACACGGAAACTGGGCCAGGAAGTCCAAAAGTCCCTCTTCGCCTCGCCTTGGGCCTCCTTTTATACGTCTAAGGGGCTACCACAGTGGCATACAGCACATACATGAGCTGTAAAGTTGCTATAGTGTACATGCTTATCATTGACATCTCGGGAAAAAGACACTTAATGTCGTTTACGTGTCTCCAACTTTATTGGGGATGGAAAAAGAGCCCGTCCCATCCGTCGCTGCCTCACCCCATCTCGACACGCATCCAGGATGACGAGGCCTGCAATGCCAGGCTGGCATGCTAGTTGTTGCGCTGGAGCGGTGGCAGGGTGGCGGAAGCTTGCCGTTGNAAGGTTCGGTAGGGAATAAGGTATGCACAAAGAGCAGATCCAACGATCAACACGAGGGGTTTTTACCCAGGTTCGGGCCATTGATGAGCGTAAAACCCTAGTCCTGCTCTGGTGTATTGAGAGTTCTTGAGCTCTGGCTCATTGCTACACACGGAAACTGGGCCAGGAAGTCCAAAAGTCCCTCTTCGCCTCGCCTTGGGCCTCCTTTTATACGTCTAAGGGGCTACCACAGTGGCATACAGCAAATACATGAGCTGTAAAGTTGCTATAGTGTACATGCTTATCATTGACATCTCGGGAAAAAGACACTTAATGTCGTTTACGTGTCTCCAACTTTATTGGGGATGGAAAAAGAGCCCGTCCCATCCGTCGCTGCCTCACCCCATCTCGACACGCATCCAGGATGACGAGGCCTGCAATGCCAGGCTGGCATGCTAGTTGTTGCGCTGGAGCGGTGGCAGGGTGGCGGAAGCTTGCCGTTGAGGGTCTTCACAAAGATCTGCATGCCACCATGCAGGCGCTCCTGGATCTTGGCCTTGACATTGTTGATGGTGTCAGAGCTTTCAACACCAAGGGTGGTAGTCTTGTCGGGGCTTCGCGAACCATCTCGGCAAGAATCTTGTCGGGAGTCCAGCTGTTGGTCTTTTGTTTTCTGATTATTGGCTTGGATGCTACCTTGGTCGTCTTGTATTCGCTTCCAGTTGTCTCCGTTAGGCCTCGCCACGGGTATGGATGCAACCAGCCATGCACAAGTATGGGGTACTAAAGGGCCCAAACTTTAGTACACCGACACATACCAAGTGCGAGGTGCTTGTTTGAGGACATACTGTGCCTTGTTGAGTTTGTAGACCATATCAGGATGTTTTGGATCTTCAAAACTAGGAGGTTGACCAACATATACTTCTTCTTCAATCTTGCCATTGAGGAAGGCACTCTTCACATCCATTTGGTACAAAAGAATGTTGCTGTGTTTAGCATAGGCTCGCAGTATACGAATGGCTTCAAGCCTGGCCATAGGAGCAAAGGTTTCATCGAAGTCAATTCCTTCCACTTGTATGTAAACTTGAGCAACGAGACGAGCCTTGTTTCTGACAACTTGACCATGCTCATCTTGCTTGTTGCGATATATCCATTTGGTGCCAATAATATTGTGCTTGCAAGGATCGGGATGTTTTACTAGCTCCCATACATTATTCAGCTCAAACTGTTGAAGCTCTTCTTGCATAGCTTGAATCCATTTAGGTTCCATGAAGGCTTAATCAAATTTCTTGGGTCTAGATATAGAAACAAATGCAAAGTTCCCATAGGAGTTTGCTCGTTGTGTTTCTCTTGAACGAGTGAGTGGACCAGGTGCATTGGTACTATCAATGATCTTGTCAATTTGGACTTCATTTGCAACCCGAGAATGTGCTGGGCGAAGACTTTGCTCTTGTTGATTGCCATCTTTAGCTTCAGCATTGTTGAGCATTGTCTTCATGTTGATTAGGTGATGAGATGATGAGTTCCTCTTCAGTCCGTTCCTCGGTGGTAGGATTTCTCCAGTACCCACATGCTTGATAGATTCACTAGGAGAAGCTTCATCTCGCACATTTGGCAGGTGCTCTCTTTGTGAGCCGTTAGTCTCATTGAACCGCACATCTACAGTTTCAAACCGCTTTATAGTGAAAGGGGTTGAAGTCTCTGTAGGTGTGCGAATTCTTTCCGTAACCAAGCATAAAACATTCATGTGCTTTCGGTGCAAATTTTGAAGTGTGATGTGGATCCTTGATCTAGCACCTAGCACCAAAGACCTTGAAATAGCTAACGTTTGGCTTCTTACCAGTCAGGAGTTCATACGATGTCTTCTTGATGAACTTATGAAGATAAACTCTATTGATGATGTGGCAAGCAATATCAATGGTTTCAGGCCAGAATTTTCTTGGAGTCATGTACTCATCAAGCATCGTGCGTGCCATCTCAATGAGGGTTCTGTTCTTGCGCTCAACGATGCCGTTCTACTGAGGTGTGTATGGAGCAGAGAACTCATTTGTGATGCCCAATGTATCAAGATAAGTGTCGAGGCCCGTGTTCTTGAATTCTATGCCATTGTCACACCTGATGTGCTTGATCTTGATGCCATAATTGGTCATGGCATGATTGGCGAAGCATCTGAAGACATCCCGCACTTCAGTCTTATAGAGAATTATATGCACCCAGGTGTATCTTGAGTAATCATCAACAATAACGAGGCCATAGAGATGTGAAGTGGTAGTAAGGGTAGAGTAGTGACTAGGGCCAAATAAGTCCATGTGTAGCAGCTCGAAAGGATGTGATGTAGTCATGATTGTGTTCGAGGGATGCTTGGCCCTAGTCACCTTCCCTACTTCACAGGCACCACATAGATGATCCTTCTTGAACTTGACGCCCTCGATGCTAATGATATGCNGGATGTTTTACTAGCTCCCATACATTATTCAGCTCAAACTGTTGAAGCTCTTCTTGCATAGCTTGAATCCATTTAGGTTCCATGAAGGCTTAATCAAATTTCTTGGGTCTAGATATAGAAACAAATGCAAAGTTCCCATAGGAGTTTGCTCGTTGTGTTTCTCTTGAACGAGTGAGTGGACCAGGTGCATTGGTACTATCAATGATCTTGTCAATTTGGACTTCATTTGCAACCCGAGAATGTGCTGGGCGAAGACTTTGCTCTTGTTGATTGCCATCTTTAGCTTCAGCATTGTTGAGCATTGTCTTCATGTTGATTAGGTGATGAGATGATGAGTTCCTCTTCAGTCCGTTCCTCGGTGGTAGGATTTCTCCAGTACCCACATGCTTGATAGATTCACTAGGAGAAGCTTCATCTCGCACATTTGGCAGGTGCTCTCTTTGTGAGCCGTTAGTCTCATTGAACCGCACATCTACAGTTTCAAACCGCTTTATAGTGAAAGGGGTTGAAGTCTCTGTAGGTGTGCGAATTCTTTCCGTAACCAAGCATAAAACATTCATGTGCTTTCGGTGCAAATTTTGAAGTGTGATGTGGATCCTTGATCTAGCACCTAGCACCAAAGACCTTGAAATAGCTAACGTTTGGCTTCTTACCAGTCAGGAGTTCATACGATGTCTTCTTGATGAACTTATGAAGATAAACTCTATTGATGATGTGGCAAGCAATATCAATGGTTTCAGGCCAGAATTTTCTTGGAGTCATGTACTCATCAAGCATCGTGCGTGCCATCTCAATGAGGGTTCTGTTCTTGCGCTCAACGATGCCGTTCTACTGAGGTGTGTATGGAGCAGAGAACTCATTTGTGATGCCCAATGTATCAAGATAAGTGTCGAGGCCCGTGTTCTTGAATTCTATGCCATTGTCACACCTGATGTGCTTGATCTTGATGCCATAATTGGTCATGGCATGATTGGCGAAGCATCTGAAGACATCCCGCACTTCAGTCTTATAGAGAATTATATGCACCCAGGTGTATCTTGAGTAATCATCAACAATAACGAGGCCATAGAGATGTGAAGTGGTAGTAAGGGTAGAGTAGTGACTAGGGCCAAATAAGTCCATGTGTAGCAGCTCGAAAGGATGTGATGTAGTCATGATTGTGTTCGAGGGATGCTTGGCCCTAGTCACATTCCCTACTTCACAGGCACCACATAGATGATCCTTCTTGAACTTGACGCCCTCGATGCTAATGATATGCTTCTTCTTCACAAGAATGTGCAAGTCCCTCATGCCCGCATGTCCTAGCCTCCGATGCCAAAGCCAACACTCGGAAAATTTTGCTAGAATACATACGACAAGCTATGGTCCTGCAGATAAATCTACCATATACAGATCACCTCTTCGATACCCTTCGAAGACTAAGACTTGTCATTTTCCATAAGCACAAGGCAACGATACTTTCCAAATATCACAATCATATTCAGAGCGCAAAGCATTGAGATAGAACATGATGTGACTTTTACCTGTGTCAGCGAACGTGATGTGACTTTTAGTAGATGGACGTAGGGTTGAATCCATGAGAAGACTTCGATCATCAGTCATGTGGTTAGTGCATCCACTATCCATAATCCCCTCAGTAGTTTTCGGAGTCGTACCCTACAGTGTAGGTAGCGGGATAGGCTTCACCAAGATTAATGTGAAGCACAAACATATAACGAACAAGCACGCTATCAAAGTTAAGATTCTTGTTCGGTAAGATAGGATGCTTGTCAAGAAACCCTGTGACGAAATACATGGTAGGACCATTTTAGCATTTTATCTTGCGTCCCACAAGATGTTTTAGGTCCCCAACTTTGGCGTTAGAAGTCTTTGATTTCAGGCTGGAGACCTNCACAAACATATAACGAACAAGCACGCTATCAAAGTTAAGATTCTTGTTCGGTAAGATAGGATGCTTGTCAAGAAACCCTGTGACGAAATACATGGTAGGACCATTTTAGCATTTTATCTTGCGTCCCACAAGATGTTTTAGGTCCCCAACTTTGGCGTTAGAAGTCTTTGATTTCAGGCTGGAGACCTTTTCCTTCAAGTGAAAGTTAATTCTTCTTAACCACCCACATTTTCAGGGGTGGCTTAGAAGCTATGAGTCTAAGTGCAGCATCTGAGGACTTTGGCTTTGCAGACCTAGCATATAGTTTTGCAGGAGGTGAATAATACTCATAAGAATATGCAGAAAAATTATTTGATTTGTGCACATAGAGGTTTGAAGAGACATGCTCATATTCATGAGTCTGATGATAATTTCCCTGCAAAACATTGGTGTTACGGTGACCTTGTGAAGTCCTCTGTCTGTATGAAGCCTTTGGGCCATATGAAGCCTTTGATCTATGGTTTGTCTTCTTCCCAAGTGGTGTCATGATGACATTCACGGAAAGCTTCTCAAGACAACTTTTGGGCACCCAGATCTTCTTCAAACGTGACCCATTACTGCTGTTAGTACCAATAAACCTGGCAAACACTTCACCATTTTGATTCTTAAACATTTTAGAATTGGCGTCAAAGGAAAAGGGCTATAGATGGAAATGACACTAATGGCGCACCGGAAAGATGGTGCGCCATTAGTATATACTAATGGCGCACCACCATCCGATGCGCCATTAGAGTCTAAACTACTAATGGCCCACCATGCTTCGGGTGCGCCATTAGTACCAATTTTTTTTTAAACTAGTGCGCCTGTCCAAACATACTAATGGCGCATCCTGCCAAAGTGCGCCATTAGTAGTTGTAACTACTAATGGCGCACCAGGGTGTGTGTGCGCCATTAGTATATAAACTTTTTTTTTTTGAACTAGTGCGCCTGTCCAAACATACTAATGGCGCACCCGCACCGTGGTGCGCCATTAGTAGTTGTAACTACTAATGGCGCACCAGGGTGTGGGTGCGCCATTAGTATAGAAACTTTTTTTGAACTAGTGCGCCTGTCCAAACATACTAATGGCGCATCCTGCTTAGGTGCGCCATTAGTAGTGGTAACTACTAATGGCGCACCATGCAAGAGGTGCGCCATTAGTAAGTGGGCAGCAACAAGATATTTGGGACAACCTCTCCTACCCACACACTCACTTTCTCCCCACTTCATTCTCTCCACCTCCTCCTTGTCTCGGGTGCCTCCTCTTTTTCACCTCATTTCCACCATAGATTCATTCAAATTAAGTGGTTAAATTACCTTGTTTTAATAGGTAAGTAAGGGGGGAAGCTATATTTAGGTTGTTCTCCTTACAACAATGTGCACATGCACCTTTTACGGCCTAGCTAGATCTATGTATGTTCGTGGTGTTGCATATGTTTGTGGTGTTTGCATATGTGTTTGTGTTTGGAGGTGTACCGGTATTTGAAATGCGATAGTTGCCAATATTTTTCCGGAATGTTGATTCATTTCCGTTTCGGCGAGAATTTTGGCATTAAGCATCCTTTTTGGTCCTATTTTTAGGGAAAGTCATGCCAAATTTTTTCTTGGTTCTAAAATATCGTTTTGCTCTACCCCGCAGGCGACCATGGTCCGCACGATGACCGAAGGCATCGTGAATAGGTTTTTGAGGTCCGCGAAGGCCGAGATGCTTCAAAAGAACGAGACGGAGATAAGATGTCCGTGTCGAAGATGCAAGCTGAAGAGCCTTATTGCGGACCCGGATTCCGGGCAGGTGCGGGACCACCTGCTGTTGCGTGGTTTCATGGATGGCTATCGGTGGCAAGGTGATGAAGATGACTACGAAGTCGTCCATGCGGGCCGGGCAAGAAATGAGGAAGGGCAGCAAGACAACCACCGCGGCTCGGGCGGGCGAGAAGACGAAGAATCCCCAGGAGATGATCACGACTGTGATGCTGTACACAGTCATCATGTAGAAGATGCAGGACATGATGATGAGGAAGATGCCGGAGCAGGCGACGGGCATGATCATGAAGATGATGATGCCAGCGGAGCAGACGACGCTGGACCATCGATGGGCTGGGTGCAGGACCCTCATATTCAAGAGCTGCTTCTCAAGCAGACGGATAACGCAAGAGCTGCCGCCCGAGAGAAAGCCAAGATGGATCAACTTGAGTTAGACGCGGTTACTCCATTGTATGAAGGATGCAGGCCCGAGGATACCCGCCTGAAAGTAACGCTCATGGCCCTGGAGATGAAGGTAAAACACAAAATGACCGACGCATGCTTCGACGAGAACATGTCATTCTGGCACGAACGTCTTCCCAAGGGGAACAAGTGCCCGACCAGTTTGGAGGAGGCGAAGAAAATCGTGTGTCCTCTGGATTTACCGCACGTGAAATACCATGTGTGCATGAACAATTGCATCATTTATCGGGACGAGCACGCGGAGTCTACCATATGTCCGGTGTGCGGCGTCACTCGATACAAGAAGACGAAGAAAGCTCCTCGACAAGTGGTGTGGTACTTTCCGATCACTCCTCGTCTGCAGCGCTATTTCGCGGACCCTAAGGTAGCAACGCTCCTGCGTTGGCACGCGGATAGGGAGGAGAAGAAGCGGGAAGATGACGCAAATGATCCGGAGATAGATAAAAAAGACAAGATGCTGAGCCACCCTAAGGATGCGAGCCAGTGGCAAGCGTTGAACTTCGAAGACTCGGAATTTGGGAACGATCCAAGGAACATCGTGCTGGGCGCGAGCACCGATGGAGTCAATCCGTTTGGCAGCCAGAGAAGCACACATAGCACCTGGCCTGTGTTTGTGTGGATGTACAACCTTCCCCCCTGGTTGTGCATGAAGAGGAAGTACATTCACATGAGTATGCTAATTGAAGGGCCGAAACAACCAGGGAACGACATCAATCTGTATCTGGGGCTGCTGAAAGAGGAGCTTGACACGCTGTGGAAAACGCCAGCCAATACGTGGGACGCCGCAGAGAAAGAATATTTCCCTATGAGAGCCGCACTGCTCACGACGGTGCACGACTATCTCGGTTACGGATATGTCGCGGGGCAGGTAGTCCACGGATTTTCTGGATGCGTAAGGTGCATGGATGACTCAACGTATCGCCAGCTAGATAGAGATCCCGGGTCTTCGAAAACCGTGTTCATGGGACATCGAAGGTGGCTTCGCGACGATGACCCGTGGAGGAAACGCAAGGATCTGTTCGATGGTGAAACCGAACCCCGAAAACGCCCGTGTACGAGGAGCGGCGAGGAAATAGACAAGCTGTTGGATAATTGGAAAGACTGCCCACTGCCGGGAAAGAAGCAAAAGGCGCCAGAGCCGGGAAAGAAGCGAAAGGCGCCAGAGCCGCTGCTGAAGGTATGGAAAACGAGGTTTGTTTTCTGGGACTTGCCGTACTGGAAGATCCACCGTGTGCCTCACAGCCTTGATGTCATGCATATCACGAAGAACGTGTGCGAGAGTCTGCTTGGTACCCTGCTCAACATGCCAGAGAGGACCAAAGATGGGCCGAAAGCAAGGGCAGACTTGAAATCAATGGGCATCAGGCAGGAGCTTCACGCTATATATGATGATGATGATGATGATGATGATGATGATGATGATGATGATGATGAGGCGAAGCAGGACACAGAAAGTCGTCGCAAAG
>LR880966.1:23579072-23592519 GCA_904067115.1 Aegilops sharonensis | reverse complement strand
TCATGTTGTAATTAAACTTTAATGAACTTGTAGTATGTCTCTTTGGTTTCGAGAGTCGTTCAACTTAGATGTAATCGATGCTATTAATGTCTTGCTTTTCTCTTCCGATCGTTCTGTTGCATACTTATATATTGCTTATGTATTGTCTGTGAATTGGTACTAACGTTTCGTTTGGCTAGTGCATAGCGATGCCGACGTATGTCGTGTACAAGGGTAAGGTTCCCGGAGTCTACGATGACTGGGTGGAGTGTCGGAGACAGGTTCACCGATTCAGCGGTAACAGTTACAAAGGGTACACCACTAGGGCCGAGGCAGAATCTAGATACGCCCGCTATCTAGCGGGAGAGGGGAGGGAGCGTTGGAGGAACCGGATGAAGACGAGTTTCATCGTGATGATGCTCATCGTGATGACCGCAGCTCTCTTCTATGTGATGGTAGTTTAGATGATCGATATCGACTTGTAATGCGAAGATAAACTCGCTACTCGCGGTCTCGAGACTTGTAATATAATGTTCTATCTTTGTTCGGTCTTTTCAATTCGGAGACTAATATGATGAATTGTATTCGGAGACTAATATGATGAATTGTATTCAAGGACTAATCTTCTATTGTATTTGATGAATCTATTGTTGATGTGTGCTGTCTATATTTTGTCAAATTATACATTTTGTAACCTGTGCAAAAAACAGAAAAAAAACCTAATATTCATACTAATGGCGCATCACATGACAGTGCGCCATTAGTATGACAGTGCATACTAATGGCGCATCACCCGGAAGTGCGCCATTAGTATGCTGCGGTTACTAATGGCGCATCCGGGGGTGGTGCGCCATTAGTATGCCAAAGCACCTGGGTATACATGCCCCCTGGGAGGCATACTAATGGCGCACCCTTGCATATACTAATGGCGCACCAGGTGGTGCGCCATTAGTATACCAGATACTAATGGCGCACCAGGTGGTGCGCCATTAGTAAAAATTACTAATGGCGTGCTGTCAATGGCGCACCTCTGATGCGCCATTAATGGCCATATTAGGTGCGCCATTAGTAGTGGTATTTCTAGTAGTGTATAAGTGATGGTGCACGAGAGCAGTTTACTGGTTCCAGACCATGTACTTCTATGACACCACAAGGGCAAGCCTGAGGGCAATCTTGGTCCTGCACAGCAGGAAGCTTTTTAGTAGATCGACACTCTCTTTAAAGTGACGAAAATATTCCCTAGAGGTAATAATAAAGTTGTTATTTCATATTTCTTTACTCATGATAAAGGTTTATTATTCATGCTAGAATTGTATTGATCGGAAACTTAAATGCATGTGTGAATACAAAAACAAATACCGTGTCCCTAGTAAGCCTCTACTAGACTAGCTCGTCGATCAAAGATGGTTAAGGTTTCCTAACCATGGACATGAGTTGTCATTTGATAACGGGATCATATCATTAGAAGAATGATGTGATGGACAAGACCCATCCATTAGCTTAGCATAATGATCGTTCAGTTTTATTGCTATTGTTTTTTTCGTGTCAAATACACATTTCTTCGACTATGAG
This sequence comes from Aegilops sharonensis, assembly GCA_904067115.1. Lineage (NCBI taxonomy): Eukaryota > Viridiplantae > Streptophyta > Magnoliopsida > Poales > Poaceae > Aegilops > Aegilops sharonensis. The sequence continues at coordinate 23,590,968 of LR880966.1, read as the reverse complement.
ATTATGCAACTCCCAGATACCGGAGGAATACCGTGTGTGCTATCAAACGTCACAACGTAACTGGGTGATCATAAAGATGCTCTACACGTATCTCCGAACGTGTTTGTTGAGTTGGCGTACATCGAGATAAGGATTTGTCACTCTGAGTATTGGAGAGGTATCTCTGGGACCTCTCGGTAATACACATCATAAGCTTGCAAGCAAATGACTAAGGAGTTGGTCGCGAGGTGATGTATTACAGAACGAGTAAAGATAGCCACAATCGAATATCAGACAAGTAACATACCGATGGACAAAGGGAATTACGTATGTTGTCATAACGGTTCGACCGATAAAGATCTTCGTAGAATATATAGGAGCCAATATGGGCATCATGGTTCTGCTATTGGTTATTGACCGGAGAGGTTTCTCGGACATGTCTAAATAGTTCTCGAACCCGTAGGGTTCGCACGCTTAACGTTCGTTGACGATATGGTATTATATGAGTTATGTGATTTGGTGACTGAATGTTGTTCGGAGTCCCAGATGAGATCGCAGACATGACGAGGAGATCATGGACAAGATTGTTCCATTCTGCAATGAACTCCACCAAGGCTCTGCCCTGAATTGTTGAAGTGCTTTCAAACCTGAGACCAAAGGTCGACAGTTCCAACGCCCACTCCACAATCCTTCCTGTCGCATCAGGGTCGTGTAAAATCCCTTGCAACGGGAACTCGGATTTAAACACGCATGAAGTGGGCCACTGGACTCGCCGCGGCTCATGGGTAAAAGCTAGACTACCCACCTTGTAAGGCAAGTCACCAGAATCCCCTGGCGTAGGCTTGTCTATAGTGGGCCCTACATGCATGTCGGATTGATGGTGCGCTTCCCGCCGTCGCTCGATGATAGTCCGAGCATCTTCTTTGGCTCATTCCCGAAGAACTTGATGTTGATCGCGGCGAGCTCGCAGATCGGATGATGATGTGGCCCCATCTTCACGGGCATTGATCGCCGAACTCGCAACCGCTATTGTCGTAGCGGAGGAGATTGTAACATGGTCGCGCCACCTCCGATCTTTCCTCCATCGACACGCGCCGGCTCGATGGACCACCGCCGCGAAGGCCCCGCCTGCTGCTGCCATCTCTATTGGCAAAATCGATGAGGCCCTGAATCACAGCTCTCCATTCTTCGAGCTTCTCCATAGCGGGAGGAAAATCCAGGAGCAGCTGTGCTCGCACCAACGCTTCTGCTAGTGTAGGTGGCGGCGACACGTACGAAGAACGTGACATGCTGTGACTCCTAACCATGTAAGAAGGAGCTCCATCACGGTCCCGCGGCCGTGCGCTGTTTCCACCGACATCTTGGCATGCATGCTGGCCCCACGCATCTCGGGAATGATGCAAAGGGGTGTTTCCATAGGGACACTTGGAGTCACCAACGTCACGGCTTTGCTCATCGCGCACAACCTGGGAAGGTCGCGGCGCATGCGCAGGCGCGGGTGTCTTGGAACTCGCCTTCCCATTCTTGGAGGTCACTGCGCCGCCCGTAGGCAGCACGGCTCCATACTTGGATCTAGTGGTGCCTGGGTCGTCGTCACGGCTGCGAACGGCACCGCCCGCCTGGCTTCCATCGCCAAAACATCGTGGAAGCTCATGACTTCCACCTCCTCCTCCCCCCGCGTCCATCCCGTCGCCCGATCGTGTTTGTACGGGCAGATCGGCCGCAGATGAACCAATTGCCATTAGACCCTTCCTCTTGCTAGGCATGGTGATGAAGATGTTGGAGAAATTGATGCACTGACTTCTAGATCATGTTCACGCAACCCGCCACCCCTACCTGGCGCGCCAAAGATGTTAGGGAATGGCACCTATGGGATCACGTGGATCCCTTCTAAGGTTCGGTAGGGAATAAGGTATGCACAAAGAGCAGATCCAACGATCAACACGAGGGATTTTTACCCAGGTTCGGGCCATTGATGAGCGTAAAACCCTAGTCCTGCTCTGGTGTATTGAGAGTTCTTGAGCTCTGGCTCATTGCTACACACGGAAACTGGGCCAGGAAGTCCAAAAGTCCCTCTTCGCCTCGCCTTGGGCCTCCTTTTATACGTCTAAGGGGCTACCACAGTGGCATACAGCAAATACATGAGCTGTAAAGTTGCTATAGTGTACATGCTTATCATTGACATCTCGGGAAAAAGACACTTAATGTCGTTTACGTGTCTCCAACTTTATTGGGGATGGAAAAAGAGCCCGTCCCATCCGTCGCTGCCTCACCCCATCTCGACACGCATCCAGGATGACGAGGCCTGCAATGCCAGGCTGGCATGCTAGTTGTTGCGCTGGAGCGGTGGCAGGGTGGCGGAAGNGTTAGGGAATGGCACCTATGGGATCACGTGGATCCCTTCTAAGGTTCGGTAGGGAATAAGGTATGCACAAAGAGCAGATCCAACGATCAACACGAGGGGTTTTTACCCAGGTTCGGGCCATTGATGAGCGTAAAACCCTAGTCCTGCTCTGGTGTATTGAGAGTTCTTGAGCTCTGGCTCATTGCTACACACGGAAACTGGGCCAGGAAGTCCAAAAGTCCCTCTTCGCCTCGCCTTGGGCCTCCTTTTATACGTCTAAGGGGCTACCACAGTGGCATACAGCAAATACATGAGCTGTAAAGTTGCTATAGTGTACATGCTTATCATTGACATCTCGGGAAAAAGACACTTAATGTCGTTTACGTGTCTCCAACTTTATTGGGGATGGAAAAAGAGCCCGTCCCATCCGTCGCTGCCTCACCCCATCTCGACACGCATCCAGGATGACGAGGCCTGCAATGCCAGGCTGGCATGCTAGTTGTTGCGCTGGAGCGGTGGCAGGGTGGCGGAAGCTTGCCGTTGAGGGTCTTCACAAAGATCTGCATGCCACCATGCAGGCGCTCCTGGATCTTGGCCTTGACATTGTTGATGGTGTCAGAGCTTTCAACACCAAGGGTGGTAGTCTTGTCGGGGCTTCGCGAACCATCTCGGCAAGAATCTTGTCGGGAGTCCAGCTGTTGGTCTTTTGTTTTCTGATTATTGGCTTGGATGCTACCTTGGTCGTCTTGTATTCGCTTCCAGTTGTCTCTGTTAGGCCTCGCCACGGGTATGGATGCAACCAGCCATGCACAAGTATGGGGTACTAAAGGGCCCAAACTTTAGTACACCGACACATACCAAGTGCGAGGTGCTTGTTTGAGGACATATTGTGCCTTGTTGAGTTTGTAGACCATATCAGGATGTTTTGGATCTTCAAAACTAGGAGGTTGACCAACATATACTTCTTCTTCAATCTTGCCATTGAGGAAGGAACTATTCACATCCATTTGGTACAAAAGAATGTTGCTGTGTTTAGCATAGGCTCGCAGTATACGAATGGCTTCAAGCCTGGCCATAGGAGCAAAGGTTTCATCGAAGTCAATTCCTTCCACTTGTATGTAAACTTGAGCAACGAGACGAGCCTTGTTTCTGACAACTTGACCATGCTCATCTTGCTTGTTGCGATATATCCATTTGGTGCCAATAATATTGTGCTTGCAAGGATCGGGATGTTTTACTAGCTCCCATACATTATTCAGCTCAAACTGTTGAAGCTCTTCTTGCATAGCTTGAATCCATTTAGGTTCCATGAAGGCTTAATCAAATTTCTTGGGTCTAGATATAGAAACAAATGCAAAGTTCCCATAGGAGTTTGCTCGTTGTGTTTCTCTTGAACGAGTGAGTGGACCAGGTGCATTGGTACTATCAATGATCTTGTCAATTTGGACTTCATTTGCAACCCGAGAATGTGCTGGGCGAAGACTTTGCTCTTGTTGATTGCCATCTTTAGCTTCAGCATTGTTGAGCATTGTCTTCATGTTGATTAGGTGATGAGATGATGAGTTCCTCTTCAGTCCGTTCCTCGGTGGTAGGATTTCTCCAGTACCCACATGCTTGATAGATTCACTAGGAGAAGCTTCATCTCGCACATTTGGCAGGTGCTCTCTTTGTGAGCCGTTAGTCTCATTGAACCGCACATCTACAGTTTCAAACCGCTTTATAGTGAAAGGGGTTGAAGTCTCTGTAGGTGTGCGAATTCTTTCCGTAACCAAGCATAAAACATTCATGTGCTTTCGGTGCAAATTTTGAAGTGTGATGTGGATCCTTGATCTAGCACCTAGCACCAAAGACCTTGAAATAGCTAACGTTTGGCTTCTTACCAGTCAGGAGTTCATACGATGTCTTCTTGATGAACTTATGAAGATAAACTCTATTGATGATGTGGCAAGCAATATCAATGGTTTCAGGCCAGAATTTTCTTGGAGTCATGTACTCATCAAGCATCGTGCGTGCCATCTCAATGAGGGTTCTGTTCTTGCGCTCAACGATGCCGTTCTACTGAGGTGTGTATGGAGCAGAGAACTCATTTGTGATGCCCAATGTATCAAGATAAGTGTCGAGGCCCGTGTTCTTGAATTCTATGCCATTGTCACACCTGATGTGCTTGATCTTGATGCCATAATTGGTCATGGCATGATTGGCGAAGCATCTGAAGACATCCCGCACTTCAGTCTTATAGAGAATTATATGCACCCAGGTGTATCTTGAGTAATCATCAACAATAACGAGGCCATAGAGATGTGAAGTGGTAGTAAGGGTAGAGTAGTGACTAGGGCCAAATAAGTCCATGTGTAGCAGCTCGAAAGGATGTGATGTAGTCATGATTGTGTTCGAGGGATGCTTGGCCCTAGTCACCTTCCCTACTTCACAGGCACCACATAGATGATCCTTCTTGAACTTGACGCCCTCGATGCTAATGATATGCTTCTTCTTCACAAGAATGTGCAAGTCCCTCATGCCCGCATGTCCTAGCCTCCGATGCCAAAGCCAACACTCGGAAAATTTTGCTAGAATACATACGACAAGCTATGGTCCTGCAGATAAATCTACCATATACAGATCACCTCTTCGATACCCTTCGAAGACTAAGACTTGTCATTTTCCATAAGCACAAGGCAACGATACTTTCCAAATATCACAATCATATTCAGAGCGCAAAGCATTGAGATAGAACATGATGTGACTTTTACCTGTGTCAGCGAACGTGATGTGACTTTTAGTAGATGGACGTAGGGTTGAATCCATGAGAAGACTTCGATCATCAGTCATGTGGTTAGTGCATCCACTATCCATAATCCCCTCAGTAGTTTTCGGAGTCGTACCCTACAGTGCAGGTAGCGGGATAGGCTTCACCAAGATTAATGTGAAGCACAAACATATAACGAACAAGCACGCTATCAAAGTTAAGATTCTTGTTCGGTAAGATAGGATGCTTGTCAAGAAACCCTGTGACGAAATACATGGTAGGACCATTTTAGCATTTTATCTTGCGTCCCACAAGATGTTTTAGGTCCCCAACTTTGGCGTTAGAAGTCTTTGATTTCAGGCTGGAGACCTTTTCCTTCAAGTGAAAGTTAATTCTTCTTAACCACCCACATTTTCAGGGGTGGCTTAGAAGCTATGAGTCTAAGTGCAGCATCTGAGGACTTTGGCTTTGCAGACCTAGCATATAGTTTNGGATGTTTTACTAGCTCCCATACATTATTCAGCTCAAACTGTTGAAGCTCTTCTTGCATAGCTTGAATCCATTTAGGTTCCATGAAGGCTTAATCAAATTTCTTGGGTCTAGATATAGAAACAAATGCAAAGTTCCCATAGGAGTTTGCTCGTTGTGTTTCTCTTGAACGAGTGAGTGGACCAGGTGCATTGGTACTATCAATGATCTTGTCAATTTGGACTTCATTTGCAACCCGAGAATGTGCTGGGCGAAGACTTTGCTCTTGTTGATTGCCATCTTTAGCTTCAGCATTGTTGAGCATTGTCTTCATGTTGATTAGGTGATGAGATGATGAGTTCCTCTTCAGTCCGTTCCTCGGTGGTAGGATTTCTCCAGTACCCACATGCTTGATAGATTCACTAGGAGAAGCTTCATCTCGCACATTTGGCAGGTGCTCTCTTTGTGAGCCGTTAGTCTCATTGAACCGCACATCTACAGTTTCAAACCGCTTTATAGTGAAAGGGGTTGAAGTCTCTGTAGGTGTGCGAATTCTTTCCGTAACCAAGCATAAAACATTCATGTGCTTTCGGTGCAAATTTTGAAGTGTGATGTGGATCCTTGATCTAGCACCTAGCACCAAAGACCTTGAAATAGCTAACGTTTGGCTTCTTACCAGTCAGGAGTTCATACGATGTCTTCTTGATGAACTTATGAAGATAAACTCTATTGATGATGTGGCAAGCAATATCAATGGTTTCAGGCCAGAATTTTCTTGGAGTCATGTACTCATCAAGCATCGTGCGTGCCATCTCAATGAGGGTTCTGTTCTTGCGCTCAACGATGCCGTTCTACTGAGGTGTGTATGGAGCAGAGAACTCATTTGTGATGCCCAATGTATCAAGATAAGTGTCGAGGCCCGTGTTCTTGAATTCTATGCCATTGTCACTCCTGATGTGCTTGATCTTGATGCCATAATTGGTCATGGCATGATTGGCGAAGCATCTGAAGACATCCCGCACTTCAGTCTTATAGAGAATTATATGCACCCAGGTGTATCTTGAGTAATCATCAACAATAACGAGGCCATAGAGATGTGAAGTGGTAGTAAGGGTAGAGTAGTGACTAGGGCCAAATAAGTCCATGTGTAGCAGCTCGAAAGGATGTGATGTAGTCATGATTGTGTTCGAGGGATGCTTGGCCCTAGTCACCTTCCCTACTTCACAGGCACCACATAGATGATCCTTCTTGAACTTGACGCCCTCGATGCTAATGATATGCTTCTTCTTCACAAGAATGTGCAAGTCCCTCATGCCCGCATGTCTTAGCCTCCGATGCCAAAGCCAACACTCGGAAATTTTTGCTAGAATACATACGACAAGCTATGGTCCTGCAGATAAATCTACCATATACAGATCACCTCTTCGATACCCTTCGAAGACTAAGACTTGTCATTTTCCATAAGCACAAGGCAACGATACTTTCCAAATATCAAAATCATATTCAGAGCGCAAAGCATTGAGATAGAACATGATGTGACTTTTACCTGTGTCAGCGAACGTGATGTGACTTTTAGTAGATGGACGTAGGGTTGAATACATGAGAAGACTTCGATCATCAGTCATGTGGTTAGTGCATCCACTATCCATAATCCCCTCAGTAGTTTTCGGAGTCGTACCCTACAGTGCAGGTAGCGGGATAGGCTTCACCAAGATTAATGTGAAGCACAAACATATAACGAACAAGCACGCTATCAAAGTTAAGATTCTTGTTCGGTAAGATAGGATGCTTGTCAAGAAACCCTGTGACGAAATACATGGTAGGACCATTTTAGCATTTTATCTTGCGTCCCACAAGATGTTTTAGGTCCCCAACTTTGGCGTTAGAAGTCTTTGATTTCAGGCTGGAGACCTTTTCCTTCAAGTGAAAGTTAATTCTTCTTAACCACCCACATTTTCAGGGGTGGCTTAGAAGCTATGAGTCTAAGTGCAGCATCTGAGGACTTTGGCTTTGCAGACCTAGCATNCCTGATGTGCTTGATCTTGATGCCATAATTGGTCATGGCATGATTGGCGAAGCATCTGAAGACATCCCGCACTTCAGTCTTATAGAGAATTATATGCACCCAGGTGTATCTTGAGTAATCATCAACAATAACGAGGCCATAGAGATGTGAAGTGGTAGTAAGGGTAGAGTAGTGACTAGGGCCAAATAAGTCCATGTGTAGCAGCTCGAAAGGATGTGATGTAGTCATGATTGTGTTCGAGGGATGCTTGGCCCTAGTCACCTTCCCTACTTCACAGGCACCACATAGATGATCCTTCTTGAACTTGACGCCCTCGATGCTAATGATATGCTTCTTCTTCACAAGAATGTGCAAGTCCCTCATGCCCGCATGTCTTAGCCTCCGATGCCAAAGCCAACACTCGGAAATTTTTGCTAGAATACATACGACAAGCTATGGTCCTGCAGATAAATCTACCATATACAGATCACCTCTTCGATACCCTTCGAAGACTAAGACTTGTCATTTTCCATAAGCACAAGGCAACGATACTTTCCAAATATCACAATCATATTCAGAGCGCAAAGCATTGAGATAGAACATGATGTGACTTTTACCTGTGTCAGCGAACGTGATGTGACTTTTAGTAGATGGACGTAGGGTTGAATACATGAGAAGACTTCGATCATCAGTCATGTGGTTAGTGCATCCACTATCCATAATCCCCTCAGTAGTTTTCGGAGTCGTACCCTACAGTGCAGGTAGCGGGATAGGCTTCACCAAGATTAATGTGAAGCACAAACATATAACGAACAAGCACGCTATCAAAGTTAAGATTCTTGTTCGGTAAGATAGGATGCTTGTCAAGAAACCCTGTGACGAAATACATGGTAGGACCATTTTAGCATTTTATCTTGCGTCCCACAAGATGTTTTAGGTCCCCAACTTTGGCGTTAGAAGTCTTTGATTTCAGGCTGGAGACCTTTTCCTTCAAGTGAAAGTTAATTCTTCTTAACCACCCACATTTTCAGGGGTGGCTTAGAAGCTATGAGTCTAAGTGCAGCATCTGAGGACTTTGGCTTTGCAGACCTAGCATATAGTTTTGCAGGAGGTGAATAATACTCATAAGAATATGCAGAAAAGTTATTTGATTTGTGCACACAGAGGTTTGAAGAGACATGCTCATATTCATGAGTCTGATGATAATTTCCCTGCAAAACATTGGTGTTAGGGTGACCTTGTGAAGTCCTCTGTCTGTATGAAGCCTTTGGGCCATATGAAGCCTTTGATCTATGGTTTGTCTTCTTCCCAAGTGGTGTCATGATGACATTCACGGAAAGCTTCTCAAGACAACTTTTGGGCACCCAGATCTTCTTCAAACGTGACCCATTACTGCTGTTAGTACCAATAAACCTGGCAAACACTTCACCATTTTGATTCTTAAACATTTTAGAATTGGCGTCAAAGGATTCACCAATGATAATGGGGTTAGCACAGGTGAAACCAGATAAGGTGGATGGGTCTACTGAAGGGCCCTTTGCAACAACCCATGTGGTTTTGGGGAACTGCTTGCCAACAACACAAGGGCTTCCAGTAAGAACCATCAACATCATTTTCCTCGTGAAACTAACACCCTCTTTCCTAGGGTTTCGGTTCAGAATCTGTTTCTTGAGTACATTGCATAGGGTTTGATGCCCTTTGAGGCTTTTGTACATGCCTGTTTCAAGCAATGTCTTCAACCTAGCATTCTCATCAACAATAGGAGTGGTATCCTCAGATGAGGGGTTAGTTACCACATCAACAGTTGAAGATATTGCAACTTCAGAAGCAGTAGTACATTCAGCAACAAATACAACATTATCACGCTCATGACATTTTAAACATGATGGCACAAAGTCTTCATGAGCGGAACTAATCCATTGAGCAAGTAGTGAGTCGTTCTCCTTTGGAGATCCTCATGACATGCTCTCATTTTCTCTAGATCTTGCTTCCTTTGAAGATAATCATAGGAAAGCTTCTCATGAGTGGCTGAGAGGGTTTCATGGCGACTTTCAAGTTCACGTACTTAACACGAAGATTTTTGATGTCTTCGATTAAGGACTGAGTTCGATTCAGTTCCTTGTCCAACAGGTCATCGCTTTTGTCTAGCAACTTTTGAATATGTTCCATAGAATTTTGTTGTTCAGTTGCAACTTTAGCAAGTGTTTTGTAACTAGGTTTGTATGCACACTCAGAGTCATCTTCACTTGAGGTTTGGAAGTAAGCTTCTCGTGAGTTTACCTTGGCACCTCGTGCCATGAAGCAGTTGGTTGGAGCAGAGTAGTCTTCATCATCGGCTTCAGCGTCGGTGGTGTGACCATTGTCTTCAGTGTTGAAGATGGACTTGGCGACGAATGCCGAAGCTAGAGACAGGCTTGCCATGCCTGAATCAGACTCCTCCTCAGACTCCACCTCCACCTCCTCAGAAGAAGATTCCTCCTCTGAATCCATCTCCTTGCCGAGGCTTGCTAGATGAGCTCTTCTTGTGAGACGAATACTTTGATGAAGACTTCTAAGAAGACTTTGAGGATTTCTTCTCCTTCTTGTCGTTAGAATCATAATCCTTGCTCTTCTTCTTTTTCTTCTTCTTAGATTCCTTGTCCGATTGAGGACTGTAGCGACCCGACCCAAAATCGGTCAGGTCTCTGTGTAGCTGTACCATCCCAAGATCATGCTAGCACACACAGTACATTTATGAAATAATCAAAGTTCAATCACACCTGAATTTATTACACGATTCTCATATCGAGTCTTTATTACAATAGAATAAATTCGGCCAAAGGCCAACTCATGAGAAATAAACTAAGTAAAGCTGCGGAAGCGTAGAAGAATAGCGAGTCCATCCGACTCCATAGGGCAATCGCCAAGCGTGGATCGTAGCCTCACTCCTGATCGGAATACTCCTCTGCAACATAAGACGTTGCAGCCATGTAGGTCAACATTTTGAATATGCCGGCAAGTCATGAAGAGCGAATAACAATAAAAATTACTAACACTATATGCAATTTGGCTGTGGGGCTCTAGGTTTCATTGTTTTGCGAAAAGCCAGTTTTTCCCTACAATAAGGACTTGTTTGCAAATACTACAAATTGTTGGTAGTTATTGAGATGGTTCCGCCAACCAATATCTCATTCCCAATTATTAAATAACCCCCTCAATTAATTTATTAATTTCAGTGTTGAGATTTTCGAAATACTGCAGGTTCCAGAGGCTCAAATTGTCCGTAACCGGGGACACGGCTAACCGATTAGATCTTCACTCTGCAGAGGTTTGTGCACTTTACCCGCAAGAATCGTTCCCTCCTTTTAAGTCTTCGCACTTCATGGTGTTTGAAGACGGGACGAACGAAACAGGGTCTTCCAAAGAGTTCCTCTGGCCACTGCCGGTACCCATCCAATCCTACCGTTCTTCTACATCTCGTAGCACCGTCCGGCCAGAGTCACATCTAGGGTTGACCAAGCCAGAGCCCATAATGGCTTGCGGCTGCACAGGTAAGCTTCCGGTGAATGGGGTATACATCCATCTCTTCGTGGCTGGGTGAAGCTTTCCGCAAGATGTCATGGCGCTTCTCCATGCATCCCGGCCAACCGCTGGTTTTCTCCAGGGTGCCCGTCAACCGTCCTCCACCCAGTAGTGAATTTTTGAAGTCCATCTCGAGCTTGAATTCATGGGGTTGTCATCATCTTGACTCTCACATCTCCCTTATGATTCACTCAACCAACCCCGTCAACGAGCATAGCAAAAATAAACTACTTCGTCCCGGGTCATGGTAACAAGGGGGATTGGTTTCATCCTACCTCATGATACTACTCAAGAACTTAACTTTAAAATTTACCTACTGCATGCATGGTGGGGCGGTATAATTCTAATGCAATAAAATCATAGGTATTGTAAAGGAAAACATGATCAATTGACTTGCCTTGCTGACGATCTTCGTAAGCTAGGGACTCGTGGTAGCAAGCTTCGCACTCCGGAAATTCTACCGACACAAACAACAATCATAGTAAGCATAAGAGCATACAATCACTTAACATAACAGCATGCTAACAAAACACACAAAACAATCGAACCAAAACCCAAAGAAAGTTCGAAGAAATCCAAATCGATGTTTTCACCACATCAAACAGTAACCAAGAAATAGTTTTACACAACCAATTTTTTTAACAGAACCTAAGCATGGGTTTTTGCTAACTAACAGAAAAGAAAACATCATGCAACTAGGAGCAAAAAGAATCACATCAAAAACTATTATAGACCTCCTATTATGCCTATAACAAGCCTAGCAAGGAAAAATAAAATAAAAATTTTATTTATT
>LR880966.1:23549064-23562493 GCA_904067115.1 Aegilops sharonensis | reverse complement strand
AAAAAGTTTCAAGTTGATAAGCTCGAACCCAAAGCAGATAAAATGCATCTTCATAGGACACCCAAAACAGTTGGGTATACCTCCTAATTCAGATCCGAAAGCAATAGGGATTGTTTCTTGAATCGGGTCCTTTCTCGAGGAAAAGTTTGTCTCGGAAAGTTGAGTGGGAGGATGGTGGAGACTTGATGAGGTTATTGAACCGTCACTTCAACAAGTGTGTAGCAGGGCACAGGAAGTTGTTCCTGTGGCACCTACACCAATTGAAGTAGAAGCTTATGATAGTGATCATGAAACTTCGGATCAAGTCACTACCGAACCTCGTAGGACGACAAGGACGCGTACTGCTTCCGAGTGGTACGGTGATCCTGTCTTGAAGGTCATGTTGCTAGACAACAATGAACCTACGAGCTACGGGGAAGCGATGGTGGGCCCAAATTCCGACAAATGGTTAGAAGCCATGAAATCCGAGATAGGATCCATGTATCATAACAAAGCATGGACTTTGGTGGACTTGCCCTATGATCGGCAAGCCATTGAAATAAATGGATCTTTAAGAAGAAGATGGACGTGGACGGTAATGTCACCGTCTATGAAGCTCTACTTGTGGCGAAGAGTTTTTCACAAGTTCAAGGAGTTGACTACGATGAGATTTTCTCATCCGTAGCGATGCTTAAGTCCATCGGAATCATGTTAGCATTAGCTGCATTTATGAAATCTGGCAGATGGATGTCAAAACGAGTTTCCTTACCAGTCTTCGTAAGGAAAGGTTGTATGTGATACGATCAGAAAGTTTTTGTCGATCCTAAGGATGCTAAAAGGTATGCTGGCTCCAGCGATCCTTCTAAGGACTGGAGTAAGCATCTCGGAGTTGGAATGTGCGCTTTGATGAGATGATCAAAGATTTTGGGTTTATACAAAGTTTTTGAGAAACTTGTATTTCCAAAGAAGTGAGTGGGAGCACTATAGAATTTCTGATGAGTATATGTTGTTGACATATTGTTGATCAGAAATGATGAAGAATTTCTGGAAAGCATACATGGTTATTTGAAAGGTGTTTTTCAAATAGAAAACCTGGATTAAGCTACTTGAACATTGAGCATCAAGATCTATAAGGATGGATCAAAAAATGCTTAATAATACTTTCAAATGAGCACGTACCTTGACATGACCTTGAAGGTGTTCAAGATGGATCAGTCAAAGAAGGAGTTCTTGCCTGAGATGTAAGGTATGAAGTTAAGAGTTAAAGCTCGACCACGGAAGAAAAGAGAGAAAGGACGAAGGTCATCCCCTATGCTTCAGACATAGGCTCTATAGTATGCTATGCTGTGTACCGCACCGGAAGTGTGCCTTGCCATGAGTCAGTCAAGGGGTACAAGGATGATCCAGGAATGGATCATTGGACAGCGGTCAAAATTGTCCTTGGAGTAAATAAGGACATGTTTCTCGATTATGGAGGTGATAAAGAGTTCGATGTAAAGGGTTACGTCGATGCAAGCTTTAACACCTATCCGAGTGACTCTGAGTAGCAAACTGGATACGTATAGTGGAGCAACCATTTGGAATAGCTCCAAGTGGAGCGTGGAAGCAGCATTTACAATATGACATAGAGAATTGCGAAGTACACACGGATCTGAAAGGTTCAGACCCGTTGATTAAACCTCTCTCACAAGCAAAACATGATCTAACCTCAGAACTCATTGAGTCTTAATCACATGATGATGCGAACTAGTTTACAGACACTAGTAAACTCTTTGGATGTTGGTCACATGGCGATGTGACCTATCAGTGTTGATCACATGGCGATGTGAACTAGATTATTGACTCTAGTGCAAGTGGGAGACTGTTGGAAATATGCCCTAGAGGCAATAATAAATTAGTTATTATTATTATATTTCCTTGTTCATGATAATCGTTTATTATCCATGCTATAATTGTATTGATAGGAAACTCAGATACATGTGTGGATACATAGACAACACCATGTCCCTAGGAAGCCTCTATTGGGTAGCTCGTTGATCAATAGATGGTTACGGTTTCCTAACCATGGACATTGGATGTCATTGATAACGGGATCACATCATTAGTAGAATGATGTGATGGACAAGACCCAATACTAAGCCTAGCACAAAGATCGTAGTTCGTATGCTAAAGCTTTTCTAAATGTCAAGTATCATTTCCTTAGACCATGAGATTGTGCAACTCCCGGATACCGTAAATGCTTTGGGTGTACCAAACATCACAACGTAACTGGGTGGCCATAAAGGTGCATTATAGGTATCTCCGAAAGTGTCTGTTGGGTTGGCACGAATCGAGACTGGGATTTGTCACTCCGGTTGACGGAGAGGTATCTCTGGGCCCACTCGGTAGGACATCATCATAATGTGCACAATGTGATCAAGGAGTTGATCACGGGATGATGTGTTACGGAACGAGTAAAGAGACTTGCCGGTAACGAGATTGAACAAGGTATCGGGATACTGACGATCGAATCTCGGGCAAGTGCAATACCGCTAGACAAAGGGAATTGTATACGGGATTGATTGAGTCCTTGACATCGTGGTTCATCCGATGAGATCATCGTGGAACATGTGGGAGCCAACATGGGTATCCAGATCCCGCTGTTGGTTATTGACCGGAGAACGTCTCGGTCATGTCTACATGTCTCCCGAACCCGTAGGGTCTACACACTTAAGGTTCGATGACACTAGGGTTATAAAGGAAGTTTGTATGTGATTACCGAATGTTGTTCGGAGTCCCGGATGAGATACCGGACGTCACGAGGAGTTCCGGAATGGTCCCGAGGTAAAGATTTATATATGGGAAGTCCTGTTTTGGTCACCGGAAAAGTTTCGGGTTTTTCCGGTAACGTACCAGGACCACCGGGAGGGTCCCGGGGGTCCACCAAGTGGGGCCACTAACCCCGGAGGGCTGCATGGGCCAAGTGTGGGAGGGAACCAGCCCCAGGTGGGCTGGTGCGCCCCCCACAAGGGGCCCAAGGCGCAAGGGAGAGTGGGAGGGGGCAAACCCTAGGGCAGATGGGCCCTAAGGCCCATCTAGTGGGCGCCTCCCTCTCCCTCCCCTCTTGGCCGCCTCCCCAAGCCCCATCTAGGGCTGGCCGCACCCCTTGGGGGTGGAAACCCTAGATGGGGCGCAGCCCTCCCCCTCCCCTATATATAGTTGAGGTTTGGGGCTGCCATAGACATGAGTTCTCTCCCTCTTGGTGCAGCCCTGCCTCTCCTCCTCCTCCTCTCCCTTGGTGCTTGGCGAAGCCCTGCGGGATTGCCACGCTCCTCCACCACCGCCACGCCGTTGTGCTGCTGCTGGATGGAGTCTTCCTCAACCTCTCCCTCTCTTCTTGCTGGATCAAGGCATGGGAGACGTCACCGGACTGTACGTGTGTTGAACGCGGAGGTGCCGTCCGTTCGGCACTAAGATCTCCGGTGATTTGAATCACGACGAGTACGACTCCATCAACCCCGTTCACATGAACGCTTCCGCTTAGCGATCTACAAGGGTATGTAGATGCACTCTCCTTCCCCTCGTTGCTAGAATCTCCATAGATTGATCTTGGTGATGCGTAGAAAATTTTGAATTTCTGCTACGTTCCCCAACAGTCAATATGTTAGTACCAAAAAATGATTTAAAATGACTATAAAATGATTGTAAAACATCCAAGAATGATAATATAACAACATGGAAAAATAAAAAATTATCGATACATTGGAGACATATCAGCATCCCCAAGCTTAATTCATTTGGACCGCTGCCTAACATGTTCATCACATTTCTTTTCGTTATAGCATGTTCATTTGGACTTTTATATGATTCAAATCAATAGTCTAGTTTTGACATGAAGACTTTAATACTCAAGCATACCAACAAGCAACCATTTCTTTCAAAATATCAACACTAAAGCAAGTTATCCCTAGCCCATTATGCTTAATCATTGATCCATTCATGAAACACACTCGAATATTAGCTACACCCAATGCTCAAATACGATCATAGTGCCCCTTAGTTATTGCTTTATAAGAGAAGATGGAGACTCAAATTCAAAATAAAAATTGCATAAAGTAAAAGAAAGGCCCTTCGCAGAGGGAAGTAGGGATTTGTAGAGGTGCCAGAGCTCATAGCGAAAATTGAGAGATAAAAACATTTTGGGAGGCATACTTTTCCCACCACCAAAAAAAATTTAGAAAAAAAATCATAAAATTTCCTTTAGTCCCGGTTGGTGTTACCAACCGGGACTAAAGGTGGAGCTCCACGTGGCCGCGGCCTTTAGTCCCGGTTCTTTTAAGAACCGGGACTAAAGGGGAGAGGCATTAGTAACGACCCTTTAGTCCCGGTTCAAAAACCGGGACTAAAGGGCCTTACCAACCGGGACTAGTGGGGGGTTTTCTACTAGTGAGTATAGCATAATTTTTGTCTCTCAAAAAGGTCTTTCAAGCAAGGATTCAAGACTTAAAACACAAAGCAAAACAAGCAAAGACTCATATCATACAAGACGCTCCAAGAAAAACTTAATATGTGACGAATAAAAATATAGTTTTAAGTAAAATATCGATGGTTGTTAGAAGAAAGACGGGGTGCCACTCGGGGCATCCCCAACCTTAGCTGCTTGCTACTTGTTGAATATTATCTTGGGGTGCCTCGGGCATCCCCAAGCTTAGCCTTTTGCTAATCCTTATTCCTTCGTCCATCATAAGATCACCCAAAACTTGAAAACTTCAATCACACAAAACTCAACAAAACCTTCGTGAGATCCGTTAGTATAATAAAGCAAACCACTACTATAAGTATTGTTGCAAACCTATTAATATTTCATATTTGCATTATATATCTACTGTATTCCAACTTTTCTATGGCAATAACTCATCAAAGAAAACCATAGAATCATCAAAACAAGCACACAACGCAAAGAAAATAGAATCTATCAAAAACAGAACAGTCTGTAGCAATCTGAATACTTCGAATACTTCTGTAACTCCAAAAAATCTTAAAAATTAGGAAGACGTGAATAATTTGTTTATTAGTCTTCTGAAAAAAGAATCAACACAAAAGCACTCTTATGATAAAAATTAAAAAAATTCGTGAGCACAAAAGTTTCTGTTTTTCAGCAAGATCAAATCAACTCTCAACCAAATCATCCCAAAGGCCTTGCTTGGCACAAACACTAATTTAAACCACAAAAACACATCTAACCAGAGGTATACTTGTGTGTTTTAGTGAAAACAGCAAGAAAACCAAAAAGCAAAAAGATACAAGTTGGGTTGCCTCCCAACGAGCGCTATCGTTTTATTCCCCTAGCTAGGCATAACGCGTTGGATCTAAATTTTGTCATCTTTGGTTCTAGATCCATAAGATTCCCTAAAGATTAATTCATATGGTGTCCTAATTATAGTTCTAGGGAAGTGTTCCATACCCTTCCTTTGTGGAAATTGATATTTAATATTTCCTTCTTTCATATCAATCACAACACCAATAGTAAGTAAAAACGGTCTACCAAGAATAATTGGACAAGACGGATTGCAATCAATATCAAGAACAATAAAATCTATGGGCACATAATTCCAATTTGCAAGAATAAGAACATCATTAATTCTTCTCATAGGCTTTTTAATAGTACAATCCATCAAATGCAAATTTAAAGAGCATTCTTCAATTTCGGTAAGACCAAGCACATCACATAAAGATTTCAGAATTGTAGAAACACTAGCACCCAAGTCACATAAAGCAAAACACTCATAATTTTTAATCTTCAAAAGCTTTAATAGTAGGTTCCCACTCATCATGAAATTTTCTAGGAATTGAAACTTATAATCCCAATTTTTCTTCAAAAGCTTTCATCATGGCATCAACAATATGTTTAGTAAAAGCTTTTTTTGTTCATAAGCATGGGGTGAATTTATCATGGATTGCAATAAAGAAATACAATCAAACAAATTAAGAGAAACTATCATAATTAAAAAAAGTCTTTGTAATCCAAAATAGTGGCCAAATCACTAGTTAAAGTCTTGACCTCTCCAAACCAACCTTTATCAATTTTTCAACAAGATTTTCACCCTCCGAATCGGAGGGACGCCTTCTAACTAAAGATGACTCTTCTCCAGTACCTTTTTCATCAATCTTAATTTTACTAAACAAAGAATCAATAGAAGAAACACCAATCTTTTTAAGATCTTCATAACTTTTATGAAAGTAATCACTAGAAAACATTCTTTCTAAAAATTCTCTTTTAGATCTAAGCATAGCGGTTCTTTACTTACTTTCATCCATAGAAACATAAAGAGCTTTATTTGATTCTTCAACTTTAGGCACAAAAAATTTCATCTTGAGAGTTTCTAAATCATGATAAATTCTATCAATACTTCTAGACATATCATCAACTTTATTCAACTTTTCTTCTATCAAAGCATCGAAAACTTTTTGAGTATTGATAAATTCTTTAATATTATTCTCAAGATCAGAGGTGTCTCTATTATTATTATAAGTAGGATCACCATAATTATTAGAGGAATTACTAGGAAAATGCCTAGGATTATTACCTCTATAAGCATTGTTATTGAAATTGTTTCGCGAGATAAAATTCACATCTTTGGCATCACTATTTTTCTCAATAAAAGTAGACAAAGGCACATCATTAAAATCAATAGTTGCACTTCTATTAGCATCCAACTTCATAAGAGCATCAACTTTTTCACTCAAAGAATTTATTTCTTCTACCGAATTAACTTTTTTACTAGTAGGAGGTCTTTCGGTATGCCATTGTGAGTAATTGTCCATAATATTGTCTAGAAATTTAGTAGCTTCACTCAAAGTAATTTACATAGAAGTACCCCCCGCGGCGGAATCCAAAAGATTACGAGAACCAAAATTCAACCTTGCATAAAACATTTGTGTGATCATCCAAAGATTTAGCCCATGAGTTGGGCAATTCCTTAGCATCAATTTCATCCTTTCCCATGATTGTGCAACATGCTCATGTTCAAATTGCTTGAAATTCATGATCTGGCTTCTAAGGGAAATGATTTTTGCAGGCGGAAAATACTTAGTAATAAAAGCGGCTTTGCATTTGTTCCAAGAATCGATACTATTGCGAGGCAAAGAAGAAAACCAATTTTTTGTACGATCTTGCATAGAAAATGGAAATAATTTCAACTTCACAACATCATTGTCCACATCTTTTTTCTTTTGCATATCGCATAATTCCATGAATGTGTTAAGATTGGACGCGGTATCCTCATTAGGAGTACCGGCAAACTGAACTTTCATAACAAGCTTCAGCGAAGTAGTATTACTATCACAAGACTCCGCACTAGTGGCGGGAGGAGCAATCAGAGTGCTAATAAAATCACTGTTGTTGGTATTTGAGGAATCACACACCTTGGTGTTCTCTTGAGTCATGACGACTTCACAACAATATTACACTCAAAAACAGATCTGACGAGAAAACGGTGAACGAAAAAAGGGCAAATAAAAAAGGCAATTTTTTTGTGAAGTGGGGGAGAGAAAAATGAGAGGCAAATGGCAAATAATGTACCTTGCGAGGAGATGATATTTGTGATTAGGAACCTGGTTGATGTTGAAGATCCTCCTCGCCAACGGCGCCAGAAATTCCTTTTGATGTCTGCTAGAACTACGTCGGTATTTCCCCAAAGAGGAAGGGATGATGCAGTACAGCGACGGTAGGTATTTCGCTCAGTGATGCCAAGTTCATCGAACCAATAGGAGAACCTCCTAACGCCACGTAAAAAACACATGCACACAAATAACAAATACTCGCAACCCGACGTGTTAAAGGGGTTGTCAAGCCCTTTCAGTTATGGCGCCTCAAGATAAGCAAATAACGTGGGATAAAAGTGGTAGATAGGACAAATAGATCGCGGAATAAATAAAATTCAGCAAGGTATTTTTGTATTTTTGGTCTAACAGATCTGAAAACAAAATCAAAGGAAAATATATCGCAAAGGCAAATATGATGAAAAGAGACCTGAGGGCCGTAGGTTTCACTAGCCAGGGGCCTCAAGGGCTCGAATACATAGGCTCGAATACACAAGAGTTAGTAGAAGCAACAATATCTACAGACATGATTTAAACAAGTCTGCATTAAGAAGGCTAGAACAAAAGTAATAACTATCGAAAAGGCAAGGCCTCCTGCCCGGGAGAGCCTCCTAACTACTCCTGGTCGTCGGCGTCCGTCACGTGGTAGTAAGGACCCTCGGGGTAGTAGTAGCAGTCATCGGCGGTGGCAGTGGTCTCTGGGGCTCCATCNTGATTAGGAACCTGGTTGATGTTGAAGATCCTCCTCGCCAACGGCGCCAGAAATTCCTTTTGATGTCTGCTAGAACTACGTCGGTATTTCCCCAAAGAGGAAGGGATGATGCAGTACAGCGACGGTAGGTATTTCGCTCAGTGATGCCAAGTTCATCGAACCAATAGGAGAACCTCCTAACGCCACGTAAAAAACACATGCACACAAATAACAAATACTCGCAACCCGACGTGTTAAAGGGGTTGTCAAGCCCTTTCAGTTATGGCGCCTCAAGATAAGCAAATAACGTGGGATAAAAGTGGTAGATAGGACAAATAGATCGCGGAATAAATAAAATTCAGCAAGGTATTTTTGTATTTTTGGTCTAACAGATCTGAAAACAAAATCAAAGGAAAATATATCGCAAAGGCAAATATGATGAAAAGAGACCTGAGGGCCGTAGGTTTCACTAGCCAGGGGCCTCAAGGGCTCGAATACATAGGCTCGAATACACAAGAGTTAGTAGAAGCAACAATATCTACAGACATGATTTAAACAAGTCTGCATTAAGAAGGCTAGAACAAAAGTAATAACTATCGAAAAGGCAAGGCCTCCTGCCCGGGAGAGCCTCCTAACTACTCCTGGTCGTCGGCGTCCGTCACGTGGTAGTAAGGACCCTCGGGGTAGTAGTAGCAGTCATCGGCGGTGGCAGTGGTCTCTGGGGCTCCATCATCTGGTTGCATCAAACGGATAAGGGGAAAAAATAAAGCAAAGAAAACGTGAGTACTCATCCGAACTAGTCAGCAAGCAAAGATGTACACTACATTTGCAACATTATCAAAGGAAGGCTGTATATGTGGACTGGGTTGCAGAAATGCCAGAATAGAGGGAGAGCCTATTCCTATCGAAGACTAGCATCTTCAGCATCTTCAGTGGTCTTGCAGCATTAGAAGAGTGCATAGTATAAAGTAAAGTAGTAGTGTCATCAATCTCGCCTAGAGATCCTTCCTCGACTCCCTGCGAGAAAGCAACCCCAAAGCCATACTATCCATTTCTCATCTCAAGTATCCAGTTCTAGTTGTATCGATCAGGATACAACTCCAAGTGTCCGTTACCGTAGGACAGGCTATGCATAGATTAGTTCTTCCCTGCAGGGGTGCACCAACTTACCCACCACGCTCGATTAACTCTGGCCGAACACACTTTTCTGGGTCATGC
Source organism: Aegilops sharonensis (assembly GCA_904067115.1). NCBI lineage: Eukaryota > Viridiplantae > Streptophyta > Magnoliopsida > Poales > Poaceae > Aegilops > Aegilops sharonensis. Next base: position 23,553,024 of record LR880966.1, on the reverse strand, counting down.
CTGACCTCGGCCAAACGATACGCCGCAACCCGACCTAGGCCTAATAGAGAGGTCAACATGTCGGACTAAACCTATGCCCAGAGGGGTATTGGTCCATCGCCCCGGGAACTCCTGCATGTTGCGTGGGAGGCCGGTGAGCAGATCTAGCCCCCCTTATACAAGGCGAGGCGTTCCAGTCTAGCCCGGCGCGCGCCGCTCTGTCGCATGACGTCTATTAAGCTCCGGCTAATGCATACGATGCAGAACGCCCATACTATGCACAAATGATGGTTAGTGCTATCAGGCCAGAGGCCCCTCGGATCAAATATCCAAATTGTTGTGGATTAGGAGCATGCGGTAACGAGCAGAGACCCACGATTGATGTGACCCCGTCGCCCCGTCTCAAGGACTTGCGGCAAGGGCTAAGAATGCCTGGCCACGCCTCGTAATTATTTTGCGGGAACCTTCCAGGTCAACCCGACTCCACATCACTCGCAATTAAGCTCGCTCGGGTACCCCTCAGGGCCGACCCGTCTTTAGTAACATGGTTCAGTCTAACATCAAGGGGAACCCTGAGGAATCACCATCGATCGAATTCCACCAGATGTTATCGTCAAGGTGAACGAAGGAGGAATCACCCTCGAGGTCCACTCTTGTGGAGTTACACGACAGTGTCGTTATCGGGAGTGTAGAAGGAGGAATCACCCTCGATGACCATAACCGATGAACTAACCTACAAGTTTAACATCAGAAGTGCTGATGATGTATCACCCTCGACACTCGATAGTAACCCAGTAGTGTCGAGCAACTAAGGGGAAAGTGATGTGCGCTGTCGGGGCCTCGTCGATCCCGTTGATCGGGTCTTCTGATAATACAGCGGGGCAGTCAGGATAAAGTGGGGTCTCTGATGTGTCTCTAACCACACTATACTAAGCAGTTTAGGATAAACAAGTAGGTAACAATAGCAGGTTACAAGATCAGGCTATGCATCATAATAGGTAAAGCAGTAGCAATAGCAATTTCTAATGCAAGCATAAGAGAGAAGAGAATAGGCAATATCAGAATGAACAAGGGGGGTTTGCTTTCCTGGAAGCTCTGCTGCCAAGTAAGAAGATTCATCAGTGACGTAGTCGATCACAGGGGCAACATCGGTCTCGGGGTCTACCGGAGAGAATGGGGGGAATAAACAATAAATATAAAGTAAACAAAGCATCATAAAGCATGACATGATAAAAAGCAGAACTAGGGTCGGCCTAACGAAGTGCTGCACGATATAGGCGAAGGGGGAATACAATCGTGAATGTTTTCCAGGTTGCGGACTTGTGTGAGACAAATGACCGGAGGGGGAATGTTCCATGTTCAGCATGCTAGGGGCATGTGACAGATGAACGGACTGCGTATTCGGGTTCGTTGGAATTTTCTGAGGAACTTTCATGTAGAAAACTTTTTCATCCGAGCTACGGTTTATTTTCTATGATTTTCTAAAAGTTGTAAAGATTTTCTGAAATTCCTAGATTTATTATTAATTCGAAATTAAAATAGAATTTGCTAAACATACCCAGAAGTATACCCACCGCGAGGCTGAAAGGTGGGTCCAGAGGGTCCAGTTGACCAAGTCAACAGCCTAGTCAACAGTCAACTTATGGTAGGTGGGTCCTAGGTGTCATAGACTCAGTTTGATTAGGATTATTTTTAACTAGTCGCTTAATGGACGGGCCCACACGTCAGTGCCTATTACTGTCAGGGGGTTATGTCGGTGTACTAGAGTAGGGGTACCCTAGTACCCCGAACTCGTGCACGGACAGTTGCAGTGCCCCACGGCCGGGCCGGCCTGATGGCCGCCAAGATCCTCAGTAGCTCCCTTGGAGCCATTCAAGAGCAAAGCAGTCAAGACCCCGGCAAGAGGAGCTTGCCGGGAAGGCCACTCGGGGCGCAAAGGAAACAAGGCCCCGGCAAGAGGAGCTTGCCGGGAAGGCTTGGCGGGCGCTGAACCCCCAAGCGCGACAAGGTTCCCGCCGCGGCAAGGCACTTGCCGGGGCGGGCGACCTCTCTTCATCTCCGCTCCAGCTCACCCGCCAACGTGTCACAACGGGGCTTTCCCAGTACGCGTGTCGACGGGCTGTGCAGCCAGCGGGGAGTAGCGACAGACGGCGCTGACAAGCTACCATCGTGGCGGACGGAGGCGCACTTGACGGTCCCTGTTACACTGTTCGGGCGACTGAGACGGGCATTGATGACCCTTGTCCCTTGCCGTCAGAGTTAGGTATAGATTACTGTACACTGTACAAAGCGGTGTACCAACCTAGGTTTTTACCATTGTAACCTTGTCTACTTGCCACATGTGGTAACCCCTTGTGCCTATAAAAGGAGGCCCAGGGGCAACGTAGAAGGGGTTCGGCTGGTTTTCAGTCCAGCTCCAGCTTAGTTCATCACACTCAGGCTAGGTCCGGTAGCCAGCATTGCTCCCTAGCAAGAACACAAGATAATCCACAAAGCAGCAGTAGGAGTATTATCTCTCCGGAGAGCTCCGAAGCTGGGTAAATCCGCTCGTGTGCATCGCCTCGATCCACTCTTTGCGCAATCTCCGCCCCCTTCCGAACCACAAGGGACCCAGGTCCCATAGGTGCTCGTGGGGCACGGTCAGCTCTCCCCCGACATCTTTGGCGCGCCAGGTAGGGGGCGTCGAGGCCGTGTGAACCCGATCCGGTGGTCGCACGAGCAACTCCATCGACATCTTCGTCGACATGGCGCCGAAGAAGAAGCCTTCGGCAGCAGCTGAGCCGTCCGCGTCGAACCCACCACCACCAGCGCCGTCAGGCTGTGGGGGAAACGCTGGCGGAGGGACCGGCGTCACCGAGAGAGCCCACGAGGCCGCCAGGTCCAAGGACAAGGTAGCGCAAGCATCGGCGTCCGAATCTGCACCGCGTCCTTCGCAGGAGGCGCGGGACCGACAGCGCCATGATACTCGCGGTACCATACGCTCATTGGATCAAGGCCAAGCTGGAGGATCCCGAGGCCCTCGAGACCCGCATGCACCCCAGCATGCCGGTACGAGTGGGGTACGGTCGCTGGGGCGGGATGCTGCTCCTCCTAACTTGGTTAGGAGTCCGAGCACATCCCGTTCTTCGCTCCGTACGCCGTTGCCGCCAACCACACCAGCGGAAGCCTTGGCAAGAGCTCAGTTACTACTCGATTACCCTCCGACGGCCGATAAGGTCGACGAATGGAGGGCCACAATTCAAAGTCTCATCGGCTTCGCCAACGGCGACGTCCCACGGCAACCAAGTGCTTCGCATCCGCGACGGGGCGACAAGGCGCGAGCCGATGGCGACGAGACTTACGGGGGTGCACCCACCGTGCCCCCTTCCCGGAGGCCAAGATCGCCGACTCGCTGGATCCACCTCGACAGCGACTCCACGGCGTCGTCGGATCCGCGAGCTCGTCGCGACCAACGCCAAGTTCTTCGGGAACGGCAAGAAGAGGACGCTCGAACCCGTATCGAGCGCCGAAGAGAAGCGCGCCGTCAATCTGACCAACGCGCCGGGCCCACCGTCGATATGCATGCGCCAGGGGAACCAGGCGACTTGCCGTACGTGGTAGGTTGCCCTGCGTTCACTCGTGAGCTGCGGCAAGTCCGGTGGCCCGACAAGAAAAACTTCAAACCAGATGTGCCGGAGAAGTACGACGGCAGGACACACCCATCGGAGTTCCTCAGCATCTACACCATCGCGGTGCGGCAAGATCCTCGCCAACTACTTCCCCTTGGTGCTCAAGCCAAACGTCAGATCTTGGCTCATGCACTTGCCGGATGGCTCTATTTCTTCTTGGGCAGATTTGTGCCACCAGTTTGTTGGCGCCTTCACAGGCGGCCACAAGCCTCATGGCCAGGAGAGTGATCTCCACCTGCTTGCCCAGAAGGAGGGGGAGTCTCTGCGCAAATTCATCCAGAGATTCAGTCGAGTGCACTACAACATCCCAGAC
>LR880966.1:23528273-23541891 GCA_904067115.1 Aegilops sharonensis | reverse complement strand
GAGAGGAGGAGATAATGCTGTGGGCCGACAAGCGTCGCTCGAGGAACTATCGCCTTGCCGGAAGACGGACAACAGAAAAGCTAAGTTGCTAAGTTTAAACGGCCAGTTTTAAATTTTCAAGTTATCTTCCTCGAACGATAGTACTTTGTCTGGAAAACCTGTGCGCGGAGGAACCAAATCGCGACTGGTCGCGCCCTTACTTTGTTTCGAGTCCGCTCAACAACTTAAGTGAGCTGCGGCTAGTCCGCGACGAGGTTGCTTGTCGGTAGCGACCCCGCCAGCAGGCTGCTGAAGTTCCGCACTCGGCGCTCGCGGCAAGGGTGCCTGCACCGGCAAGTTTCCCTGAAAGCGTAGGGTGAAAACATACAAGGGAAGAAATCGAGTAAAGGGAATAACATTGCATTCGACGGCCTAAGATAGCGTATATTACATAATAACTTGTCGCAGATCTAATAGGTTTTTCTCATGAAACATGGTCTACAACGACAAGAGAAAGATAGACTTGGCGGCCTAGTCCACGCGGTCGCCCTCGAGCCTCTTGACTCCGCTCACCCTGTCCACAATGGGTGCGACAAGGGTCTTGAGCTCTTCAACATCGGCGGATGGAGGCAGGGACTTGAGGGCCTTGGAGAAGTCGACGCCTGGGTTGCGGAAGGCCACCTTCATCAACACCTTCTGGAGAGCCTCGGCACAGACTTGGCGTGATTCCTCCGCCAGTTCCTTCGGAACCTCATCCCGGAGCCGCCGGATACCCGCCAACACGCCTTTGAAGAATAGGCTGAGCTTGACGCTGGGTTGGAGGTTCTCGTCGGTGGAATATCCAAGATCTGTCATCCCCAACTCTATCAGCTCGTTATGGATGCCGGCGGCGGTGTCCACAAGACCTTCTGTCCAATGCATTATGCTGTCCCGAAGATTATTCTGGGCGGTCACGGCATTCGACAGCAACTCCTCGGTGGCCTTGATTTTCTCCAGCAGGCCCGTTTCCCGCTCCCTGACGCCGTTTAACGTCTCCGTCAAGGTGGTCAATTTCAGCTCCAGATCCGCCTTCACGTCCTTGGCGGCATCGATTTCCTTGATCTTTTCAGCGAAACGGCCCTGCAGCTCGCCGAGGGTGTAAGCGTCCTTCTCACGCTCGCGCTTCAACCCGGCGACCTCCTCGGCACTCTTCTGGAGGGTGGACTCCAGCTGAGCCACCCTCGTCTCCAGTTCCCCTTTGGCGGCCTCGGCAGCCGCGGCAGCATCTTTTGCCTCCTGAAGCGGCCCGCCAATCGTTTGCTCGCGCGCGGCGAGATCTTCCTCAAAGCTGTCGAGGTTGATCTTCCGCTGCGCCAGCTCACCTTCTCTAGCGGAGAGCTTCTCACCGGCAAGCCTCTGCTGCTCCTCAACCTCGCCTTTCTCCAAGATGAAGGCCGTGCGCTCCTCAGCAAGCTGCTCCCGAGCCTCTGCTATGTCCCGGAGAGTCTCTTTGTTGGCGCGCTGGAGCTCTTCCGCACGTTTCTCCAAGTCAGCTCCTGCCCTCGCGACAAGCGCCTCCCTGGACTCCAGTTTGGCTTGTCGGGCGCGGTAGAGCGACAGCAACCTCCTTAGCAGCTGCTCCTCTTCAGGTTCACCACTGCTGCTGCTCAGGGCATCAACCAGCGACAGCCCGGCGAAGGCAAGCAGCTCCGCATCGAAGGTCTCCCCTTCGGCTGGCGCCCTGGAGCTTGATGCCCACGGGAGCTTGATGAAGACACCCTCACCGGCTTTCAGGTAGGCGTCGGGCTGGGGCTCCTCGGAGTCTGGTGCGGCATCGGTGGCGGGGGGATCGGCGGTCGGCGCAGCGCCTGGCGCTCCTGCGGCCTCCGGGCCGTCAGTGCGATCGCCGGGTTCCTCCCCAGCCTCTGCGCCAGCGGCCTCGGCAGCCTCCTCGCCGGCGGGCTTGCCAGCACTAGCTTCCTCCTCCTCCATGTTGGCGGCGTCGACGCTGTCGCCGCCGGCGCCTTCCTCGCCGGCAGCCTCGGTTTCCATCGGGTCTCCGGCAGATGGATCTGATGGTCAGAAGGAGGAAGCACAAATCAAACAGATATTCGAAAGAGAGAAACGGAAGAGCAGAACCCAAGGAAAACTATCAAGACAAGAAGAGTACCTGCAGTGGGGCCTGTGGCCGCGGCCTCCACCACAGGAGGGTCGTTGGCGCCAGTCCTTGTCGGGGAAGCTCCCCTTGTCGGAGAGGCCTCCCTTGCCGGAGAGCGCTCCCTTGGCGGAGAATTCTCCCTTGGTGGCATAGTTGAAGTAAGCAGAATTTCGGGAGCGGCCTCCGGGGCCTCCTGATGAGGCTGGACCTCAGGGGGAGCCTCCGGTGCTCCATGATGTGGCTGCTCTGCTCTTACAAAATCCAACAAACCAGATATAAGTAACGGAAAAGCACCCAAGCGCGCCTAACCACGGGAAGCATACCAGATACTTACGCTGGGGGCTGTGCTGGGGGCTGCTCTGTTGAAGGGTTGCCGGATCCGGCAAGGGAGTCCCGGACGTGCCCCCTGTTGCCACAGGGGAGTCGTCTGAGACGACGACCACCGGCGTCTTGGCCCTCTTCGGCGCCCTCTGAGCTGACGCCCTAAAGAAGAAAGTTCAGAGTGGAACCAGTCAGATATAAGATAAAGCAATAAATTGGAAGAATACGAATAGCAGCGGCAAGATCTTACTATTCCTCTTCTTCCTCGGAACTGAGAGCGGAGAGATCAAACTCTGCTCCAGCGCGACGGATTGGGGGAGAAGACTCCCTCTGGCGCTTAGCGGGTGCAGGGGCCACGACTCCAGAAGGCCCTGAGCCCGCCGCCGTGGAGAAATGAGACGCTCCCGCGGCAACAGTACTTGCCGCGATGGAGCGCGTCGGGCGGCGAGGCGGCTGTTGGACCGTGTGCTCCCCCACCATTTCTCTGGTCCTCCGGAGACGTCTCCTTGGCGGGGCGGCGAGCTCATCCTCCGGCAAGCTACTTGACGGCGGAGGAGAGGCGCCCCCGGCAGGCTCACTTGGGTCGTTGTCGGGCTCGGTCTGCTCCTCCTCACCGATGAACTCTTCTTGGTCGGCAAGGCTTGCCGCCTCGGCCCTCTCTGCCTCCTCGACTGTGAACCCAAACGCGCCGGCGGCAGCGGCCTCTGCAGCCTCCTCCAACCTTGTGGCGATGCGCGCTATCTCCTGAGCAGTGGTGTCGCGGGTGAGCCGCCTCTTCTCGTCGGCGCGGATCGGCACTTCAGACAAGTTGTCGAAGAACTGCTGCACTATGTCATCGGCGGGTTCCTGCCAAGTTGGAACGATCCCATGGGAATCGCACAACGGCATTATCGCGCGGATGCTATCAAGCGACGAGTTGTTGCACAAGGGCACAACTCCCCTCGGCAACATGCACCATCCAGGGTTATCCGCTTCAGGCTTGAACAGCTCCCGCAGAATGCCGTCAAGTTCCAGGGTGGTTAAATTCCAGTTCAAACCTGGACGCAGCCTCATGATATCCGCCGCGTTCTGGAATTCCCAAGCAGGTCTCCCTTTCTCCTGCAGGGGTGCAATGCGACGGCGAAGGAAGTCCGCGCCAACTGCCCCTACGATAAGCCCTGCTTGCCGGAGGCGCAATATCCTAGTTGTGGCAATCTTCAACTTGTCGTCCTCCGGCGCCAAGTTGCTCCAATCGTTGCCACGAACTATGGGGGTCTTGCGCAGGGCAGTAAAAGGCTGTGGCTCCTCCTCTAAGATCCAGCACCAGTCAGCCCTCCACTCCTCCCACTTGCTGCGCAACTCTCCGTCAAGGTACGCTTCCTTCTTGCCAATCCTAGAGGTCCATGCAATCCCTCCGGCAAGCGGCTCTCCTCTCTCTACGCGGGGTGAGAAGTAATGGTGGAAGAGGGCGACATTTGGGTGGACCCTGACAAAGTTCTCGCAGAGATGTGCGAAAACGGCCAAGGTGAGGACGGCGTTGGGGGTGAAGTCAAGAAGGCGGAGGCCATAGGTGTTCATGACATCACAGAAGAATTCAGAAAAGGGCGGGCAGAGCCCGCACCAGAATAAAATCGCAAAGAAGGGGTACCCGATGGAGACCTTAGCGGATGTGGCGGCGGAGATGACCCTCGTGCGCGGATGCGCCCGGGTCACCGTCGACCAGAAGAGGTAGTACATCTCCCGCAGCTCCTTCCTGTTGAGCAGGGGGTCAAAGAGGGCCCGCTCCTTCCGCAGCGCCGCGAGCCGCTGCGCCTCGGCGGATTTCACGGCCTTCCCCTTATCGGCCTTCGGGGCCATAGGGAGTCGTGGTGGAGGAAGCCGACGGCGTGGGTGGCACCGGTGGCAGTGGAGGGGGCGGAGCGTCGCTCTCTGTGGGCTCAAGAAGGAAGGGAAAAGCGACGGGGGTTTTCCGATGTGACAGCGAGGGCAAGTGGGCGTCCTGCCCCGGTTCCCCCGCTTATAAAGGGGAGAGGGGACGGGCGTTCTGTTTTTTCCCATTAAAGAAAGCCCCACGATCTCCCCCACGACGCCACGTCCGACGCGTGCCGTTCGTGGGAGACGTGGTGGGTCCAAGGCAAATAACGGCGTAATCAAGACCACGCGCGCCCGTGCACTGTTTTGGGCCTAGCCCAACAGAGCTTGGCGCCGTGTGTGGCCCAGGCCCGGGGGCTCCTGTCGGTGTACTAGAGTAGGGGTACCCTAGTACCCCGAACTCGTGCACGGACAGTTGCAGCGCCCCACGGCCGGGCCGGCCTGATGGCCGCCAAGATCCTCAGTAGCTCCCTTGGAGCCATTCAAGAGCAAAGCAGTCAAGACCCCGGCAAGAGGAGCTTGCCGGGAAGGCCACTCAGGGCGCAAAGGAAACAAGGCCCCGGCAAGAGGAGCTTGCCGGGAAGGCTTGGCGGGCGCTGAACCCCCAAGCGCGACAAGGTTCCCGCCGCGGCAAGGCACTTGCCTGGGCGGGCGACCTCTCTTCATCTCCGCTCCAGCTCACCCGCCAACGTGTCACCACGGGGCTCTCCCAGGTACGCGTGTCGACGGGATGTGCAGCCAGCGGGGAGTAGCGACAGACGGCGCTGACAAGCTACCATCGTGGCGGACGGAGGCGCGCTTGACGGTCCCTGTTACACTGTTCAGGCGACTGAGACGGGCATTGATGACCCTTGTCCCTTGCCGTCAGAGTTAGGTATAGATTACTGTACACTGTACAAAGCGGTGTACCAACCTATGTTTTTACCATTGTAACCTTGTCTACTTGCCACATGTGGTAACCCCTTGTGCCTATAAAAGGAGGCCCAGGGGCAACGTAGAAGGGGTTCGGCTGGTTTTCAGTCCAGCTCCAGCTTAGTTCATCACACTCAGGCTAGGTCCGGTAGCCAGCATTGCTCCCTAGCAAGAACACAAGATAATCCACAAAAGCAGCAGTAGCAGTATTATCTCTCCGGAGAGCTCCGAAGCTGGGTAAATCCGCTCGTGTGCATCGCCTCGATCCGCTCTTTGCGCAATCTCCGCCCCCTTCCGAACCACAAGGGACCCAGGTCCCATAGGTGCTCGTGGGGCACGGTCAGCTCTCCCCCGACAGGTTAGTTGCTAATTAGGTTAGGGCCCTAATTAAGTGGGCCGGCCTCCAGGAGGGATTTTCACACACGCACGCACACTGAGCGCTCGGGTGCCGTTGACCATGGTCGGGGCCATTGGCGCGGCCGGCCGGCGGTCGCGGCGGCTTGCGGGACCTGGTGGGGCATGACCAGGGCGGCCGGCGGTGCATGGGCGCGGTGAGGCATCGGACGGGGCGGCCAGTAGCGGCGTGCAAGCGGCGGACGACGGCTAGGGGCGTGCGTCAGGTGGGGACTAGCAGCAGCAATGAGCCGCGACGGCAAGCTTCAACAGTGCTCGGCTACGGGCGCGCGCGGCCAAGGCTGCAGCAAGGAGCAGCGGCGGCCGCAGTAGTGCAGTGGTGCAAGCGGGAGGGGGCGCAGTGGCCAACAAAGCACGGGCGGGCGCGCGCCCGAACGAGGTAGGGCGCGGCCAAACGCGTCTAGAGGCGCAGCAGCATGCACACGGAAGTGAAGTCCGTGCGCGGCCGCGGGAGATAGCGGACGACGGCTTACGGCGACAAATCGAAGGGGATAAGCAGGGGAATCGGTGAAGGGCATCACCACGAAGTTCGTGGGCGCGTTCGGGGAGGCCGGGGCAGTTCGATGGTGGAGGACCCGACGGCGATGACCGGCGGCAGAGGTTGAAGAAGGCGGTCGATTCGGTCGAGGTGGGTGCTCTGAGCTCGAATTGATCCGCATAAGGGAAGCAGGGGAGGCAGGTGGAGCTCCTGGCGCAAGCTCAGACGGAGAGGACGACGGTAGCCGGGGAGACGATGATGCGACAACTACAGCAGCAGCTTGGACGAAGTGAATCGGGAGAAGGAATGGACGAGGGGAAGAACATAGGCTAGGCTTTCGGGAGGCTGTGTTGGCGACATCCTTAACCAAGTGGGGAACAGTGGGATGGACGACGTGTGTGCATGGGCGACTTGAACGAGCGCTCTGCCTCCAGCGCGATTGGAATGAACAGGTGGTTGAAGGAGACTAGAGGTGGGCTGGGCTGCACTGTTCACTGGGCCGTTTAAGCGCACAGTTTTGGTATTTCCTTTAATTCTTTTCTCTCTATGTTTTCTGGTTTAGTTATTGTTTTGTAATTTTATTTTGTACCAAATGATTTTTGTTGAACGGGAGACTTGTTACTAAAATACTTGGCGATATTATGGAGTTTTCCACAAGGTTTTGGGGGTTGTTTGAAATCCATCCGATTTATGTTACACTTTAAATGCTCCACATAAGTGCTATTGGTCCACTTCATCATTTATTACTAAAATATTGGTGAGTCAAAACATGTTGGTTTTAACATGAAAAAGGTCAGAGGGATTTATATTAAAATGCGAACATTTTAGTATTATAGTTTGGAGAAACAATATTTTGACTTGTCTTTTAATTTGAATTTGAGGTTGGTTTAGAACAAAGTGGTGAGTAGTAAAATTTAATTATGAGGACGTGGCACCATTAACATGAGTTTACTGTAGCATGACACCCAGGGTGTTACAAACCTCCTCCCCTAAAAGAAATCTCCTCCGGATATTTAAGGTGGAGTAAGGGGGAAAGAATTGGTTACGAAATTTTAACGGATATTCTCGTTTTTGGTTTCTTTTCTCGAAGAGGTCGATCCATTACGTTGATGTCTTCAATTTGCTGCATCAAGGCATCATGATGAAGTCATCATCCTTTCTTCAGAATCTCCATCGTACTTACGAAAAGAATAAGGGGTATCTTTTGAAGAATAGACCTCTATGACGTTGCTTATCTGGGAGATAACTCAGGGGAGGTGGCGGGAGGTAACCCTCAAATTGAAACTCAAGAAAATATTGAGAAAAAAGTAAGAAGGTACCATGAGAAGTTTCGGGAGGGTAGGCAATCGCTTGAGGCCTAATCAGAGTGGGAAGCCGGTTCAGAGCAATGATAATAAGTATTGAGTCTGATACCAGACTAGATCATCTGTAGGAAGGTGGCTCATGATCTACATATGAAGTCAAGCGGGTGGAATAACTTCGGAAACTGGGATGTACAGGAGAGTCAATTTTTGATCCTGTGGAACTGTGGGTTATGGGCCCACCATGTGGGTTAAAAGTAAGATGGGCGCTGACCTCTTGTACGGTCATGATAGCAAGGCATGCCAGCGGATAGCCTATCAGTTATGCTGGCAACAACGTTGGTACCAAGGGTGAGGGACAAAGAGAACCATTTTCTTGCTCGTTGAAACGAGGCAGGCCAAGAGGCAAAGTTCTTGTCCACCAGCGGTTACCCGAATGTCATCAACAATAGTAACATGGTTATACTTGACAGGGTTGTGCACTGAGGTATTTACATAAGCAAGGAAATATTACCGCTTATGTCATAAAGATCACAAGAAAGGTTAAACGACACAATGGAAAGGTAAAGGTGATTACTAATTTAATAAGAGCCATGGAAAGGAAAATGTGTTTAAACACAAATATCAGGAGTATATCCTTCCCAAGGACAAGCAGAGGATGACATCCATGACAGGATAGTAAGTAAATTACCATTCAGGTAAAGGGGAGAGGAAATTGATGATGTTACCCATGCAACAGTGTTTGGATAAGTGATCAAGAAACATTTAGCATTGCGCCTCCAATGTTCTTAATGATGTTCGGAGTACCACAACTATGCTTTGGGATAGCATTGACATGGTCATCAGGTAAAGGTCGGACCTTGGGAACACAAAGGATCCGTCAGCAATTTCTAGAATAACTCATGCAATCTTATCAGGAAAAAGATGAGGATGAGGTCGATGGGTTCAGCTGCAATCCATCGACATGTCAAATAGGATGTATTTTCTTGAATGATCCTTGTGTTGGGGGGAAGGCAAGAAGGTTATCGATGATAACACAAATCATCGAGGGAAAATGATGGTAATTGTCATCAAGAATTCGGTTGATACAATGGAAGAGCTCAGAATGATGATGATGAAGATCATGACACATTTGTCGAGAGATTTCATGAAGATGTAATCGATCGGTGGTGACATCAAGTCAAAGGAATGATGAAGAGAAAGGTTAACGAAATGATATGACAAGGAAGATCGATGTAAGCTTAGCTCATCGTCGAAAATTATGCTTCGGGATGAAGGACCAGATGGCACGGTTAAAATTTAGCATGATAATTATATAGCCGATCAGGTTAGGAATGGCTTGAAGGATTATTAAACTGGTAAGCAACAAAAATTACTTAGAGTTATAGACCCAGAGTGGAGAACCGATTCACTTATCAGTGTTCTCGAGTGACATAACCCAAAACCCGTGGAAAATTTAGAATCGGCAAGAAATAATAGTAATGGAAGAGCTGATAAGAAGTTATGTAGTTTTGTGATATTCTCGAGATACCAGAGGGTAATACTCGAAGGTAGAACTAAAAGGGAAAAATTCATTTTAAGAGAAGCTTCCATGATAAGTGTTGGGGAACATAGTAATTTCAAAAAAATTCTTACGCACGCGCAAGATCATGGTGATGCATAGCAACGAGAGGGGAGAGTGTCGTCCACGTAGCCTCATAGACCACAAACGAAAGTGTTATGACAACGCGGTTGATGTAGTTGTACGTCTTCACGATCGACCGATCCTAGTACTGAACGTACGGCACCTCCACGATATGCACACGTTCAGCTCGGTGACGTCCCACGAACTAACGATCCAGTAGAGCTTCGAGAGAGAGTTCCGTCAGCACGACGGCGTGATGACGGTGTTGATGAAGCTACCGACGCAGGGCTTCGCGTAAGCACCGCTACGATATGATCGAGGTGGATTATGGTGGAGGGGGGCACCCCACATGGCTAAAAGATCAATGATCAACTTGTGTGTCTTGGGGTGCCCCCCTGCCCCCCTATATAAAGGATCTAGGGGGGAGGCGGCCGGCCAAGGAGGAGGGCGCGCCAAGGGGGGAGTCCTACTCCCACCGGGAGTAGGACTCGTCTTTCCTAGTAGGAGTAGGAGAAGGGGGAAGGGAAGGAGAGGAGGAGAAGGAAGGAGGGGGCGCCGCCCCTCCCCCTAGTCCAATTTGGACTAGGCCTGGGTGGCACGCGGCCCAGCCTTAGACAGCCCCTCTCTCTCGCCCTAAAGCCCATTAAGGCCCATATACTCCCCGGGGGAGTTCCGGTAGCCCCCCGGTACTCCGGTATTTGTCCGAACTTGCCCGGAACCCTTCTGAAGTTCAAACATAGTCATCCAATATATCGATCTTTATGTCTCAACCATTTCGAGACTCCTCGTCATGTCCGTGATCAAATCCGGCACTACGAACTAACTTGGGTACATCAAAACACATAAACTCATAATACCGATCGTCGCCGAACGGTAAGCGTGCGGACCCTACGGGTTCGAGAACTATGTAGACATGACCGAGACACGTCTCAGGTCAATAACCAATAGCGGAACCTGGATGCTCATATTTGCTACTACATATTCTACGAAGATCTTTATCGGTCAAACCGCATAACAACATACGTTGTTCCCTTTGTCATCGGTATGTTACTTGCCCGAGATTCGATCGTCGGTATCTCAATACCTAGTTCAATCTCGTTACTGGCAAGTCTCTTTACTCGTTCCATAATGCATCATCCCGCAACTAACTCATTAGTCACAATGCTTGCAAGGCTTATAGTGATGTGCATTACCGAGAGGGCCCAGAGATACCTCTCCGGAACATGGAGTGACAAATCCTAATCTTGATCTATGCCAACTCAACAAGTACCATTGGAGACACCTGTAGAGCACCTTTATAATTACCCAGTTATGTTGTGACATTTGGTAGCACACAAAGTGTTCCTCCGGTAATCGGGAGTTGCATAATCTCATAGTCATAGGAACATGTATAAGTGATGAAGAAAGCAATAGCAGTAAACTAAATCGATCAAGTGCTAAACTAATGGAATGGATCAAGTCAATAACATCATTCTCCTAATGATGTGATCTCATTTATCAAATGACAGCTCATGTCTATGGCCAGGAAACTTAACCATCTTTGATCAACGAGCTAGTTAAGTAGAGGCATGCTAGTGACACTCTGTTTGTCTATGTATTCACAAGTGTGTTATGTTTCCAGTAAATACAATTCTAGCATGAATAATAAACATTTATCATGAATTAAGGAAATAAATAATAACTTTACTATTGCCTCTAGGGCATATTCCCTTCAGTCTCCCACTTACACTAGAGTCAATATTTTAGATTACACGGTAATGATTCTAACACCCATGGAGTCTTGGTGCTGATCATGTTTTGCTCGTGAGAGAGGCTTAGTCAATGGGTCTGCAACATTCAGATCCGTATGTATCTTGCAAATCTCTATGTCACCCACCTGGACTTGATCATGGATGGAATTGAAGCGTCTCTTGATGTGCTTGGCTTGTGAAATCTGGATTCCTTTGCCAAGGCAATTGCACTAGTATTGTCACAAAAGATTTTCATTGGACCCGTGGCACTACGTATGACACCAAGATCGGATATGAACTCCTTCATCCAGACTCCTTCATTTGCTTCTTCAAAAGCAGCTATGTACTTAGCTTCACACGTAGATCCCGCCATGACGCTTTGTTTAGAACTGCACCAACTGACAGCTCCACCGTTCAATATAAACACGTATCCAGTTTGCGATTTAGAATCATCTGGATCAGTGTCAAAGCTTGTATCGACGTAACCATCACTACAAAAAACAGACACATCCGTGACATTTTGGGCCGAACATTTTTTTTCTGTCATACTTATGACACTTCTATGACGATAATTGTGACAAAACCCGGTATCATCGATGTGGTGGACTCCTACTTCTATGAAAAAAAATCATGACAGAAAATTGGCTTTTCGTCCTGGGCGGGCCGGAGATGCAGTTGCATGACATTCTTTGGGTAGTCCATGACGGAAAAGACCGTGGTAGAAGCAAGGGCGAGGAAAATTTCGGCGAGTCGTCGGTTACGATGGGTGGTCGGGGGTCGAGCGATGCGCGTTTCTCTCGTGCACGTATGCGCGTGTGTGTAAGGCGTTGGGCTGTAACTGAACCCGAGCGAGGCGTTGGGCTCTAACTGAATTCGAGCGATTGCACTGCAGGCTACGCATTACTGAACCCGAGCGATCGATCGATGGCTGTTAACTAAACCCGATCGAGCGATTCCTTCGCTACTGCTGCTAAATGAAGCTGATCGATGCTGCCTCTGGATGAACAATGAGCATTGCGGGGGGGGGGGGGGGGGTGGGGGGGGGCGGGCGGGCGGGGGGGGGGGGGTGGGGGGGGGCGGGCGGGCGGGGGGGGGGGGGTGGGGGGGGGCGGGCGGGCGGGGGGGGGGGGGTGGGGGGGGGCGGGCGGGCGGGGGGGGGGGGGTGGGGGGGGGCGGGCGGGCGGGGGGGGGGGGGTGGGGGGGGGCGGGCGGGCGGGGGGGGGGGGGTGGGGGGGGGCGGGCGGGCGGGGGGGGGGGGGTGGGGGGGGGCGGGCGGGCGGGGGGGGGGGGGTGGGGGGGGGCGGGCGGGCGGGGGGGGGGGGGTGGGGGGGGGCGGGCGGGCGGGGGGGGGGGGGTGGGGGGGGGCGGGCGGGCGGGGGGGGGGGGGTGGGGAGAAAAATGGAGGGGGGGGGGGGGGGGCGGTTGGAGGAACAATGAACGGTGGGGGTGGATGAACAGGACCCCATGGTGTTGCCTCTGGATGAACAGGACCCCGATCGATCGAGCCGGTTCGGGCTGGATGAATAGGACCCCGTGGAGGGCTGGATGAACAGTAGACGGTGGAGGGGTGGATGAACAGTAGCCCGTGGAGGGGTGGTTAAACAGGAGCCCGTGGAGAGGGGTGGTTGAACAGTAGCCGGTGCAGTAGAGCACGGTGGAGGCTGGATGAACAGGAGCCCGTGGATGAATAGGAGCATGTGGAAGCTAGAGGAGGTTGACGGTGGATGAACAGTGACGACTACGACGCAGTTTCTCCGTTCTGACCCAGCCACGTACACGAGCCCTGGCCATACGTATGCGCGAGTAGGCGTTCGAGAGCCCGCTCGTATGTACGTACGTGGCCGTATTTACTCTCTTGCACCCTGGCCGTTGTACGTATGTGTACATGCTACGTGCGCGCCTCTACTACGTCACGTGCGCGCCTCTACTAGGACACGTGCGCGCCTCTACATCGACCAGTATGTACGTACACGTTCGCGACTAGAATGACAACGCTACGTACGCTTCGACCAGGTGGGTCCCGACTGTCAGGCACTTCCTTGCATGCGAAGATGTAGCTGGTGGGTCCCAACAGTCAGGGGGCGAATCGGTTTATTTTTGCCCGGACGCACTTCCTTGCGTGCGAAGATGTAGCTGGTGGGTCCCAGCAGTCAGGGGGAAACGTTTTTTCGCGAAATATGGGGGCTCGTCCGGTGGGTCCCTGCTGTCAGGTGGAGGAATAATTATTTTGCGCGTAATAAGGAGGCACTTCCTTGCGGCTGCCGTGGACCCAACTGTCAGTCTCTCTATGTACAGTACTCTTCCGATGGAAGTCGTTCCTTGATCATGTTGACCACGCCGCGCCGAGAGCACCAGGGCGGTGTACGACGGCGAGGCCTAGCAAGGGGATGACACAGAGAGGAGTACAATGGTTCACTCGTTCGGCTGTGGTGTGAGGGGATGTGGGTCAGTAAAGGGATGGCCTGGCTAGCGATGGGACTAGTAGGGGGCGGTGAGGCCTCCGCGGCATCACAGTCGGCCACGGGAGGCAGCAGCACGCGGGCACGATCAGCGCTGCTTTAGGCGGCTGGAGCAAGAAGACCAGAGGTTGAAGAAGCACAACGGCCGTTGGATGGACATCGTATGGTCAGTGGACCTAGAATCGTTCATATTGACTAAGTTGACAAAGCCCTCCGTCCCCGTCAACTTAGTAGGCCCACAAGTCAGCCTCCCACCAAGGTGGGTCCCAGCTAGCAAGGGGAGTATTCATTTTTTACTGCGTAATAAGGAGGCACTTCCGGTGGGTCCGAGCTGATAGCGGGGGGAACGTTTTTTTCACGAAATACGGTGGCCCGTCCGGTGGGTCCCAGTAGTTAGGGGGAAACGTTTTTT
>LR880966.1:23498092-23527756 GCA_904067115.1 Aegilops sharonensis | reverse complement strand
CAAAATACGGTGGCCCGTCAGGTGGGTCCCAGCAGTCACGGGGGAAACCTTTTTTTTTCGCAAATTATGGTGGCCCGTCCAGTGGGTCCCTGCTTTCAGGTGGAGGAATCATTATTTTCCGCATAATAAGGAGGCACTTCCTTGCTGTAGCCGTGGACCCAGCTGTCAGCCTCTCCACGTACAGTACACTTTCGATGGAAGTCGTTCCTTGACCACGTTGACCAAACCGCGTTCCGTTGCATGCAAGCGTCCACGGGCGTGGTGCGTCCCCACTGTCAGCCTCTCACGTACAGTCATCTTCCGATGACTCTCGGTTGTTGACCACGTTGACCACACCGTGCCGAGCGCACCAAGGCCGGTGGACGACGGCGAAGCCCCACACTGGAACGACCCGGAGATGGGGAAGATGGGGCAGTGGAGTCGCAGATGGAGAGTAGTGGGATACTTGACTAGTTCGGGATCGCGGCAGCACAGCCGTGGTGCCGCCCACGGGAGACAAGAGCAAGAACAGAGGTTGAAGAAGGAGCACGGTTGTTGGATTAACATGCAACGGTCCAACTGCTAGAATCATTTGTTGATTAAGTTGACAAAGACCTGTGTAAACGTCTGCTTAGTAGGCCCATAAGTCAGCCACCAAATCTGACGGGTCCCAGCTGTCAGCAGGAGGAATAATTTTTTTGCATAACAAGGAGGCACTTCCTTCCGTACGAAGATACAGTCGGTGGGTCCTAGCTGTCAGGTGGAGGAAACATTTTTTTCAGCTTAATATGGAGGAACTTTCCTTGCATGCGACCATGGACCTCGTGGGTCCCAGCCGTCAGCCTCTCCACGTATAGTCCTCTTCCAATGACTCTCGTTTGTTGACCATGCCGCACCGAGCGCAGCGAGGCAGTGGACGACAGCGAGGCCCCGGACGGGAACAACTCAGAGATGGGAAGACGCGGCAGTGGAGTCGCAGATTGAGAGGAGGAGAAGGGTTATAACTGGTTCTAGTGCGGCGTGGGGCTGTAATCGGTCGAGAATAATAGGACGGGTGGAGGGGTGGAGGGATAACCTGGCCGGCGGTGGGGTAGCGCTTCACAGCGATGTGTGCTAAGCAGAGCTGCTAGCCGCCGGAGGCCGGACCAGGTGGTGCCGGCGTCGCTGGAGGAACAAGACGAGAGATTGAAGGTGCATGTCGGCCATGGGATATAAATCCAATGGCTGTGGATGTCATAATCATTTGTTGACCAAGTTGACAACGCCCTGCGTAGGCTTCGACCTATTGGCCCACATGTCAGCCTGCAAAAATGTGGCATATATTTAACCCATGTTTTCTAGAATGTACAGTTCATTTGCTGGGCTGGGTCAACAAATAATTTCGCGTCAATCAGGCCCATTTATATTTTCTAAGAAATCCCAGCCCATTTGCACTTCCTTGAAATACACGAATTAGCTGGGTGAACAAATATATATAGGGTGTGTCTATTATGATAACACCCCCTTAAGACCTTATTCTGCACATCAACCGCCTTATTCTGCACACCACCAACAGATTGCGCCCCCGCCCCTCCCCTCCCGGCCTTCTACCGTGGCAGCGTCCTGGGAGTGCCGCCGCCCCTCCCCTCCCGGCCTTCTACCGCGGCAGCGGCCTGGGCGAGCCGCCGCCCCTCCCCTCCCGACCTTCTTCCGCGGCGGCGGCCTGGGAGCGATGCCGCCCCTCCCCTCCCCGCTTTCTCCCGCGGCGGCGGCCTGGGTGCGACGCCGCCCCTCCCCTCCCGGCCTTCTTCCGTGGCAGTGGCCGGCAGCGACGCTGCCCCTCCCCTCCCGGCCTTCTTCCGCGACGGGGGCCAGGCAGCGACGCTGCCCGTCACCTCTCGGCCTTCTTCTGCGGCAGGCACCGAGAAACACCAGCCTATCGGCCTTCTTCCACGATAGCAGCTCGGTAGCGCCGCCAGCAAACTCCTCCGGGCCTGCAATTAGCTGTACTTCATCAGATGTGGATTGGTGGTGCCTCAACATCAAACCAATTCGAGCAAGGAGGAGTGCGCGCAAGGTTGCTTCATCCACGGTAGCTTGTTGGAATAAGTCTGCATCGACCTTTAGAGCAAATCCTCCTTCCCCGTTCACCTTGAGCAACGTCCAGACCGCCCATGAACTTCTGAAGGGCTAGTGGTCTGCACGGGCGAACGTGAAAGTTGTGCAGGCGGACGAGAAGGGAACTTCCTCCTGTAAACGCAAGAAATCACTGCAACACGAGGTATGCAGTACACTTCCTCAACCATCTCAGTGTAGTTATCATTGACTAAGCAGTACAAGCAGTACAGCGCGCGATTATGCAGTACAAAACCTATGCAGTGCGGTTGCTTCAGTTCGTTGTGGGGGAAAATGCAGTACGCTTGTATAGGTTCATTATGGATAACGATGCAGTGCGGTTGCTTCAGTTCACCTTTCGGGGTGATGCAGTCACCCTGCAATGCTTCGGCAGTACAATTTTGAACACATTGCAGTTCGCATGATTTAGTTCATTTAACCTGACAATGCAGCTCGGTCATTTTGTGTGCAGGAGATGACGTTCAGCAGATATAAAATGCCGCACATAATTGACAGCACTGAGAATAACAACTTTCAGAAGAGTGGATATTCTTCTGAAAGAGATACTGGCTAGGTTACCCCTGAGATTCCTCGTGGATTCTTCACGACGACAAACAGGGTGCAGTACTCTCCACAAGAAGATTTTTCCCAAGAAGAAGATGTAGTTGAAGATGACGATGATGTCACATTCGTCTGGGATGAACGATGACGATGATGAAGACGATGACGATGAATATGAGCCGATAACAGTTCTCAACCCAGAGGTAAAGCACGAGTTCACTACGTTTGGACAGCATGTCTGAACAGACAATGATGATGCAGTTGAACACGAGATGTCGAAGCAGATGATGATTATTTCTATGATGATGTGCCACTTCTCCAAAATTTTCAAATAAATCAACCGAAACATTGTCACAACACTGGATTACCACCACGTCCACCTGCCGCACCCCAAAACAGAGCTCAGCGTCCACCTGCTGCACCGAAAAACAGAGCTCCAACCAGACCTACTGCATCAACTTCGATGCTGCGACCACGAACGGTGCCTCGGTCAAAAGTAAACACCAGGTACAAATCCTCCTCACTGTTGCCGCCGCGAGATCGTCAACTACACAGATCTGCTATAACCCCGCAATGTCCAATACAATCCGGCGAGCTGCAAACACCATCGGGCGAACGACTCTAAAATAGTCCATTCAGATAACATTGCAGTGCACACTGATATTTCTTATGAGGTTTGGCTAGGAACATTGCAAATGCTTTATTAAACTCGTATGCACTCCTCGTATTTAAAAAACAGAACAAAACAAATTATCTCATAGAGCTTTGCAATTAATTTAGGATAAAAACATGCCGCTGAACCTCGTACCTGCTGCTGGAATGAAGTTCACCACGTACGACAAGGCATGGGACTTTTACAACAATTATGCAAGATGTGCAGGGTTTGTTATACGCAAGAGGGCAAAACACATGACAAATGCCTACATTATCTGCTCAAGAGAAGGGGTGCACAAGCAGGCTGTGTCAGATTATCACCGGGTACGTCAGAAGACATCAAAAAGGATTGGCTGCAATGCAAAGATTAGAGTAAAAAAAAGGAAGGATGGCAAATTTGTGATAGAAATGGTTCAACTCAACCACAATCGCAAGATGCTGGAAAGCCCATGGATGCTTTTGCACATGTGATCGCACAAAAAAGACGATCCTTTGATAGACCAGTTAGTGAAAGACATGCAACTGGACAACCACACACATGCTCAGATGATGTCGATGTTGTCGCGTATGTCCGGTGGTCTGCAGTACATGGGACATACTAGCCGCAACTGGGTAAACAAGTAAGCACGTAACAGAGCATATCTCTTGAGCATTCTGTCTGTAATTATTCCCTGTTTGATGAGATAAGTTTGCATTGTCTCTAAAAATGCAGGAAATAGAAGTTTGCCAGAGAAGAGTCTAAAGATGATGTCAAGAAACTTCTGGATTTCTTCAAGAAAATGCAAAAGATAAACCCAGAGTTCTTCTATGATTATGACGTTGATGCAGATAACCGTGTAAGAAATGTCTTTTGGGCGAACGCAAGTTGCAGAGGATGGTATGAAGATTTTGGAGACTGCGTTACATTTGACACGACATATAAAACTAACAAATTCCACATGCCGCTGGGAGTGTTTGTGGGGGTGAACCATCATCTACAGAGCACCATATTTGCTGTCGCACTCGTGCGAGATGAAACAATACCATCATTTGAGTGGGTTTTCAAAACCTTTCTGAGGTGTATGAACAACAAGCCGCCAATCTGCATGCTCACAAGTACATAAAATAAAAAACACCTGCATACTTACGTTTAGTTTGTTGCACTTATATTTCTTCCATCTATCTTGCACACACGCAAACAACTTAATAAAAAAACACTGTTTGTCTCTTCTCAGACCAGTGTTCTTCGATGAAGGCAGCATTAAAAACTATCCTCCCACAAACTCTGCACAAGCTGTGTCGGTGGCATATCATGAAGAATACAAGGACCACCTCGCCTTGCTGTATAAGGCGCACGAGAATCTCAAGGACGAACTCAATGCAGTGCTGAACCACCCACTAATGCCGTCAAAATTTGAACGAGCATGGAAGAACCTCATTCAGAGGTACAACTTGCAAGAAGACGAAGTGATGAATTCGCTGTGGGATGACATGCACGAGTGGATCTCGGCTTACTACAAGGAAATTTTCTGTGCTCGGATGACTTCCACACAGAGAAGCGAGAGCATGAACCACATACTGAAGAAAAATTTTGTCAGGGAGAAGCATGATCTCCATCTGTTTGCTCAGCAGGTGGATAAGTGCATTCAGACCAGGCAGGCCGCCGAGCACGCAGAGACGGTAGCAAATGAGGTAAAAAAATGTCAATCAAAAACTGCTAAAAAATATGACTACAAAAACAAACAATTTTTTCATTTCTCTGGTTCGTAACAGTGCATTTGTGATCATGCAGTCAGAGGTAAAAACAACAACAAAGTTTGGCTTCGAAGTTCATCTATCAAAAGTGCAGACCATGCAAATTGGGAAAAATGTGGAAACATGTAGTGCTCAGCTGACATATAAGCAGTTCACATATTGTAACCATGCAAACACAAATTTCCCGTTGAATAATAATTGAAGCGGTTCAGATCACAAAAGTGCTTATTACAAAACACATCAAAAAGATGAAGCGTTCAACACGCAAAAGTACTTATTACAAATCAACCTCATAACCTTAGCGAATCACGTCAAACGTGATTCTAATAGTACGATCATCGAGTTCAAAGAAGTTGAGGACAACAACTTGCGCAGACTTTAGGCCACTATCAATGACAAATTCCTTCCACCCTTTGTGCAGACACAACCGCCCGTCAACGCCTACACTGTACTTGGCTGGTTTAAGGTATCCATTACCAAGGACAACTTGAAGAATTCCTTTCTTCTTGAGCCGCACATACCTAACAGCTCGTTGAGGAATTTTCTGTAAAAAATAATAAAACTGTTTGAGAACGAAACTAGCAGTACAATTCTCATACTGTGAACAGAGATAGATGAAGTGCACAACAGGCCAACAAGTAGTACATATAACACGCATTACAATATGCAGTATGGAACTTGCAAATATGCAGTACGCTTCGAACTATCATGCAGTACTATAGACTAGCTACATGTAGTACACACCATACAAATTGGAAAAAATGTAGAAATATGTAGTGCTCAGCTAATATATAAGCAGTTCACATATTCTAACCTGTAAACTAAAACATAAGCTACATGCACACAAGCAAAAAAAAATAAAAACAAGAAAATAAGAACACATTGCAGTACACTTCAAAAAACAAAGAAAAAAGTGCGTTCCTAAAATACTACAAGTTCAGAATGCAGTGGGATTATACAAAAAAAACACAAAGAAAAAATCATATCTAACGAAACATACCATCTTGTAGTGAGTCTCCACATATGTTGGCGTAAGCTGATGGACAAAAGGACTCGTGCAACCAAGGCCACGCCGAATCAGGGCAGAATAGAACGCAGAAACGTTGGTGTGGCCCATATCCAAATCAAATCATTCTGTGAATATTGTACCATATGCAAGCTGCTCGGCTCGCCCAGTTCGGCACAACACCTTCCCACGACGACGAGCACGACGGGCCTGCGAGCAAGCTGAACAATCGCAGTGCGTCGGCACACCACAACCATGGCCGCAGCAGAAGAGATAAGCATTGGGGCCTGGAGCCATCGCAACAAAAACCTAGAAAAGCAAAAAAATAATAATAGGGCTGGAGAAAGGAGAGAACTTGCGGCTAGAGGAGAAAATGAAATGCAAAGGAAGGGTATAAGTTAGCCTTTATTTATATAAGAGGAATGCAAAAAGGTCAAAACTGAAAATTAAAGGGGACTTAATGGAAATTATGTTCCCAAGAATAAAGGACAATCAATAAAGGCTTATGTTACCAAAGAAAGAGGAACGAAAAAAGAAGGTGTACTTTGACTGCAGCAATTCCCACGAACAAAACCACAGATCATTAAAAAATAATACTATAAAAAGTTATAATCCACAAACCATTTTATGTGTGCAGTTCTCCAAATTCGTACAAGGAAGTTCACTATATGTGTGCATGAAGTGCAGTACATGCTTTTTGGCACAAAGAAGGATGCACGCAGTGCAAAATGTGTACACCTGCAGCACAGAACAATGACGAATGCAGTGCGCATAGGGGCACAAAAGCAGTGCACACCCATACACTAAGAAAAAAGGATACTAAAGAGGAAAAACAATAAAGAAAAATGATACCAATGCAGTGCACGAAAATGTAGCACAAAACATGTGCAGTACGGAATGCGTGCACATGCAGTACTGAAACTAAATCAATGCAGTGCATGCATGATTTACTAAAAAAAGCAGTGCACGCCCCAACGTTGAAAAAGATACAAAGGAAAAAAAATTGACCACCCAGGTGCTACCGGCCCCAGCTAGTCTCGTAATAGGTCTGCACCCACAGAAGGGGAGTCGTTCTGAGTCACAGTGCATGTGGCCGGTTGCACATGGGCCCACAGGTCATAGGGCATATAGCTGCGAGCGTCGTGTATAAGCGCCCAGATACGTATACGGAGGAGTTCGACCAGTATGCCTCGCTAGCGCTTATAAACAGGTCGGGCGCGTCTTCCGCGGGCGAGGTGGGACTAAACATTAGGACGCACACACAGCGAAACGGGAACCAAGCTGTGCTCACAGGCCGACTTGGGCCCAAGTGCGTCTCTAAACTACCCGAACACAGGCCCAACAAGCCCGACTAAGGAAAAACAATAAGTTAAAAAAAATGGGCCCCCCACCCCCCCTTTCCCTACCCCTCCCGTACCAGGGACTGCAGTAAGTACAAGCAAAAACAAGATGCAGTACGTGGCTGTGAAAAATGCAGTGCATTACGTTACACGATGCAGTGCGGTATGGCAATCCAGTTCCCGATTACCCTACACGAATAAATAAACTCAGAAAACAGTGAACTACACACATGTATACACAAGTGCAGTACTGTATTCTAGAAGATGCACTGCATGACTATATACGAATGCAGTTCATTATTGCACATGATGCATGTATAAAACGTAACAAAATGCCCGTTCGCATAGAAAAGTGGTGGTTAGAAAAAATTTACCGATCAAAAATAAAATAAAACCATCATAAAAAAACCCACGTTCGTGTACAACCACCCGATCGGAGCAGTTCCGTCACCACAAGCCCACGATCACAGATACAAAACCAACCCACGATCTGCACAACCGCATCATCAGGGCAATCGTGCAGTTCATCCGACGAGGCCATCCCACCCCGCGCTCTCCCCTTAAATTCAGACCCCTGCCGAAGGCCTTCTCATCCACAACAACACAAGTATCCATTGCGCTCCCACCAAATCACCCCATATGAACGCAAAAGCACCAAGCCCTGCTACCGGCGATGACGTTCACCGACGAGTACAAGGGCGACAACACCGTGGAGGCGCATGGCAACACCAAGTTGCACGTCATCCACACCAACGACAAGAAGCAAATGGCGATCACCCTCTAGCAGTACGAGCGCCACCTCAGCCTCCAGCGCCACAAGATCGTCGGCATTGATCTCGAGTACGACAACGACCCTGAAGCGACGCAGAAACCCGCCCTATGCCAGCTCTCCATCGGCAAGAATCACCCGGTGCTGCTCTTCCAATTGAGCTCCTCTAAAAGGTGCACCATCTTCGACAACTTCCTCGCCGACCACAGGTACAACTTTTCAGGCTTCTCCATCGACGGCGACAAAACCAGGCTGGAGCGCGTCAAACTGGATGTCGCCAACTTCGTCGACATCTACAAGAAGTGGAGGGTGCCCGAGGCAACCAAGCCGTTGGACTCCCTCGGAGACGTCTCCGGCATGCTCATCAACGACTACTACATCAACATGAAGAAGAAGATTACCGACGACGAGCACCAGCGCTGGGCACCCTGCCTCTGTCCAGGAGGCACATCGAGTACGCGACAAAGGACGCCTACGCAGCGTACGAGATATGAAACCGCATCACCCTCACCCAGGACGGCTTTCGCCGTGCAAAGATGGAGAAGGAGGAGCCCCCCAAGAAGCGCCCCAGGAGCAGCTGGGCATGGGGAGAGCCTGACTGGTGAAGAAGAAGATGGTGCCGGCCAGGTGCCAACAATGTCAGCGTTCTTTTAGAATTATCATCAAATTTGCTTTGTGTTGTTAGCTTATGTATCGTTAGTTTGCTTGTGTGCGGAACCTAGTTTGCTTGCCATGCATAATCTCTTTGTAATGATGAACTTTGATTATGTTAGTTTGCTGTCTGTTCGACTTAGTTTGCAGGTGATGAAATTGTCGTACAGAATGCAAACAGGACGCATGCAGTGCAAGTTGTGCACGAATGCAGTACAAAATGTGTCGAATGAAGTCTTAACATACCCAACAAAGCAGTGCAGGAACATAAATTTGAAAAAAGGAATACATAAGAGCAAAAACACAAAAAGAAAAACGCAAAACACGTAAAATAATTCAATACAGTGCGGAAGTGCACGAACGTACAACACAGAACCATAATGAATGAAGTACATGTATGATTTACTAAGCAGTGCACTACAATACATTGGAGAAAAAGACTATATAATACCAAAAACACGGGAACAAAAGAACGAGAATTGTACATGCAGTACGGAAAACGTGCACATGCAGTACAGAACCCTGATCAATGCAGTGCACGCTGCAACATTGAAAAAAACACATAAGGCAGAAAAATAGAAAGAAAAAAAATTGACCACCCAGGTGCTACCGGCCCCAGCCAGTCTCGTAATAGGTCTGCACCCACAGAAGGCGAGTCGTTCTGAGTCACAGTGCATGGGGCCGACCACAGATGGGCCCACAGGTCAGAGAAAATTGAACTGCGAGTGCCGTGTTTAGCGCCCAAATAAGTAACAAGAGGAGTTCGACACAGAGGCCTCACCACCGCTTATAAACATGTTGGGCGCGCCTTCCGCGGGCGAGGTGGGACTAAACATTAGACCGCACACAGCGCACCGGGAACCAGCCGTGATCACAGGCCGACTTGGGCCCAATTGCGTCTTCACTACCTGAACACAGGGCCAACAAGGCCCACTAAGAAAAAACAATAAGTTCAAAAATAAAACATCAAAAAGAAAAATGAGAAACATTTTTTAAATGAATAACAACAAAAGAAATAAAATGAGCGTCGACACTGTAAGAATATGAATAAATAAAACGTAGGAAGCCCGATGTCAACGTACAAATGCAGTACGCGACGTACAACAATGCAGTTCTCCATGTGGAAGCACAAAGTATTTTTTTCTGAATTGCAGTTATCTTCACTCTGCAATGCAGTATGGCTGAAATAAGAATGCAGCCCTGTTACTTAACCAAAGCACTCCGAGACCCCTAGCCACACTACCCTCCATCCACACAAATGAAGAGAAGAAAAGAAAGAACACCATCAAGAGAAGAAAAAAAAGTACATCTGTGTGAATCCTACTGCAGTACACTACGTGGACCTGAGCAGTTCGTTTCTGATATAAAATAAGTGCACTGACTTGGACAATTGACCGAAAACACAATCATCACATTTTCTGACAGTTGCGTCAATACATTGATCTAATCACGAAAAAAGAGGCGACGACGTTCCGGATTTCCAACGCACTAACAAGAGCCTCCTCATAGCAGAACCTGTTGGCAGTTGCCACGTAACTTAAAACAGAGCCCCACCATGCTACCGCCCCACTCCACCTCTCCCACGTCCTGTCTAGGAGAGCAGAGGAGAGCAGAGGAGAAAACACAACTGCTTCGTCCCCCCAAAAAACCCCATTGCATCTTCTTCTCCTCTCTTCCTTGCACTAACCTCTCTCTATAGAACAAACACCAGAGAGCAGAGGAGAATCATGGCGGATGCACCTCTGTACAAGCAGCGTCGCAAGTACACCAGGGAGCTCCACGACGTCCACCTCCACGTCAATCACAAGCTCCACGTCCTTTGCACAAGCAAGGGAAAAGACGTGGACAAGATGTTGTCCATGTTCAGGAGGAAGCTCGGCGGAATGGCCGTCAAACTAGTCAGCGTTGATGTCGAGTACACACACTACGAGAAGCCACAGCGTGCAGCGGTGCTACAACTATGCGTAGAAAAAGAATGGCTTGTCTACCACATATCTGCAGCTAAAGACTGGTAAGAATAACTATTGCTTGTCAATATTGATTTTAAATTTTCTTCACTGCAATTGCCATAATATTTAAAATTTGTTTCTCATTCTTGAAAAAGCATGGCATATGAATTTATTGACAGTTTTGATCTGGCTCCATGTATGTCACTCATGTGTTCAATTCTTGAATTATATTATCTAGCAATACACGCAGTTTAATTATATTTTCTTCACTGCAACATTACCATACAAAACATGTATGAAATTAGGTTCATGAATACAAGCATACACAAAATATGCATTGTTTATGCAATCTATTATCAGATTTACTAATTATGTTGAACAAAGTATTAGCAACTGCTCAATGCAACAGATTCAGATATTCATATTGCAGTTCAGTTTCAGAAAAACACAAAAAACATAGCTAGTTCTAAAGAAATAAACTATATTCACTCTATACAAATATATTGCAGGCTAATAGAACTAGACAAATTCCTGATGAATGATGAGTACACCTTCGTCGGATTCGCTATTGAAGGAGACAAAAGCAAGCTGAAGGCATCTGGTTTGGAGATCAACTCCGACAACTACATTGATATTCAAGTGGAATGGAGAGACCCATACAATAAAAAGAAGTTTGACTCTTTGGCTGATGTTGCTGGGAGGATGATAGACATTCACTACCATGACATGAAAAAAATTAACCGCTAGGAGGACCATACTCTGTGGGGATTTTGCCAGCTGCCAGAAAATCTTATCAAGTATGCAGCAATAGATGCATTCGCAACATATGAGTCATGGAGAATCATCTATGATGTCATAATGGGACTGGACAGGGCAAAAAGAGACAAAGAAGAAAAGAAGAAGAAGAACAAGGTTGTAATCCAATACAGCAACTAGAAAAAATCAGGGTTGTGTTTACTTTCACTTTACTTTAGGCGTTGTGTTGTTCTTTGTTTCATTTACGCAAGATTTTGATAATGTCTGTTGCTTCATATCAAACATTTCTTTTGTAAAAACAATGTCAGTTTGCTTGTGATCAATTGCTTTCGTAGAAATTAGTTTGCATTAGAACAAGTATCTACACAACTTTGAAAAATTTAATGAGTGATACCAAAACATACTATTCACATCCAAAACATATTCAAAACCAACATTAAACAAAAAAAATTTAGGTAATCTGACTACAAACTCAGACATAAAAAAGAAAAGATTAATGCAGTTCACAATCGTAAAAAAAAGGAGTACACATGTCTCAACATGCAGTCCACAAAAATAGTAATTATATAAAAATAAAAATTAATATTGATATATCTAAAAAAATATAATCCGTATACCTTTCTAAACAAACGTGAATACAGTTCACAGAACGAACATAAGGTAGTTCACCAAGTGTATACATGAAGTGCAGTACATGCATAAATGAAGAACGACAAGGGCCGCATCAACTTTCGTGTGGTGCCCAATCCACACACTTGCTACACGAAGTGCAGTACTCAACGTTGGTGCAAGCAGTACAAATGACATCATCTTTGTTTTTCCATCAAAGGGGATGCGCGCAAACCCCCGGAGCCACACCCCTAAGATAGATAGGGGGGCGACTGGGTATGACGAACTCGCCTACGCATGCGGCGCCGCGGCAAGCCGTGTCGCCGCCTGCTCCGGCTCGTTCCAGGCTCGGTCTCGCAGGGGGATGTGGAGGGGGTCACGACCCCCCTCCCCACCCCCTGCTCGGCCTCGCGCTAACGCACGCAGTGCGCTTGGTTGACAGGCGTAGTGCGGACATTCTTTTTTCCATCAAAGGGGACGCGCGCAAACCCCCGGAGCCACACCCCTAAGATAGACAGGGGGCGACGGGGTATGACGGACTCGCCTACGCATGCGGCGCCGCAGCATGCCGCGTCGCCGCCTGCTCCGGCTCGATCCAGGCTCGGCCTGCAGGGGGATGTGGAGGGGGGTCACGACCCCCCGCCCCCTCCCCACCCCCTGCTCGGCCTCGCGCTAACGCACGCAGAGCGCTTGGTTGACAGGCGCAGTGCGGGCATTCTGTTTTTCCATCAATGGGGACGCGCGCAGACCCCCGGAGCCACACCCCTAAGATAGACAGGGGGGCGACGGGGTATGACGGACTCGCCTACGCATGCGGCGCCGTGGCAAGCCGCGTCGCCACCTGCTCCGGCTCATTCCAGGCTCGACCTCGCAGGGGGATGTGGAGGGAGGGTCACGACCCCCCCTCCCCACCCCCTGCTCGGCCTCGCGCTAACGCACGCGGTGCACTTGGTTGACAGGCGCAGTGCGGACATTCTGTTTTTTCATCAAAGGGGACGCGCGCAAACCCCCGGAGCCACACCCATAAGATAGACAGGGGGGCGATGGGGTATGACGGACTCGCCTACGCATGCGGCCCCACGGCAAGCCGCGTCGCGCCTGCTCCGGCTCGTTCCAGGCTCGGCCTCGCAGGGGGATGTGGAGGAGGGGTCACGACCCCCCCTCCCCACCCCCTGCTCGGCCTTGCCCTAACGCACGAAGTGCGCTTGGTTGACAGGCGCAGTGCGGACATTCTGTTTTTCCATCAAAGGGGACGCGCGCAAACCCCCAGAGCCACACCCCTAAGATAGACTCGACGGCGACGGGGTATGACGGACTCGCCGACGCATGCGGCGCCGCGGCAAGCCGCGTCGCGCCTGCTCCGGCTCGTTCCAGGCTCGGCCGCGCAGGGGGATGTGGAGGGAGGGTCACGACCCCCCCTCCCCCCCCCCCGCCCCGCCCCGCCCCAACGCCCGCGGTGCGCCTGGGTGACAGGCGCAGTGCGGACAATCTGTTTTTTCATCAAAGGGGACGCGCGCAAACCCCCAGAGCCACACCCCTAAGATAGACTCGACGGCGACGGGGTATGACGGACTCGCCGACGCATGCGGCGCCGCGGCAAGCCGCGTCGCGCCTGCTCCGGCTCGTTCCAGGCTCGGCCGCGCAGGGGGATGTGGAGGGGGGTCACGACCCCCCGCCCCCTCCCCACCCCCTGCTCGGCCTTGCCCTAACGCACGAAGTGCGCTTGGTTGACAGGCGCAGTGCGGACATTCTGTTTTTCCATCAAAGGGGACGCGCGCAAACCCCCAGAGCCACACCCCTAAGATAGACAGGGGGGCAACGGGGTATGACGGACTCGCCTATGCATGCGGCGCCGCGGCAAGCCGCGTCGCCGCCTGCTCCATCTCGTTCCAGGCTCGTCCTCGCTGGGGGATGTGGAGGGGGGGGTCATGACCCCCCCTCCCCACCCCCTGCCCGGCCCCGCGCTAACGCATGCAGTGCGCTTGGTTGACAAGCGCAGTGCAGACATTCTGTTTTTCCATCAAAGGGGACGCGCGCAAACCCCCGGAGCCACACCCCTAAGATAGACTCGACGGCGACGGGGTATGACGGACTCACCTACGCATGCGGCGCCGTGGCAAGCCGCGTCGCCGCCTGCTCCGTCGTTCTAGGCTCGGCCTCACAGGGGGATTCGGAGGGGGGGGGGTCACGACCACCCCCCCTCCCCACGCCATGCTCGGCCTCGCGCTAACGCACGCAGTGCGCGTGGTTGACAGGCGCAGTGCGGACATTCTGTTTTTCCATCAAAGGGGACGCGCGCAAACCCCGAGAGCCACACCCCTAAGATAGACAGGGGGCGACGGGGTATGACGGACTCGCCTACGCATGCGGCGGCGTGGCAAGCCGCGTCGCCGCCTGCTCCGGCTCGTTCCATGCTCGGCCTCGCAGGGGGATGTGGAGGGGGGTCACGACCCCCCTCCCCACCCCCTGCTCGGCCTCGCGCTATCGCATGCAGTGCGCTTGGTTGACACGCGCAGTGCGGACATTCTATTTTTCCATCAAAGGGGACGCGCGCAAACCCCCGGAGCCACGCCCCTAAGATAGACAGGGGGGCGACGGGGTATGACGGACTCGCCTACGCATGCGGCGCCGCGGAAAGCCGCGTCGCCGCCTGCTCCGGCTCGTTCTAGGCTCGGCCTCGCAGGGGGATGTGGAGGGGTGGTCACGACCCCCTCCCCACCCCCTCCTCGGCCTCGCGCTAACGCACGCAGTGCGCTTGGTTGACAGGCGGAGTGCGGACATTCTGTTTTTCCATCAAAGGGGAAGCGCGCAAACCCCCGGAGCCACACCCCTAAGATAGACAGGGGGCGACGGGGTATGACGGACTCGCCTACGCATGCGGCGCCGCGGCAAGCAGCGTCGCCGCCTGCTCCGGCTCGTTGCAGGCTCGGCCTCGCAGGGGGATGTGGAGGGGGGTCATGAACCCCATCCCCGACCCCCCTCCCCACCCCCTGCTCGGCCTCGCGCTAACGCATGCAGTGCGCTTGGTTGACAGGCGCAGTGCGGACATTCTGTTTTTCCATCAAAGGGGACGCGCGCAAACCCCCAGAGCCACACCCCTAAGATAGACAGGGGCGACGGGGTGTGACGGACTCGCCTACGCATGCGGCGCCGTGGCAAGCCGCGTCGCCACCTGCTCCGGCTCATTCCAGGCTCGACCTCGCAGGGGGATGTGGAGGGGGGGTCACGAACCCCTCCCCACCCCCTCCCCGGCCTCGCGCTAACGCACGCAGAGCGCTTGGTTGACAGGCGCAGTGCGGACATTTTGTTTTTCCATCAAAGGGGACGCGCGCAAACCCCCAGAGCCACACCCCTAAGATAGACAGGGGCGACGGGGTGTGACGGACTCGCCTACGCATGCGGCGCCGTGGCAAGCCGCGTCGCCACCTGCTCCGGCTCATTCCAGGCTCGACCTCGCAGGGGGATGTGGAGGGGGGGTCACGAACCCCTCCCCACCCCCTCCCCGGCCTCGCGCTAACGCACGCAGAGCGCTTGGTTGACAGGCGCAGTGCGGACATTTTGTTTTTCCATCAAAGGGGACGCGCGCAAACCCCCAGAGCCACACCCCTAAGATAGACAGGGGCGACGGGGTGTGACGGACTCGCCTACGCATGCGGCGCCGTGGCAAGCCGCGTCGCCACCTGCTCCGGCTCATTCCAGGCTCGACCTCGCAGGGGGATGTGGAGGGGGGGTCACGAACCCCTCCCCACCCCCTCCCCGGCCTCGCGCTAACGCACGCAGAGCGCTTGGTTGACAGGCGCAGTGCGGACATTTTGTTTTTCCATCAAAGGGGACGCGCGCAAACCCCCAGAGCCACACCCCTAAGATAGACAGGGGCGACGGGGTGTGACGGACTCGCCTACGCATGCGGCGCCGTGGCAAGCCGCGTCGCCACCTGCTCCGGCTCATTCCAGGCTCGACCTCGCAGGGGGATGTGGAGGGGGGGTCACGAACCCCTCCCCACCCCCTCCCCGGCCTCGCGCTAACGCACGCAGAGCGCTTGGTTGACAGGCGCAGTGCGGACATTTTGTTTTTCCATCAAAGGGGACGCGCGCAAACCCCCAGAGCCACACCCCTAAGATAGACAGGGGCGACGGGGTGTGACGGACTCGCCTACGCATGCGGCGCCGTGGCAAGCCGCGTCGCCACCTGCTCCGGCTCATTCCAGGCTCGACCTCGCAGGGGGATGTGGAGGGGGGGTCACGAACCCCTCCCCACCCCCTCCCCGGCCTCGCGCTAACGCACGCAGAGCGCTTGGTTGACAGGCGCAGTGCGGACATTTTGTTTTTCCATCAAAGGGGACGCGCGCAAACCCCCAGAGCCACACCCCTAAGATAGACAGGGGCGACGGGGTGTGACGGACTCGCCTACGCATGCGGCGCCGTGGCAAGCCGCGTCGCCACCTGCTCCGGCTCATTCCAGGCTCGACCTCGCAGGGGGATGTGGAGGGGGGGTCACGAACCCCTCCCCACCCCCTCCCCGGCCTCGCGCTAACGCACGCAGAGCGCTTGGTTGACAGGCGCAGTGCGGACATTCTGTTTTTCCATCAAAGGGGACGCGCGCAAACCCCCAGAGCCACACCCCTAAGATAGACAGGGGCGACGGGGTATGACGGACTCGCCTACGCTTGCGGCGACGCGGCAAGCCGCGTCGCCGCCTGCTCCGGCTTGTTCCATGCTCGGCATCGCAGGGGGATGTGGAGGGGTGGTCACGAACCCCTCCCCACCCCCTCCTCGGCCTCGCGCTAACACACGCAGTGCGCTTGGTTGACAGGCGCAGTGCGGACATTCTGTTTTTCCATCAAAGGGGACGCGCGCAAACGCCCGGAGCCACACCCCTAAGATAGACAGGGGGGCGACAAGGTATGACGGACTCGCCTACGCATGCGGCGCCGCGGCAAGCCGCGTCGCCGCCTGCTCCGGCTCGTTCTAGGCTAGGCCTCGCAGGGGGATGTGGAGGGGTGGTCACGACCCCCTCCCCACCCCCTCCTCAGCCTCGCGCTAACGCACGCAGTGCGCTTGGTTGACAGGCGCAGTGCGGACATTCTGTTTTTCCATCAAAGGGGACGCGCGCAAACCCCCGAAGCCACACCCCTAAGATAGACAGGGGGCGACGGGGTATGACGGACTCGCCTACGCATGCGGCGCCGCGGCAAGCAGCATCGCCGCCTGCTCCGGCTCGTTCCATGCTCGGCCTCGCAGGGGGATGTGGAGGGGGGTCACGACCCCCCTCCCCACCGCCTGCTTGACCTCGCGCTAACGCACGCAGTGCGCTTGGTTGACAGGCGCAGTGCGGACATTCTGTTTTTCCATCAAAGGGGACGCGCGGAAACCCCTGGAGCCACACCCCTAAGATAGACAATGGGGCGACGGGGTATGACGGACTCACCTACGCATGCGGCGCCGCAGCAAGCCGCGTCGCAGCCTGCTCCGGCTCGTTCCAGGCTCGGCCTCGCAGGGGGATGTGGAAGGGGGTCACGACCCCCCCTCCCCACCCCCTGCTCGGCCTCACGCTAACGCAGGAAGTGCGCTTGGTTGACAGGCGCAGAGCGGACATTCTGTTTTTCCATCAAAGGGGACGCGCGCAAAACCCCGGAGCCACACCCCTAAGATAGACAGGGGGTGACGGGGTATGACGGACTCGCCTACGCATGCGGCGCCGCGGAAAGCCGCGTCGCCGCCTGCTCCGGCTCGTTCTAGGCTCGGCCTCGCAGGGGGATGTGGAGGGGGGGTCACGACCCCCCTCCCCACCCCCTGCTCGGCCTCGCGCTAACGCACGCAGTGCGCTTGGTTGACAGGCGCAGTGCGGACATTCTGTTTTTCCATCAAAGGGGACGCGCGCAAAACCCCGGAGCCACACCCCTAAGATAGACAGGGGGTGACGGGGTATGACGGACTCGCCTACGCATGCGGCGCCGCGGCAAGCTGCGTCGCCGCCTGCTCCGGCTCGTTCCAGGCTCGTCCTCGCAGGGGGATGTGGAGGGGGGGTCACGACCCCCCTCCCCACCCCCTACTCGGCCTCGCGCTAACGCGCGCAGTGCGCTTGGTTGACAGGCGCAGTGCGGACATTTTGTTTTTCCATCAAAGGGGACGCGCGCAAAACCCCGGAGCCACACCCCTAAGATAGACAGGGGCGACGGGGTATGACAGACTCGCCTACGCATGCGGCGCCGCGGCAAGCCGCGTCGCCGCCTGCTTCGGCTCGTTCCAGGCTTGGCCTCGCAACGGGATGTGGAGGGGGGTCACGACCCCCCTCCCCACCCCCTGCTCGGCCTCGCGCTAACGCACGCAGTGCGCTTGGTTGACAGGCGCAGTGCGGACATTTTGTTTTTCCATCAAAGGGGACGCGCGCAAAACCCCGGAGCCACACCCCTAAGATAGACAGGGGCGACGGGGTATGACAGACTCGCCTACGCATGCGGCGCCGCGGCAAGCCGCGTCGCCGCCTGCTTCGGCTCGTTCCAGGCTTGGCCTCGCAACGGGATGTGGAGGGGGGTCACGACCCCCCTCCCCACCCCCTGCTCGGCCTCGCGCTAACGCACGCAGTGCGCTTGGTTGACAGGCGCAGTGCGGACATTCTTTTTTTCCATCAAATGGGACGCGCGCAAACCCCGGGAGCCACACCCCTAAGATAGACAGGGGGCGACAGGGTATGACGGACTCGCCTACGCATGCGGCGCTGTGGCAAGCCGCGTCGCCGCCTGCTGCGGCTCGTTCAAGGCTCGGCCTGGCAGGGGGATGTGGAGGGGGGGTCACGACCCCCCCTCCCCACCCCCTGCCCGGCCTCGCGCTAACGCACGCAGTGCACTTGGTTAAGAGGCGCAGTTTGGACTTTCTATTTTTCCATCAAAGGGGACGCGCGCAAACACTCGGAGCCACACCCCTAAGATAGACAGGGGGCGACGGGGTATGACGGACTCGCCTACGCATGCGGCGCCGCAGCAAGCCGCGTCACCGACTGCTCCGGCTCGTTCTATGCTCGGCCTCGCAAGGGGATGTGGAGCGGGGGTCACGACCCCCCCCCCCTCCCCACCCCCTGCGAGGCCTCGCGCTAACGCATGCAGTGCGCTTGGTTGACAGGTGCAGTGCGGACATTCTGTTTTTCCATCAAATGGGACGCGCGCAATCCCCCGGAGCCACGCCCCTAAGATAGACAGGGGGCGACGGGGTATGATAGACTCGCCTACGCATGCGGCGCCGCGGCAAGCTGCGTCGCCACCTGCTCCGGCTCCTTCCAGGATCGGCCTCGCAGGGGGATGTGGTGGGGGGTCACGACCCCCCCCCCCTCCCCACCCCTTGCTCGGCCTCGCGCTAACGCACGCAGTGCGCTTGGTTTACAGGCGCAGTGCGTACATTCTGTTTTTCCATCAAAGGGGACGCGCGCAAACCCCCGGAGCCACACCCCTTAGATAGACAGGGGCGACGGATTATGACGGACTCGCCTACGCATGCGGCCCCGCGGCAAGCTGCGTAGCCGCCTGCTCCGGCTCGTTCCAGGCTCGGCCTCGCAGGGGGATGTGGAGGGGGGTCACGACCCCC
This sequence comes from Aegilops sharonensis, assembly GCA_904067115.1. NCBI lineage: Eukaryota > Viridiplantae > Streptophyta > Magnoliopsida > Poales > Poaceae > Aegilops > Aegilops sharonensis. The sequence continues at coordinate 23,508,077 of LR880966.1, read as the reverse complement.
CTCCCCACCCCCTGCCGGGCCTCGCACTAACGCACGCAGTGCGCTTGGTTAACAGGCGCAGTTCGGACATTCTGTTTTTCCATCAAAGGGGACACACGCAAACACTCGAAGCCACACCCCTAAGATAGACAGGGGGCGACGGGGTATGACTGACTCGCCTACGCATGCGGCGCCGCAGCAAGCCGCGTCGCCGCCTCCTCCGGCTCGTTCCATGCTCGGCCTCGCGCTAACGCATGCAGTGCGCTTGGTTGACAGGCGCAGTGCGGACATTCTGTTTTTCCATCAAAGGGGACGCGCGGAAACCCCTGGAGCCACACCCCTAAGATAGACAAGGGGGCGACGGGGTATGACGGACTCACCTACGCATGCGGCGCCGCGGCAAGCCGCGTCGCAGCCTGCTCCGGCTCGTTCCAGGCTCGGCCTCGCAGGGGGATGTGGAAGGGGGTCACGACCCCCCCTCCCCACCCCCTGCTCGGCCTCACGCTAACGCAGGAAGTGCGCTTGGTTGACAGGCGCAGAGCGGACATTCTGTTTTTCCATCAAAGGGGACGCGCGCAAAACCCCGGAGCCACACCCCTAAGATAGACAGGGGGTGACGGGGTATGACGGACTCGCCTACGCATGCGGCGCCGCGGCAAGCTGCGTCGCCGCCTGCTCCGGCTCGTTCCAGGCTCGTCCTCGCAGGGGGATGTGGAGGGGGGGTCACGACCCCCCTCCCCACCCCCTACTCGGCCTCGCGCTAACGCGTGCAGTGCGCTTGGTTGACAGGCGCAGTGCGGACATTTTGTTTTTCCATCAAAGGGGACGCGCGCAAAACCCCGGAGCCACACCCCTAAGATAGACAGGGGCGACGGGGTATGACAGACTCGCCTACGCATGCGGCGCCGCGGCAAGCCGCGTCGCCGCCTGCTTCGGCTCGTTCCAGGCTTGGCCTCGCAACGGGATGTGGAGGGGGGTCACGACCCCCCTCCCCACCCCCTGCTCGGCCTCGCGCTAACGCACGCAGTGCGCTTGGTTGACAGGCGCAGTGCGGACATTCTTTTTTTCCATCAAATGGGACGCGCGCAAACCCCGGGAGCCACACCCCTAAGATAGACAGGGGGCGACTGGGTATGACGGACTCGCCTACGCATGCGGCGCTGTGGCAAGCCGCGTCGCCGCCTGCTGCGGCTCGTTCAAGGCTCGGCCTGGCAGGGGGATGTGGAGGGGGGGTCACGACCCCCCCTCCCACCCCCTGCCCGGCCTCGCGCTAACGCACGCAGTGCACTTGGTTAAGAGGCGCAGTTTGGACTTTCTATTTTTCCATCAAAGGGGACGCGCGCAAACACTCGGAGCCACACCCCTAAGATAGACAGGGGGCGACTGGGTATGACGGACTCGCCTACGCATGCGGCGCCGCAGCAAGCCGCGTCACCGCCTGCTCCGGCTCGTTCTATGCTCGGCCTCGCAGGGGGATGTGGAGCGGGGGTCACGACCCCCCCCCTCCCCACCCCCTGCGAGGCCTCGCGCTAACGCATGCAGTGCGCTTGGTTGACAGGTGCAGTGCGGACATTCTGTTTTTCCATCAAATGGGACGCGCGCAATCCCCCGGAGCCACGCCCCTAAGATAGACTGGGGGCGACGGGGTATGATAGACTCGCCTACGCATGCGGCGCCGCGGCAAGCTGCGTCGCCACCTGCTCCGGCTCCTTCCAGGATCGGCCTCGCAGGGGGATGTGGTGGGGGGTCACGACCCCCCCCCCCTCCCCACCCCTTGCTCGGCCTCGCGCTAACGCATGCAGTGCGCTTGGTTTACAGGCGCAGTGCGTACATTCTGTTTTTCCATCAAAGGGGACGCGCGCAAACCCCCGGAGCCACACCCCTTAGATAGACAGGGGCGACGGATTATGACGGACTCGCCTACGCATGCGGCGCCGCGGCAAGCTGCGTAGCCGCCTGCTCCGGCTCGTTCCAGGCTCGGCCTCGCAGGGGGATGTGGAGGGGGGGTCACGACCCCCCTCCCCACCCCCTGCCGGGCCTCGCACTAACGCACGCAGTGCGCTTGGTTAACAGGCGCAGTTCGGACATTCTGTTTTTCCATCAAAGGGGACACACGCAAACACTCGAAGCCACACCCCTAAGATAGACAGGGGGCGACGGGGTATGACTGACTCGCCTACGCATGCGGCGCCGCAGCAAGCCGCGTCGCCGCCTCCTCCGGCTCGTTCCATGCTCGGCCTCGCGCTAACGCATGCAGTGCGCTTGGTTGACAGGCGCAGTGCGGACATTCTGTTTTTCCATCAAAGGGGACGCGCGCAAACCCCCGGAGCCACACCCCTAAGATAGACAGGGGGCGACGGGGTATGACGGACTCACCTACGCATGCGGCGCCGCGGCAAGCCGCGTCGCCGCCTGCTCCGGCTCGTTCCAGGCTCGGCCTCGCAGGGGGATATGGAGGGTGGTGACGACTCCCCCCCCCCCTCCACACCCCCTGCTCGGCCTCGCGCCAACGCATGCAGTGCGCTAGGTTGACAGGCACAGTGCGGACATTCTGTTTTTCAATCAAAGGGGACGCGCGCAAACCCCCGGAGCCACACCCCTAAGATAGACAGGGGGCGACTGGGTATGACGGACTCGCCTACGCATGCGGCGCCGCAGCAAGCCGCGTCGCCGCCTGCTCCGGCTCGTTCCAGGCTCGGCCTCGCAGGGGGATGTGGAGGGGGGGTCACGCCCCCCCTCCCCACCCCCTGCTCGGCCTCGCGCTAACGCACGCAGTGCACTTGGTTGACAGGCGCAGTGCGGACATTCTGTTTTTCCATCAAAGGGGACGCGCGCAAACCCCCGGAGCCACACCCCTAAGATAGACAGGGGGCGACTGGGTATGACGGACTCGCCTACGCATGCGGCGCCGCAGCAAGCCGCGTCGCCGCCTGCTCCGGCTCGTTCCAGGCTCGGCCTCGCAGGGGGATATGGAGGGTGGTGACGACTCCCCCCCCCCCTCCACACCCCCTGCTCGGCCTCGCGCCAACGCATGCAGTGCGCTAGGTTGACAGGCACAGTGCGGACATTCTGTTTTTCAATCAAAGGGGACGCGCGCAAACCACCGGAGCCACACCCCTAAGATAGATAGGGGGGCGACGGGGTATGACGGACTCGCCTACTGATACGTCTCCAACGTATCTATAATTTTTTATTGCTCCATGCTACTTTATCTACTGTTTTAGGCAATATTGGGCTTTATTATCCACTTTTATATTATTTTTGGGACTAACCTATTAACCGGAGGCCCAGCCCAGATTTGCTGTTTTATGCCTATTTCAGTGTTTCGAGGAAAAGGAATATCAGACGTAGTCAAAACGGAACGAAATCAACTGGAGAAGTTATTTTTGGAAGGAAACCCACCTGATGGACTTCGACCCCACGTCAGAAGATACGGGAGGTGCTCACAAGGGTGGGGGCGCTTTTTGGGGCACTCTTTGAAGTACTTTTATGTTGGTTGGATAAATCTGAGATTCTGTGATGCATATCGTATAATCATGCCCACGGATACTTGAGGTGACAATGGAGTATTTAGGGGACATTAGGGTTTTGGTTGATTTGTGTCTTAAGGTGTTATTCTAGTACAAAATCTTTTATAGATTGATCCGAAAGAATAACTTTGTGGTGGTTTCGTACCCGACCATAATCTCTACGTTTGTTCTCCGCTATTAGTGTCTTTGGAGTGACTCTTTTTTGCATGTTGAGGGATTTTCATATGTTCTATCTATGTTATTACTGTTGAGAGAACTTGCACTAGTGAAAGTATGAACCCTAGGCCTTGTTTCCTATCATTGCAATACCGTTTACGCTCACGTTTATCACTTGTTACCTTGCTGTTTTTATATTTTCAGATTACAATTACCTTTATCTACCATCCATATTGCACTTGTATCACCATCTCTTCGCCGAACTAGTGCACCTATATAATTTACCATTGTATCGAGTGTGTTGGGGACATAAGAGACTCTTTGTTATTTGGTTGCAGGGTTGCTTGAGAGAGACCATCTTCATCCTACGCCTCTCGCGGATTGATAAACCTTAGGTCATCCACTTGAGGGAAATTTGCTACTGTCCTACAAACATGTGCACTTGCAGGCCCAACAACATCTACAAGAAGAAGGTTCTGTAGTAGACATCAAGCTCTTTTCTGGCGCCGTTGCCGGGGAGGCTAGGTAAGTGAAGGTATATCTTTAGATCTTGCAATCAAATCTTTTTGTTTCTTGTTTTAGCACTAGTCTAGTTTATAAAAGAAAACTAAAAATAATGGAATTGAGTTTGTCTCATACGCTTCATCTTTTTAATATCTTTCGTGAGTATGATGGAAAATAAAATTGTGCCAAAGTGCTAGAAGAAGAATCATTAAAATATTTGGCACTAAATACTTGAATGATGAGCATGATTGCAATGTTGTTAGTATGAATTCCTTGAATATCCATGATGCTAATGATATGCAAAGCCACAAGCTTGGGGAAGCTATGTTTGATGAAGATGATATTTTTTGTCCCCCAAGCATTGATGAGCAAATTTACTATGATGAAAGCATGCCTCCTATCTATGATAATTATTGTGATGACATGTATGCTTTGAAGAATAATGATAACCATGAAACTTGTCATCTTTATCTTAATTTTCAATCACATGATAGTTATTTTGTTGAGTTTGCTCCCACTATTATTCATGAGAAGAATTTTGCTTATGTGGAGAGTAGTAAAAATTCTATGCAAGTAGATCATGAAAAGAATGCTTTAGGTGCTTGTTATATTGTTTAATTCATTAATGATGCTACTTAAAATTATTATGAGGGAGGAACATATGCTTGTAGGAATTGCAATAATATCAAGTTTCCTCTCTATGTGCTTAAAGTTTTGAAGTTATGCTTGTTTTACCTTCCTATGCAAGATGATTCTTGTTCCCATAAGTTGTTTGCTCACAAAATCCCTATGCATAGGAAGTGGGTTAGACTTAAATGTGCTAGTCATATTCTTCATGATGCTCCCTTTATGTTTCAATTCCCATCTTTTATGTGAGCATCATTGAAATCATCATGCCTAGCTAGGGGCGTTAAACGATAGCGCTTGTTGGGAGGCAACCCAATTTTATTTTATTTTCTTGATTTTTGGTTCTGTTTAGGAACAAATAATCAATCTAGCCTCTGGTTAGATGTGTTTTCAAGTTTTAATTAGTGTTTGTGCCAAGTCGAACCTTTGGGAAGACTTGCGTAAAGTCTTTATGATCATGATGTAAAAAACAGAAACTTTAGCGCTCACGAGATTAGCTTCAACTTTTTACTGCGAGTGCTATTTAGTTGATTATTTTTGCGGATGATTACTAGACAAATTCCTCAGGTTCACCAATTTATTTTAGAATTTTTGGAGTTCCAGAAGTTTGTGTTAGTTACAGATTACTACAGACTGTTCTGTTTTTGACAGATTCTGTTTTTCGTGTGTTGTTTGCTTATTTTGATAAATCTATGGCTAGTAAAATAGTTTATAAAACATAGAGAAGTTGGAATACAGTAGGTATAACACCAATATAAATAAAGAATGTGTTTATTACAGTACCTTGAAGTGGTGTTTTGTTTTCATTCGCTAACGGAGCTCACGAGTTTTCTGTTAAGTTTTTTGTTGTGAAGTTTTCAAGTTTTGGGTAAAGTTTCGATGGACTATGGAATAATGAGTGGCAAGAGCCTAAGATTGGGGACGCCCAAGTCACTCCAAGTTAATATTCAAGGATAACCAAGAGCCTAAGCTTGGGGATGCCCCGGATGGCATCCCCTCTTTCGTCTTCGTTCATCGGTAACTTTACTTGGAGCTATATTTTTATTCACCACATGATACGTGTTTTGCTTGGAGCGTCATTTTCTCTTGTTAGTTTTTTCTTTCTGTTATTTAGATTAGTGTTTTGCATCTCTAGTTTCAATAAAAAAAGGTCAAGGATAGCCTTTGCCATGCTTATTTTGCAAGTATGCATCTTGCTGTTTGAAAACAGAAAGTTTACCGCTGTTACAAAAATTCCTTAGAAAAGTCAGAGAATGATATAATGATGAAACCTTTTGCATATTGAGCTCTGATAAATTTATTACAGTGGGAAGTTTAGTTCATAATTTTTGGAGTCAGGGAAGTATTGATAATCTTGCATTCTTTACAGACTATACTGTTTTAACACATTGCTGTTATGTTTGCATTGTTTGCATATGTTTGCTTGTTTAATGATTCTATTTGAGGATAGGAGTGATAAATATGCAGATGCATTTAGTATGCAATGTGGAATAATAATGTTAGTGATTTGTTACAGTAGAAAATGATAAGGTTTTGCATTGGTTTATACTAACCTATCTCACGAGTTCTTGTTGAGTTTGTTGTGAATGAAGCTTTTGATAAAAAGAGAAACCATGAGATGAGAGGAATTAAGGAGACACAAAAGTTCAAGCTTGGGGATTCCCAAGGCACCCCAAGATAATATTTCAAGAAGTCTCAAGCATCTAAGCTTGGGGATGCCCCCGTTGGCATCCCACCTTTCTTCAACAACTATCGGTTAGTATCGGTTGAACCTAAGTTTTTGCTTCTTCACTTGAGTTGTGCTATCCTTGCAATCTAGTTTTATTTAGATTTTATTGCTGTTTTAATAAAGTATCAAGATCTGAAATTATTAAATGGGAAAGTCTTCACATGGTTACATAATTATTCGCCTACTCATTGATCTTCACTTATATCTTTTGGAGTAGTTTGTTATTGCTCTAGTACTTCACTTATATCCTTTAGAGCATGGTGGTAGTTTTATTTTGAAGAAATAGATGAACTCTCATGCTTCACTTAGATTATTTTGAGAGTCATTAATAGCATGGTAATTTTCTTAATATAAATATACTTGGTATTCAAGATATGTGACACTTTCTTTTGAGTGTGTTGAATATTAAGAAAAGTTTGATGCTTGATAATTGTTTTGAGATATGGAGGTGATAATATCAAAGTCGTGCTAGTTGAGTAGTTGTGAATTTGAGAAATACTTGTGTTGAAGTTAGCAAGTCCCGTTGCATGCACGTATGCTTAAAGTTGTGTAACAAATTTGAAACATGAAGTTTACCTGGCTTGTGCATCCTTATGAGTGGCGGTCGGGGATGAGCGATGGTCTTTTCCTACCAATCTATCCCCCTAGGAGCATGCGCGTAGTACTTGGTTTTTGATGACTTCTAAATTTTTGCAATAAGTATATGAGTTCTTTTGACTAATGTTGAGTCCATGGATTATACGCACTTTTACCTTTCCGCCTTTGCTAGCGTCTTCGGTACCGTGCATTGCCCTTTATCACCTTGAGAGTTGGTGCAAACTTCGCCGGTGCATCCAAACCCCGTGATATGATACGCTCTATCACACATAAACCTCCTTATATCTTCCTCAAAACAGCCACCATAGCTACCTATTATGGCATTTCCATAGCCATTCCGAGATATATTGCCATGCAACTTTCCACCATTCCGTTCATCATCATCATGACATACTTTACTTTTGTCATATTGCCATTGCATGATCATGTAGTTGACATCGTATTTGTGGCAAAGCCACCATGCATTATTTTCTATACATGTCACTCTTGATTCATCGCACCATCCCAGTACACCGCCGGAGGCATTCATATAGAGTCATACCTTGTTCTAGTTTCGAGTTGTAATCCTTATGTTGTAATCAATAGAAGTGTGATGATCATCATTATTAGAGCATTGCCCAAAAAGAGGGAGAAAGGCCAAAAAAAGAGAAGGCCCAAAGAAAAGAAAAAAAAAGGAAAAAAGGGGCAATGCCACTATCTCTTTTTCCACACTTGTGCTTCAAAGTAGCACCTTGTTCTTCATGTAGTGAGTCCCATTTATTGTGCTTCAAAGTAGCACCTTGTTCTTCATGTAGTGAGTCTCATATATTGTGCTTCAAAGTAGCACCATGTTTTTCATATAGTGAGTCTCATAAGTTGTCTTTTTCATACTAGTGGGAATTTTTCATTATAGAACTTGGCTTGTATATTCCTACGATGGGCTTCCTCAAATGCCCTAGGTCTTCATGAGCAAGCAAGTTGGATGCACACCCACTAGTTTTCTTTTGTTGAGCATTCATAGCCCTAGTGCATCCGTTGCATGGCAATCCCTACTCCTCATGTTGACATCAATTGATGGTCATCTCCATAGCCCGTTGATTATCCTCGTCAATGTGAGTCTTTCTTTTTTTTTCTTCACACCCATAATCATATTCTGTTCCACCCATAGTGCTATATCCATGGCTCACGCTCATGTATTGCGTGAATGTTGAAAAAGTTTGAGATTATTTGAGTATGAAACAATTGCTTGGCTTGTCATCGGGGGTATATAAATTGGGAACATCTTTGTGTGACGAAAATGAAGCATGGCCTAACTATATGATTTTGTAGGGATGAACTTTCTTTTGCCATGCTATTTTGAGAAGACATGATTACTTTGATTAGTATGCTTGAAGTATTATTATTTTTATGTCAATATGAACTTTTGTCTTGAATCTTTCGGATCTGAATATTCATATCACATGCAAGAAGAATTACATTGAAATTATGCCAAAGTATCACTCCGCATCAAAAATTCTTTTTTTTATCATTTACCTACTCAAGGACGAGCATGAATTAAGCTTGGGGATGCTTGATACGTCTCCAACGTATCAATAATTTTTGATTGCTCCATGCTACTTTATCTACAGTTTTAGGCAATATTAGGCTTTATTATCCACTTTTATATTATTTTTGGTACTAAGCTATTAACCGGAGGCCCAGCCCAGATTTGTTGTTTTATGCCTATTTCAGTGTTTCGAGGAAAAGGAATATCAGACGGAGTCAAAACGGAACGAAATCAACTAGAGAAGTTATTTTTGGAAGGAAACCCACCTAATGGACTTGGACCCCACGTCAAAAGATACGGGAGGTGCTCACGAGGGTGGGGGCGCGCCCTCCCCCCTGGGCGCTTCCCCCTGCCTCGTGGGGCCCCTGTAGCTCCATCGATGTTCTCCTTTCACCGATATATACCTACATACCCTAAAACTTCTAGAACAAAAGATAGATGGATCCCTTTCCGGTACCCTGCAGGAGGGGGGATCCATCTCCGATGGCCATCTTCATCATCCCGGCGCTATCCATGACGAGGAGGGAGTAGTTCACCCTCGGGGCTGAGGGTATGTACCAGTAGCTATGTGTTTGATCTCTCTCTCTCTCTCTCTCTTGTTCTCTCTCGTGTTCTTCTATGGCACGATCTTGATGCATCCCGAGCTTTGCTATTATAGTTGGATCTTATAATGTTTCTCCCCCTCTACTCTCTTGTGATGAATTGAGTTTCCCCTTTGAAGTTATCTTATCGGATTGACTCTTTTATGAACACTTGATGTATGTCTTGCCGTGATTATCTGTGGTGACAATGGGATATCGTGTGCCACTTGATGTATGTTTTTGTCATCAACTTGCGGGTTTCGTGACATTGGGAACCTATGCATAGGGGTTGGCACACGTTCTTGACTCTCCGGTAGAAACTTTGGGGCACTCTTTGAAGTAATGTTGGTTGGATAAATCTGAGATTGTGTGATGCATATCGTATAATCATGCCCACGGATACTTGAGGTGACAATGGAGTATCTTGGTGACATTAGGGTTTTGGTTGATTTGTGTCTTAAGCTGTTATTCTAGTATGAACTCTTTTATAGATTGATCTGAAAGAATAACTTTGTGGTGGTTTCGTACCCAACCATAATCTCTACGTTTGTTCTCCGCTATTAGTGTCTTTGGAGTGACTCTTTGTTGCATGTTGAGGGATGGTCATACACTAGTAGAAAAAGGGCCTATAGTCCCGGTTGGTGAGGGCCTTTAGTCCCGATTCATGAACCGGGAATAAAGGGTCGGTACTAATGCCCTGACCCTTTAGTCCCGGTTCAATCCAGAACCGGGACAGATGGGCCTCCACGTGGCCTGT
>LR880966.1:23465310-23477555 GCA_904067115.1 Aegilops sharonensis | reverse complement strand
CTCCGGCTCGTTCCAGGCTCGGCCTCGCAGGGGGATGTGGAGGGGGGGGGGGGTCACGACACCCCCTCCCCGCCCCCTGCTCGGCCTCGCGCTAATGCACGCAGTTCGCTTTGTTGAAAGGCGCATTGCGGACATTTTGTTTTTTCATCAAAGGGGACGCGCGCAAACACCCGGAGCCACACCCCTAAGGTAGACAGGGGGCGACGGGGTATGACGGACTCGCCTACGCATGCGGCGCCGCGGCAAGCCGTGTCGCTGCCTGTTCCGGCTCGTTCCAGGCTCGGCCTCGCAGGGGGATGTGGAGGGGGGGTCATGACCCCCCTCCCCACCCCCTGCTCTGCATCTTGATGACGCACGCAGTGCGTACAAGAGCAATACAAAAATATATACAAAACTAAAAAAATTAGGGGGGGACCCAACCCCCCACCCCATGTACCTTAACGTACAAACAATAAAAAAACAACTACAAAACGCAACTATAGGCAAAAAGAAATGCGTTTTTGTTTTGGCAAAAAAAGCAGTTTGGTATCATAAAGCAATGCAGCTTCAGCATGCACACACGTGTAGCACTTTGCTTGAAAGATAAAAAAATGCAGTGCTCTTATATTGGACAAAGAAGTTCGGCTTCAAATCGAACACATACCATACATATAAGCGTCACAAAATGCCAGTTCGCATAGACCATGGTCGTCAATAAAAATAAAAATTATACACTTATATATATTGTATGAGTTATTGATATAAAATACACATACATATACAAATTCATCCACATGCACTGCTGCATAAAAGAACAAGAAAAAACACAACGACAGAAATAAAGTCTTTTTCATACATTATCTACCTTAGTCAGCACACACAAACACAACATCAAACCCTAGCTATTGTCCACGCACAGCCTTTTGCACCCAGTAGAAAACAGTGCCCCAAATGACTGTTACTGCGTCTGCAACTGCGTCTGCGATTGTGACAGGGAAGTGAGCCCGAGGTCCGCAATCAGTTCGCGTAGCTCAAGCGGCATGTCTTCATAACACAACATGTTCAAAGGATTGAACAGCAGCTGGAACATGTACTCCGCCTTCCAATCTTCAGCAACAGGCTGAAAAAGGAAAAAAAGGGAGACAAGAGATTAAAAAAAAGGTTGTCATAAAGAACAAAAAAGTGAAAAGAAAACAGAGAAGCTGTTACGTCGGATTTCAAAATTTTCTCAACTAGACGTTGGCCGTCATACAACTGCGTCATCCTCAGAACATAGATTCCGCACTCATTTGCTCCCTGCGCTGGCACGACCGGGTAAGATGGCTTCTCTGCCAATTTAACCCAGTCAGGGTGGTTCCTCGATTTATACATTTTTTCACCATAAATCGCCTTCAGCAGCTGAGTCATCCTCCTCATCTGGAAAAAAAAGCAGCACAAGGTAAGAATAACACACATCACTTATCAAAGTTGATATTCAAACGAACAAAAAAAGTTGTTCTCAAACGTCTAAACAATCCCTCTTTTAAGTGCACGTGAGAAAAATGCAGTTCTGTCGCGCATATGTGGAAGTGCACTACATAAACAATTGCAGGTTATGAAAAAAATTCAGTAGGAGGAACACAAAAAAAGCTTTACGCTTGGCAAAGAAAAAATAACATACCACTTCAGTGCAATCTGCGTGGTAGTCAGTCCTGCGCCACCTTGTCGTGACATCAGGATGGCCAGTGTACTTCCTACTGTCATGGATATCAAGGGTCTGGCGATGTTGGTTCATCGTGTATAAGGAATAATGACCATCCTTGAATCGCGGCATCATAATCTGTTCGCATAAAAAAATGAAATGAAAAGTTCTTTCGACACGTACCACCAGGACCACTGTTCCAAAAAAACTATAAAAAGAAATGCAACAAACCAGGAAAAATAAATGACAAAAAACAATGAACTTACCAGTTTTGCATCCAACAGGTTTGCGCCGTCACTCACAAAAAATTTGAACTGGTTAACTGCATCTTCTAAAACAAACGAGCTATGCACAACTGGCAACACAGGATTTCCGTCATTATCTCTCGCCAGAGAGATTTCCATTTGAAGAACGTACTACACACAAAAAAGAACAAAAAAAGGACATGAAAAAAAGAATAAACAATGCAAGCAGGCATGGACATGAAAAAGCCAGTGCAGTAGGAAAGAATGACAGCAAACGTTTACCGTGATAAATAAAGGTGAAAGTAGCACACGTTCACCGGATTGATAAGCTAAACCCAATTCAGGGTCTTGCTTCCAGTACTTGATGACAAAATCCATGATATACGAATCCATTAAAGCTCCTTTGCCAAATGTACCATAGATATAGTCGATATTGTAAGTATCGACATCACCAAAAGGACCATGCACCATAAAGAACGCGTTCCTGCAGTAAACATACACAGATGGGATCAATAAAATTAGAATTAAAATCAAAACACACATAAAGCATGAAAGGGCACACACATCACATAAAACTTACCCGCGGTATTTGGTTATAAAATATTTGCTGAGAACAAGATCCTTTATTTTAATCGTCTCATCAATATATCTGAACCTCGGAGGCTTCAATTTCTCTATAGAGCATCTCAACTTAAAAGCCCTCTCACCTGCCCTCTTGTTCGAAAATACTTCAACCTCATCCAAAGGAGGACGATTAATTGCTGCACTCCTAGTCCTAGTGATACGTGCAGACGGTGTAACAAAATCATCATCATCAACATCATATACATCGTGTGGAGAGCTAGGTCGAGAGACACTTCCACAAATCAGGTCCAGACGCCACATTTGTGTTCAAACCAGAAATATATGGAGAGATTTCAATGACACAATCCTCCATAACCACATCAGAACCCTGGGACTCAAACAGTGACGTACAGTCTTCATGAAGCCCCCCGTCAAAACCTAAAAACATGCAGAAAAAACATGGAAGCACTCAGTACAAAACACAAAAACCAAAAACATTGTATAGAGAAAAAATAGAATGCAGCCCACTCTTGTATACATCAATGCAGTCCACTTCTCTACAGCAATGCAGCCAACACTTCTCTACAGCAATGCAGCCCACACTTGTATACAGCAATGCAGCCCACTTCTCTACAGCAATGCAGCACACTTCTCTACATCAATGCAGCCCACACTTGTATACAGCAATGCAGCTCACATATAAAGAACAATGCAGCTGACTTATCTACAGCAATGCAGCCCACACTTGTATACAACAATGCCGCCCACATATAAAGAACAATGCAAACCCACTTCTCTACAACAATGCAGCCTACACTAATGCAGCCCACATATAAAGAACAATGCAGCCCACTTCTCTACAGCAATGCAGCCCACACTTGTATACAGCAATGTAGCCCACATATAAAGAACAATGCAGCTCACTTGCCCATAAATAGGCGGAACCAAGCAGTAGACAAAAATAAAATAAAGCAAGGATAAAGAAGTTCAATAAAACAACCTTTGTCTGCAAAAACTAGAAGTGATGTTAAATCAAGGCAACACTTCCTCGATGTTAGCCAGCTATAGAGCATGGCCTTTCTGATGTAGCCAATGTGCTCCACCCCAAACTTAGCAACTCGAACACCATCCCATGTCTGCAAGAATTGAAACATATAGAATCCACAATCATGCCTGCAATAAAAAGAATAAAAAACATCAGTTTCACAAAAATGAAGTGAAAAAAAACTTGAACAGTATGACACAGAAGGGCTGTAAAGAACGCACCCATTTGGCTGCAATGGGACAATGACATGTTTGAACACAAATCCATCAAGTGTGGGAGGATTTAGCGCCTCATCAGAACTCAAGCTACCTTCTTTCCATGCACGCTTGATATTTTTATCCATCCTCCTAAAAACCCTGACCGCATCAGGGCTGCCAGGTTTGTTAAGCGAGTCAAGAAATTCAAACCACCTTTCTTTCACATTTAACGCAAGTACACAATAATGACCAACACCATCCCTCGTATCTGGCGGATCAAAAGTTGCAAAAAGGACCTGCTGGAAGCATGAAAAAATAAATAAAATTATTATAAGAAGAAACAAAACGCTATAAAAACAAAACAGACAAAATATAGTTTTCGACACATAAACACGTCTGTCAACATATCCTTTTTATCAGCACGCTCCTCGGCTTTTGAAGAGAACATCATTTTAACACTCCCGCCTACAGTACCACCATTCCAAATATTTGTCTGCCGAAACAAAACCAAAAATCAAATAAGCAAAACAGGCCGTCGCACGAAATCAGAAAAGAAAATCAAAAAATAAAAAAAAATTCTGCATTCTTACACAAATATGGTATGGGACAACCATTGTCGGAGATCCCTTAAACTTATCTACCATCAAAGAAACCCCAAGATCTACAAGCCTTGTAGTGAGCATCCCTTTATCCCAAAAGTATTGACCAACTTTGCCAATGCTAATATCACCCATCTCAGTTTTAAATGCAATCATGTCCCTGAATTTTTCATGAAAAACTCAAACATAAGATAATAAAAAAAAACAAAAAAGGGGTAAATACAAAAATTAGATAATACATATGAATAAAACAATTTCTAAAAAACCATACTTCTTCTTCTTGTCCTTCCGAGCCCTTGTAACATCAGCGTACAACTCATTGTATCTTTTCAGAAGAGCTGGATCAATGCTCGACGGTGTCACAACAGGAAGTTCATCATCTGTAATAAAAAAGATGAAGTTCACTTATCCAAACAATGAAGTTTAAATATTAAGATAAGGGAATTCTGCTAGCTATTTTGAAAATCATAGACAAAAGATCAAAGTTGCACTTATCATTAAACATCTAATACAGATACCATAGTAAATAAACAATATGAATGAGAAAAACATCAAACTGCACTGTTAAAAAAAACTCTTGCCTTCAGTGGCAGAGTCTTCAGGCTGCTGTTCTTTAGAGCTGAGCAAAATATTTTCTTGCATAGGTTGCGACGAATCCACCACAACCTCACTGGACTTTCCTTCTGCAGCAACAATAGCATTCTCTCGATTTACAACAGTCTGGTCAACAGCAGCGTCCTTAGATACTTCAACTACATGAGGCTCCACTCTCGATACTTCCGGAACATCATTGGTCACCAGACAGACAGGGGAAGCAACAACACTAACAGCAGGGGTAACATTCTCCAGTGGCTTTTCAAAGCCAACATCAGAATCTTCATGCCGACTGGTGGAAACAACATCATGGGATCCTTGAGCTACAGAAGAATCTGCACACTCAACGGCAATCGATACAGAAGCATCAACACTACCACGGCCATCAACAACACAACTGCCCTGATTCAGATCAACATGGACTTCCACGTTTTGTTCTCCAACCTGTGGAAAGTTTAAAAAACACACAGTAACACAAAAATGAGAATGGGGATAACTAACACAACAACAAACAACACACTTATGTCAAAAGACTGCTGGCAACATACACATAACAACTACAGTCCACATATGCAAAACAACACCAACACACGTGTGTCAAACACAACTACAACTGCAACCCACGTATACATAAAAAAAGAACTACAGTTCGCTTTGACAAACGCTGTAGTTCAGTTATGTTAAATACTGAAGCTCACGTATGTAAATCAGTATGGGTCGCGCATGCCAAAAGAACTGCAGTTCACTTCTGTCAAACTGTGAAGATCACACATGTAAAACTATTGCAGCTAACATACGTAAATGAAAATGCATATGGATGAACATAACAGCGTACATCAAGTTTATAACAGACAACAAAAACTTCAACTATGCACAACCAGTACACACTTCACAACAGAGAAGTACAAAAAAGGGGAAGCAAACAAATGCAAGTTCAAAGAAAAAGGGAAGCATGGCAGAAAATACATGGCAGGAGTATTTATACATGACCAACTCTATCGTCTCTAGTTCCATCGACACCAGAAGATTCCACTCCAGCCTATAACAAAAAAAAATAGTGAGGAGCAGTCAACATAATACACAAAAAAGAGGTTCAAAGCCACAAAAAACCTAGAACATACATTATCAGCGCCAACGCTAGCGTCCTAACGGATCATTTCGTCCACAATATGCCCAGCATCCTTCTCATACCGACCGCATTTATCTTCCTATGGATGTCTCAATTGAGCATACGAAGAACGAACATTTGTCACTGCAATCTTCAGGCTTTCAATCACACCACAATCAAAATTGTGAGCAGCAACAATATCTTCATCTCATGGGCCATGGCCAACAGGGAAAAAACCAGCAACTGTCCTCAACCTATCACCAGAGGTTCGCAAATCTTCAGTCAGCTTCAAATCCTTCAGAAGAAGCACATCAATCTCCTCATGTTTTTTGCCGCCAACAAATGTCTGTTTATAATAGCTTGTATTATCAAACATTTGTCAAGGCATGAAACCATGAGTATGCGCCACCTCATCATCACAGGCAGGAAGCTGACTACTGATAGGCTCATAAAACCTAGCATGAGTGCTAGGCCCCGCATCAGAGCTGCCGTGTACAACTGCAACAGGACGGTTGTACACAATATCACCTGACGCCTTCCACTGCAAAAAAAGACAACACGCAAAGAGAAGTACACATGTGAGTACTAGAAAAGTTCACATTTATA
The DNA here is from genome assembly GCA_904067115.1 of Aegilops sharonensis. Lineage (NCBI taxonomy): Eukaryota > Viridiplantae > Streptophyta > Magnoliopsida > Poales > Poaceae > Aegilops > Aegilops sharonensis. The sequence continues at coordinate 23,470,937 of LR880966.1, read as the reverse complement.
ATTGCTGCACATTTTTTTAAAAATCTGATATTAAAAAATCAGGTGCACTAACCGGCAGCTTCCCAAATTTGTAACATTCCAAGTAAATCTTTCCCTTCACAAGCACATCCTCATTATACAACTTCAGCAGGTCCTTGGTCATCAGGTATGACGCGCGTGGCATCAACGTGTGCATGACTGAAAATTTGCGAAGCTTCAAGCAGTCAAGATACATAATCAGGTGGACAATGGCACAACCCTCTGCACAATTCTGCTTGCTGCCTTCTGATTACCACCTAACCACAACTGCCTTCAACTCATCAACAACAAGCTGACAAAAGTCCATCTGACCCATAGCCGCATAATCCATATTCTCTACCACCGCAGCAACTCTACCCAAACGAACTGCAGGCCCCGGGCACAGCAAATTCTGGTAAGGTATCAGGAAGAACACCTTCACAGCAATGTCAACACTCACATAATCATCTTCCTCCACCAACACCTTCAACTTCTCAAGCAAGTCCTTGACACCTATACTTTTTGAACGGTCAAAGCCAAGCTCATCCTTGAGGGCAGTCAACAATTCATCATAACTGCTGGAAGCAGGCATGGGTGCAGTGTGACGTCCCATAGGTAAATCAAAAATGTGATGAACTGCATCACGATTGATTCGAAGAACCCTGCCATTCCCAAAGTCCATTAACATGGTGGCAGGGTCAATCACTCCCATCAGATAGCACATAAGAATGCCCGACACATTTTTCTTTACTGTCAGATCAAAGACAACACCAAATCCAGCATCCCTAACACGGCTGCAATGCGCCTCTTTCAACAAAGAAGCAGCCTTGCAAACAGTGGGAAGCGACAAATGGACGGTCTTGTTAAATCGAGAATCATCTCCCTCACCATCATCTTCAGTTACATTGCTCTTACTAGACTTCTTCCTCTGTGTAAAGGGAAATGCAGTCCACATTAGAAGATTAGGCATAAAAAAAGAGACATAGAAAATACAGAAAGAATAACAAATGAAGGAAACAAATGCAGTGCACTTCAACAATCCTTTGGAGCAGCATCCACCTCCTCGCCAGAATCACCACCAACATCTTCGTCGACATCATCATGGGCACGCTTTGGTACACTCTTAGATGAACCACAGTCTTTCCGTCTAGAAGGATGAACACCCTTGTCGGTGTACTAGAGTAGGGGTACCCTAGTACCCCGAACTCGTGGACGGACAGTAGCGGCGCCCCACGGCAGGGCTGGCCTGATGGCCGCCAAGGTCCTCAGTGGCTCCTTTAGAGCTATTCAAGAACAAAGTAGTCAAAACCCCGGCAAGAGGAGCTTGCCGGGAAGGCCACTCAGGGTGCGAAGGAAACAAGGCCCCGTCAAGAGGAGCTTGCCGGGAAGGCTTGGCGGGCGCTGAACCCCCAAGCGCGACAAGGTTCCCTCCGCGGCAAGGCGCTTGCCGGGACGGGCGACCCCTCTTCATCTCCGCTCCAGCTCACCCGCCAACGTGTCACCACGGGGCTCTCCCAAGTACGCGTGTCGATGGGCTGTGCAGCCAGCGGGGAGTAGCGACAGACGGCGCTGACAAGCTACCATCGTGGCGAACGGAGGCGCACTTAACGGTCCCTGTTACACTGTTCGGGCGACTGAGACGGGCATTGATGACTCTTGTCCCTTGGCATCAGAGTTAGGTATAGGTTACTGTACACTGTACAAAGCGGTGTACCAACCCATGTTTTTACCATTGTAACCTTGTCTACTTGCCACATGTGGTAACCCCTTGTGCCTATAAAAGGAGGCCCAAGGGCAACGTAGAGGGGGTTCGGCTGGTTTCGGGCTAGCTCCAGCTTAGTTCATCACATTCATACAAAGTCACACTCAGGCTAGGTCTTGTAGGTCCATTGCTCCCTAGCAAGAACACAAGATAATCCACAAAGCAGCAGTAGGAGTATTATCTCTCCGGAGAGCTCCGAAGCTGGGTAAAAACCCTCTCGTGTGCATCGCCTCGATCCGCTCTTTGTGCAACCTCCGCCCCCCTCCGAACCACAAGGGGCTCAGGTCCCGTAGGTGCTCGTGGGGCACGATCAGCAACTCCCCCGACATCTTTTGGCGCGCCAGGTAGGGGGCGTCGAGGCCGTGTGAACCCGATCCGGCGGTCGCACGAGCAACTCCATCGACATCTTCGTCGGCATGGCGCCGAAGAAGAAGCCTTCGGCAGCAGCTCAGCCGTCCGCATCGAACCCACCACCACCGGAGCCGTCAGGCGGTGGGGGAAACGCTGGCGGAGGAACCGGCGTCGTCGAGAGAGCCCACGATGCCGCCAGGTCCAAGGACAAGGCAGCGCAGGCGTCGGCGTCCGAATCTGCCCCACGTCCTTCGCAGGAGACGCGGGACCGACAACGTCATGATACCCGCGGCACCATACGCTCGTTGGATCAAGGCCAAGCTGGAGGATCCCGAGGCCCTCGAGACCCGCATGCACCCCAGCATGCCGGTACGAGTGTGGTACGGTCGCTTGGGCGGGATGTTGCTCCTCCTAACTTGGTTAGGAGTCCGAGCACATCTCGTTCTTTGCTCCGTACACCGTTGCCGCCAACCACACCAGCGGAAGCCTTGGCGAGAGCTCAGTTACTACTAGATTACCCTCCGACGGCCGATAAGGTCGACGAATGGAGGGCCACGATTCAGAGTCTCATCGGCTTCGCCAACGGCGACGTCCCGCGGCAACCGAGTGCTTCGCAGCCGCGACGGGGCGACAAGGCGCGAGCCGATGGCAACGAGACTTGCGGGGGTGCACCCACCGTACACTCCCCTTCCCGAAGGCCAAGATCGCTGACTCGCCGGATCCACCTCAACAGCGACTCCACGGCGTCGTCGGATCCGCGAGGTCGTCGCGACCAACGCCAAGTTCTTCGGGAACGGCAAGAAGAAGAGGCTCGAACCCGTATCGAGCGCCGAAGAGAAGCGCGCCGTCAATCTGACCAGCGCGCCGGGCCCTCTGTTGACATGCATGTGCCAGGGGAACCAGGCGACTTGCCATACGCGGTGGGTTGTCCCGCGTTCACTCGTGAGCTGCGGCAAGTCCGGTGGCCCGACAAGAAAAATTCAAACCAGACGTGCCGGAGAAGTATGACGGCAGGACACACCCATCGGAGTTCCTCGGCATTTACACCATCGCGGTGCAAGCTGCGGGGGGACGAGACGACAAGATCCTTGCCAACTACTTCCCCTTGGTGCTCAAGCCAAACGTCAGATCTTGTCTCATGCACTTGCCGGATGGCTCTATTTCTTCTTGGGCAGATTTGTGCCACCAGTTTGTTGGCGCCTTCACAGGCGGCCATAAGCCTCACGGCCAGGAGAGTGATCTCCACCTGCTTGCCCAGAAGGAGGGGGAGTCTCTGCGCAAATTCATCCAGAGATTCAGTCGAGTACACTACAACATCCCAGACGTCCACCCTGCTGCCGTGATCAGTGCATTCCATCAGAATGTACGAAATTGCAGGATGAGGGAGGAGATGGCGATGTGCAAAGTAAAAGACGTCAGCGAGCTCTACGCCCTGGCCGACAAGTGTGCACACGCTGAAGAAGGAAGAAGACTCCCAGGAGAGAATGTGGGAGCAGAGTCTGATAGTGAGGGGATCGCCCCGGCAAGAAATAGCCGGCGGCGGAGCAACAGAAGGAAGAAAAATCAAGAAGTGCTAGTTGTCGAGCAGTCCGGCAAGGATAGTGCCGCCAACAAACCCAAGGCCGGTAGCTCCGGCAAGGAGGTTGCCGTTGACGCCAACCGCCAAGCTGTGGCGGCTGCCGACAAGCCTGACAGCTCCAACAAGCCGTACTGTAAAATCCACCGCACTAAGGGCCACGATCTCCAGAGCTGCAAGAAAGTTGAGCAGCTTGTTGAGCTACAGAGAGCTGAATACGAGCGGCGAGACAAGGAGAAAGCCCAAGAAGGTGCAGGTGCAGGAAGTAAGAAGAGACCCGGTCGGGGAGGGCGCCGCGGCAAGGCCAAGCAGTGGCAAGGAGACAGACCTCCCCGTGGCCGCGACATGGAAGAAGATGAAGATGAAGATGACGAGGACTATGAAGACGATGAAGCTGATGAGCAGGAGTTTCAAAAGGCAACGGAGGTCCTTTGCGTCGACGGTGGTGCATCTCTGCATACCTCGCATCGCCAACTCAAGCAATGGATGCGTGAGGTCAATGCAGCAGAACCATCCATAGAGTCACGCAAACCTCTGAAATGGTCCAGCACGCCCATCATCTTTGATATTGAGGATCACCCCGATCGCGTCACTGCAGTCGGGTGCTTGCCGATGTTGGTCTCACCAACCATCCGCAACCTCAAAGTCACAAAGATGCTGGTTGACGGCGGGGCCGGCCTGAATTTGATCTCCTCTGCAGTACTCCAGAAACTTCAAATCCCTGACAGCGAGCTCGAGGAAACTGGTACTTTCCAAGGAATCAACCCAGGAAGGAGCAAGCCCAAAGGGAAGATCACGTTGCCGGTAACATTCGGAAGCGAGCTCAACTTCAGAACTGAGAGGGTCACGTTTGACGTCGCCGACTTCCCATTGCCCTACAATGGCATACTTGGCCGTCCAGCACTCGCCAAGTTCATGGCCGCCTCTCATTATGCTTACAACCTACTCAAGATGCCCGGCCCGATAAGCGTCATTTCTGTCCATGGCGACAAGAAAGATGCACTTATCTGCGCCGACAAGATTTACCGGGATGCAGCAGCCGTGACAAATAGCAAACCACTTACCGCTGAAGCTCCCGGGGGGAAGAAGACCACCAGGTCTGGCAAGAGCTCTGTTGCCCACTCCGGTAAGCGCACCTCTTCGGAGTGCTGCGCTACCGTCGAGGACGCACCATCGAGCTCCACCGGCAAGTGCAACAAGACGATGGCAGCTCCGCCAAAGACCAAGAAGGTGCCCGCCAAGGAGGACGGCACTGGTGGTACCTTCACCATCAGTGCCACGCTTGATCCTAAATAGGAAGGCGAGCTCGTTGCTTTCTTGCGGGCGAACGTCGATGTGTTTGCATGGCAACCATCTGACATCCCCGGTGTTCCCAGGAAAGTAATTGAGCACCACCTAGCTGTCTGTCCTCACGCGCGGCCCATCAAGCAAAAAGTTAGGAAACAGGCAGTGGAGTGCCAAGAGTTCATAGCAGAAGAAATCAAGAAATTAGAAGCAGCAGGGCTTGTCAGAGGAGTCCTCCATCCCATGTGGTTGGCCAATCCGGTAGTGGTGCGCAAGGCTAATGGGAAATGGAGACTTTGTATTGACTTCACTGATGTTAATAAAGCTTGTCCCAAAGACCCATTTCCCTTGCCGCGTATCGACCAGATTGTTGACTCCACGGCTGGATGCGACCTGCTTTCGTTTCTTGATGCATACTCAGGATATCACCAGATTTTCATGGCAGAAGAGGATGAAGAGAAAACCGCATTCATTACACCATGTGGCACGTACTGCTTTATACGGATGCCTTTCGGTTTGAAGAATGCTGGTTCAACCTTTGCAAGGGTAGTCCATGATGCCTTTGGACCACAGATACACAGAAATGTAGAAGCCTACATGGATGATATAGTGGTCAAGAGCAAGGACAGAGCGACTCTGGTTCAGGATTTGGATGAG
>LR880966.1:23448570-23464918 GCA_904067115.1 Aegilops sharonensis | reverse complement strand
CAGAAGAGGATGAAGAGAAAACCGCATTCATTACACCATGTGGCACGTACTGCTTTATACGGATGCCTTTCGGTTTGAAGAATGCTGGTTCAACCTTTGCAAGGGTAGTCCATGATGCCTTTGGACCACAGATACACAGAAATGTAGAAGCCTACATGGATGATATAGTGGTCAAGAGCAAGGACAGAGCGACTCTGGTTCAGGATTTGGATGAGACGTTTGCAAACCTGCGCAAGATCAACCTCAAGCTCAACCCCGAGAAGTGCGTGTTTGGAGTCCCTTCCGGCAAGCTTCTCGGGTTCTTTGTATCTCAGCGGGGAATTGAAGCCAATCCCGACAAGATCAAGGCCATTGAGCAAATCGAAGCGCCAAAGCACGTCAAGGATGTCAGGAGGCTTGCCGGCTGCGTGGCTGCTCTTAGCAGGTTCATCTCCAAGTCTGCTGAATGCGCCCTGCCGTTTTTCAAGATTTTGAAAAAGGCAGGTCCAATGAAATGGACTCCCGAAGCGGAGGCTGCGCTGCAGGACTTGAAGAGATACCTGTCCTCCGCTCCAATACTTGTCGCACCTAAGCCACAAGAGAAGTTGCTGCTGTATATAGCGGCGACCAATCAAGTGGTTAGTGCTGCGTTAGTAGCGGAGAGGGAGGCAGATGATGAGCCGGCAACCGAGGCAAGCGCATCCAACGACAAGCAAGGTGCTTCGCCGTCAAGCTCTGGTCCCGACAAGGACGGCTCACCGCAGGGTTGCGACAAGATACAGAAGAAGATGGTGCAGCGCCCAGTATACTTTGTCAGTTCGCTTCTGCAGGGGGCTAGATCGAGGTACTCTGGTGTGCAGAAGCTGCTTTTCGGCCTCCTCATGGCCTTGAGAAGGCTGCGCCACTACTTCCAAGCACATGAGATAACAGTTGTCACTCGTTTTCCGCTGAAGAGGATTTTGCAAAATCCAGAAGCAACAGGCAGGATTGTCGAGTGGGCGCTGGAACTGTCAAGCTTTGGTCTCAAGTTCGAAAGCACTTCAACTATCCAGAGCAGGGCATTGGCAGAATTCATAGCGGAGTGGACGCCAACGCAAGACGAAGAGATTCCAGAGACGAGCATCCCCGTCAAGGAGGCAAACAAAGAATGGCTGATGTACTTTGACGGTGCCTTCTCGCTGCAAGGCGCCGGTGCCGGCGTGCTGCTCATCGCACCCACCGGAGAGCACCTCAAGTACATAGTCCAGATGCACTTCCCCAAGGAACAAGCGACAAATAATACTGCTGAGTATGAAGGCTTGCTTGCCGGTCTCAGGATCACAGTGGAACTTGGGATCAAGAAGCTCATTGTCAGGGGGGACTCGCAACTTGTCGTCCGCCAAGTAAATAAAGATTATCAGAGTCCGTTGATGGAAGCCTACGTCGATGAAGTGAGGAAGCTGGAAGAGCACTTTGAAGGCCTGCAAATGGAACACGTTCCAAGAGCACAGAATGATATAGCTGATAGCCTCTCCAAATGTGGCGCACTTAAGTTACCCGTGGAACCAGGGATTTTTGTGCTCAAGCTGACTCAGCCAACCGTGACACCATCAACAGGACAGAGCAAGAAGAGAAAATTGGTCTCCGGCGACTACTTTCCGGCAGAGCTCTCTGAAGCCGCCGCCAAGAAGGTCCCTAAAACCAACGCAAATATCACCGAGGAGCAGTCTGCTCCGACAAACCACGCAGTTTGTATCGTTGAAGCAAACGCTCCCGACAAGCTTAGCTCCGGCAAGCTTGCTGGGGATCATCGAGCTCCGGCGGACCCACAGGTCCTTGCCATAGAAGCTGATGTTCCCGCAGTGATAGATGAGCCTTTAGCCCTTGTTGTCGAGCCACAGGCTCCGACATGGGCACAGCAAATCGTCCATTTCCTTCAGACAGGAGAACTTCCCGAAGAGCAAGAAGAAGCGGAGAAAGTAGCCCGGCAGTCAAGTATGTACCAGTTTGTTGACAACATCCTGTACAGAAGAAGGCTCAACAGTGTGAAATTGAAGTGTATTTGCCGGGAAGATGGACAGAAGCTGTTGGCGGAGATACACGGAGGCATATGTGGTCACCACATTGGCGCAAGAGCACTTGCCGGCAAAGCTTTCCGGCAAGGTTTCTTCTGGCCAGAAGCCCTCCAGGATGCAACTGCACAAGTAACCAAGTGCGAAGCGTGCCAGTTCCATTCAAAACAGATACACCAACCAGCTCAAGCTCTCCAGACGATCCCTTTGTCCTGGCCCTTCTCGGTCTGGGGGCTCGACATCCTCGGCCCTTTCCCCCGAGCTGTCGGGGGCTTTGAATACTTGTACGTCGCAATCGACAAGTTCACAAAGTGGCCGAAAGTGGAACCAGTGAGGAAGGTGACAGCACAGTCAGCCGTCAAGTTCTTCAGGTCAATTGTTTGCCGTTTTGGGATTCCTAACCGGATCATCACCGACAACGGCACACAGTTCATGAGTCGCACCTTCATGCAGCACGCCCAAGATCTTGGCGTCAAGATCTGCTTTGCTTCTGTTGCTCATCCGAGAAGCAACGGTCAAGCAGAGAGAGTAAACGCTGAAGTGCTGCGAGGACTCAAGACCAGAACTTTCGACAGGTTGCGCAAGTGCGGAAGGAACTGGATCGAGGAGCTGCCGGTGGTTCTTTGGTCGATCAGGACGACGCCAAATCGAGCCACTGGCCAAACACCCTTTGCTCTAGTCTACGGAGCAGAGGCAGTTCTCCCCACGGAACTCGTATACGGGTCACCTCGAGTGCTCGCTTATGATGAGCTTGAGCAAGAGCAGCTGCGACAAGATGACGCGCTGCTCCTCGAGGAAGATCGTCTTCAGGCTGCTGTACGAGCCGCTCGTTACCAGCAAGCTTTGCGTCGCTACCATAGCCGCAAAGTTAATGCCAGAAGCTTCGAGGAAGGCGACCTTGTTCTTCGGCGCGTTCAATCCGCCAAGAATTCCAACAAGTTGACGCCGAAGTGGGAAGGCCCTTATCGGGTGAAAGGAGTCACTAGGCCCGGCGCTGTCCGCCTTGAGACCGAAGATGGCTCTCCGGTGAGCAATTCCTGGAACATAGAGCATGTTCGCAAGTTTTACCCATGAGGCGCGGTTGCCGGAACCCGTTCCGACAATCACCCTTTTGTACAAGTCTTGCCGCTGTTGCATGTAATCCTTTGTACAAAGCCGGGCGCAGACCCCGTGCATTAGTAAAGCCTATGGTTGCGCACATTTTGTCAATACATGCTTTCATAATCATATATGCATGTGTTTACTAACATCTTGTGCAGCACCCGCACCCGGTAAGCGATAATGAGCCATTAGGCTCCATAACTTTATTTTTCTCTTCTTTCTTCTCAAACAAGAAGAAGGTTCATCCACCCACAAGTTAACTGGGGGGAGAGGAGGAGATAATGGTGTGGGCCGGCAAGCATCGCTCGAGGAACTGTCGCCTTGCCGGAAGATGGATAACAGAAAAGCTAAGTTGCTAAATTTAAGCGACCAGTTTTAAATTTCTAAGTTATCTTCCTCGAACGATAGTACTTTGTATGGAAAACCTGTGCGCGGAGGAACCAAATCGTGACTGGCCGCGCCCTTACTTTGTTTCGAGTCCGCTCAACAACTTAAGTGAGCTGCGGCTAGTCCGCGACGAGGTTGCTTGTCGGTAGCGACCCCGCCGGCAGGCTGCTGAAGTTCCGCAATCGGCGCTCGCGGCAAGGGTGCCTCCACCGGCAAGTTCCCCTGAAAGCGTAGGGCAGTTACATACAAGGGAAGAAATCGAGTAAAGGAAATAACGTTGCATTCGACTGCCTAAGATACTGTATATTACATAATAACTTGTCGCAGATCTAATAGACTTTTCGCCTGAACATGATCTACAGCGACAAGAGAAAGATAGACTTGGCGGCCTAGTCCACACGGTCGCCCTCGAGCCTCTTAACTCCGCTCACCCTGTCCACGATGGGTGCGACAAGGGTCTTGAGCGCTTCAACATCAGCGGATGGAGGCAGGGACTTGAGGGCCTTGGAGAAGTCGACGCCTGGGTTGCGGAAGGCCACCTTCATCAACACCTTCTGGAGAGCCTCGCCACAGACTTGGCGTGATTCCTCCGCCAGTTGCTTCGGAACCTCATCCCGGAGCCGCCGGATACCCGCCAACACGCCTTTGAAGAATAGGCTGAGCTTGACGCTGGGTTGGAGGTTCTCGTCGGTGGAATATCCAAGATCTGTCATCCCCAACTCTATCAGCTCATTATGGATGCCGGCGGCGGTGTCCACAAGACCTTCTGTCCAATGCATTATGCTGTCCCGAAGATTATTCTGGGCGGTCACAGCATTCGACAGCAACTCCTCGGTGGCCTTGATCTTTTCCAGCAGGCCCGTTTCCCGCTCCTTGGCGCCATTCAACGTCTCCGTCAAGGTGGTCAGTTTCAGCTCTAGATCCGCCTTGGAGTCCTTGGCGGCATCGAGCTCTTTGATCTTCTCAGCAAAACGACCTTGTAGCTCGCCGAGGGTGTAAGCGTCCTTCTCACGCTCGCGCTTCAACCCGGCGACCTCCTCGGCACTCTTCTGGAGGGTGGACTCTAGCTGAGCCACCCTCGTCTCCAATTCCCTCTTTGCGGCCTCGGCAGCTGCAGCAGCATCTTTTGCCTCCTGAAGCGGCCCGCCAACCGTCTGCTCGCGCGCGGCGAGATCCTCCTCGTAGCTGTCGAGGTTGATCTTCCGCTGCGCCAGCTCACCTTCTCGCGCGGAGAGCTTCTCGCCGGCAAGCCTCTGCTGCTCTTCGACCTCGCCCTTCTCCAAGGTGAAGGCCGTGCGCTCCTCAGCAAGCTGCTCATGCGCCTCCGCTATATCCCGGAGGGTTTCTTTATTGGCGTGCCGGAGCTCTTCTGCGCGTTTCTCCAAGTCAGCTCCCGCCCTCGCGACAAGCGCCTCCCTGGACTCCAGTTTTGCTTGGCGGGCGCGGTAGAGCGACAGCAACTTCCTTAGCAGCTGCTCCTCCTCGGGCTCACCGCTGCTGCTGCTCGGTGCGTCAACCAGCGACAGCCCGGCGGAGGCAAGCAGTTCCGCATCGAAAGTCTCCCCCTCGACCGGCGCCCTGGAGCTTGATGCCCATGGAAGCTTGATGAAGACACCCTCGCCAGCCTTCAGGTAGGCGCCGGGCTGAGGCTCCTCGGAGTCTGGTACCACATCGGTGGCGGGAGGATCGGCGGTTGGTGCAGCCCCTGGCGCTCCTGCGGCCTCCGGGCCGTCAGTGCGACCGCCAGATTCCTCCCCAGCCTCTGCGCCAGCGGCCTCGGCAGCCTCCTCGCTGGCGGGCCTGTCGGCACCGGCCTCCTCCTCCTCCATGTTGGCGGTGTCGACATTGTCGCCGCGGGCGTCTTCCTCGCCGGCAGCCTCGGTTTCCATCGGATCTCCGGCAGATGAATCTGATGGTCAGAAGAAGAAAGCACAAATCAAGTAGATATTCGAAAGAGAAAAACGGAAGAAAAGAACCCAAGGGAAACTATCAAGACAAGAAGATTACCTGCAGTGGGGCCTGTGGCCGCGGCTTCCACCACCGGAGGGTCGTCGGCGCCAGTCCTTGTCGGGGAAGCTCCCCTTGTCGGAGAAGCCTCCCTTGCCGGAGAGCGCTCCCTTGGCGGAAAATTCTCCCTTGGTGGCGTAGTTGAAGCAAGCAGAATTTCGGGAGCGGCCTCCGGGGCCTCCTGATGAGGCTGGACCTCAGGGGTAGCCTCCGGTGCTCCATGATGTGGCTGCTCTGCTCCTACAAAATCCAAAAAACCAGATATCAGTAACGGAAAAGCACCCAAGCGCGCCTAGCCACGAGAAGCATACCAGATACTTACGATGGGGGCTGTGCTGGGGGCTGCTCTGTTGAAGGGTTGCCGGATCCGGCAAGGGAGTCCCGGACGTGCCCCCTGTTGCTACAGGGGAGTCGTCTGAGACGACGACCACCGGCGTCTTGGCCCTCTTCGGCGCCCACTGAGCTGACGCCCTGAAGAAGAAAGTTCAGAGTGGAACCAGTCAGATATAAGATAAAGCAATAAATTGGAAGATTACGAATAGCAGCGGCAAGATCTTACTCTTCCTCCTCTTCCTCGGAGCTGAGAGCGGAGAGATCAAACTCTTCCCCAGCGCGACGGATTGGGGGAGAAGACTCCCTCTGGCACTTGGCGGGTGCAGGGGCCACTACTCCAGAAGGCCCTGAGCCCGTCGCCGTGGCGAAATGAGGCGCTCCCGCGGCAACAGTACTTGCCGCGGTGGAACGCGTCGGGCGGCGAGGCGGCTGTTGGACCGTATGCTCCCCCACCATTTCTCCGGTCTTCCGGAGACGTCTCCTTGGCGGGGCGGCGAGTTCCTCCTGCGGCAAGCTACTTGACGGCGGAGGAGAGGCGCCCCCGGCAGGCTCACTTGGGTCGTTGTCGGGCTCGGTCTGCTCCTCCTCACCGATGAATTCTTCTTGGTCGGCAAGGCTTGCCGCCTCGACCCTCTCTGCCTCCTCGACTGTGAACCCAAACGCGCCGGCGGCAGCGGCCTCTGCAGCCTCCTCCAACCTTGTGGCGATGCGCGCCATCTCCTGAGCAGTGGTGTCGTGGGTGAGCCGCCTCTTCTCGTCGGCGCGGATCGGCACTTCAGACAAGTTGTCGAAGAACTGCTGCACTATGTCGTCGGTGGGCTCCTGCCAAGTTGGAACGATCCCATGGGAATCGCACAACGGCATTATCGCGCGGATCCTATCAAGCGACGAGTTGTTGCACAAGGGCACAACTCCCCTCGGCAACATGCACCATCCAGGGTTATCCGCTTCAGGCTTGATCAGCTCCCGCAGCATGCCGTCAAGCTCCAGGGTAGTGAAATTCCAATTCAGACCTGGGCGCAGCCTCATGATATCCGCCGCGTTCTGGAATTCCCAAGCAGGTCTCCCTTTCTCCTGCAAGGGCGCAATGCGGCGGCGAAGGAAGTCCGCGCCAACTGCCCCTACGGTAAGCCCTGCTTGCCGGAGGCGCAAAATCCTAGTCGTGGCAATCTTCAACTTGTCGTCCTCCGGCGCCAAGTTGCTCCAATCGTTGCCGCGAACTATGGGGGTCTTGCGCAGGGCAGTAAAAGGCTGTGGCTCCTCCTCTAAGATCCAGCACCAGTCAGCCCTCCACTCCTCCCACTTGCTGCACAACTCTCCGTCAAGGTACGCTTCCTTCTTGCCGATCCTAGAGGTCCATGCAATTCCTCCGGCAAGCAGCTCTCCTCTCTCTACGCGGGGTGAGAAGTAGTGGCGGAAGAGGGCGACATTTGGGTGGACCCCGACAAAGTTCTCGCAGAGATGTGCGAAAACGGCCAAGGTGAGGACGGCGTTGGGGGTGAAGTCAAGAAGGCGGAGGCCATAGGTGTTCATGACATCACAGAAAAATTCAGAAAAGGGCGGGCAGAGCCCGCACCAGAAGAAAATCGCGAAGAAGGGGTACCCGATGGAGACCTTGGCAGATGTGGCGGCGGAGATGACCCTCGTGCGCGGATGCGCCTGGATCACCGTCGACCAGAAGAGGTAATACAGCTCCCGCAGCTCCTTCCTGTTGAGCAGGGGATCGAAGAGGGCCCGCTCCTTCCGCAGCGCCGCGAGCCGCTGCGCCTCGGCAGGTTTCACGCCTTTTCCCTTATCGGCCTTCGGAGCCATAGGGAGTCGTGGTGGAGGAAGCTGACGGCGTTGGTGGCACCGGTGGCAATGGAGGGGGGCGGAGCGTCGCTCTCTTTGGGCTCGAGAAGGAAAGGGGAAAGCGACGGGGGTTTTTGACGTGACAGCAAGGGCAAGTGGGCGTCCTGCCCCGGTCCCCCCGCTTATAAAGAGGAGAGGGGACGGGCGTTCCGATTTTTCCCATTAAAGAAAGCCCCATGATCTCCCCCACGACGCCATGTCCGGTGCGTGCCGTTCGTGGGAGACGTGGTGGGTCCAAGGCAAATAACGGCGCAATCAAGACCACGCGTGCCCGTGCACTGTTTTGGGCCTGGCCCAACAGAGCTTGGCGCCGCGTGTGGCCCAGGCCAGGGGGCTCCTGTCGGTGTACTAGAGTAGGGGTACCCTAGTACACCGAACTCGTGCACGGACAGTAGCGGCGCCCCACAGCAGGGCTGGCCTGATGGCCGCCAAGGTCCTCAGCGGCTCCTTTAGAGCCATTCAAGAACAAAGTAGTCAAAACCCCGGCAAGAGGAGCTTGCCGGGAAGGCCACTCAGGGCGCGAAGGAAACAAGGCCCCGGCAAGAGGAGCTTGCCGGGAAGGCTTGGCGGGCGCTGAACCCCCAAGCGCGACAAGATTCCCGCCGCGGCAAGGCGCTTGCCGGGACGGGCGACCCCTCTTCATCTCCGCTCCAGCTCACCCGCCAACGTGTCACCACGGGGCTCTCCCAAGTACGCGTGTCGATGGGCTGTGCAGCCAGCGGGGAGTAGCGACAGACGGCGCTGACAAGCTACCATCGTGGCGAACGGAGGCGCACTTAACGGTCCCTGTTACACTGTTCGGGCGACTGAGACGGGCATTGATGACTCTTGTCCCTTGCCGTCAGAGTTAGGTATAGGTTACTGTACACTGTACAAAGCGGTGTACCAACCCATGTTTTTACCATTGTAACCTTGTCTACATGCCACATGTGGTAACCCCTTGTGCCTATAAAAGGAGGCCCAAGGGCAACGTAGAGGGGGTTCGGCTGGTTTCGGGCTAGCTCCATCTTAGTTCATCACATTCATACAAAGTCACACTCAGGCTAGGTCTTGTAGGTCCATTGCTCCCTAGCAAGAACACAAGATAATCCACAAAGCAGCAGTAGGAGTATTATCTCTCCGGAGAGCTCCGAAGCTGGGTAAAAACCCTCTCGTGTGCATCGCCTCGATCCGCTCTTTGTGCAACCTCCGCCCCCCTCCGAACCACAAGGGGCTCAGGTCCCGTAGGTGCTCGTGGGGCACAATCAGCAACTCCCCCGACAACCCTTCACATAATCAGCAAGCACAAAGTCGTCGTCATCAGAATTGGGACCTTCAGTGGCATGTAGTCATTTGCGCTAAGGATCATCACTTCCACCAGCTTCAGCGGTTCTCTTGCCAAGATTCTTCTTCATTCCAGCAACACGAGGACTCCGCCGAGGTGTACCACCTTCCTTAGCAACAGTACTCAACCTCTTCTTCACCTTGCCAAATTTACCATCCTTGGCACCATCTGCAGATCTCCTCTGCTTCTCCTTCTCAGCAAACTTTTTTGACTCAATTTCAAACCTCAACTTCTTCTTGCTTTGCTTCAACTCATATTGAAGAAACTGTTCCGGGACCATCCAATCCTTTGTAACTTCCTCTGTACCATCAACAGACTGCGATTGTGTTTCAGACAAGACAGGATGTCTCTGATCAAAGCTCAGACCAATATTACCCTCTGCAAAATAATGGTCAATCGATTGAGTAACCTCCTCAAACCCAGGCGCCCCAGCATGGAAAACAGACACTGTGTCAAAATAAAGTTTGACTATGCTCGTTAAAAATTGCACAAAAAGAACAAATGCAGTACAGTTACACATATAAATGCAGGGCTCCAACCATAAACTCAAAATAAAAAATAATGCATTGTACAAAAAAATTGAATAAAACAACAATGCAGTTCACACATACATACAGTGGAGTTCACATACAAAAATAAATGCAGTGCTGCATATACTAAATTCACGGTTGTTCGCAACAAAAATGTCAGACTAGATAAAACAAAGCATACACAAAAATAAAAAAATTAATCACATACCAGAAGGAGGGGCCACACTTATAGGAGAAGATTCAATCGGCGAATTCACTTACCACCAGGACACCATGATCCTTACCACCAGGACAAGGAGAGACAATTGGTGTATCATTATGAGCACTGCAATCACCTACTGGATTCAAAAAATCCAAAAAAAAAATTACAAAAAACATCACATGAAAAAATAATGCAAACGAACTCTGACAACTAATAGAGCATAACCCAATATGCAGGATGAATTAGGAAACTAGATAAACATCAAACAAAATAAACAAAACCTAAAGAATAAGCACTCCACATACCCTGAACTCCTTCTCCCGGCCTGCTCGGCGAAGACATAGTGTTTCCCTACAACACAAAGGACGAAGTGACAGACATAAGCAACGAAATCGGCGAAAATCTCACGAAACCCTAGATCCACATTGCCACACACAACTATCGACTTCAAAACGAGATAAAATTGACTGCCTACGGAAAAATTACACAAGAAAAAAGAGCTACAACAACTACAAGAATCACAAAAACAAG
This sequence comes from Aegilops sharonensis, assembly GCA_904067115.1. Taxonomy (NCBI): domain Eukaryota; kingdom Viridiplantae; phylum Streptophyta; class Magnoliopsida; order Poales; family Poaceae; genus Aegilops; species Aegilops sharonensis. The sequence continues at coordinate 23,454,622 of LR880966.1, read as the reverse complement.
ACGAGGGGATGATCAACACCGAGCCAAGCGGAACGTACCAAAAAAAGCGTGCGGCAACGGCGGCGGGAAGGGGGGAGGGGGGTCGGCTACGGGAACAGACAGGAAAGGGTTGCTGGAGCACAGCGGCAAGGGCTCACGGAGCGTACAACGACGCGGAATGCAGGAATAAGGACCTCTTGAGGGTGGCGGTTCTCCGGGCGACGGAGATTGCTGCGCGCGACGGCGGTTTTGCTCGAGGGAGAGATGGCTCGGGAGAAACTGCAAGAGAGGAGAGGGGATTGTTCTCGGTCTCTCTCTCTAATAGCGGAGCGGTGGAATAGCCTGGAAGCGTTACATAGGAGGCTCGCGTGTCGCAAAAAGGGTCACAAAAAACGGGCCGGCCCAAAAACGGCCCGGACAAAATAAGCCAGTCTACATCAAAACGCACATATTACTAAAAATAAAAAAAAACATACATGATGCAGTTCTCTGTGAAGAATCATGAAGTTCAAACGGTAAAACAAATAATAAAATACATACAGTTCGTAAAAAAAGTTAAAATCAAAAACAAAACGCATGTTAAGAAAACTCCCGTACAGTGCAGTGCATTTCTTTACGGGATCCAGTACGACGTAGCAATCCAGTTCCGCATTATGTAGATGAATATATACACACCATAGACCACAACGATGAAGAAAAACGCGGACACGAAAAAATTAAACGCAGTGCGGATGTACACGAACGTGCAGTACAGGATCATAACCAATGCAGTACACTTGTAATTTGCTAAGCAGCGCAGTCCCATACATTCGAAAAAAAAGATTACAAAAAAGTAAAAACATGGGAACAAAAATGAGAATTGTACATGCAGTAAGGAATGAAGTTCACATCTAGTACATAACCATGATCAATGCAGTGCACCAATGATTTACCAAAAAGCAGTGCACTCCACGACATTGAAAAGCATACAAAGAATAAAAACTGATCACCCAAATGATACCAGCCCCAGCCACACAAAAATTGACCACGTACATGCATCTTTGAACTACCCGAACACAGGCCCAACCAAACCGACTAAGAAAAAACAATAAGTTCAAAAACAAGTGGGGGGGCCCACCCCCACCCCCTCCCATTTCCCTACCCCTCCCGTGCCAGGGACTGCAATAAGTACATGCAAAAACAAGATGCAGTACGGGGCGGTAGAAGTATGCAGTGCATTCCGTTGCGCAATGCAGATCGCCGAAGCATATAGAAAAGACACGCAAAAAACGAAGAAGTACACACATGTATACACTGTTGTAGTTCCGATTTGTACGCAATGATGTGCGGAAGTTTAAGCAATGCAGTTATGTTGTCATGCAGTATACATGTATAAAACATGACAAAATGCCCGTTCGCACAGAAAAAATGGTGGTTAAAAAATGTGCTGATAAAAAATAAAACAAACCCACCTTAAAAAAAACCATGTTCGCATACAACCACCCGATCGGAGGAGTTCCATCGCCACAAGCCCACGATCACAGATGCAAAACCAACCCACGATCTGCACAACCGCATCATCAGCGTGATCGTGCAGTTCATCCGACGAGGCCATCCCACCCCACGCCCTCCCCTTAAATTCAGACCCCTGCCAAAGGCCTTCTCATCCACAACAACACAAGTATCCATTGCGCTCCCACCAAATCGCCCCATATCAACGCAAAAGCACCAAGCCCTGCTACCGGCGGTGACGTTCACCGACGAGTACAAGGGCGACAACGCCGTGGAGGCGCACGGCAACACCAAGTTGCACGTCATCCACAGCAACTAAAAGAAGCAGATGGCGATCACCCTCGCGCAGTACGAGCGCCACCTCAGCCTCCAGCGCCACAAGATCGTCGGCATTGATCTCGAGTACGACAACGACCCTGAAGCGGCGCAGAAACCCGCCCTCTACCAGCTCTCCATCGGCAAGAATCACCCGGTGCTGCTCTTCCAAATGAGCGACACTGAAAGGTGCACCGTCTTTGATAACTTCCTCGCCGACCCCAGGTACACCTTTGCAGGCTTCTCCATCGACGGTGGCAAAACCAGGCTGGAGCGCGTCAAACTGGAGGTCGCCAACTTCGTCGACATCCAGAAGGAGTGGAGGGTGCCCGAGGCAACCAAGCCGTTGGCCACGGAGACGTCTCCGGCGTGCTCATTGACGACTACTACAACAACATGAAGAAGAAGATCACCGACGACGAGCACCAACGCTGGGCCACCCTGCCTCTGTCCAGGAGGCACATCGAGTACGCGGCAAAGGACGCCTACGCAGCATACGAGATATGGAACCGCATCACCCTCACCCAGGACGGCCTTCGCTGTGCAAAGCTGGAGAAGGAGGAGCCCCCCAAGAAGCGCGCCAGGAGCAACTGGGGATGGGGAGCGCCTGACTGGTGAAGAAGAAGATGGTGCCGGCCAGGAGCCAACAATGCCAGCGTTCTTTTAGAATTATCATCAAATTTGCTTTGTGTTGTTTGCTTATGTATCGTTAGTTTGCTTGTGTGTTGAACCTAGTTTGCTTGCCATGCAGAATTGCTTTGTAATGATGAACTTTGATTATGTTAGTTTGCTTTCTGTTCAACTTAGTTTGATGGTGATGAACTTGTCGTACAGAATATCTGTGATAATTTGTTTTATGTTGTCTGCTAATGTATCATTAGATTCGAGTAGTGCAGAAAACGAAAAATGAGTTGAAGTGTGCAAACAGGACGCATGCAGTGCAAGTTGTGTACGAATGCAGTGCAGAATCTGTCGAACGAAGTCTTAACATACCCAACAAAGCGGTGCACGAACCTAAATTTGAAAAAAGAATACATAAGGGCAAAACCAGAAAAAGAAAACCGCAAACACGTAAATAATCAATGAAGTACAGAAATATATGAACGTGCAGTACAGAACCATAATCAACGCATTACGCGTATGATTTATTAAGCAGTGCACTCCCATACATTGGAAAAAAAGATTACATAATAGCAAAAAGACGGAAACAAAAAAATGGCAACTGTACATGCAGTACGCAATGCGTACACATGCAGTACAGAACCCTGATCAATGCAGTGCACGCCCCCGACATTGAAAAAAACACCTAAGACAGAAAAATAAAAAGAAAAAAAATTGACCACCTAGGTGCTACCGGCCCCAGCGAGTCTAGTAATAGGTCTGCACCCACAGAAGGTGAGTCGTTCTGAGTCACAGTGCATGGGGCCGGCCACACATGGGCTCACAGGTCAGAGAGCATATAGCTGCGAGCGTCGTGTTTAAGCGCCCAAATAAGTAACAAGAGGATTTCGAGAAAACGGCCTTGCCAGCGCTTATAATCATGTTGAGCGCGCCTTCTGCGGGCGAGGTGGGACTAAACATTAGACCGCACACAGTGCATCGGGAACCAGCCGTGCTCACAGGCCGACTTGGGCCCAATTGCGTCTTCACTACCCGAACACAGGGCCAAAAAAAAAGAGAGGCCACTGAAAATTTAAAAAAAATGATACATACCATACACAAACACAGGCCCAACCACGCGTTCGCAGTTCATCGTGATATGACAATGCAGTTCACTATTTTCAAGTAAGCAGTCTCGTTGCTTCTTAAATGCATTCGTGTTCACTGAATCAGACCCAATCCACCACCTAAGGCCAAGCACACCATTTATCACTTCCATTGCTCGATTGGTTGCATAAAAACTTATCCATTCATGCTACAGACTAACACAACTCCTCTCCCCGTTCCTCATTTTCGTCAAAACGTAGATCTAGGGTTCATCCCATCCACAACTATTCTCTGGAATTCCACTGAACCCGCCATGGACTGTAAGTGCAGCTGCTTGGTAAGGATGGCGCAGGTAGCGGACACATCCGTCTACGTAGAAGGTCTAGAGCTCACCAACACCGAGTGGCGCAGCATGCTTGGCTGCCTGATGATACCCAACAGGGGGTTTCGTGCGCCATTTCATCATCGCCTCACAACCGCAGATCTACAGGAAAGTTGGGTATGTTTTTCCCCTCACAATTTTGGACATAATCTAGACTGCAAATACACATCTGAATATATAGTTCAATCAATTTGTTCAGTAATGTCAAAAAAAATACAAAACAGAATTTGTATTGTTGTTCAGATCTGTTAGCTATTAAGACTAGATGCTTCCACCAATCTTTCTTCAGTACCACACCATGTATCAACACTAGCTAGATCAGAATCCCAACGCATGACCAAAAAAAGGGTCAGTAGATAAGCGTTGCAGTTATCTTAACATGCTGGAGAAGTACACTGTTACTGACGTTGCATTGCAAGCATGTTGCAGTATAATATATATCCCAGTAAAACTAGGAGTCAATTGCGTATATAAGTTTGTTCATACATTGCATTTACTTTACAAAATACAGTCATATGTATGTAACTATTTAAGTAAACATAAACAGATCATACTAAGTATAAAACAAAAACATTTGCTGTTTACTTATAAATTCTTTTTCCACCCATTCCAATATGCAGAAACTGCCATCCACAATAAAATTTCATGCTCCGAGTTCAGGGAAGCTTACTTTGGAGACACAACACAAGAATGGCTATGGAGACATGCATGATGACTACCACATTGACTCTGAAGACTGCATCAACATAACTACTGGTTGGAAAGATTTTGTCTCCCAGAATGGCTTTGAGGTTGGAGAAGTGGCCATGGTGTTTTTCTACAAAGAAGAAGACTCCATCAAGTTTACAATATTTGCACTCTAGGCTGTCTAATATGAAGCAACCAATATTTCGAATGCTTTGCTTATGCTCTATGCTTTCAAAATTATGTCCATCAGACAATTTGAACGATGCCTATTTAAAGTATGCAACCTCAACTGCGTCATTTTATCATCCTTTTTGACAAAGTTGTTGTTGGCAGTAATGCAGTTCTCTTGAACACATAGTGTGGTACTAACAATAACAAAAGGCAGCCCTCTGAACAGTAACAAGGAAATGCAAATGGTCGAAACTTTGTAGTTAAAATATGATGTTCAAAAACAATTCTCATAGTATGCAGTTCAAAAAAATTCTTATAATAACTATTCAGCTAACACAAGCGTATCATGGACCATCCATTCTAATAGCAGAATAGAACATTAACAACACTGCTAATGCAGTACAGAAATGCATATTATGCAGTCATCTAGAACACATAATGTAGTTTAAGAAAAGGAGAAATCTCATAAGCAGCCATATCCACTGTAATGCAGCTACAACGAAGTACACTTCCAAAGAAAATGTAGTGCACTACAACGTATGCCATGACTACAACAAATAAAAATAAAGCAGTAAAACTACAGACATGTGATAGAACAATAGAGGTGTCAATTTCACTCGCACTTCCATAACTCGCCTAAAAATTGTACAACCACTAAACTATTGAAAAATACCCCCGCAAAAATTTACATGGAAGACATGGCAACTTCACGAACAACATCAGCTTTCATTTAAAAAATGTGATTCAAAAAATGACAATTATACCCGCAATACAATGAATTCAAACCTACAGCAACAATAATTACAATATTCAAACACGCATGGACGGGCAAAATCAAAAAAATCAACAAGAACAGAGGAGCGGACGAAGCTCACCCACCCGCACAATCAAAATAACAAGAATTGAAAACTAACTCCTAAAAATTAACAAATTATAGAGTGAATGGACCGTTTAAAACGAACGCAATCAAAGAATTCCTACTAAATAACAACATCTGAGCACAAAAAAAATCACATCTGACGCGAATACGAACGAACAAAGAAAGATCGTCCGCCAAATCCCTTGATTTGCAAGCACTCTAGTAGATTTTACTGTAAATTAGGAAGAATAAAGCTAAAATGAGATGCAGACACAAACTGAATCATCCCACAACACCCGATTCCACATAGAAAACGCGGGCGAAACAGCAGAAAATGAAGCAGTTCTCCCGTGAAGCATTGCAGTGCCCAACGTAAAGAAGATGCAGTGCACTTGCGTCCAGCGTGCAGTGCGGAAGCGGTGTGCAGAATAGTTATTCTGCTAATATTAGCAGAATAGACC
>LR880966.1:23437322-23448059 GCA_904067115.1 Aegilops sharonensis | reverse complement strand
ATTAACAAATTAGTGAATTATTGCTCAAAATAAAAATCAGCGTGTTATTATTAAATTGGTCCATAAAATCTTCGCAAGCTTTTGTACGCAATCACCAGGATTTTCCTTGCCTAGGAGTCAAAAACAACCAGGATTTTCCTTGCCAACTTATGTTAAACATTTACTTTTATAAATTAATAACACGTGGGATGTTTTTATAATGTACATATAAGTCTCCATAAAATATACGATAATAGTAATAATATAAATATATATAATGTGGTTAGAAGGGAAAACATAAATTAGACACATCATTATTATTCTTATATATAGATAAATAGAACAGAAACCTAGGTTTTAGTAAAAAAATACATTCGGCTGCTGATCTTTAAGAAAAAGCCCATAAGCCGGTATGGACCTCAAAAAATAAGTTGAAACCACTGTCTTGTATGGCGTGGGCTACGCATGTTAAAATACAAAACCTAGGCCTAGCTGATACTTGTTCGCCCTCTGGAAAAAAATGATACCAGATCCCCGAGCGAACTGGATTAAAGAGGGGCCGGCGGCACGACTGAAGAAGCACATCAGGAGCGATTTTTTGTTAAGTGTATGGCTCTCGATGGCGTTTTTTTACTTGCCTCTGCAAACTTGTATGTTTAACCTCGCAGTCCGTCGTGATGGACCAGCAGCCCATTTGCTGGGCGGGCCAACCTACAGAAACCAGCACTCGGTTTTTCATCAAGCCCCAAAAACAACGCAGTACTATGTTTGTTTTGAGGCCAAAAACATTACGGCAGGGGTTGAGCGGGGGAGAGGGGAAGACAGAGTAATAAAAAGATTAAAATGAGTTGATGCGCCATTGCTACCCTAACAAAGCAGGTGCAATTCTTCTCGGGAAGAAGGTGTGCCATTGACACCCACACGTCACATACCCCACAGTAGGCATACTAACAATTTCACACACAAATACAACAAAAAAGGTAAAAATTCGTGTCAAACATAGGTTCACAGGACACATTCATATCCATAGCCAACATTCACTATTAGCAACTCAAAAGATTCATATATACACAAGTTTAGCATATCTGTGCATCCAAATGATTGATAGATCACACGACAATATCTTATATCTTATATCTTATATTTACTAATTGGAGGCACCATACGAGGTTCCACGTTAATCCTAGAGTTTAGCTAATTTCATCCATTCGATTGAATAATGATCAATTAACAACCGTGAGATGTTCATGAGGCCCGCTTCTAATTATTTTCTCGCATCGTATGAGGTGCGTCAGCACTCCTTGGCAGTTGTCCCACGTTAGCACATCTTTAGAGAAAAAACAAACACAACTCCCAAGGTATCCTTCCTCCCACGATCATACCCCACGACTCAAGAAACCTAGCGCGGCTTTTCCTCATCTGGTCCTCTTGCTCCTTCCGTCCAATCCAACTAGCATCTTCCCCACCCCCCTCCTCCATGACCTTTCAATCTCCAGTAATCCAGCTATGAAGCAACCCATCTTAGCTGAGGAAAAGTTCCTTTGAATCGCCTCAATTGCATCCCGATCAAAGTGCAATCTACGTTGTACAATTAACTTTAGAAGGACGTGCATCAAAGGTGTTGGAATCAAATCGGATGGAAGATTGATGGCGCCACCATTTACCTAGAATTCGACAGCGGTCAGTCCTATCCTTGCAATAGAGGCAAGTAATCCTTTACCCTTGAATGTGTGATCTATCTACGGCCCGTTTAATTAATCACAAAGCATATCGCAGATTCCATCTATCATTAGCTCATGACTAACTCATGCATGCTAGGGGATGAGGGGAAACCAGCAGGGTGGTTTGCATATTCTCCAGTGGAAGCACTCAATTGTTGTACTAGCTTTTCATCCTTTAAATCTCCCTACTTTCCAAGTTCTAAGCATGCAGCGGTCCAACAACTTCAGTTAATGAATTTACTCCAGGATGGTTAATGAATTTACTCAAGTTAATGAATTTAATCCAGTGGAAGCACTCAATTGTTGTAGAAACAACCATTGTAATACATGGGGTTGCTGCTACCATTGGTAGACGCTGCTGAGTGAAAAAACCGCAACCAACTATCAACTGGCGGCAAGGTTTCTCACCTACTCGATACCATTCAATTTTGTTGACAGTCACATCTAATAACTTTCCAACTCTTGCCGTTAAAAGGGGAAGAAAACATCAGATGTGGCGTCCTGCCCCCAATTTAATGGCCGATTCAAGTGGGAGGAGAATTCGTCTCCTGTGTCCATGGGCCTCCACGAGCGGTTACATCAGTCGATCTCCAATCGCAATAACCCAAAGCAACATGTGGAGCAGGCAATGATTTCAAGTAGATTCTCCAGGAGGCCCATGCTTTGTGGAAGGCCAGAATTTTTGATGGAAAGTTTATCCGGTAAGCATCATAATTTTTTTGTTGTTAGCAAACTACAATCAGCCATGAGGGAAAAAGTTCAAATTCCTTATTTAATGGATCTTAATTTCTTAGTCTAGAGGCAGACATATGCATGATTTCCATATTCTCGGAGGGAAAAAACCCCAACTAGGCTTGTACTTGGAGACGGAAACCTGCAGTTCGGTTGCAAGGATGGTATATCCGTTAAGCATCAGAATTTTTGTGTTGTTAGCAAACTGCAATCAGTCGTGAGGGAGAAAGTTCGAATTCCTTATTTAATGGATCTTAATTTCTTATTCGAGAAGCAGATATATGCATGATTTCCAGATTCTTGGAGGGAAAAAAAGAACAACTAGGCATGTACTTTAAGGAGGGGAAACCTACAGATCAGTTGCAAAAGATGTTCATGAGTGCATTGTCCCGTTGAGGTGAAGTGCCTAGGAGGCTCATGCGACGATGGCGAGTACGGCCAGGCAGCAAGACAGCTGAGCTTCTTTTAAATACATGTGCATGCCGGCTGCATTAATGCCTCCAGACCCGTGCTAAGGTAGCTTGATATTATTGTGCGTGTGCTTTAGATTTGGTTAAATCATATGTATGGGTGCTAGCGTGGAGTTTTCTAATAGTTTCACGCATGTCTCTGCCTTCCCCATTGTCTCTCCGTGCTGTGGCAGATTAAACTTCAGCAGGAGGGCTGGCCAGCGCCAAGTTCATGCAGCCATGAGCAGCACCGTGACCTGGTAAGCTAAGCATGCCCACCTCCGTACAAGATCATGTCTGATCTAGAACTATCTTTCTTGGCTATAGGTCGTGTATTGAATTGATCTTATGAGATGAATATCATTTTGACCCGCATGTTCATGACGATCCAGATCTTTTCTTTAGACCAAGTGGTTTTAGAATAATTGCATATCTCATAGCATGAATCATTAATATGTTCGTTAAGTTTAACGAGAATTATTCAGTAAAGCTGATATGGCTAGGATAGTCCGTTCTGCAAGATAGCAATTGATTAATAGAACACATGTTGCAGTCAGTACTCTCCAACCTTTGAGTCTTATTAAGTGCAAACAATGCACGAGCCAAACATATATGTGTATATGTGTAGCATATTCGAGCCAAAGTTTAGAGTAGGAGGAGGCATTCCAACCGTGTTTGATGCAGACTTGGTTGCCGCAGTCGTTGGTAAGGCAGCTGGGTGTATGCATTGCAGCTAACTGCCGCAGCCGAAGCTGTTCAAGTTCAGCTGTTGCATGCCACCCATGCCGTAATTCAAGTAGTAGCAAGTAATCCCAGTTCCAGAAGTGTTCTTTGACCCACCATTTAATTGTAGAAGTCTGCCAAGTTGGCATGAGTCCTAATGTAGAAACACTACATGATCAGTTCTGGATGTGCCAATTAGTGCTCAGGACCTGATTATGAGCTATAGAGAGGCCACAAGGACGAGGGTTAGATTTCATTGTCTCCATCGCCTCCAATGATAGCAGCAGAAATGCTCTAGATGATGATGTTTCAACTTTACAAAAATGGAAAGATTCATATGTGATCAGCTTGCAACTGTAGCTAATTCATGAATATATATTTTCCTTAACTCATTTTAAAAAGTTAATCATCTGCCACTATCTGTCTAAATTGTACCCTTACCTGCTTTTCAAAAAGTATGGAAATGAGTTGTACTGGATGTAAATAGTTTACATATTTTATGTTAAATCTAGCTGCAAAAAATGAGTGGATCTATGACTTTACTTCGACTGGACGCAGTTAGTAGAACTATGACTTTAGTTGTGCTGCCCAGCATAAATAGATTTGTAACAATTTGCCAGAAAGCACTTTGCACCAGAAACTTCCAGAGAAATATTTTCTGCAGATATATATTCATATCAGCGGGTATAGCACACATACACTTTGCATGTATCAATATTAATGGAAATTCATAGGTATGACACTGATTTATATCTAGACATTGTTCACTCTTCATGTTGCAAGCAAATCTTAGTAAAGTTTTATTGTTCTCGAGGACTGGTGGAGTATCATGTGTTATTTTAGAAGAATATAGGTGAAAACGTGTACCTGTAAAGTTTATGTCTCGAAATAGCATGCACTCATATTTAAGTTTTCAATGATTAATATGCTTTTCTTTGCCAGATCTATGTAACTAGATAATGGCTTCTTATTTACCTAGCAGAAGCTGGCTGTCGCGTCGTCTACGGTACAAGGAAATTGAAAAGGATCTGTAGAGGGCAATGTCGGTGTCAAAACCGGCGGATCTCGAGTAGGGGGTCCCGATCTGTGCGTCTCAGGCTGATGGTAACAGGAAGCAAGGGACACAATGTTTACCCAGGTTCGGGCCCTCTCGATGGAGGTAAAACCCTACTTCCTGCTTGATTAATATTGAAGATATGAGTAGTACAAGAGTAGATCTACCACGAGATCGTAGAGGCTAAACCCTAGAAGCTAGCCTATGATGGTATGATTGTAATCATGATCGGCCTTCTAAGGACCATCCTCTCTGGTTTATATAGACTCCGGAGAGGGCTAGGGTTTACATGGAGTCGGTTACAAGGAAGGAAATAGAATATCCGAATCGCCAAGCTTTTCTTCCACGCAAAGGAGAGTCCCATCCGGACACGGGACGAAGTCTTGAGTCTTGTATCTTCACGCTCCAATAGTCCGGATGATGTACATAGTCCGGCTGTCCGGATACCCCCTAATCCAGGACTCCCTTAGTAGCCCCTGAACCAGGCTTCAATGAAGATGAGTCCGGCGTGCAGTCTTGTCTTCGCCATTGCAAGACGGCTTCCTTCTCCGAATACTCCAAAGTTATTATCGAACACGTAGACCATGTCCGGATCTGCAAAATGATCTTTACATACCACCGTAGAGAGAATGACATTTCAGCTGACAACTTTTTAGACAACGTGATATGTCATTACGGTCAGGTCATCATTCAAACCGTTTTCTCACAACCAGTCACATCGCGTATTGCGAGGCGGTTTCCTTGATAGGTCTTGTCACAGCAGTGATCGTGTCCCCTTATCACGGGATTCTCATCAATACGGGTATGGGTAATCCCACCGTTCCATCAATCGTGGCGCTTGGGAAGTAAGCGATTCTCAACGGGCAAGTGGGGAGGCGCACCGCTTTTGTCGCCTCTATAAAGGGATAAAGGCCCTCATTTTCACCCACGCCCTCCTCCTCCTTTGCCCATCCTTGCCTCCCCGAGCTCCAGCGCCCTAGTACAAGTCTTCTCCGCGCAGCTAAACATGTCCGGAGCAGGAGGCAAGTGGGTGGCCTCCACCGTGAAGGAGAAGCACATCGCAAATCTTCGGGCGGCCGGATACTTGGTCGCAGACATAGCGCACCCGGCTACCGGACGACGGGCAGGTCATTCCAACCCCAGGACCCCACGAGAGGGTCGTGTTCCTCGCCCACTTCGTCCGTGGACTAGGATTTCCGCTTCACCCCTTCGTCCGTGGGCTCATGTTCTACCACGGGCTAGATTTCCACGATCTAGCCCCAAACTTCATCCTCAACATCTCGGCGTTCATCATCGTATGCGAGGCCTTCCTCCGCATCCAGCCTCACTTTGGCTTGTGGCTACAAATCTTCTTCATGAAGCCGAAGATCGTGAGTGGCCAGCAAGCGTAGTGCGGACGGGCCATGGTGGGCAAGATGCCTAACGTCACCTTGCCTGACGGCTCCTTCGCGGAGACCGTGAAAGGGTGGCAATCGGGGTGGTTCTACATCACCGAGCCTCGCGACGCCAACTGGGCGGCGGCCCCTGAATTCCGATCCAGAACCCCCATGCGGCTCACCTCCTGGGAAAAGAAGGGCCTGGCCTGGGGCGAACCCGGGGAGCTGACCGGACTCCGAAACTGCATCAAGAATATGAAGGACAAGAACATCAAGGTTGTCAAGGTGATCCAGTTCATGCTCGTTCGCCGGATTCTTCCGTTCCAAAGGCGGGTGTTTAATCTGTGGGAGGTCATCCCTATCGAACACCAGACGCTGCGAAAGCTCTATGGCATGAAGCACAAAGACGCATGGAAGGCACTGTTCAAGGCCTCCGAAGTACCTCCTCCCATATCCGAGGACCGTGGACTTCATGCCGCACGACCTCCTCGCCAGGTGAGTTTTCTGACACTACTAGAAAAAGGGCTATAGATGGGATTGACACTAATGGCGCACCAGACAAGAGGTGCGCCATTAGTATATACTAATGGCGCACCACCTTCTGATACGCCATTAGAGTTGAAACTAGTAATTGCGCACCTGGGCCATGGTGCGCCATTAGTATAAATTTTTTTTGAACTAGTGCGCCTGTCCAAACATACTCATGGCGCATCCAGACTCAGTGCGCCATTACTAGTTGTAACTAGTAATGGCGCACCTGTCGGAAAGTGCGCCACTAATGTTGTTTTTTTATTATATTTTTATTCCTTTTTTTGCAAAACTACTAATGGCGCACTGTTCCACCATGCGCCATTACTAGTTTAAACTAGTAATGGCGCACTGTGGAACAGTGCGCCATTAGTATGTTTTTTTTTGCAAAACTACTAATGGCGCACCACCAGAAGGTGCGCCATTAGTAACCTGGATTACTAATGGCGCATTTAGAGTTGGTGCGCCATTAGTAAGTGGGCAGCAACAAGATATTTTGGACAGCCTCTCCTACCCACACTCACTTTCTCCCCACTTCATTCTCTCCACCTCCTCCTTGTCTCGGGTGCCTCCTCTTTTTCACCTTATTTCCACCATAGATTCATTCAAATTAAGTGGTTAAATTACCTTGTTTTGATAGGTAAGTAAGGGGGAAGCTATATTTATGTTGTTCTCCCTACAACAATGTGCACATGCACTTTTTATGGCCTAGCTAGATCTATGTATGTTCGTGGTGTTGCATATGTTTGTCGTGTTGCATATGTGTTTGTGTTTGGAGGTGTACCGGTATTTGAAATGTGATAGTTGCCAATATTTTGCCGGAATGTTGATTCATTTCCGTTTCGGCGAGAATTTTGGCATTAAGCATTCTTTTTGGTCCTATTTTTAGGGAAAGTCATGCCTAATTTTTTCTTGGTTCTAAAATATCGTTTTGCTCTACCCCGCAGGCGACCATGGTCCGCACGATGACCGAAGGCATCGTGAATAGGTTTTTGAGGTCCGCGAAGGCCGAGATGCTTCAAAAGAATGAGACGGAGATAAGATGTCCGTGTCGAAGATGCAAGCTGAAGAGACTTATTGCGGACCCGGATTCCGGGCAGGTGCGGGACCACCTGCTCTTGCATGGTTTCATGGATGGCTATCGGTGGCAAGGTGATTAAGATGACTACGAAGTCGTCCATGGGGGCCGGGCAAGAAATGAGGAAGGGCAGCAAGACAACCACCGCGGCTCGGGCGGGCGAGAAGACGAAGAATCCCCAGGAGATGATTACGACGGTGATGCTGTACACAGTCATCATGTAGAAGATGCAGGACATGATGATGAGGAAGATGCCAGAGCAGACGACGGGCATGATCATGAAGATGATGATGCCGGCGGAGCAGACGACGCTGGACCATCGATGGGCTGGGTGCAGGACCCTCAGATTCAAGAGCTGCTTCTCAAGCAGACGGATAACGCAAGAGCTGCCGCCCGAGAGAAAGCCAAGATGGATCAACTTGAGTTAGATGCGGTTACTCCATTGTATGAAGGATGCAGGCCCGACGATACCCGCCTGAAAGTAAAGCTCATGGCTCTGGAGATGAAGGTAAAACACAAAATGACCGACGCATGCTTCGACGAGAACATGTCATTCTGGCACGAACGTCTTCCCAAGGGGAACAAGTGCCCGACCAGTTTGGAGGAGGCGAAGAAAATCGTGTGTCCTCTGGATTTACCTTACGTGAAATACCATGTGTGCATGAACAATTGCATCATTTATCGGGACGAGCACGCGGAGTCTACCATATGTCCGGTGTGCGGCGTCACTCGATACAAGAAGAGGAAGAAAGCTCCTCGAAAAGTGGTGTGGTACTTTCCGATCACTCCTCGTCTGGAGCGGTATTTCGTGGACCCTAAGGTAGCAAAGCTCCTGCGTTGGCACGCGGATAGGGAGGAGAAGAAGCGAGAAGATGACGCAAATGATCCGGAGATAGATAAAAAAGACAAGATGCTGAGTCACCCTAAGGATGCGAGCCGGTGGCAAGCGTTGAACTTCGAAGACCTAGAATTTGGGAACGATCCAAGGAACATCGTGCTGGGCGCGAGCACCGATGGAGTCAATCCGTTTGGCAGCCAGAGAGGCACACATAGCACCTGGCCTGTGTTTGTGTGGATGTACAACCTTCCCCCCCTGGTTGTGCATGAAGAGGAAGTACATTCACATGAGTATGCTAATTGAAGGACCGAAACAACCAGGGAACGACATCAATCTATATCTGGGGCTGCTGAAACAAGGAGCTTGACACGCTGTGGAAAACGCTAGCCAATACGTGGGGCGCCGCAGAGAAAGAATATTTCCCTATGAGAGCCGCACTGCTCACGACGGTGCACGACTATCTCGGTTACGGATATCTCGCGGGGCATGGATTTTCCGGATGCGTAAGGTGCATGGATGACACAACGTATCGCCAGCTAGATAGAGATCCCGGGTCTTCGAAAACCATGTTCATGGGAAATCGAAGGTGGCTTCGCGACGATGACCCGTGGAGGAAACGCAAGGATCTGTTCGATGGTGAAACCGAACCCCGAAAACGCCCGTGTACAAGGAGCGACGAGGAAATAGACAAGCTGTTGAAAAATTGGAAAGACTGCCCACTGCTGGGAAAGGAGCAAAAGGCGCCAGATCCGGGAAAGAAGCGAAAGGCGCCAGAGCCGCTGCTGAAGGTATGGAAAACGAGGTATGTTTTCTGGGACTTGTCGTACTGGAAGATCCACCGTGTGCCTCACAGCCTTGATGTCATGCATATCACGAAGAACGTGTGCGAGAGTCTGCTTGGTACCCTGCTCAACATGCCAGAGAGGACCAAAGATGGGCCGAAAGCAAGGGCAGACTTGAAATCAATGGGCATCAGGCAGGAGCTTCACGCTAATGATGATGATGATGATGATGATGATGATGAGGCGAAGCAGGACACAGTAAGTCGTCGCAAAGGAAAAAAGGCGAAGAAGACTGGAAATGACTACCCTCCCGCGTGCTTCACTCTAAGTCAGGAGGAGATCGAGCAGTTTTCACCTGCCTCCTAGGAGTAAAACTTCCTTACGGTTGCGCGGGGAAGATAAGCAGATACCTAGACCCAGCGAAGCAGAAGTTCAGTGGGATGAAGTCTCACGACTATCACGTGCTGATGACGCAGATACTTCCAGTTGCAATCCGTGGGATCATGGACGCGCACGTCCGTGAAACGCTATTTGGCCTATGCAACTTTTTCGACGTCATCTCTCGGAAGTCGATTGGCGTGAGGCAACTCAGAAGGCTACAGGAAGAGATCGTGGTGATACTATGCGAGCTTGAGATGTACTTCCCGCCCGCATTCTTCGATGTTATGGTGCATCTGCTGGTCCATATAGTGGAGGATATCATCCAACTCGGGTCGACGTTCCTGCACAGCATGATGCCGTTCGAAAGGATGAATGGTGTCATCAAAGGATACGTTCGCAACATGTCACGTCCAGAGGGAAGTATAGCCAGGGGCTTTCTGACCGAAGAGTGCATCTCCTACTGCACGAATTATCTAGGCATTGAGAACCCCGTTGGTCTGCCCGTCAACAGGCACCTCGGCAGGCTCGCTGGATGGGGTCACCGTGAGGGTTGCCGCGAAATGCATGTCGACTTAGAGGGTCGACTCGCCGACTTTGAAAGAGCAAACCTAGTCGCGCTACAACACATAGACGTGGTCGATCCTTGGGTGGTAGAGCACAAAACCTTTATAAAGAAGACGTACAATGACCGATGCCAACAGAAGACAGACGGAGATATAATCAAAGAGCACAACTCATGTTTCACACGTTGGTTCAAGCAGAAGCTTCTGTCCTACCCTTTACATGAGGATTCTTCCACAGAAGAACAACTCATATTCGCCTTGTCACAGGGCGCCGAGCACAACCTGATGACCTATGAGGCGTACGATATCAACGGCTACACATTCTACACCGAGGCCAAGGACATGAAGAGCGATGGTTATCAGAACTCCGGGGTAACGATGGAATCCTACACCGGTAATGACAAGGACAGATACTACGGAAGGATCGAGGAGATCTGGGAGCTGAGCTACGCTGGAGAGAAGGTCCCGATGTTCCATGTCAGATGGGCGAAGAGCGTCCTAAAAGAAGACCGGTATTTCACCACCATGGTTAT
>LR880966.1:23401359-23435592 GCA_904067115.1 Aegilops sharonensis | reverse complement strand
ATCTCGATCCCCCTCCATCTCGATCGCTATCCCACCTCGCCAGATCCGGTCCACCAGCCGCCGCCGCCGACCGCCCGCACCCTCGATTCCCCTACTCAACCGCCGCCGCCGACCCCCCGCACCCCTCCCCTACTCAACCGCCGCCGCCGACCCCCCGCACCCTCCCCCGCTCCACCGACATTACTGTTTGATGATATTTCTTAAAAAAATTATTACTGTCTTATAAAAAAATATTACTGTTATGATTTAAACAAGTTTGAACATATTTAAACACAAATAAGTATCAAACATCATTTTAAATGCATAAAAAAAATTGTGGAGCCTAGGAATCGAACCCAGGACCTCTTGGTGTGAGAACTGGCTGCTGACCAGTCGAGCTAGTAGAGGGAACTTGATGTGGATCAGGTCAGGTGGAAGATAACCTGTTGGCTCGAGCAGAAATCAAAAAAAAAACTAATGGCGCACCAGGGTGAGGTGCGCCATTAGTATGGATGTACTTATGGCGCACCGAGGTGTAGTGCTCCATTAGTATTGTGCCGCCCCCATCCATATTTCCTCCCCGGCCCAAACCTATCCCCTCTCTCTCCCTCGCCCTCGCCCTCGATCCCCTTCCCCTCTCCTCTCCCGACGCCGCTGCCCCGCCGCCTCGACGCCGCCGCGACGCCGCCTCGACGCCTCGACACCGCCTCGATACCCTGACGCCGCCTCGACGCCTCGACGCCGCCCCGTCGCCGCCTCGACGCCTCACCCTGGTGAGTTCCCTTTCATCCAAGGAGGAGAAGGTGCTGCTGCTGTGGATCCTTCTTGTACCTCCCGTCTCCATCTAGCTGACCCTCGTGTCGTCTCTGCTCTGCAGGTAGAGTGCGCCGGCGAGCGACCAGGACGAGGACGACGCCTGGAGAGGAGGGCCACGTCGCCTCGGCTCTGACTGGTGGTGCTTCAGCCTCGGCTACAGCAAACATAGGTGAGTCCCCCACCCCCTTCTATTCTTCCTCCTCTCTGGTCTGGGCTGGGTCAAATGCAATGGCAAATAAGTATCAATCTTTCTCAACTTCAAAATTTGTTTGTGGCACCAACGTTCAGCAGCACATCAAATCGAACATTTTTTTAGCCTAGTTATTACTGTATGTACAGTGGCAAGATACATGCTCATTCAAATCCAGAAGCTAACTGCAATCACTTTCAATGGGCCACTGTAAAATCTAAAGGGAAGCGGCAATGACTCTTTTGTTTGTCAGTCACTTTCTGCCGTTGCCGTGCAGGTCAAATGACTACTTTCTGCACTTGATGTAAGTAATATCAGCAGTTCCCTAAGAATGTATTGATGCTTTTGTTGGACAATTTAGTTTATTTTTGTGCCAACTTCTGTTTTAGTCCCCACAAGCCCTGGACACTTGTCAGCTTGTGCTTCGCGTGAGTCTGATGTATCGCCTGCTCCCATGCTGGGAGCAAGATTTTCCTTATTCAGTGCAAATTCTTTTACTAACAGAGGTACATAGTTTGTCCTTGTAGAGTTCTAGTTAGATGGTTTTTGTACCCGGTACCCTCTTCTTTCTTCAAGAGAGGTAGCCTCCTCTGTTGTACTAACTTCTAGGTCAAACAAACATAATGTGACTGTTGTTGCGTGGCTAATGAAATGCCACTTGGAGCCCTCATGTGGTTCTGTTCTGTTTGTTGAATTCTGGCTTACCTTATCTTGAGAATGAGAACATAATCAGGACATTTTCAACTAAAAGGTAATTGCATATATACCTGGAAAAATCAAGAGCCCATTTATGTATCAATAAGTTGTGATGTGACTACTTAAAAATAAGTTTTTCTTTGGCTAATGCTGGAGGTATACACACCTAAATCGTGTCAGTATTATATAATAGTCTTGCTGATGTGCATCTCTATCAAGAACTACGTGCCTTCTGTGAAGGGGGTCTACTGATAGTCTATTTCGGATGTGTATGCATCAAAGGATAAGTATATACTCAATCAGTTAATCTCCACTAGGTGTCATGCCATGGCAGACGCTACTTCGTTTCTCAATTGTTATTTAAGAAAATACTAACATAGCATCAAACTCATCTGTATATAGTTAATGAAGAAGAAAAAAACTGCTAATACAGTTAATGAAGAAGAAAAAAACTTTTAGTACAGTTAATGAAGAAGAAAAAAACTGCTACTACTGCTAGTAAATAGCATCAGACTGCATGTCTTTTATATATGGCCAATACAGTCTGATGGACAATACAGTTATTGAAGAAGAAAAAAAAACTGCTAGTACTGCTAGTAAATAGCATCAGACTGAATGTCTTTTATATATGGTACTGCTTGTAAATAGCTTCTTCTATATACTAATTTGCATCAAAGTGTAGAACAAAGCATCAGACTGAATAACTAACAGTGGGTAATTAACCTAACTATTCATTTTTCCTTAGGTTAATTAAAATGTCCAGTGTATATATATTTGAAAATGATTGCTGCTAGATGTTAATTTGCTAGTACTAGCTAGAATTTGGCACTGAAAAGCAAAAGCAAAAGTTAATTAACTGTTGGGTAATAGCACTGGTACTAGGTAGCTAAAATATGTGTTCTGAAACACTGAGAGTAGAAACACTTACTACATACATATGCTCAAGAAACACTTACTAACCAGAAAAGGTTTTGACTTGAAATGTTAAGAGCACAAAGAGCACCACAAGATAAACACCTCAATCTGTTAGTATTTGTCTGCATTTTCTCACATTCTTCTTGTATCTGATCCAGTATTGCTTGTAGTGGTTTGTCCAAAATGTTGAATGATACTGCTTGGAGATGCATATATTGTTTCACCTCTTCATATGCCAATGTATTTTCCATGTTGTGATGGAGGCCTTTTTTGCCTTGTCCACCCGAGAGGCCCTTGAGTTTGCTGGAATGTCGATTAACTTCCGTTCCAGCAAATTCGGGTACTCCATATGTCCTATTTTCAGCAAAGGTCATGCTGAAATTTTCCGTGAATTTTAGCATGACTTTGCTAAAAATAGGACATATGGGGTACTTGTGACTAATGCATGGGCCGGGGTACTTGTGACTAATGATGAAAGCTTAGGCTTTTAGGGTGCCTCGGCGTCGAAAAACCCTCAATGATAAAAGCTTAGCGTTTAGGATGCCTCGGTGTCGACAAACCCTAAATGATGAGACCATGATCTTGTTCCTTGACAATAACCAATTTTTTGACCAAACTTTGTTCCTATTTAGAGAGAAACATGGCCAACAACGATGAGGCCGGGGGTTCGGGCGGCAAGGCATTCTGGGAGCTGTCCCAGGAGATGGAGGAACAACCTCACTTGTATGAGGACGCCGCCTTCCCCACCGATCCTGAGACCACTGATGGTACCGCCGAGGATGCCACCACTGATGATGGCGGCGCACGCACAGATGGCAGCCAACCGAAGAGGCAACGGAAGGACCGGCGCCCGACCGTGCTCCGCACCCTCAAGGAGGAAGTTACTGAAGTGGACTCCGACGGGAATCCAACGGCGCCCGAACGAATAGTCAAGGGGTAATCGCTTCAGCTCGGGTGCATTCTCCGGAGCACCGTCTCGATCAACACCGAGAACCTGAGGCATCCTGACCGAGGGAATTTGCGCAACCTCCTCTTCACGAAGCTGCACGAACGATACAAGTTCCCCGCTGAATTTGAAAACACAAGCCTCAAAGGGAATAAAGTGAACAATGCTGCCCTCACGAAGATGAGCAAGGCCCTGTCTACTTGGAAAAGCAATGTGAAGAGAATGATCGAGAAAGGTGAGAGTTATGAGAAGATCAAGGAGAAAAATCCTTCGATCACCGAAGATGACTACAACGACTTCAAGATCAATTGCTCGAGCACCGCAAACTCCCAATCAAGTCGGTGGGCGAAAGAAATGCGGGAGCTGAACTTAGGTGAACACACACTCGGTCCCGGCGGTTACAGAGTGGCGGAGCCTATATGGGACAAGGAGGAGGCGGACCGTGCCGAGCAAGGCCTACCGCCCCTCTTCGATAAATACGGTGACAAGCAGACCAGGAACTTTGTCAGGGCCCGGTACAAGAAGGACCCGAAAACAAAGGAGCTTACCACGGATCCGAAGACCAGGGCGCTTGAGCTTGTTCTGGTAAGGAATACACCCCCGCGTAATTAGCTCCATATGGTTGCATTCTAATTAATGAAGCCAAATTTCTAAATGGTTCACATTCCTTCCGCAAGTGACTGAAAGCAGTAGCGCGGGGTCGACTAAGAGCAACCCTTGGGACACCACTCTAAATAGGGCGTTGAATGTAATGAAGAACAAGGATAAGCTCAGTAAGCCGACGTCAGCTAGTCGTGTGGCCGGTAAAGGCTTGTCGACAAAATGGTCGTCATACTATAACACTGTTGGGCGAAAGGAGAAAAAGACTTGCTCGGAAAGCCAGGCGCGCGAGGTTCAAGAACTCAAGGCACAGGTGGCGCGGATTCTGGAGATTGTCCAAGAGCAAGTGCAACAACAACTCAGAGCGACGATCACCGCCATTGTGCCTACCTTGATCGAGGGGTTGAGTGCGTGGATTGCGCGCGGCCAACAGGGGCCGCCCCCGATTCCTAGCTTCACGGCCAGCAACTCGCAGAATGCGATGGCGGGGCCATTGGTGTCTCCAGCGGAGGCGGCATTGGTGTCTCCGACGCCGGCACCAGAGCTTAATGCACCCGGGTGTACGCCGGCCGCCACCTTTGCAGCAAGCGGCCCCTTCGTCAACTACACGCCCGCCGTTGGCGGTGCCTCGAGATTAGCCGAGCTCGACGCCATCATCACGGTAACTAATTAAGCCTCTCTCGGCCGAGGACTTCATCTCCTTGCCTTTGACTGGGCATCCCTGACGCCCTACATGTTTTCGCAGGGCGCCGCCGACGTTCCGTGCACTCTCCTGCACTTCGTGAACAACGAGTTGGTCGATGTCGCCAAGCGCAAAATCGTTCAACCGGGCAACCCCTTGTTCCACGGTACCCATATGCCACCCAACTTCTTTAGGGTTCAACTGGTTCGGGTGCTGCCAGGCTGCGACGAGTTGTTACCTCCGATTCGACCCGTCGGGGCCGACGATGATGACGTGATGACCCTCAGCGCCTGCCTGAGCTGGCCCCTGCTTTGGCCAAAGAGCCAGATTCGTTTGGGGCCGGGGGACACCACCCCAAAGACAACACCGCCAGTCGTGCCGGCGCCAAGTCGGCCCCATGGCAAGACGGCCGCAACGGTGCCGGACATCCCTATGCCACTGGATCCAAACATGCATATGGCACAGGATCAGAATGACGACGACGACGATACATTTGGCAACGTCGATCAGTACTTTGCCGATCATGGGTACGGTGGCGACTTCATGGGGCCTCCTTCTCAAGAACCCAACCCAACAAAAGACGTGCACGATCTTGCTGGTACCGCGGAGAAGCCAAGTTGCAACAGGCGTCGTCTGCCGTTCAGCTCTCAGGAGACGCATCCAGCTGCCGACTTCACCGAGCCTCAGATAGGCGAGGTGCGAAATATTATCAGCCCCAACACACTCAAGAAGGCGGTCTGTGAGCAGAACTCGGTCCCATTACAGGAGAAGAAGAAGGCACGCAAAAGAAAGACTAACAAGGGTGCGGGCCAACCGGCACCGAGTACGATCCGTGCTCAGGACGGGCCAGCCTCACCTGAGGATATCTCGAGGAGTGTGCATGTGGCGGGTAGGGCGATGCTACCGACAAATATGCTCAATGCTGCAACCGGTGCTATGCGGAGTCTGCATGACAGTGTTCTTTCTTTGGAGAAGCGGCGTCTCAGAGAGAAGGATGTGGCATACCCGATTTTCGCGGCCAAGGTGCCAGAGGGCAAGGTCTTTGTGGATAACTCCATCGGGCGTACGATCGTCCTGCGGTTTGATGACATCCACGCAATGTTAAACCTTCATCCGCTGCACTACACCTTCGTTCGGCTATTTTCGCTGAGTATGGAGATGCGGATCATTCGCGACAAGACCACGGACATCGTGATAGTCGACCCCTTCTACATGCGTGCCAAGATCTTGGGCAGCGCTGGGGACCGGCAAGTCGCGAGTTCTTACCTCGAAGGCATCATTCTGGCAAACCAAGATAAGGATAACTTCCTCGTGCCTTACTTTCCGGAGTAAGTCCTCCCCTCAACCGGCCCGTAACGTATGAATTCTTAGATTTCGATCGTTTTTCTTTTAACATTCCGTGTTTTCTGCAGTGACACACATTGCACGCTCATCCTCCTAAGCCCCAAATATTCCATGGCCACGTATTTTGACCCGGACCGTCAGTCGAACGTAGACTACACAAATGTCAAGAAGGTTCTTGATGATGTTCTCCCCGGCTACGCCAAATCTGGAGGCACCTTCACCAGGCCTATTCGTAAGTACGGCAAGCACGTGTTCTCCCACAATACGAAGTTCTGCTGCGTCAAGCAGCCGCCTGGCGGTCAGAAGGGTGCCTACTACGCCATCCATCACATGCGGGCGATCGTACGGGACCATCATCAACTTCTGCTACCGAGTAAACTCAAAGATTGGGCCGCGAACGTGTCGGAAATCTAGGACGCGGACATCAGACAAGAATTCTTTCGCATCCAGTCAGAGTTTGCGGAAATCATCCATCAAGATGTCCTTCGTACCTCGGGGCAGTTCTACCTCAGAAATCAACCGTCCAACAGTGACATCGACACAATGCTACAAATGCAGGCTGACAACGCCCGTTATTTCATGACTCCCATGATAGACGGCGGCTTCATCCATGCTCCGGTCCCTTGAGTCGAGTCGAAAGCAGTGATGATGTGTCTTGTTCTGAAACATCGATTGGCTCATGTTGTAATTAAACTTTAATGAACTTGTAGTATGTCTCTTTGGTTTCGAGAGTCGTTCAACTTAGATGTAACCGATGCTATTAATGTCTTGCTTTTCTCTTCCGATCGTTCTGTTGCATACTTATATATTGCTTATGTATTGTCTGTGAATTGGTACTAACGTTTCGTTTGGCTAGTGCATAGCGATGCCGTCGTATGTCGTGTACAAGGGTAAGGTTCCCGGAGTCTACGACGACTGGGAGGAGTGTCGGAGACAGGTTCACCGATTCAGCGGTAACAGTTACAAAGGGGACACCACTAGGGCCGAGGCCGAATATAGATATGCCCGCTATCTAGCGGGAGAGGGGAGGGAGCGTTGGAGGAACCGGATAAAGACGAGTTTCATCATGATGATGCTCATCGTGATGACCGCAGCTCTCTTCTATGTGATGGTAGTTTAGATGATCGATATCGACTTTTAATGTGAAGACAAACTTGCTACTCTCGGTCTCAAGACTTGTAATATAATGTTCTATCTTTGTTCGGTCTTTTCAATTCGGAGACTAATATGATGAATTGTATTCGGAGACTAATATGATGAATTGTATTCAGAGACTAATCTTCTATTTATATTCGATGAATCTGTTGTTGATGTGTGCAGTCTATATTTTGTCTAATTATACATTTTGTAACCTGTGCAAAAAACAGAAAATTAAAAAAAAAAAAAACCTAATATTCATACTAATGGCGCATCACATCACTGTGCGCCATTAGTATGCCAAAGGATACTAATGGCGCATCATTAAACAGTGCGCCATTAGTATGCCGAAGATACTAATGGCGCATCTTGTTGTTGTGCGCCATTAGTATGCCAAAGCACCTGGGTATACATGGCCCCCTGGGAGGCATACTAATGGCGCACTGTTGTATATACTAATGGCGCTTCTGAGGTGCGCCATTAGTATACCAGATACTAATGGCGCACCAGTGGTGCGCCATTAGTAAAATATATTAATGGCGTGGCACTAATGGCGCACCACTAATGCGCCATTAATGGCCAAATTAGGTGCGCCATTAGTAGGCCTTTTCCTAGTAGTGTGACAACCACCGGATTCAGTTCTTCCAATGTATTCGTGGGGGAGTCTTAAGTAATTGTGCATATTTGATCAGGATTACATAGAGACAGCGGAGCGGATTGACTGTCCGGCTCCGCTGCCCGAACGCCCGGCCGATGCTCTCCTGACGGAGATGCTAGTTCCGGCGCCCTACAAGGCACTGGAGAAGAAGGCCGAAAAGAAGGCCCCGGGGACCAGGAATGGTCTCCGGCGTAAAGTTGTACCGGAGGCCTCATTCGAAGACGACGAGGCACACTCCTCCCCTGAAGGGGAGGAAAAAGAAGAGGAAGAAGAGGCCGCCTCATCCGCAGGGCACGAGGGGCCTGAGAAGGCGGACCAGGGGGCCAGGACAGGCTCCCGGCGCAAGGCCGTCATACCCTCGTCGTCCGACGTCGACGAGGCAGATTCCTCCCGCGGAGGCGGGGGGAAGCAAGAAGAAACTCTACCCCCCGTACTGGGTGGAGAAAAAGAGGAAAGCCGCCCCGGAGGGGGAGGCTGGGACGTCCAAGAAGGGCAAGGCGTCCCTTCCGGACTACTCCGCTACCGCCTCCGATAGCGAGGAGGGGTGGCTGCCCAGGAAGAAGCCCCTAGTGCGATCGTAAGTATCCGCACTCTATAATTATGCTTCATAGTTTTGTTATAATGCCGAACTTGTATATAGTCCAGCCAGGGTCCATCCCGAGGTGTCATCTTCGGATAGGTCTTTGAGCGATTCAGGGATGAACTCGCTCCCGACGGCCACTACTCCTCAGCCTGCGGATGACACAGAGGTGTTGTCCCATAGGCTCCCAGAGCGGGGGGAGGTGGCTCTGTAGGCGTCCCAAGGCGGCATTCCAGACATCGGACACGCGGGGTTCAAGATCCCCACGGATCATGTTGATGAGAGCCGCAGTAAGCCGGGCTCTCAGCCGAACACTGTTCCTGAACCACTAATAGTTCCAGACTCAGGCAGGCAGCCCCTCATTAGGGAGGGCGAGCCGTCTGTGCCAAGGACTTCCGCTACGCCGGAGGCGTCGGATTGTCTGCTGGAAGTGCTTCGAGGCGCTTCCATGGACGAAGAGCACCGTACTATTATGAGTGTGGTGATTCAGAAGGTTTTGTCCACCAAGAGCGGACTAACCGAAGCTTGCACCAGCCTCCTGACAGGCTTTGAGGTAAGTAATAAAAAATCTGTGAAATTACCACCTGATAGGTATTAGCCCCTGATACTTTGTTCGGTGTTTGGAAAGAAAAACCAACCGGAGGGTCAATCATAATCCGCAGGAGTCTAATAATAAGTGTGAATGTGAATAAGCAGGCTGTGCTGCTTGCCGCTGCTGTCCGTACGACCGAGATTGCCGGACTAAAACAGGACCTGGAGCAGGCGCAGGGAGAGCTCGACCTCACGAGGAGCCAGCTCGAAGAGAACAAATGTGAGTGATTCCCCTCTCTCATATAATGAAGGATAGATAAAATTGGTTATTCTAATGATGAAGCGTCGTGATTTTGTAACAATGGCCACCACCGGAGTGGTGTCTCTGAAGAAAGCGTTGTCCGAGGCCGAACACAAGGCGGCGTTGGAACGCAAGGATCGTGAAAAGCAAGATGCTAGAGTGGGCGAGGTACAGCAAGAGCTCCAGGAGCTCGACAAGAAGTTCGAGTCCGTGGAGCATGAGCTTAAGGTGAAAGAGGCCGACCTTGCGAAGGCCCTTGCTAGTATAAAAGATGCCAAGGCCGAAGCCGAGAAGGCACAGCAGGAAATCCAGGAGGCCAAAAAGACAGCGGCGGGTAACAAATTCTCTATGCAAAGAAAGCATGTGGAGGAGGCGTTTCTTTTAATTACCCGAATCCGGAGCTCTCTAGGAGCGTTCGCAGATCTGCCATGCAGCGTATCAGACACCGCGGGGTTCTACCGTGCCGAGGAGGGGAGCGTGACGGAGAAGCTGTCGAGGAATGCGTCTTCCAGGTTTTCCCAACTGCCAATGGAATTTGCGGACAGGCTGTTTAGCCAGTGATGAGTGGGTCCTTTGAGCTTAAGGGTAAGATACTTGATGGCATGTAGATCCTCTCCGCGGGCCATGTGGATGTGCAGAAGGAAATCTTCGATCCATACTGCGGGGTCTGTTGTGCCATCGTATGATTCGATGCTTACGGGTTTGAACCCTTCTGGGAATTCATGATCCATCACTTCATCGGTGAAGCAGAGGGGGTGTGCGGCGCCTCTGTGCCGGGCTATGTCGCGACGCAGGCCGACTAAGTCTGGCTGGTTGTGTTCGGCCCGGCCGGATTTACTGTTAGTGTATCCGGTATGAGGGACATCGTCATGTGCTGCAGCGCGCCCCCGTGATCCGTAGATCGATCTTGGTTGTCCTGCAGTGCTATCCCATCTATCGCACAGGTCCTAAGTGTTGCCCCGGGTCGTAGTGAACTCGCGCGGGGGTGCGGGCTGGTATTCGGGCTGATATGCCATTTTATCCCGGCCACAAGGTGGCCGGTCAGCCGTCTGGCGCTCGAGTCCATATTCCTCGGCTGCCAGGACTTCTGTCCATCTGTCTGTGAGCAGGTCTTGATCAGCTTCAAGCTGCTGCTGCTTCTTCTTCAGGCTCCTCGCAGTAGCAACAAGCCGGCGCTTGAAGCGCTCCTGCTCCGCGGGGTCCTCAGGCACACCGAAGTCGTCGTCGCCGAGGCTAATCTCGTCTTTGGAGGGGGGCATGTAGTTGTCCTCCTCCGGATACCCGTCCATCGCCTGTTCATCTGGGTTGTCCTGCCCATCTTCCTGCTCGCCCTGCTCGAAGGCGGGCTGATCGGGGTTGTATTCATCTTCGGCACCATCCGGATTGTTTTCGTCTCTAGTGTCGGTATTGCTATGGCGGGGCTTGGAGCGGCATTGGCGACGCCCATGCTTTGCTTTCTTCTTGGAGGGGTTATCCTCCATTGCCTCATCGTCATTTGTTTCTTTCGAAGTGTCCACCATATATGTGTCATATGAAGAGGTGGCTGTCCACCACCCCGTGGGTGGTGGTTCCTGTTCTTCTCCTACATCGTCGGCCAAACCGTCGATGTCTTCGGAGTCGAGGTCAAGCATGTCAGTCAAATCTTCGACCGTGGCTATGAAGTGGGTGGTGGGTCGGCAACAAATTCCTTCGTCGCTAGCTTCCCACTCGAGCCGGACATAGTCGGTGTCAAAACCGGCGGATCTCGGGTAGGGGGTCCCGATCTGTGCGTGTCAGGCTGATGGTAACAGGAAGAAAGGGACACAATGTTTGCCCAGGTTCGGGCCCTCTCGATGAAGGTAAAACCCTACTTCCTGCTTGATTAATATTGAAGATATGAGTAGTACAAGAGTAGATCTACCACGAGATCGTAGAGGCTAAACCCTAGAAGCTAGCCTATGATGGTATGATTGTAATGGTGATCGGCCTTCTAAGGACCATCCTCTCCGGTTTTAGACACCGGAGAGGGCTAGGGTTTACATGTAGTCGGTTACAAGGAAGGAAATAGAATATCCGGATCGCCAAGCTTGTCTTCCACGCAAAGGAGTGTCCCATCCGGACACGGGACGAAGTCTTGAGTCTTGTATCTTCACGCTCCAATAGTCCGGACGATGTACATAGTCCGGCTGTCCGGATACCCACTAATCCAGGACTCCCTCAGGCTATGCCACGTGATGCTGACAGTTGCGCAAAGGGACGGTGAGCTAGAGAAGGAAGTACAAGGAGGTCGTGCTAGCCTAGGGCAGAGGTACATCCAAAACGTAAGGAGGCACATAGAGCCACTACGGTAATGATTGGTGAGAGTTTAATATAACTTACAAAATGGATAAATCACACTAAGAAACTTATATATATATATATATATATATATATATATATATATATATATATATATATATATAGGGAGAACGGATAGAGGGTCAAAGGTAAGATGATCTTTCCGAGTGCTTTGTGTATGAATGAAGGAATGGTCAATATGAGTAGCTGAAATGGTCAATTAATAAACGAGGCACTCTGATAGGAAAATCTGGAAGAAATCTCATATTTTGATGTGATGATACGACGACACTTACAATGTACCAGTAAAAAAATTATGCTCGGTGTTTTATACATCCATTCATTTTGAACTTACAGTCGATTTTAATATTTTGTATTATTGTCATAGAAATTCTTTATTTCGGATGATATGCTGAACCTACTGGTGTGCTCTTAAGATCTCAATATTACTGTCCTTCCAAGTTAATTTGCCATCTATCGGACATACACTATTTCAAAAAAATTGTACTATTTTATGTGTAGGAAATCATACTAAAATTTAGTTCTACCATGCAAGTTTCTACATCTCCTTGATAAATAACATATTTTAATGTCTATGAAGAAAAACTATTTAATGTCTACAAAGTTTATTTACTTGAATCACCAATGTAATTCTTACTTATAAATTAATAGGGGCTATAAAAATACCTAGCCATGCAGATGCACGGGTTGATGACTAGTTCATACATAATTCACAAAAAGATTCAGATATACACATGATTAGTATGTTTATGCATCCAAATGAGTGAGATCATAGCCAATATGATTCATGGACGAACTTTAATTAGCTAGGGTACAGACCGGTAAATGGTCTTCAGTCGGAGGTACTTCTTGCTAAAACTAATTCTTGTATGAGTAAACTTTCGAGTACATAAGAGGCAGCACAAACAATCTGAACTTTGCTTGTAGGTTTATCCTCAAATAGTGGCCTCGTGCCGAGGGAGGTTTGACCAACTTGGTCACTACTTTCATCCAAATAGTTTACTGGCTAATCTTGTTCCTGTAGCTCGCCAAAATTCTACGTTGCAGACGAGAAAGGAGGCGGTTGAGAAAATGAACCGCCCAAATTTTTTGTGCAGTTCAACTGAAATGGAGCATCCCTGGCGTGCAGACTGATTAAGTGCCAGATGAATATACACGTCAACCAACTTGTCTGCAATCTTTAGACTCCGTGCCATACAGTTCGCTACCATATCTGCTGATAACCAAAAGGCGGAAGTTGGGACCAAAGACTGGACTGTGTTCTTCTGGGCTATGCTCCAAGCAATATTTTTGGCGTTCACTCTCCTAATACTCTGAGTTTGACAACTGGTTGACGCCGGTTGATGCTCGAATGGATATAGGCACTTCCTGTCAACATCGATGCTTGTCTGAGTGAACTTTGGAGTACATAGCAGCAACATAAGTATCTGTCCATCTGATCATTTTGTGTAGTTCTACTGAAATCACCCAATGCAATGATTTGCCTGCGAGTTCAGGCTCCAAGTTACTTCTTTACAAAATCAGCAAACAGTAGCATGATACCAAATTACCAATACATGACAAGCACAATAATCAGGATAAAGACCAGTACCAACCTGTGTGAGGTAGAATATCAATTACTATTTCCTTTGACTGGAAGCCGAGATAAGCGAAGCGACTGACAGCATAGGAAGAAAGCAGGCCAAGATTAGCGACTGACAGGAAAGGATGGAAACTGTCGAGGCAATGAAGTACCCAAAGTTTGTGTGCAGTTCCACCAAAATCGAGCATCCGTGTTGGCACATATATTGAGATAGTGAGATTACTGTAATAGTGGGACTAGTTGATGAAACATACACTAACAAATTGAAGGACCCCCATTATCTTAATGGGTAAAGTTAGCAACATAGTAGTCTTGCTTAAAGAGAGGTATTAGTTTATTAAATCAGTGCCAATGAGCTCAACACTCAAAGCATTGCCATTTATCATAGGTTGCAAAACTTTAACGTGCAAAGATAAAGAAGTTTCTCATGACAGTAGCACGATAAAAATAGAGATGACAGCAAACTAATATGGATGAAGGCCTTAGGCCCGTCCTAACCTGAGAAAAAAAGCTTATTCATGTAGTCCCATAAGAAATGATAAAGCACTCACTGGAATCACTCAATAGTGTATATTTTTGAGCACTTCAAATGTATGGTTGAAATCACTCTTGTTTACCAGTGCTGAGATTATATCGAAAGATTATCAAGAACTTTCAGCAAAGTTAAAGCACTGGCTGGGATACAGTTCATTGTATTGTCTTGTGTAGTTCCATTAAAATGTATGATTGGCACAACATGATCCCTGTTTGCACAAGTAGAAACAAGGTGAAATCTTCATTAGATTAGTGAGAAAGGATAGGAAGACATTAGCATATTACTCTAACAGTAGCATCAAATTCATGGTGGACAATACGCAAAACATTGCCTCATTGAACCAATGGCAATAAATTGACATGCAAAACAATAGCAATATTATGTCATGACACTAATAATATTCCCTCCCTGCTCCACCACATGGTTCACCTCCATAGACAAACATACACATGTACATGATTCAACATAGGGTCCAACTAAACATTTGTTTAACTCCGACAGGAAAATTAGGAAGCAATAAATTATTGGTACTTAAGTACTCCTAATTAATTATGTGAGACAGCAGAAGTGGAAGGGATCCCTGGAGGATCGTCTCAAATGTAAGGTAGTCGTTGTCGGAGCCCTTGAATGGCCTCGACTGAGGCCTCTGGCATCAGCCAGATCGCCTTGGCACTGTTTATTCTTCTTCTTCTTCCTCTTCATGCTCTGTTTCTCTTTCTCCTCACTAGTTGGTGAAACCAAGTACATGATTGGCCTTCTATTTCAGAATTGGTTTTGTCAGTGAGGGAGTACAAGTGTACTAGTAAAAAATAGCATTATTTTATCATGGCAGTCGTAAAATAGAGATGAACACATGCATTAAATATCATTCTTACCTAAAGGAAGGTTATGGCGCCAATATGGATGTGAGGATTGGAACACAGATATCCCTTTGTGTAGTTCCACCGAAATGAACCAACTGTTGCATTCTAACATTCCAGTTAAACAACACAAAAGTCACTTCTTTTAAGAAGAGTTTTGCGCAGTGCACCAAAAGGTCACAACAGAACCCAAGTGAATTGGATATCCCTGTTTGCACAAAAAGCTACAGAGGAAACAGTCTGAGTCTCAAACAATTATAGGAAAAAACATTTGGATAAACTTGTCATGGCTTATAACAGTGGCATGGCTTCATTTTTACCAGCGACATTAGATTAAGAACAGCTAAATATTTGGTATCAGGGCATGGGACAGTGGGTGCACCAGCAGTCTAGCACCATGTACGTAAATAGGGGCATAAATTGGTGATTCATAGTTTGTTGTCCCGAGAAACAAACATCCAAGAAACATATCAGGGTTGTTCCCATTTTTGTTCACTCTAGACACCTACTCCTATGTGTGGATAGCAAATCTATTCCTGGTCCTACCACTGTGTAGAGCGTTACCCCTATATTTTCCTTTTCGACCAACAGACCGGTTGGATGACCAGTCTGTACTACTTTCACCCCCTTTCCTTCATGTTTGTACCAAGTCCGATGCACATGCAGCGACGTAGCGAGCTAGGGAAGTAGAGCTAAGGCGGTTTCAAACGAAGATATACCTGAAGGTTGTCGGGATGTGGATAGGTGGGCGGCGGGAGGCCGGATCCGCCCATGGGCAACGACGAAGGTATCGGAGGACCTCCCGTGTCGGTGCTCGGCCAGAGATAATGGTGCGGCCGGCAGTGGGTCTCCTCCCTCGCTGTCGACGACGGCCTAAACGTTGCCCCTCCTCCCCTTCACCGGCGCAGGGGGATACGTCCGGATATGTAACCGGCGGTGAGGATATAAAGACAGTGTTTTTTGAAGGGAGAAAGACAATGTTACCACCCCTGTCTTGTTTATATCTGGAGAGGATGAGAGTGTGTGAATAGATCAACCCTAGCAAGCAAGCGCGGATGCTCCGGCCTATATATACGTAGTGGGGTAGTTTTCCTTTTTCACTCCATCAAAACAATCATTTAAAATTGTGTACTACGTGACAGGTCGCGGGTTTTTTAGTTGTTGATTGTTTTTTAAGATAGCTACCTACTTGTTCCAAGCGGTGTTACGGTGTGCCAGGTCGCACTTTGTATCATTCAAGTCTGGTACAAGTCCCTCCATTAAATGAACAACCACCCCCTTGTAAAAATTGTGAACAAGCCCACGGCTAAAATTAGCGGAAACGTGGGTTACCCCAACATGCATTATTATTTATATTTTCTACTCCCCCCGTTCCTAAATATAAGTCTTTTTTATTAGCCACACCTAAGACAAGAATTTTTATATTAGCAGTGAACCCCACATGTCATAGACACAAAAATTGTGGCAAGATTACCTTAGGCAAACCAAAGTGTGTCTAACAATTTGAGCAACTCAAATTAGGTAAGTGTGGCAAGAGTGGGAAAAATAATGTGGCAACATAAGACAAACATAGTCACAATCCAAGCAGCCCCATAGTTTTTTGTGACATGCATGAAAATTTGGTTAGTTAAATTTATAGTGAAAATTTGGCAAGGTGCATCAAATCAACACATGCAAGTATCAAAAGGAAAGTCACGGCATGCATGCATGTGTTGTACTCCCTCCGTTTCCAAATATAAGTCTTTTTAGAGATTGCAACAAGTGACTACATACAAAGCAGAATATGTCTACATACATCCGTATGGTGTAGTGTCGGGGAAGCTGATCGTGTCCCACGAACACCTATGGGACCTGGTCCCTTGTGGTTCGGAGGGGGGCGGAGGATGCACGAAGAGCGGATCGAGGCGATGCACACGAGCAGATTTACCCAGCTTCGGAGCTCTCCGGAGAGATAACACTCCTAGTGCTGCTTGGTTGATTGTATTCTTGCTAGGGAGCAATGGGAGCTACAAAACCTAGCCTGAGTGAGTGTGGTCTCGAATGAGTCGAATGAACTAAGCCGGAGCCGAACCGAACCCTTTCTACGTTGCACTTGGGCCTCCTTTTATAGGCACAAGGGGTCACCACAGGTGGCAAGTAGACAAGGGTAGAATAGGAAAAACAGAGGTTGGTACACCGCTTTGTATAGTGTACAATGATCTATACCTAACTCTGACGGCAAGGGACAAGAGTCATAAATGCCCGTCTCAGTCGCCTGAACAGTGCAACAGGGACCGTCAGGTGCGCCTCCGTTTTCCACGATGGTAGCTTGTCAGTGCCGCTTATCGCTGCTCCCCGCTGGCGGCACAGCCCATTGACACGCGTGCCTGGGAAAGCCCCATGGCGACACGTTGGCGGGTGAGCTGGAGCGGAGATGAAGAGAGGTTGCCTGCCGCGGCTGAATCCTTGTCGCGCTCGGGAGCTTGTCGCTCACCAAGCCTTCCCGGCAAGCTCCTCTTGCCGGGGCCTTGTTTCCTTCGTGCCCTGAGTGGCCTTCCCGACAAGCTCCTCTTGCCGGGGCCTTGAGTACTTTGTTCTTGAATGGCTCCAAAGGAGCCGATGAGGACCTTGGCGCACTAGGCCAGCCCTGCCACGGGGTGCTGCGACTGTCCGTTCACGAGTTCGGGGTACTAGGGTACCCCTACTCTAGTACACCGACAGGAGCCCCCGGGCCTGGGCCACACACGGCGCCAAGCTCTGTTGGGCCAGGCCCAAAACAGTGCACGGGCACGCGCGGCCTGGATCGTGCAGTTATTTGCTTCGAACCCACCACGTCCCCCACGAACGGCACGTTCCGGACGTGGCGTCGTGGGAGAGATCGTGGGGGGCTTTCTTTAATGGGAAAATCGGAACGCCCGCCCCCCCCCTCCCTCCTTATGAGCAGGGGGAACAGGGGTAGAACGCCCACTTGCCATTGCTGTCACATCAAAATCCACCGCCGCTCCCCCTCTCTTCGCGAGTCCAAAGAGAACGACGCTCCGCCCCCCCCCCCCATTGCCACCGGCGCCACCAACGCCGTCGACCTCCTCCAGCACCTCCTCCCATGGCTCCGAAAGCCGACAAGGGGAAAGGAGTGAAATCGGCCGAGGCGCAGCGGCTTGCGGCGCTGCGGAAGGAGCGGGCCCTCTTTGATCCCCTGCTTGACAGGAAGGAGCTGCGGGAGCTGTATTACCTTTTCTGGTCGACGGAGACGCGGGCGCACCCGCGCACGAGGGTGATCTCCGCCGCCACATCCAAGAAGGTTTCCATCGGGTACCCTTTCTTCGCGCTTTTCTTCCACTGAAGGGTTCTGCCCGCCCTTTTCCGAATTCTTTTGTGATGTCATGAACACATACGGCCTCCGCCTCCTTGATTTCACCCCCAACGCCGTCCTCACCATGGCCGTTTTTGCTCACCTCTGCGAGAACTTTGTCGGGGTTCACCCAAATGTCGCACTTTTCCGCCATTACTTCATGCCCCGCGTAGAGAGAGGAGAGCCGCTTGCCGGAGGAATTGCATGGATCTCCAGGATCGGCAAGAAGGAAGCATATCTTGACGGAGAGCTGCACATCAAGTGGGAGGAGTGGAGAGCCGATTGGTGTTGGATCTTAGAGGAGGACCCACAGCCTTTCACTACCCTGCGCCAAACTCCCATAGTGCGTGGCAACGATTGGAGCAACTTGGCGCCGGAGGATGCCAAGTTGAAGATTGCCGTGACTAGGATCTTGCGCCTCAGGCATGCCGGGCTTACCGTAGGAGCAATTGGCGCGGACTTCCTTCGCCGCCGCATTGCGCCCTTGCAGGAGAGGGGGAGGCCTGCTTGGGAGTTCCAAAACGCGGCAGACATCATGAGGCTGCGCCCGGGACTGAACTGGAATTTTACTGTCTTGGAGCTGGATGGCAAGCTGCGGGAGCTGTTCAAGCCTGATGCAGATCACCCTGAGTGGTTCATGTTGCCGAGGGGAGTCGTGCCCTTGTGCAACAACTCGTCGCTTGACTGCATCCGCGCGATGATGCCGTTGTGCGATTCCCATGGAATCGTTCCAACTTGGCAGGAGCCCGCCGACGACGTCGTGCAGAAGTTCTTCGATGACTTGGAAGAAGTGCCGATCCGTGCCGACGAGCAGAAGCGGCTCACCCGCGACACCACTGAGCAAGAGATGGCGCGCATCGCCACAAGGTTGGAGGAGGCGGCAGAAGCTGCTGCCGCCGGCGCGTTTGCGTTCTCCGTCGAGGAGGCAGAGGCAGCAGAGGCGGCAAGCCTTGCCGATCGAGAGGAGTTCTCCGTTGAGGAGGAGCAGGCCGAGCCCGACGCTGACTCGAACGAGCCCGCTGGGGGCGCTTCCCCTCCGCCGTCAAGTAGCTTGCCGCGGGAGGAGCCCGCGGCCCCGCCAAGAAGACGTCTCCGCAAGACCGGAGAAGTGGCGGGGCGGCAGACGGGCCAACAGCCGGCTCGCCGCCCGACGCGCTCCACCGCGGCAAGCACTGTTGCCGCGGGAGCGCCTCATGCCGCCACAACAACGGGAGCGGGGCCTTCTGGAGCGACGGCCCCCGCACCCGCCAAGCGTCCGAGGGAGCCTACTCCTCCAGCTCGTCGCACCGGAGCAGAATTTGACTTCTCCGCTCTCAGCTCCGAGGAAGAAGAGGAAGAGTGAGTTCTTGTCGTTGCTACCTGTAATTCTTCAATTTACTGCTTCGTCTTGTATCTGACTTGCTTCATTATGAGCTCTTTCCTTCTTCAGGATGCTGGCTCAGAGGGCGTCGAAGAGGGCCAAGACTCCGGTGGTCGTCGTCGAAGACGATCCCCCTGTGGCAACAGGAGGCACGTCTGAGACTCCCTTGCCGGATCTGGCGACCCTTCAACAGAGCAGCCCCCAGCACAGCCCCCAGCGTAAGTATTTGATTCGTTTCTTACGGTTAGGTGTGCTTGGGTGCTCCTTCTTTACTGATTTCTGGCTTGTTGATTTGTGTAGGAGCAGAGCAGCCTCATCAGGAGGTCCCGGAAGTCACTCCTGAAGTCCTGTCTGCTTCAACTACGCCGCCAAGGGAGAAATCTCCGCCAAGGGAGCGCTCTCCGGTAAGGGAGGCCTCTCCGACAAGGGGAGCTTCTCCGACAAGAGGCAGCGCCGACGAACCTCCGGCGGTGGAGACCGCGGCAACGGATCCCACTGCAGGTAATCTTCTTGTTTGAGAATCTCCCTTGGGTTATCTTTTCTTCTGTTCTTCTTTTCGAACATTTGCTTGACTTGTTCTTTTCTTTCTCTGATCATCAGATCCATCTGCCGGAGAGCCGATGGAGACTGAGGTTGCCGGCGAGGAAGACGCCCGCGGCAACAATAACGACGCCGCCAACATGGAGGAGGAGGCCGGCGCCGACGGGTCCGCCGGCGAGGAGGCCGCCAAGGCTGCTGGCGCAGAGGCTGGGGAGGGGTCCGGTGATCGTACTGACGGCCCTGAGGTCGCAGGAGCGCCAGGCGTTGCGCCAACCACCGATCCCCCCGCCGCCAGGCTCCAAAGAGCCCCAGTTCGGCGCCTATCTGAAGGCCGGCGACGTTGTCTTTATCAAGCTCCCATGGGCGTCAAGCTCCAGGGCATCGGCCGAAGGGGAGACCTTCGACGCGGAACTGCTCGCCTCCGCCGGGCTGTCGCTTGTCGACGCTCCAAGCAGCAGCGGCGGCGAGCCTGAGGAAGAGCAGCTACTGAAGAGGTTGTTGTCGCTCTACCGCACCCGACAGGCTAAGCTGGAGTCGCGGGAAGCACTTGTCGCGAGGGCGGGAGCTGACATGGAGAAGCGCGCAGAAGAGCTCCGGCGCGCCAACAAGGAAACTCTCCGGGACATAGCAGAAGCGCGGGAGCAGCTTGCTGAGGAGCGCACGGCCTTCATCTTGGAGAAGGCCGAGGTCGAGGAGCAACAAAGGCTTGCCGGCGAGAAGCTCTCTGCGCAAGAAGGTGAGCTGGCGCAGCGGAAGATCAACCTCGACAGCTATGAGGAATATCTTGCCGCGCGCGAGCAATCAGTTGGCGGGGCACTCCAGGAGGCAAAGGACGCCGCCGCGGCTGCTGAAGCCGCCAAGAAGGAATTGGAAACGAGGGTGGCACAGTTGGAGGCCACCCTCCAGAAGAGCGCCGAGGAGGTCACCGGGCTGAAGCGCGAACGCGAGAAGGATGCCTACACTCTCGGTGAGTTGCAGGGTCGTTTTGCTGAGAAGATCAAAGAGCTCGACGCCGCCAAGGACTCCAAGGCGGATCTGAAGCTGAAACTGACCACTCTGACAGAGACTCTGGACGGCGCCAAGGAGCGAGAAGCGGGCCTGTTGGAGAAGATCAAAGCCAACGAGGAACTGCTGTCGAATGCTGTGACCGCCCAGAACACTCTCAGAGATAGCATAATGCACTGGACAGAAGGTCTTGTGGACACTGCCGACGCCATCCATAATGAGCTGATGGAGCTGGGGATTGTGGATCTTGGGTACTCCACCGACGAGAACCTCCAACCCAGCGCCAAGCTCAGCCTGTTCTTCAAGGGCGTGCTGACGGGTCTCCAGCGGCTCCGGGAAGAGATCCCAAAGCAACTGGCCGACGAGTCGCGCCAAGTCTGCGCCGGGGCTCTCCAGAAGGTGCTGATGAAGGTGGCCTTCCGCAACCCAGGCGTCAACTTCACCAACGTCCTCAAGTCCCTGCCTCCATCTGCCGACGTTGAAGCACTCAAGGCCCTTGTCGCACCCATCGTGGACAGGGTGAGCGGAGTCAAGAGGCTCGATGGCGACCACGTGGACTAGGCCGCCAAATTTATCTTTCCCATGTCGCTGCAGATCATGTTTAGTAGAACAATTTATTAGATCTGTGACAAGTTATTTTTGTAATATACTCTATCTTAGGCATCGATGGCAATGTTATTCCCTTTACCTGACTTCTTCCCTTGTATGTTTGTGCCCTACGCTTTTAGGGAACTTGTCGGTGCGAGCACCTTTGCCGCGAGCGCTGAGTGCGGAACGTCAGCAGCCTGGTGGCGATGCTGCCTCCGACAAGCAACCTTGTCGCAACTAGTTGCAGCACGCTTAAGTTGTTGAGCGGACTCGAAACAAAGTAAGGGCGCAAGCTAGCCGCGAGTTGTTTCCTCCGCGCACAGGTTTTCCATACAAAGTACTATCGTTCGAGGAAGATACCTAAAAAATTTAAAAACTGATTGCTTAAACTTAGCAACTTAGCTTTTCTCTCGTCTGCTTCCCGGCAAGGTGATACATCCTTGAGTGACACTTGGTGGCCCACACCATTATCTTCTCCTTCCCCCCAGGTTAACTTGTGGTTGGATGAACCTTGCTCTCTTTTGAGAAGAAAGAAGAGAAAATAAAGTTAAGGAGCCTAGTGGCTCGTTATCGCTTACCGGGTGTGGATGCTGCACAAAATGTCAGATAATACATGCATAATAATGAGAAAAGCATGAAATTGACAAAATGTGCGCAACACATGAGCTTTACTGATGCACGGGGTCTGCGCCCGGCTTTGTACAAAGGATTACATGCAACAGCGGCAAGACTTGTACAAAAGGGTGGTTGCCGGAACGGGTTCTAGCAACCGCGCCCTATGGGTAAAACTTACGAAGATGCTCTATATTCCAGGAGTTTCTCACCGGAACGCCATCTTCAGTCTCAAGGCGGACAGCGCCAGGCCTAGTGACTCGTTTCACCCGATAAGGGCCTTCCCACTTCGGCGTCAACTTGTTGGAATTCTTGGCGGATTGAACGCGCCGAAGAACAAGGTTGCCTTCCTCGAAGCTTCTGGCATTAACTTTGCGGCTATGGTAGCGGCGCAAAGCTTGCTGGTAACGAGCAGCTCGTACAGCAACCTGAAGACGATCCTCCTCGAGGAGCAGTGCGTCATCTTGAGCAGCTGCTCTTGCTCCAGCTCATCATAAGCGAGTACTCGAGGTGATCCGTATACGAGTTCCGTGGGGAGAACTGCCTCTGCTCCATAGACTAGAGCGAAAGGTGTCTGGCCAGTGGCTCGATTTGGCGTCGTCCTGATCGACCAAAGAACCACCGGCAGCTCCTCAATCCAGTTTCTTCCGTACTTGCGCAGCCTGTCGAAAGTTCTGGTCTTGAGTCCTCGCAGCACTTCAGCATTTGCCCTCTCTGCTTGACCGTTGCTTCTCGGGTGAGCAACAGAAGCAAAGCAGACCTTGGCGCCAAGATCTTGGACGTATTGCATGAAGGTGCGACTCGTGAATTGGGTGCCGTTGTCGGTGATGATCCGGTTAGGTATCCCAAAACTGTAAATAATTGACCTGAAGAACTTGACTGCTGACTGTGTTGTCACCTTCCTCACTGCTTCCACTTCTGGCCACTTTGTGAACTTGTCGATTGCGACGTACAAGTACTCAAAGCCCCCGACAGCTCGGGGGAAGGGGCCGAGGATGTCGAGCCCCCAGACCGAAAATGGCCAGGATAAAGGGATCGTCTGGAGAGCTTGAGCTGCCTGGTGTATCTGTTTTGAATGGAACTGGCACGCTTCACACTTGGTTACTTGTGCAGTTGCATCCTGGAGGGCTTCTGGCCAGAAGAAACCTTGCCGGAAAGCTTTGCCGGCAAGTGCTCTTGCGCCAATGTGGTGACCACATATGCCTCCGTGTATCTCTGCCAACAGCTTCTATCCATCTTCCCGGCAAATACACTTTAATTTCACACAGTTGAGTCTTCTTCTATACAGGATGTTGTCAACAAACTGATACATAGCTGACTGCCGGGCTACTCTTTCAGCTTCTTCTTGCTCTTCGGGAAGTTCTCCTGTCTGAAGGAAATGGACGATCTGCTGCGCCCATGTTGGATCTTGCGGCTCGACAACAAGGACTAAAGGCACTTCTGCCGCTGCGGGAACATCAGCTTCCACGGCAAGAACCTGCGGTTCGGCCGGAGCTTGATGATCCCCGGCAAGTTTGCCGGAGCAAGACTTGTCGGGAGCGTCTGCTTCAACGAAGCAAACCCTAGGGCTTGTCGGAGCAGACTGCCCCTCAGCGATATTTGCGTTGATTTTGGGGACCTTCTTGGCGGCGACTTCAGGGAGCTCTGCCGGAATGTAGTCACCAGAAACCAACTTCCTCTTCTTACTCTGTCCTGTTGATGGCATTATAGTTGGTTGAGTCAGCCTGAGCACAAAAATTCCTGGTTCCACAGGTAACTTGAGTGCAGCACACTTTGATAGGCCATCAGCAATATCATTCTGAGCTCTTGGAACATGTTCCATTTGCAGGCCTTCAAAGTGTTCTTCTAGCTTTCTCACTTCATCAACATAGGCTTCCATCAATGGACTCTGATAATGTTTGTTTACTTGGCGGACGACAAGCTGCGAGTCACCCCTGACGATAAGCTTCTTGATCCCAAGGTCCACTGCAATCCTGAGACCGGCAAGCAATCCCTCATACTCTGCAGTATTATTTGTTGCTTGCTCCTTGGGAAAGTGCATTTGGACTATGTATTTGAGGTGCTCTCCGGTGGGTGCGATAAGCAGCACGCCGGCGCCGGCGCCTTGCAGCGAGAAGGCACCATCAAAGTACATCAGCCACTCTTTACTTGCTTCCTTGACGGGGATGCTCGTCTCTGGAATTTCTTCATCTTGCGTTGGCGTCCATTCTGCTATAAACTCTGCCAATGCTCTGCTTTGGATAGTTGAAGTGCTTTCAAACTTGAGGCCAAAGCTTGACAGTTCCAGTGCCCACTCAACAATCCTGCCTGTTGCTTCTGGATTTTGCAATATCCTCTTCAACGGAAAGCGAGTGACAACTGTTATCTCATGTGCTTGGAAGTAATGGCGCAGCTTTCTCGAGGCCATGAGGAGGCCGAAAAGCAACTTCTGCACACCAGTGTACCTTGATCTAGCTTCCTACAGAAGGGAACTGACAAAGTAGACCGGGCGTTGCACCATCCTTTTCTGTATCTTGTAGCAATCCTGCGCAGATCCGTCCTTGTCGGGACCAGAGCTTGACGGCGAAGCCCCCTGCTTGTCGCTGGATGCATCTGCCTCGGTTGCCGGCTCATCATTCGCCTCCCTCTCCGCTACTAACGCAGCACTAACCACTTGATTGGTTGCCGCTATCTACAGCAGCAACTTCTCTTGTGGCCTAGGTGCGACAAGTATTGGAGTGGAGGACAGGTACCTCTTTAAGTCCTGTAGCGCAGCCTCTGCTTCGGGAGTCCATTTCATTGGACATGCCTTTTTCAAAATCTTGAAAAATGGCAGGGCGCGCTCAGCTGACTTTGAGATAAACCTGCTGAGAGCAGCCACGCAACCGGCAAGCCTTCTTACATCCTTGACGCGCTTTGGTGCTTCAATCTGCTCAATGGCCTTGATCTTGTCGGGGTTGGCTTCAATTCCTCTTTGAGACACGAAGAACCCGAGAAGCTTGCCGGAAGGGACTCCAAACACGCACTTCTCGGGGTTGAGCTTGAGGTTGATCTTGCGCAGATTTGCAAAAGTCTCATCCAAATCTTGAACCAGAGTTGCTTTGTCCTTGCTCTTGACCACTATGTCATCCATGTAAGCTTCTACATTTCTGTGCATTTGTGGCTCAAAAGCATCATGGACTATTCTTGCAAACGTTGAACCAGCATTCTTCAAACCAAAAGGCATCCGTATGAAGCAGTATGTGCCACATGGTGTAATGAATGCGGTTTTCTCTTCATCCTCCTCTGCCATGAAAATTTGATGATACCCTGAATATGCATCAAGAAATGAAAGCAAATTACATCCAGCTGTGGAGTCAACAATCTGGTCTATACGCGGAAAGGGAAATGGGTCTTTGGGACAAGCTTTATTAACATCTGTGAAGTCAATACAAAGTCTCCATTTCCCATTCGCCTTGCGTACAACTACCAGATTGGCCAACCACGTGGGATGGTGCACTCCTCTGACAAGGCCTGCTGCTTCCAACTTCTTGATCTCTTCTGCTATGAACTCTTGGCGCTCCACTGCCTGTTTCCTAACTTTTTGCTTGACGGGCCGCGCGTGAGGACAGACAGCTAGGTGGTGCTCAATTACTTTCCTGGGAACACCGGGGATGTCAGATGGTTGCCATGCAAACACATCGACATTCGCCCGCCGGAAAGCAACGAGCTCGCCTTCCTATTTAGGATCAAGCGTGGCATTGATGGTGAAGGTACCACCAGTGCCGTCCTCCTTGGCGGGCACCTTCTTGGTATTCGGCGGAGCTGCCATCATCTTCTTGCACTTGCCGGTGGAGCTCGATGGTGCGTCCTCGACGGTAGCGCAGCACTCCGAAGAGCTGCTCTTGCTGGAGTGGGCATCAGAGCTCTTGCCGGACTTGGTCTTCTTCTTCCCCTGGGAGCTTCAGCGGCAAGTGTTTTGCTATCTATCGCAGCTGCTCCATCCCGGTAAATCTTGTCGGCACAGATAAGCGCATCCTTCTTGTCGCCATGAACAGAAATGACGCTTATCGGGCCGGGCATCTTGAGTAGGTTGTAGGCGTAATGAGAGGCTGCCATGAACTTGGCGAGTGCTGGACGGCCAAGTATCCCATTGTAGGGCAATGGGAAATCGGCAACGTCAAATGTGACCCTCTCAGTCCTGAAGTTAAGCTCACTGCCAAATGTTACTGGCAACGTAATCTTCCCTTTCGGCTTGCTCCTTCCTGGGTTGATTCCTTGGAAAGTGCCAGTCTCTTCGAGCTCGCTGTCAGGGATCTGAAGCTTCTGGAGCACTGCAGAGGAGATCAGATTCAGGCCGGCCCCGCCGTCAACCAACATTTTAGTGACCTTGAGGTTGCGGATAGTTGGTGAGACCAACATCGGCAAGCACCCGACCATAGTTATGCGATCAGGGTGGTCCACAATATCAAAAATGATGGGCGTGCTGGACCACTTCAGAGGTCTACGTGACTCCACGGATGGTTCTGCTGCATTGACCTCCCGCATCCATTGCTTGAGTTGGCGGTGCGAGGTATGCAGAGAAGCACCACCGTCAACGCAGAGAACCTCTGTTGCCTTCTGAAACTCCTGCTGATCAGCTTCATCGTCTTCCATGTCTTCATCGTCATCATCTTCTTCATCCTTGTCGCGGCCGCGGGGAGGTCTGTCTCCTTGCCGCTGCTTGGCCTTGCCGCGGCGTCCTCCCCGGCCGGGTCTCTTCTTTCCAGCTGCACCAGCACCTTCCTGGGCCTTCTCCTTGTCTCGCCGCTCGTATTTAGCCTTCTGTAGCTCAACAAGCTGCTCGACTTTCTTGCAGCTCTGGAGATCATGGCCCTTGGTGCGGTGAATCTTACAGTACTGTTTGTTGGAGCTGTCCTGCTTGTCGGCGGCAGCCACAGCTTGGCGGTCAGTGTCAGCGGCAACCTCCTTGCCGGAGCTACCAACCTTAGCCTTGTTGGCGCCGCCTCCATTGCCGGACTGCTCGACAACTAGTACCTCCTTGTTCTTCTTCTTTCTGTTGTTCCGCCGCCGGCTCTTCCTTGCCGGGGCGGTCTCCTCACTGTCAGATTCTGCTCCCACATTCTCTCCTGGGAGTCTTCTTCCCTCCTCAGCACATGCACACTTGTCGGCCAAGGCATACAGCTAACTGACGTCCTTGACTTTACACATCGCCATCTCCTCCCTCATCCTGCGGTTCCGCACGTTCTGATGAAACGCGCTGATCACCGCGGCAGGGTGGACATCTGGGATGTTGTAGTGCACACGACTGAATCTCTGGATGAACTTGCGCAGGGACTCTCCCTCCTTCTGGGCGAGCAGGTGAAGGTCACTCTCTTGGCCATGAGGTTTGTGGCCGCCTGTGAAGGCGCCGACAAACTGATGGCACAAATCTGCCCAAGAAGATATGGAACTGTCCGGCAAGTGCATGAGCCAAGATCTGACGTTTGGCTTGAGCACCAGAGGGAAGTAGTTGGCAAGGATCTTGTCGTCCCGTCCCCCCGCAGGTTGCACCGCGATGGTGTAGATGCTGAGGAACTCCGATGGGTGTGTCCTGCCATCATACTTCTCTGGCACATCTAGCTTGAAGTTTTTCTTGTCGGGCCACTGGACTTGCCGCAGCTCACGCGTGAACGCAGGGCAACCTACCGCGTACGGCAAGTCGCCTGGTTCCCCTGGCGCATGCATATCAACAGCGGGCCCGGCGTGTTCGTCAGATTGACG
The DNA here is from genome assembly GCA_904067115.1 of Aegilops sharonensis. Taxonomy (NCBI): domain Eukaryota; kingdom Viridiplantae; phylum Streptophyta; class Magnoliopsida; order Poales; family Poaceae; genus Aegilops; species Aegilops sharonensis. Next base: position 23,407,746 of record LR880966.1, on the reverse strand, counting down.
CCGCGCTTCTCTTCGGCGCTCGATGCGGGTTCGAGCGTCTTCTTGTTGCCGTTCCTTAAGAACTTGGCGCTGATCACGGCGAGCTCGTGGATCCGACGACGCGGTGGAGTCGCTGTCGAGGTGGATCCGAGGAGCTGGTGATCTTGGCCTTCGGGAAGGGGAGTGCATGGTGGTGTCACCCCCGCAGGTCTCGTCGCCACCGGCTCGTGCTTTGTCGTCGCGCCGCGGCAAGGACGCAGTTGGTTGCCGCGGAATGTCGCCGTTGGCAAAGCCGATGAGACTCTGGATTGTGGCCCTCCATTCGTCGACCTTGTCGGCCGTTGGAGGGTAGTCTAGAAGTAGCTGAGCTCTCGCCAAGGCTTCCGCTGGAGTTGTAGGCGGCAATGGTGTACAGAGCGAGGAACGGGATGTGCTCGGACTCCTAACCAAGTTAGGAGGAGCAGCATCCCACCCGAGCGACCGTACTCCGCTCGTACCAGCATGCTGGCGTGCATGCGGGTCTCGAGGGCCTCGAGAACCTCCAGCTTGGCGTTGATCCAACGAGCGTATGGTGCTGCGAGCATCATGACGCTGTCGGTCCCGCGCCTCCTGAGAAGGACGCGGTGCGGATTCGGACGCGGAAGCCTGCGCCGCCTTGTCCTTGGACCTGGCGGCATCGTGGGCTCTCTCGACGACGCCCGTTCCTCCGCCAGCGTCTTCCCCACCACTCGTCAGCTCCGGTGGTGGTGGGTTTGACGCGGACGGCTCTGCTGCCGCTGAAGCCTTCTTCTTCGGGGGCATGTTGATGAAGGTTGATGAAGAAACTGCTCGTGTGAATGCCGGATCGGATTCACACAGCCTCGACGCCCCATACCTGCCGCGCCAAAGATGTCGGGGAAGCTGATCGTGTCCCACGAACACCTATGGGACCTGGTCCCTTGTGGTTCGGAGGGGGGCGGAGGATGCACGAAGAGCGGATCGAGGCGATGCACACGAGCAGATTTACCCAGCTTCGGAGCTCTCCGGAGAGATAACACTCCTACTGTTGCTTGGTTGATTGTATTCTTGCTAGGGAGCAATGGGAGCTACAAAACCTAGCCTGAGTGAGTGTGGTCTCGAATGAGTCGAATGAACTAAGCCGGAGCCGAACCGAACCCTTTCTACATTTCACTTGGGCCTCCTTTTATAGGCACAAGGGGTCACCACAGGTGGCAAGTAGACAAGGGTAGAATAGGAAAAACAGAGGTTGGTACACCGCTTTGTACAGTGTATAGTGATCTATACCTAACTCTGACGGCAAGGGACAAGAGTCATAAATGCCCGTCTCAGTCGCCTGAACAGTGCAACAGGGACCGTCAGGTGTGCCTCCGTTTGCCACGACGGTAGCTTGTCAGCGCCGCTTATCGCTACTCCTCGCCGGCGGCACAGCCCATTGACACGCGTGCCTGGGAAAGCCCCATGGCGACACGTTGGCGGGTGAGCTGGAGCGGAGATGAAGAGAGGTTGCCTGCCGCAGCAAGTATCTTGCCGCGGCTGAATCCTTGTCGCGCTCGGGAGCTTGTCGCTCACCAAGCCTTCCCGGCAAGCTCCTCTTGTCGGGGGCCTTGTTTCCTTCGTGCCCTGAGTGGCCTTCCCGACAAGCTCCTCTTGTCGGGGCCTTGAGTACTTTGTTCTTGAATGGCTCCAAAGGAGCCGCTGAGGACCTTGGCGGTCACCAGGCCAGCCCTGCCACGGGGTGCTGCGACTGTCCGTGCACGAGTTCGGGGTACTAGGGTACCCCTACTCTAGTACACGGACATGTAGTCCATTTGAAATGTCTAAAAAGACTTATATCGAGTGCAGTGCTCTGATGTGTCGCGTCAACTCGTACAAGACCGAGAAATTTGATTACTACAACGCCCTCTCCCTCGCGGACTGAGCTCCGGTGCCTTAACTGCACCTGCCTTTGGCTGCATGATAGGTGGGCCGACCACTTGTTGGGCCCACCTGTCATAGACGCAAAGGCAAGAGCAGTATAAGTCAATAAAGTTGCGTCCCTCCCTCGCGCATGAGTGTGTTGGCTGGCAGGACTAGTAGAAGCATTCGCTACACGCTATCCCTCCCTCACGAGGTGGACGGACATGCAGCAGTGGATTCGATACAGTAGAAGTAGGAGTAACATAGTTGTTCGTCTTCTCGAAGAGGCCAAGAGCCAAGCACAACCTGAACATGGCAGTTGCGAATGCTTGCGTGGTGCGGTGCCTTGGAGCATGCATATAGTAGCCAGCCTCTTGCATGAGACAAAATTGCTATTTGAGCCCACTATTGTAGTAGTACTAGTACTTGCTACTCCCTCCTTCTTGGTGAGTAAGTCATTGAATTTGTAGCTAAGATTCCCTCATTGAATTGTTTAACAATTAAAATCCATCATCCATTGGTTGATAGTCATTCTGCATAGGTCCACGCGCTTAGCACACTTTCCTCCTGGGGTCACCAATGTTTACTTTCTAATTAACAGCATTGCATGCAATGAACTAGCCGCTGCATGTCGTGTTTGGTAGTCTCAAGTCATTAAAAGCATGCACACCTATCATATCTCTTATTGGTTGATATGTCAAGAAACAAGAAACAAGGTAGAATTTAATGCACCGCGCCTAAGTGTTTTTGGAATATTTGGTTTTCGTACGATGACTTACACACTATACGGAGGGAGTAGTATAGCCCTGTAAACCGGAAAGGAGTATTTGCCTTTCTAGACATTTCAACAAGTGACTAGACTACGCCACTTGCAGTACTCCCTCCCTTCCGGTTTATAGGGCTCAAATCTCAAATCTCATGAACCAAGGCATTTTGCGATTGGAGGAATGTATCTCGTACTTTACAAAACTACCCTAATTATACTCATGCATTAATTACGTAGTTATCTCATTTTCCTCTCCTCCTTGCTCGCGGTGCACAATATTGAGAACTCCTATATGACTAGCCGCTCTATCTACTTGCGGGACATCAAAGCATCCGGGCCCGCGTGCCACCCACCAAATCACAGCGAGGTGCTACAGTTGTGACTCACCTGTCACCCCGGTGTGGCCATCATGACCAGTCATATCACAAAACCCACACCTTTACCAGCAGTGGTAAAGTGGCCTCCAAGTTGGACTGGGCAAAGCAACCATCATTTCACTGGAACGCTCGTTGAAGACCTTTCTTCCCTTTCTTGAAGAAAACCTCAATCCAGGCTACTCACTTCTGCCATTTTTCTTGTGTACCAACGAAGCAAAGGTGGGTGAATCAGTTATGCTGCTATATTTTCATTCCAATAATCTTATTTTTGTGAAGCACCGATCGATTCTCATAGCCTATTCTTTTCCCGTTTTCATTGTGATTGTGGTTTCCTTTCGATTGCTTTTTATTTGTCAGTTCATTGAAGGATCCTGGAGCACTAGGCAAAGAGTTGCCGGCAGACAACCCACTGGAGACAACGATCTCCAGGAAGCGGGCACCAACCCACGAGTTGACCATGTTGGCGGGCCAACGCATGGAGACGAAGAACTCCAAGAAACAAGCACTGGCCAAAGAGTTGACGACGTTGGCGGACGAACTCCTCAAAGAAAGTTGTAAGAACAGCAAGGGCCCCACCGTACTTACCCCCAAAACTCTGATGGCCACCTATGCGAGCCTCAAGGCCGAGTTTGAGGAGATAGTCGCCGTTGAGAAGCAGTATTCCTTTGGCAAGTTGATGGCCCCATCGAGGACGAGGAGATGGCCCCTGGAGGGATGAGATCCCCCAGTGAACTGCACAAGGTAAAAAATAATGGCTTATTACCATAGTTGTGGTTTTTGATTATTTGCAATGTGCTTGCTAATATGTTAGGGTTGTGCAGGTGCCGGTGGACGTCCTTGATGATTCCGATGTCACGGCCCGTCCTGTGGACAATGCCCCAGAGATCGATTCCGGTGCCGCTGTCCATCCTGTCGACATCGCCCCGGGGATCGATTCCGATGCCACTGTCCATCCTATGGACATCGCCTCAGAGATCGATTCCGATGTCGCGGTCAGTCCTGTGGACATCGCCCCAGAGATCTATTCCCATGTTGCTGTCCGTGCTGTGGTCATTACCCGAGAGATCGATGACAAGAAATAGTTGGTCGCGCTAATCCTTCAGGGTAGTTTGCATTTCCCTATGTTTAATTACCAGAACGATGCGTGTTATCAAACCATCTTAGAGCTATTTTACTGTCTTGTGTGGGCGGTACTTGCTACTTTTGTTTGATAGTGAATCATGCGAACCCTCTCTGAGTTATGGAAACAGATGTATCCTCACCAGCTTTTGATATAATATATGGCATGCTTAGATGTAAGTTTGAACTATTTATTATATCAGAAGGGCTTGTTTCATGATTCTTGGTGTTAGTAGGCTAGCTACTGTGCGCGCTATAGTACTTGGAAAACACTCACCGAAGAGAAATGTTGGGGCTGATGAGCTCGTGGTATGCTTATACTTATCCGTCATCGATTGACCAATAGCCCAAGCTCCTAAAATAGTAGGCTTACCGGTCGATCAGACAATAGTCGACACGGATACATTCAGGCCTCATTTGGTTCATAGGGTAAGAAAATCGTAGCAAAGGTACAGAGACGTACAACACAAAATCATAGCAGTAGAGAGACGTACTCCCTCCGTTCCAAAATAGATGACATAGGCGGGCTAGTTTGGCCTAGTTGGTTTCAGTGATATGACGTGGTACAGTGCCATCCAGTCTTCGCGTGTGGTAGCAGTATTGCGGGTACATTAAGTTTTCTTGAAGAAGCGGAATTCAACGAAGTCATGATGGTTCCCTCGTCTGAACAACTTAGAGTGGGATAGGTTGGGCCTGCTATACGACCGGAGTAGACCAGGATAATTTTGTGCATGGCAGGTGGACCAGGATGGTCAACGTCCCACATGTCGGCGAATGAAAGTATTCTTTCCGATATAGAGGACGAGCAACGAGTATTCGTTGTTTATTTTTGATGAAAGATATTTTCTCCACTGTTACGATGGAAGAGTGTGCAACACGGTAGCCTAGTGAACTTGGCATGTGCACCACTCCCTCCTTCCTCATGTAATACAACCATACTGTTGACTATAAGGTTGGCTATAAGGTTACAACTTTTTCTCACTTTCTCTCTATCTATTTCCTGTGAAATGTTTTTTACCTTTCTTTTTTTAGACACAATTGTTTTTTATGCATTTTTGAGAATTATTTTTTATACCTAGGAGCACGTGTAGAGACGTGCTCTTGCAGAGCCCACTCCTTGACTTTGTCAATGCCTCTCTCGCCTCCACATAAGCGGGCTTATAGCCTAGTTTTTTACTGGTACTACATTCTATGCATGCATGCGGCGGGAAGTTGGCGTCTTGAGGGGCCAGGGCAGTTAGAGCGGGCTTCGGAAGCGGTCCGGACTCCAGCATGGCCCACCTCACATTATCACCATATATTTCTTGGAGTCCGTGCGCGGCAGGAGTGCGATCTCTTCTCCCTCCCCCGTTTCTCTCTTCTCAGCGAACGCCCGCTGAGCGATTAGATTTCGTCTATCGACGGTTTATTCAATTACAGTCCCACATGTCTGTGAAATTGCAAGACAAGACGTGTCCCCTCTGGTGAGCGGCGTGCGAGCCAGACTGTCGGGGGTGCGACGCGTACGAGTCGTAAGTGTGTCGCCTTTTCCTTTAGAACTTGCAAAGCGTAACATTTTCGCGCGATCGATCGATAGAAATCTTGAACATAATGAAGAGGGCGGGGCTTTTCCCCTCGCTAGGCGGGCTAGTTTGAGTGATATGACGTGCTACAGTACCGTCCACTTGCTCCATTTTTATGTAAGCAAGAGTTTACACTTACGCGAGAGGAGTGCGAAACACCGCGGATATGATTTTGATCGAGGGATAACTGTTCCCTGCCAAATAATGGAGCGCTGTTAGCGATTATAGCATGACAGTTAATTCATCTCCAGTGCTGGCCCACAAATTTATGCTGGCATCTGTCCGAGGAAACTGATGGATGCCATCCGATGCTGCCCTCATACCTTTCGACAACTATATGAACTAACCGGACGAAATTCGTGCAAACAAAGCAAATTTCAAATTAACTGGATGAAATTCATTACATTTCAAAAACTTTTCCTACAAACTGGACGAAACTCATTACTTATTTCGCACAAACCATACTAAAACCTACTGTAAACCTAATCTAAACAATCGTCGGCGCCCGACCACCATGTCCGCCAATGAACCCGAGAAAGCCGGCCATTGCATTTGCCTCCTCCTCATCCGCCTCGATAACCTCCTCCTCCAGAGCACAAGGTTCTGAAGATTTCCGCCTCCATGTCGCCGTCAAGTGGCTAATCGGCCGCCGATGTTTACCCCACCGAGCTTGGCGTCGACTGAGTGG
>LR880966.1:23384870-23400732 GCA_904067115.1 Aegilops sharonensis | reverse complement strand
GGTTATTTCCTTCGTTTAATGCTGTGACAGGACGTCGAAGAGAGCTTTGGAGCGCGCCCGGAGCGGAGCCGCCGATGTCCCTCGTCTGCTCCTGCGACGGTACTTCCAAGAGAGCTTCAGAGCGCCAGGAGGCCATAGTTGGAGTGGTGCCGATAGAAGGAAGGGACCGGAGGAGGATAAGTGTGGGTCTTTGGCTATGGCTGGGAGCTGGGGCTCAAGTTAATATAGCGGGCGGATGGTAATGAGCCGCGGCAGACGGATGGACGGCTAGCGCCGGAGTAGGTTCATCGGGCGTGAATGCGTACGATGCTTCAGTGACTTAACTGCAGATGTGTTTGGTTACTGACATGTGGGTCCAACGGGCATCTAGCCCGCATGTCAATGACACACCAACTGCACCTGCAGTTAAGTCCGGTGAATGCGGCATTGACGTTCTGGAGAGACGGTGACCGTTTCAGGCGGGAAGCGCGCGCTAGCGATGGAAGGTGTTTCGGTAGGCCAGGGCGGTCAGACGCTGGCATGGTGGTAAAGTGTGAACTCATGGATGGCGAGCCTTTGAAGCATATGCGGCACGTATTGACAACCGCTCTTGTCACCAGCTAGCCTTCGACGACCACCATTAGACACCACACAACCATGCATAACTTACGAATAATGGATGAATCGATCAGACACACACTCATGTGCAGTGGCACTAAGATCGGTCGCTCAGGATAGTACATACTCCGTACCATAGTGGCCTCTCTTGCTAGGTTGTTTTATAGATTGTCGTTGTGATGGACGATATACATGAGCAAGGCGCTCCAAGTATGACCGTTGGTGTTGAGCCAGGTGAATACATGCTCGGCGTTCGCATAGGCCTCCATCAAACATCTAAACAGTAATGTCAAGCACCGCCGGGGCGCGCAGGTGATGGGCTCGTCGTTTGCGTTGCGCCATGAGCAGGACTTTTATTTAGAGGGCGACATGCATGAATTAGCATGCTTTGACAGCATGAGTGTGAGTGTCTGATGCAAAGTATTCATTTTCAGTTGGCTGACGAGGGTGCATTGCAGCGACGAGTACGTGGTTTGATTCCCCACATACGCATAATTTTGGTTTTTACTCCCTCCGTCCAAAAATAAGTGTCTTAACTTTGTACTAGCTCTAGTACAAAGTTGTACTAACCTTGAAACACTTATTTTGTTCAGAGGGAGTTTTTTTTTCTCCATTGACAGGTAGGCCCGCGTAGATGGATAAAGAACACGTGCTGATGAGGCACATGCGGACTGTTTGACTGGTCAACCAGACAAATACGGAGCTATACGCTGAGCCAATGACTGTATAATCACCATATCTCGTATATAATGATAAAAGTGAGCTATCAAGACAAGTTCGATGACCGCCGATGCGTTTTACTCAGTAATAAATGACCAGGATTGAAGGGGAATCCAAATTTCCTTTGTCTTCTGTCCTTGAGCTCTTGACAAACCAACACACTATACGGTTGTCCAGCCACTCCACCCCAGAGCTCTCACCACGCGTCGTTCATGCCACAGCGCCGCACACTAACCGGTAAGGCAGCGATGGCATCCCGTCGTGCCGAGTTCCTCCCCTCCCACGACCGCACACAAAATGGTAAGGAAGTGATGGCATCCCGCCATGCCGAGTTCATCGCCGCTGGCGACCTCACACCTATGTGGGAGGAATTTGAATATGCCAAGGCCGAATGGGTGGTACAGCAAGAGGCGGCCAAAGACGCACAGAGGGAGCGGAAAATTCAGAAAGCAATATAGAAAAGAGAGCCCCACCGCCACAAGAAAGAAGAAGACGCACGCACTGCTGCAGAGAGGTCGGCGGAGATCCAAGCATGGCGGGATGTCGCCGACAAAGCCGGGAAGGAGAACGACGGCGTCTGGCCAGCATGTGAGAAGTAGTAGTACTAGTAGTTAGTGTGTGTGTCTGTGTCTGAGTACGAGCATGTACCAGTACTACTAGTTATTACTGTAGTTTTTAGAGCAAATTACCATTACTTTAGCCTAGACTAAATGGAAAAATTCCTATCGTATGCATCAAATGGCATCTCTTTCTCTATAGGAATTGAGATGCATGTCATCTCACTTCCTATGATTTTCATATTCCTATAAAATTCCTATCCTATGAATGAAAGGAGGCCTCTGTTGGAGTAACTACTGTAGCTAGCAGTACTGCTAGTATAGTAGTTTTCTTCAAGAAGCGGAATTCAACGAAGTCATGATGGTTCCTTCGTCCGAGCACCTTCAAAGTGGGAAAGTGGGTCTATGATTTGACGGCTCATTAGTCATTGTTAATGCAGCACGACAACCGGGGTGACTCTCCCTTGGAGTTCTGCGTGCATGGCAAGTGGACCAGGATGGTCGACGTCACACATGTTGGCGAACGGAAGTATTCTTTCCGATATCGAGGAGCAAGGAAACCGCGTGGCATAGTATCACTGCTGATTGGTTCTCAAAAAAATAGTATCACTTCTGATTTATAATTATTTTTTATTTCTGATGAATGCTAGCGTTTCAACTCTTACAAAGAAGAGTGCCAAACACGGCACGTGCTGGATGTCCCACACGTCAGCGAAAGGAGTGGGACATTAACAACGTGGTAGAGCCCAGTGCAAAAAAAAAATAGCGTGGCAGAGCGTCTCCACTTCTTCCACTTCTGGGTCAGAGACCACACGTAGTAGCACTTAGTGGTATGAACGATACATAGTGCGACCTGGAGAGAAAGACGTGTCTAGTTGGAAGGTCTCGGGGCATATACGTAAACAAATATAAAAGTTAATATGTGCCTCCAGCTAATATAGTAGTAGTAGAGTACTTAGGCACGTACTCCATAACATCACCATGCATTGCACATACAACATTTAGTGGTAGTACGTAGTAAGAGACAAATGTCGCCCAAGAGTTCCCTTCTCGACCCACTTTTGGGTGTTTGGTAGAGTGTATGGAGGGTGCGTGAGTCCACAATAGTATAGCAAAAATACAGTAGAAGCATGACTGAAGAGAGCATGCATGAAGAGGGGTGTTGAGTTGAGCATGCATGAAGAGGGAACAACTATGCTGAGACGAGAATGCAACCAAACACACCCTATATGCCATGCATGTTCATACCATTTGTGCCTTTCTACTTCAATTGTTGCGCTACATTACTCAGGTTCGTACGTCCACTCCTGGGTACATGTCCGTTTCATAGTTCCAGTCCCACGTGTTCTTCATATAGATGGAGCGATCCTTGCATGACACGTGCACCTTGATGCTAGATGTCTCGCGTGTTGGCAAAAGGATGAACAAAGCTCACGTAAAAAAAATAGAGTGGAAGAACATAGATTTCTGACGACCGGGAACGAGCAAGGAACCTCATGGTGGAGCATCTGCACTCATAATATTTAATATTATCCAGCGATATAAAATCAACCAATCATCTCCACAGTGGACTGGAAGAGTACGAAACACGGCAGCCCAGTGTAGTTACATCATACTAATACATGGCTAACCCACTCTATCACCATATTTCTTGGCTTCCGTGCGACACCTATCTCTAGTAATCCAGCAGCCTTATTCGCTTCTCCCTCCTCGTCTCTCTCAAAGTGCGGCGGGCTGGCATTTTTGCCGTCTATTGAGGTCGGTTAACTCATCACATGTTAGCGACATGCCAAGAGCATTCTAAAAAAAATCCTTTCACGTTCCGTTTTCAAAAATAAAAATATCTTTTCACGTACGAATTTGACTGTATGCTTTGAGAAACTTGCATGTCCTATACTGCTCATGTTTGGATACTCTAAATTAGCTAGAGGTTAGACTAACTCATGACTAACCCTGAACTAACTGTAGCCTAAGAGGTGTTTGGGTGACAGGATTAGATTGACAATAAATGCACTTGATGGAAAGAGAAAAGTGATTTTTCAGTGGTCCCAATGAGAACTATCTCCAATTAGCACCTCTTGGGTGGGATAGTTTTTTTTTGGGTGGTTCGGTGCAACTTGATCCAATTTAAACCCTCATGCTTGGACACTTTAGGGCTATTTGAGCCCCAACTAGCTCAAACAAACTCTAACCCATGGATCCAAACAGGGCCTATGGCCAGCCTCGACGTGGAGCAGTCGCGTGCACCGGGAAGTGGTGCTCTCGGCCATCGCACCACTTCAAAGCCGGCGCTAGGGAGAGGTCGCATCCGCTCTAGCTGGGCATTAATGCGGCAGTAACGCTCCAGGGCGACGCTGACTGTTTCACGCGGGAAGCGCGCGCTGGCAAGGGAGTATAGGTTTTGAACCGTTTCAGGTGTACTACTGGTACTTTGCAAAACTACTCAATTATTGCACTCAATTTCCCAAGAAATTGCGGTAAAAAACATTACTCCACAGCCTGCTTCCCTTATCCTTCCTCTTCCACCGCCCGCACACGTCCGCGGGAAGCGACCGGTCAACCCTTATATAGGAGTGCTAGCACAAAAAGATGCATGTATGACCACTAAAATTTCCATATTAAAGCGTCGCTCCGGCGGGAGTATGGCGTATGTTGTTACCTTCGGCCGGGCCATGGCCACCGGGCGACGGCGACCAGAGAAGAGGCGGTGGGAGGGGAATGAATGCAGCTACTGTTTGGGTTCGCCTTCCGGCTTAAATAAATGCACAGCATCACGTGTACCCGCGGGTGCAAAAATCGTAACATACGTGTCTACTTAAGTGGGCGTCACGTAACTGGTGTGTGTGTGATCCTGAGAGACAGAGTGCGCGTGTGTGACTCTACTCTTCGGACATGTACTCAATCTTTTGCGTCGGGATATAATTATAATGGTATTTACTTTAGCTAGTGATTTACATGGCCATGTTAACGTGGTTGTGTAAAAAATGCCACTTCCTGCTCATGATTTGCGTTATATAATTACAAGCAAGATGCTCGTGCATTGCACGGAACAACAATATGCATTTTTTTACAAAACACCTGTTGTGATTGACCCATGCAGGAGTAATCCCATGTGTAAAAACGAAAGATATCTCGAGAATTTTATCGGAAAACTGGTATCGCGACAATGTCATCGAAAAAATGAAAGATGGGAGATAAGGTGAGGAGGAGTGGGGCGTGGTGGTGACTGGTAGTCAGAATGGGCGGAGGCATGGGGATGGACGGCGCCGGCAGGTGGCAGCGACCACCATGCTAGATTGTTCCAGAGACTTCCTTTTTAATTGTTGAGCAATGAGGTTGTGGGAGATAAGGATATGGAGAGAGGTGCGGGTATCTTTTGTAAAATTATCATAGTTTGCTTTCTATTCGTCACATATATATCGGACGATCTATATTACAAGATGGCAGGCACACCATCATCGCCAACTCATTTTTTATAAGGGTACAGATGATAAGTCTGCTGACACTAGTAGAAAAGGGGGCAATGGTCCAGGCCCGGCCAGCCCAGGCAACGGTTCAATCCAGAACAGGGACCAATCACTACTAGGGAAAACCCTATACATAGAATTTTAGCAGCAGCATGGGTAAAAAAAGCACGATGGTGCTAATTAGCAGTAGCGTGCCTGAGGTAACCGCGCACACACGTTACTACTAAAATTCCCATGGCTTAGCCCATAAGCTACACATAGTAGTAGCGATCTATGACGAACTGTGCTACCGCTACGCTGTTTGTAGCAGCGCGTTTTAATGTAAACTCGTTGCTGCTAAAGGTTATAAAATTAAATGGAAAGAAAATGGAAAGGTAATTGAAAATGAAAGAAATAGAATAAGGTGAAAGGAAACAAATAAAATGTGAAGGAAACTAAATCAAAAAGGGAAAAAAGAGAAAGGAGTAGCAGTAGCGTGTATCAACGAACGCGCTGTAGCTGAGGTAGCAGCATCGCTTTTCTCGGAACGCGCTACTGCTACTTCTGACTTAACCACGTACGGGGTTCGTCCTTCCCCACGCCACTTTCCCCCAAATCGAACTCTCTCCACTCTCGCCGCCGCCATCGCCCGTCGGCCGCCGCGCGCTCTCCGCACCCTCTACGCTGCCCCGACCCCCGACCTCAACGCCGCCCCCGCCCCCGACCTCAGCGCCTCCCCGGACGCCGCCCCGACCCCAGATTCAACGCCGCCCCCGCCCCCGACCTCAACGCCGCCCCGGACGCTGCCCCGACCCCCCCCCCCCCCCGCCCCCCCCGGCGGCCCCCCCGCCCCCCCCGGCGGCCCCCCCGCCCCCCCCGGCGGCCCCCCCGCCCCCCCCGGCGGCCCCCCCGCCCCCCCCGGCGGCCCCCCCGCCCCCCCCGGCGGCCCCCCCGCCCCCCCCGGCGGCCCCCCCGCCCCCCCCGGCGGCCCCCCCGCCCCCCCCGGCGGCCCCCCCGCCCCCCCCGGCGGCCCCCCCGCCCCCCCCGGCGGCCCCCCCGCCCCCCCCGGCGGCCCCCCCGCCCCCCCCGGCGGCCCCCCCGCCCCCCCCGGCGCCGCCCCCGCCCCCGACCCCCACGCCGCCCCGGGCGCCGCCCCGCCCCCAGATTCAACGCCGCCCCCGCCCCCGACCTCAACGCCGCCCCGGACGCTGCCCCGACACCGCCCCGACCCCGACCTCGATGCCGCCCTGCCCCTCCCTCATCGCAGGCACCCGAGGTGAGCACGCCCGCTCCTCCCTCTCCCCTACCTGATCTGCCTAGGGTTTCTTTATATTTTAGTTGCATATTAAGTTTACTTTTATTTATAGTAAGTTTATTTTAGTTGCATATTACGAACTAGGTACTAATTAGGTATTAGAATATTTTTATTTATAGTAAGTTTATTTTTAGTAAGAACTAGTTGAATTAATAGAACTAGTTAGTAAGAACTTGTTGCTATTTTTTAGTTAAAGCAATTTTTCCCGCCTCGACATGGACGATGCCTATCCGCATCCTCGTCGTCGAGTCGGCGGAGGATGACACCTGGTTGACCAGATCGGCCATGTCCGGGACTGGGCTCTGCCGGGGTGGTACTGGGAGGCGGTACCTACCGAGGGGCGCAGGTTGGTGAGGAGCCAGCCTGTCGTTGACCCGAACCTTCTTTGGTGGCGGTCGCGTGGGCCAGTGACGATCCAGAGGCTTGAGGACTCCGCGCAGGTGGCGCGTCACCGTGTCAGTGAGGAGGACGCGCACGTCCGTCGCTACTTGTTTGCGTTGGAGCACAGGTTGTTCTCCAATACCTGGTAGGTTCTCCAGGGATCTCACTGGAGCTATGATCCCGTGATGGTTCCTTCTCTGTGTGTGTCCACCGCCCGCACCGATAGCCGTCGTGTGCTAGGGTTTTAGTGCTATTAGTGATGTTATATGTATGACACTATTCATGATGTATTAGTTATAATATTCGACGGTGTAGGGACGCATGAGATGATTTACTTTTGCTTATTGAATGCATGCTAATTTGAGTCCTATAAGATATTTTGAAATGTATATCTTGTGTTGCTCAATATCCAAGTGGCCGGTCATGTTTGCATGTTACACCTCCGAGTGGCCTATGTTTTGCCGGAGTGTTGATTCATTTCCGTTCCGGCAAATTTCAGGCGCTCGATATGTCCTATTTTAGCAATGGTCATGCCGGATTTTTCCGTGAATTTTGGCATGACCTGTGCCAGAATATGTAGGAAATATCGAGTGCCCCGGATTTGTGTGTTGAATATCCTGGTAGTTGTCTTCGATCGATTTTAAATTAATGTTTTAACTATGAACATAGGAAATGTCTGACGACGAAAAGGATTTCGGTATTTGCAAATACTGCGAAGACGAGCGCGGCCTGTGCGACGGAATCTTCCTAGATGATGATAGGCGCTTCAGCATCAAGCTGGACGAGAACTTCGAAGTGGATATAGTAAGTCATAACGACAAGTCTTTTTTCGTAGCTAAGCATGACATCTTCCTCATTTGCTTGAAGTTATATTAGTTTTACTATTCTACTAGCGTATCCCCTGCCATGCAAGAGTTTTTGTATTGGATAAGATAGGTTTCAGTCATTCTGCGGAGGTAAAGAAAGTTTATTTGAAGACCGAGCATGGTTATATTTTCCATGCAAAATTGTACAATTCAGACGACTACACCTATTTTGGATGCAAAACATGGCGAGGACTATGCAAGACTTATGCATTTGAGCCTGATATGGTTATCAACTTTGATATTCGTCCGGAAGATGATATTGAAGGTAATACCGACATCTGGGTCGATGTGCAGACGCCTCCAGTTATACCATTATGTAAGTTTCTCAACCATATTTATGTCTTTGATATTGTTTATTCAAAAATAGTTGACAACTAATTTGTATTGTCAGCTTATTTCGGTGCAAGCAAACATGTCCAGCGCTTGGTAGACAGGACCTACTACTGTCCCGAGGCGGAACTAAATTGCGAGGAGCTAAGTCATTATGTTTCATGGCTTGAGGATCTTGATACTGTCAAGGCAAATTTTCTTCCTGGATTTATAAATGTTAGTACTGAAAACGTGCGACCAATAGTGTTCGTAATGAACTACGGTCACATCCATTTAGGAAGGATGGTAAGATTTTTACTATTTGTCCTCATTGCATCTTTTCCATACATTATTTTGAAGCTAAACTTCATTGCTAAGTATGTTACCATACGATGTTCTTCAACAAGGACTCCCGATGAATGTTGTGCCTTATGGGATCGAGACTAAAGGTACCATGAGTATTATCAGCTTGCGGCCAAGATATCCTACAAATTACTCTAGTGCATTCAAGATTAGCGACGGATTCTTAATAGTGCAAGACTGGACAAAATATGTGTTGGGGGAGCGCAGAGAAGTACTAGGGGGCAGCAAACAAAGGCGCTTTCCACGATTAGGAGACAGGTTCATCTGCATGCTCCAACTTGATCAAGGAGGAGAGCTACACATGTTTTATGTTGTTTTACCTAAGAGAGAGCAGCAGGAGTGATTAGCTAGCTAGAAATGAGTTTCAGGATGATGATGTGCTACACTATTACTATAACGATAAAATAGCTAGTGTTGGTGGTAATGACTATGATGATTATTATTAGCTAGTGTTAGTGGTGATTAAATAAATACTGTTGGTGGTAATGACCATGATGACGATTAAATATCTTGTGCTGGCGGATTAGATTCAAGTGGAGGCAACATGTGGTGCACATCGAAAGTACTACTAGTCCAAACTAGATCAAGTTTGGATTAGTAGTATACTTTTGACATGCACCACATATTGCCTCCACTTGAACCTAATCCACCTTCATTTGACACACTGTAATGGACATAATGATGTAAACCTCATAACTAGTATTGTACCAATATTTGTATGATGGCGCATAAATACAATAAAAAAAGTACTAGTAGCGATGGGCAGAAAACACGCTGCAAGTAGTTACCTTAGCAGCAGCGTGGTAACGAACAAACGCTGCAGCTATTTGTCCTAGCAGTAGCGCGGGCTGGCACGCGCTGCTTCTAAGCAATAGCTGCAGTGCCTTATTAGTAGCGCCTATACCCGCGCTACTGATACATCTAAAACCCGCGCTGCTGCTGGCCTTTTCCCTAGTAGTGAATGGGGGCATTGGACCCGGTTCGTGAGCCCCAGGGGCCGGCCGGGCCACGTGGGCCATTGGTCTCGGTTCGTCTGGACCTTTTGGTCCCGGTTGGTGGGACGAACCGGGACCAATGGGCCTCGCTCCTGGCCCACTACCATTGGTCCCGGTTGGTGGGACGAACCGGGACCAAAGGCTGCCCTTTAGTCCCGGTTCAAGTCACCAACCGGGACCAATTAGTTGCCTATATATACCCCTTGCCCGCGAGCAGAGCACTCCCAGTGCTCTGTTTTTCGTGGCCGGCGAGGGGAGAGCTTTGTGGTGCTCTAGCTCACCTCCTATGCACACGAGGTGTTCGATGGAATGCCCAAGCCACACTACTTAAGCTTTCTCCTCTCCAAGCTCGACCTCCAAGCTCCATTTTCCTTAATATTTTTCTAGGTTTAGCGGTCCGTCACGTCCCGTCCCCGTCTTCACCGCCGTCGATCGCCCACGCCGATCTCGTCGCCGGCACCACCGTGGTGAGCCTCTTGTTCTTATCTTCTTTCTGAAAGGAAAAAAAATCTTACTTGTATGTTTATATAGATACTTGTATAATTTTCTTACTTTTATTATTGCATCTTATATAGTGCGATGGTTTTGGTATCCGCCCCCGTCGGCCCTCGTCCTGTCTATGATTCGGATGTGGTATATATTATCTTTTCATAACTATTGGTTCATTTATTGTTTATGACAATTATGCCGACCAACGTGACATAGATTTTATTTATCTAGGAGGTTGTTGAACCGGAAATTCCAACCGACCCTATTGTCGAGAGGTTAAATTTAGTTGAAGAAGAAAACATTTTGTTGAAGGAAAAAATTAGAAAAATTGAGGACGAGAAGATGATATTGGAGTTGCATGTTGCGGATGTCCTCGATGATCACAAGATCAAGATGGATGCAATGCGCTAGAAGATTAGAAAGATTAGAAAATATGCCATTCATACCGAGGCTTGGTATCATTATGCCGTTGGATCAGTTGTTACATTGGTTGCGATTATGATCGCATTTGTTTTCGCATTGAAATGTTTTACATAGTTTCAGTGTATGGTTTAATTAATTTAGATGCTCTGCAGAGCTTTATGTTGTTAGATGAGAACTATGTATGTACTTTGGTTTTAATGTGATGATGAACTTCTATTAATTTGGTCACTTAATTATCTATTCATGATGTTCTGTAATGATTTTTGACACACTTAATTATATATAATGCACGCAGATGAACCGGCAATGGATGTACGGTTCAAGACACACCTCTGAGTACATTAACGGCGTGCATGATTTTATCGAAGTGGCTGAGGCAAACAAGCAGAATGGTTTTATGTGTTGTCCATGCCCTATATGTGGGAATACAAAGTCTTACTCTGACCGGAAAATCCTCCACACCCACCTGCTTTACAAGGGTTTCATGCCACACTATAATGTTTGGACGAGGCACGGACAAATAGGGGTTATGATGGAAGACGGCGAAGAAGAAGAGTACGATGACAACTATGTGGCCCGTGAATATGGTGATGCTACTGAACATCAAGAGAAACCAGACGATGTGCACGATGATGCTGCAATGGGCGAAGCTGCTGAAGATCAAGAGGAACCAGACGATGTGCCCGATGATGATGATCTCCGCCGGGTCATTGTCGATGCAAGGACGCAATGCGAAAGTCAAAAGGAGAAGCTGAAGTTGGATCACATGTTAGAGGACCACAAAAAAGGGTTGTACCCCAATTGCGAAGATGGCAACACAAAGCTCGGTACCGTACTGGAATTGCTGCAGTGGAAGGCAGAGAATGCTGTGCCTGAAAAAGGATTTGAGAAGCTACTGAAAATATTGAAGAATAAGCTTCCAAAGGATAACGAATTGCCCGACAGTACATACGCAGCAAAAAAGTCGTGTGCCCTCTAGGATTGGAGGTGCAGAAGATACATGCATGCCCTAATGACTGCATCCTCTACCGCGGTGCGTACAAGGATCTGAACGCATGCCCGGTATGCGGTGCATTATGGTATAGGATCAGATGAGATGACCCTGGTGATGTTGACGGCGAGCCCCCCAGGAAGAGGGTTCCTGCGAAGGTGATGTGGTATACTCCTATAATACCACGGTTGAAACATCTGTTCAGAAACGGAGAGCATGCCAAGTTGATGCGATGGCACAGTGAGGACCGTAAGAAAGACGAGAAGTTGAGAGCACCCGCTAACGGGTCGCAGTGGAGAAAAATCGAGAGAAAGTACTGGGATGAGTTTGCAAGTGAGCCAAGGAACGTATGGTCTGCTTTAAGCGCGGATGGCATTAATCCTTTCGGGGAGCAGAGCAGCAATCACAGCACCTGGCCCATGACTCTATGTATGTATAACCTTCCTCCTTGGATGTGCATGAAGCGGAAGTTCATTATGATGCCAGTTCTCATCCAAGGCCCTAGGAAACCCAGCAACGACATTGATTTGTACCTAAGGCCATTAGTTGAAGAAATTTTACAACTGTGGAATTGAAACGGTGTACGTACGTGGGATGAGCACAGACAGGAGGAATTTAAACTAAAGGCGTTGCTGTTCGTGACAATCAACGATTGGCCCGCTCTCAGTAACCTTTCAGGACAGACAAACAAGGGATACCACGCATGCACGCACTATTTACTTGACACCGATAGTATATACCTGGCAAGCTGTAGGAAGAATGTGTAACTGGGCCATCGTCGATTTCTTCCGACCAACCATCACTGTCGAAAGAAAGGCAAGCATTTCAAAGGCGAGGCAGATCACCGGAAGAAGCCCGCCATGCGTACCGGTGATCACGTACTTGCTATGGTCAATGATTTACACGTAATCTTTGGAAAGGGTCCCGGCAGACTAGCTGTTCCGAATGACACTGAGAATCATGCACCCATGTGGAAGAAGAAATCTATATTTTGGGACCTACCCTACTGGAAAGACCTAGAGGTCCGCTGTTCGATCGACGTGATGTACGTGACGAAGAACCTTTGCGTGAACCTGCTAGGCTTCTTGGGCGTGTATGGGAAGACAAAAGATACACCTGAGGCACGGGATGACTTGCAACGCTTGCACGAAAAAGAGGGCATGCCTCCGAAGCAGTATGAAGGTCCTGCCAGCTACGCTCTTACGAAAGAAGAGAAAGAAATCTTCTTTGAATGCCTGCTCAGTATGAAGGTCCCGACTGGCTTCTCGTCGAATATAAAGGGAATAATAAATATGCCAGAAAAAAAGTTCCAGAACCTAAAGTCTCATGACTGCCACGTGATTATGACGCAACTTCTTCCGGTTGCATTGAGGGTGCTTCTACCGGAAAACGTCCGATTAGCCATTGTGAAGCTATGTGCATTCCTCAATGCAATCTCTCAAAAGGTGATCGATCCAGAAATCATACCAAGGCTAAGGAGTGATGTGGTGCAATGTCTTGTCAGTTTCGAGCTGGTGTTCCCACCATCCTTCTTCAATATCATGACGCACGTCCTAGTTCATCTAGTTGACGAGATTGTCATTCTGGGCCCCGTATTTCTACACAATATGTACCCCTTTGAGAGGTTCATGGGAGTCCTAAAGAAATATGTCCGTAACCGCACTAGGCCAGAAGGAAGCATCTCCATGGGCCATCAAACAGAGGATGTCATCGGGTTTTGTGCTGACTTCATTCCTGGCCTTAAGAAGATAGGTCTCCCTAAATCGCGGTATGAGGGGAGACTGACTGGAAAAGGCACGCTTGGAAGGGACTCAATAATATGCAGGGACGGATATTCTTGGTCTCAAGCACACGACACAGTTCTACAGAACTCTACCTTGGTGACCCCGTATGTCAATGAACACAAGAACAGTCTGCGCTCCAAACACCCGGAGCAGTGCGACGACTGGATTACATGTGAACACATCAGGACTTTCAGCAGTTGGTTGGAAGCACGTATCAGAGGTGACAACACTGTTTGTGATGAGCTGTACTTGTTGTCCAGGGGACCATCTTTGACTGTATTGATTTGGAAAGGATACGAGATAAATGGGAATACATTTTACACGATTGACCAAGATCAAAAGAGCACCAACCAAAACAGCGGTGTCCGCTTTGATGCAACAACCGAGATGGGTAAGGACACATATTATGGTTACATAGTGGACATATGGGAACTTGACTACGGACATGATTTTAAGGTCCCTTTTTTTAAGTGCAAATGGGTCAATCTGTCAGGAGGCGGGGTACAGGTAGACCCACGGTATGGAATGACAACAGTGGATCTGAAAAATCTTGGGTACACTGACGAACCGTTCGTCCTAGCCAATGATGTGGCACAGGTTATCTATGTGAAGGACATGTCTACCAGACCGAGAAAGAGAAAAGATAAGGAAGCGAATACATCATACGATGAGCCAAAGCGCCACATAGTTCTTTCAGGAAAAAGGGACATCGTGGGAGTGGAGGACAAGACAGACATGTCTGAAGATTATGAAAAGTTTCATGAAATTCCTCCCTTCAAAGTCAAGGCTGACCCCAACATCCTGATAAACGATGAATATTATCCATGGTTACGGTGCAATAAGCAAATGACACAAGCGAAGAAAAAGTGAAGACTTTCTCCCGTAACTATTATGATGATACCATGCCAACTTTGTAACTGATGAGTATGATACCATGCCAACTTTCAACTTTTTCAGAGTTCATTTGAAATGCTTTAATGTCTTATGGTTCGGCCCTCGTAATAATTAAAAATAGCAACAATAAGTTTTTTGTTGTAAGTAGAAACAAAATAAAATAAGTAAAGCAAGAAAGAAAACAAAAAAACAAAAAAAGTGTTTTCAAATTTGAAAACTAATGCCACTAACAGAAAGTTTATAATTTTCCTAAAAACTAAAAGCAAAAAGAATTGAAAAATAAAGCAAAAAACAAAAGAAAATAAATAATGCAGAAATAAAAAAAAACAACAATAAGTATTTTGTTGTAAGTAGAAACAAAATGAAGTAAATAAAGCAAGAAAGAAAACAAAAAAAACAAAAAAAGTGTTTTCAAATTTGAAAAGTAATAGCACTAACAGAAAGTTTATAATTTTCCTAAAACTAAAAGAAAAAATAAATAAAAAATAAAGCAAAAAACAAAAGAACATAAATAATGCAGAAAACAAAACAAAAAAACTGGAAAAAATAAAAATAGCAACAATAAGTAAAGAAAACAAAAAAAAAATGCCTCCTACTGGGCCCCCACGGCGTGAATACGACATGAAACCCTACTATGGGTCAGGATTCCGGCCCGCAGTAGGCCCAGAAGGCCCATCAGGCACAGCAATAGCAAGTAGGCCCGAAAGCCTGCGGTGGAGAGGAGCTCGAGAGGGGTGCGGCAGTGGGGCTTATAAACCACTGCGCGCCCCTCTCAACTAGCGAGGTGGGACTAAACTTTGGCCCCGACGCGTGCAGCACAGGGGCCTTTGGTCCCGGTTGGTGGCACCAACTGGGACTAAGGGGGGGGGGCATTGGTACCGGCTCGTGGCACCAACCGGTACCAAAGGCCACCGCTTCCCGCCCTTTGGGCTGCCGAAAAAGAGGCCTTTGGTCCCGGTTGGTGGCACCAACCGGGACGAAAGTGTGCATTAGTCCCGGTTGGTTTCATGAACCGGGACCAATGGCTTTGCTATATAAGCAAACACTTTGCAAAAATTCAGAATCTCATCGCCAGTTGCCCCCGACGACGCCGACCCTCCTCGACGCTGCCAGGCTGCTCCACCTCGCCGTCGCCGCCGCCGCCAAGGCCTTCGCCCCCCAACCCGCGTCGTCCTTGTCGCCGGCCTCCCCGAGCCCGCGCCCCGTCCCGCCCCCGCGCGCCGCCCTGAGCCCCTGCCCCGTCGTCCCGCCCCCGCGCGCCGGCGCCCTTGCTGCCCCCACCGTCGCCATCATCATCTAGCCGGCCCCGCTGTGAGCCGCCGCGCCGCACCGGCTCTGTTTTTTTTCATTTTTATTTTTTTAATTTTTTTGTTCACATATATATATAATGTATATGTGTATGTATGTGGCTATGTGTATGTAGATGTTCAAAATGTATAAAAAAATTGTTCAGAGCATGTTTTTCTTCATATATGTATTTTTTGTTCATATGTGTATTAATGTTTTCATATATGCAAAAGATAGATTTTTAGAAAAGTTATGTTTTTTTCTGTTCATAGATTTTTTTGGTGATATTAATTATTGTAGAATATGCAAATGTTTGTATATTCATATGAACAATGCATTATGCAAAACCTTTGTTTTTTTTCGAAATTTTCTATTTGAACATTTTTTTAAAACAAGCAATACTAAAAGAATGAGAGGAAAAAGGAAAATAAGAAGAGGAAGAAAG
>LR880966.1:23365680-23378550 GCA_904067115.1 Aegilops sharonensis | reverse complement strand
TGTTTGTGAGAGAGAGAGAGAGAGAGAGAGATGGAGTATTAGTGTGTGTGTGTGAGAGAGAGAGAGAGATGGAGTCTTAGTTTGTGTGTGAGAGAGAGAGAGAGAGATGGAGTCTTAGTGTGTGTGTGGGGGTGGGTGGGTGTGCATGCGTGTGTATGTGTGTGTGTGTGTGTGTATGTGTGTGTGTGTCACGCGGTCCTCGGTGGCGGATGTAATTTAAGTGTGCATGGCTTCATCATAGAGAGGTGATGTGTATGGTAGAGGCCACCAACGATGCGGTGCGAGAGAGAAAATGCCTGTAGAGAGGGAAGAGAAGGTGTGTGCGCGTGTGAGGAGTCGACATCGAGAGAACGTGTTTGTTCGAGAGACATCGAGGAAGACTACTATATATTGATGGTGCATGTAGGCGGGAATTAAACAAAGGCATGGTCTTATTGGTTTCGGGGATATAGGGGAAGAGTGAGTGGGGGGTAGCTAGAAGGAGATTGTTAAGTGTGAGTGTGTGTTTTACCCATCCAGGTGGAAGTTATGTGCACACAAGAAGAGAACGATTCGATGTGGCGTGAGGGTTGAGGGTAATTAAGTACGTATGGAGACATAGAGACCTTGAACGAGCATGTGTGAGAGGTATACATGTATACGTGGGATGTGTATGTGTGTGCGCGCGCATGATTGAGATAAAAGAAAGACGACATAAGTCATAAGATCAACGACATGGGAGAGACAGATCGGTATGACAATATGCATGCATGTGAGAATGCAGGGAAGAAGGCCCAACAATTGAGCATGTGTTTTTGTCTTTAAGAGATAGTGGCGTGGGCTGGAGCATGCATCTATGGCGAGCAGAGGGACTGAGGCACAACGATTGTGCAAAAGAGATCGACCTATAAATGCATATGTATGGAGAGACATATATAGTGTGGGTGATAGGAAGAAAGACTCCACGCGCGAAAGAAATGTTGACAGAGAAATCACAGATGGATACAGAGACGGAGATGCTAGCTAGAGGGACATCCGCT
Source organism: Aegilops sharonensis (assembly GCA_904067115.1). NCBI lineage: Eukaryota > Viridiplantae > Streptophyta > Magnoliopsida > Poales > Poaceae > Aegilops > Aegilops sharonensis. The sequence continues at coordinate 23,377,531 of LR880966.1, read as the reverse complement.
AGTTTGAGTGTTGGAGATGACCGCCGGGTGGTTGAGAGGGTGAAGTTGTATATGTGTGTGTGTGAGAAAGATAAAAAAACAGCACTTGACTGCATGTAGAGAGAAACATATGTAGTGTGCGTGATAGGAAGCAAGAGTGAGGGCGAGAAATAAGTTTGATGGAGAAACAGATAAATAGAAAGATAAAGATGCTAGCTAGTGTGCGTTAGAGATAGGAGTCGAGTGGATCAGAAGGCTGAGTTGTGTGTGTGGGTGTGAGAGAGATAGAGAGACGGTACATGTGAGTCACGTACAAACAAATATCAGAGAGAAATGAGATCCTGAGAGACGGAGTTTTGTGTCTACGAGAGAGAAAGATATTTCACTATGAGAGTGATAGCTAGAGAGACATATGAGGGAACGCAAGATATCTCTAGGGAGAGAGAGTGTGTGTGAGCGACATACAAGAGAACAGTGGAGAAATATGAGACCCTGGGAGACAGAGTTTGTGTTTGTGTGTGAGAAAGAGATATTTAAGAGGAAGATTCGTAGGTTCTCATATCTAAGGAGCGAAATACATCTCTATACGAGTGGTGTGCGAGTGGCACACACGGGAATAGTAGAGAGAAATGAGACCCCGGGAGACAAAGTTTTGTGTTTGTGTGAGAGAAAGATATTCCACACGGAGAATCATAGTTAGAGACACATAGCATGGAGCGAGATATACTTACAGAGAGATAGAGTGATGAAGGTCGAACGAGAGAGTACAGTCAGTGTGTTATGAAGATAAAAAAATCATTGTCGACATACAGGTAGCACGAGAGATACCTGAGAGACGATGAAGACGTATAGGTCCAGAGAGATAGTCCTATATAAGCATGAGTGATATCTATACGAGACGAATATATGGACTAAAGGGGATTCAAATATTTAAACTGGAGATCACAACATCGATAATATCGTAACGCAAATTGGTGTATCAAACATGCATATTCATCTGAATTTGGGCACACGTGTAATGTTATATGGTTTATCAAGATTGGTGACCCATAGATTCTTTAATTACAAACAATGCATGGTTTATATGCAATTAATGTCTAAATGGGATTACACCATATGTTGCGTGTGTGAAACACATTATACATGTTTGAGAAGTAAAAAAAACCCGCATGAAACACACATTAATTGGAGAGAGTTAGCGAGGAATGCATACATTGAATTTAAACATAAAGTGGTCTCAAATATTTGAAAGTCCAAATTGATGGATACAACCTTATGAATCTGAGCTCATGCCATTTGTAAACCATATCTTATATTTACTAATTGGAGGCACCAAACGAGTGTCCATATTAATCCACATCACTAAAAATATCTTAACCATTCAATCTATATAATGATGTATATTAACCCTACGATTTACGTTGCACAGCTGGAAGAAATATGGACAACCTGCACGATACCTAGAACCACAATTTGTACCATCAGAAAAGAGTCCATGTCTGTTCCAACAAAAAAAAGGAAAGAGTCCACATCTGTTTCAATAAAAAGAAGGGAAAGAGCCACGTCACAGTCACAATTTGTACCATCAGGAAAAAGTCCACGTATTTCAAAAAAAAGGAAAGAGTCCACATGAATCAAGAAAAAAAATAGTCCACGTCTTTTTTAACAAAAAAAAGGAAAGTGTCCACGTCCCAATTCCCCACCATAGAAAAAGGGTCCACGACCCTATATTCCCAAAAATTCATTGACGTACATGTTTCTTGAAAAAAACATGTACAATTAAATACAGTCCGAGCATCATGTTACAAAATACAAAAAAAAAGACAATGCCTGCTCAGAAAAAAATTGTGTGTAAATGCTCAAAAAAATCAGTCCTACCTTATGAAATAAATTCACTGTAGATTTTTTTAATCCGTGAATTCACCTAAATAAAGCCAGACCGAATCTATTTGTTAAATATGTGAAATCACGTAATTATAGTGTTACTAGAAAAATGTATATCAAATGTCATTGACAGAAAATCCTTCTTCGGTCCGCCGCCCGTCCTGATGGGGCATCATCTAGAGTCCCTACCGCCGCTCTTCCCAATCATCTGCTTTGCCACGTCGTCTATTCTTCAGGCCATCGGCGCCACCTTTATTGTTCCATCAACCACTGGAATCAATCTAAAAGGAGGTAGATGGTAGTCTTTGTAAAAGTTTAGATTTTGCACCGTCCAGAGTGTTGCCTACTGCCCTTTATAAATGGTCCTATATGGAAAAGGAAATAACCTATGTACATGCGTACATAGTTCTTTAACATCAAGGAGACATGCCGATTGCTAAATCGATTGATATATGCCTCAGTTATGTCTTGGAGCATGAAAGCCGAAGCGAGGAGAACCAAGGCACATGAGATGTTTCTTAGAGATAATCGTAACTTCTTCTGAGTGACAGTTAAATAGTTTTTTGGCCTAAAATTTCAGATACAAAACTTTCTTAGAATTATCTCAATTTATATGATTAGAGTTTTACAAAATTGGGTTGTACATTAATTATTTATTCTATGAAGTAATATAGCGCCACAACTGTCTTTATCTTATGTTGGACTTATAACTAGGAGAGATGTGTTTTCTTAAAACAACATCAAGTATAGGAATTCCATGAGAATATTACGCAGAGTATTATGTGTCACAAAGATCTCATTCACATGCTAACTATATATGCCATATACAATTGTGTCATAGATATATAACAAACATCTTAATCTCATTTTTTTTATGAAAACATATCTACAATATACTTTCTAAACATACCGCATATAATCAATTAGTAACTGAATGTTGTCCAATATTATTGATCTTAAGAAATTTCATCAGGTAACATTTCACATTTGGTTTACAGATTATTATTTTTCATGTGCTGAGTTTACTTATGAACCGCATGCTCCATTAAGATTATGAAACACAGACATGGGAATCATATTTTTGCAAACTCTTTGGAGAAATGTTATTCCTATTCGTTCAAACACTGCAGGCTATTACATCTCCCAAAATATTTGAAATGAGTATTCCAAAAGGAATTCAAATGAGTATTTGAAATAAAATAGTACTATCATTACAAACAAAATATAGGTTGTCACATATTTATTTTGATATAAAATGCATATGAAGTAGCTAGGTCGTGCGGATGCACGGGTTGACGACTAGTTTATGTATAAATGGTGTTGTGCTTTTGAAAGTATATATAAAAAATGATGTATATAGAATATAATTCCAATCTAAAATGGATCCCGCCCGAAAAAATTAGAATACAAACGGGATTCGAATTGAGTTGGCACGGTAAACGTGCACTCCGCAAAATTGATCGAAGCGGGGAAAGTCGCAGTAACCGCGCGAAACCAAAATCTACGAGATGGAAATTACTACTGCATATCCCTGCCATGCAAAGCCTATCTGTTGGATTTCTATAGGTTTCGATAGGGGTAGGTTTGTAATTTCACCACCGCGTCTCACACGGATTCATACATGGTGATCGCCAAAACACAGTGTGTCCTCGGCCGAAATCAAGTCCCTCCTTGATTCATACACGGTGGGCGCCAAAAACAAACTCTCGTCGGCAATATTCGGTGTATGCGAGGTTACCGTCCTATCCCCAACCAACTAATATTGCTGTGATGTAGGAAATTTGAAACGGGGGCTAAGTTTGTAAATTTCCTCGCATTTGATACAAACGCGTCCTGAATATATGGTTCCCCCCTTCCTCTCTACCTCCCTTTTCCCCGTTCGTACTCCGTGGGCACCAAAACACCCTCTCCACCCCAGCCTCCTCCGTCCGCCACCACATCCACCGCCGTCCTCCTCCACCATGCTGGAGCTGATACCCCGACGCCGCCGTCCATTACAAGAGATCGACCTCTCTCATCCACGTTTCGGACCGGGATCCTTGCATCCCGTCCTCTCACTTCATACCCGCCGTCGTCCACCTTGCCGGCGCCGCTCCTACTACCGTCTCATCGACCGTGCCCCGCCGCCACCATCTACCCTCCTAGATTTTCTTCCATGCCGCAGACAGTCATCGCTACCGCAGCACCGTCAAATTCTCAGCAGATGCATACACGGCGCTGCACCAGAGGCGGCACTCTTTCGTATCTTCTCAACTTATTTATCGCAACAAGAAAATAGATCACCATTGCTTTACTCTGATTTCTTGTCTTGGTTGCGAAGTTGCCTTTGTCCGGTTTGCATCTTCAGATCCACCATGGCACGCTCAACAATATACTCCCAATACTTATGGTTTTCCCCTTTTATATGCCACACTAGTTAAATCACAGTACACTAAATTTCAAAATTGGGTCAGACGATTTTTCAGAGCTTGTCGGAGTTCGCCGGTGCGAACGAAGGGGCTCGGGTGGTTGTGGGGGGCGGTGGTGGGGCCATGCCGAACAATGAAAACTTGACGCGGGTGGGGGCGGGGGTGGGGGTGGGTGTGACACTCCAAAAATATTCTTTTGGTTTTCTTCAAAAAATTTGTTGGATTTGAAGGTCTTCTAAACCCTTCCAAAAATCTCTCTCAAAAGCTTTTTCCCTTTAGCAAATATTTTATTTTTGCATCTCCTTCAACTCTGGTGTTTGGTTTTTAAATTTTTCTTCTGATTGCCCTCTTCTCAAAATTTCAAGAAAAATCTTTGGAGTTTATTTTTCTTTCAAAAAGAAACTCTAGGAGTTTTGCATCCTCTCCAATATTTGAAACCACTCATGTTTTTTTTTACCATGCACCACATGGTAAAATCTTCCCAAAAATCTCTCCTTCCACTTTGGGCAATCCAAAAATTCTGTCTCAACAAGTTCAACCCTTTTCTGAATTTTATTTCATTTAGTTCTCCTCCCAAATCTTTTATGTCCATTATTTCGAGCCTAGGTGATTTGCAAAGCAAGTACCTAAATGCATTTGAGTTTTCACCTCAAAGCAACTCCCCTGGATAGTCCTTGGTACCCACAACCTAGAACAATCAAGATCCACTCATCTTCTGTTCAAAGATTTCAAATTCTAGTCTCTGCAAGTTTGGACCAGATTTGTCAAATTTGGTGAAATTCATATCTTCTCTGCTCCAAAAAATTCACAAAAATTCAGGCAGCCTCTAGATGCAATGAGAGGCCCCTCCACCAAAAACCAGCTCAAGGAAAAATCCCTACAAGCCTAAATCATTCTGTCGAACACCTTGCATGCACTATTACTGTTCATCTTCAGTTAAATTCAGATTGCAGTGTCGTTCTCCGTCAGAGTTTCAGTCACATGCCCACAGTGCACTTGGCACGTTGCTCACAGCCTAGCCCGCTTGTCCGGAGCTTCACACGCGTGCTTGGCGCATTCCTGGCGTCGGTGGCACCCTGGCCCGCCTGCGTCGGCGTGTCTTGCGGCGGCAGAACCACCGTAGCGGCCGACAGGGAGCAAAACTGCGGCATAACGCTGTTCGGCGCCGCCCAAACCTCCTGGTAGCTCCGCGTGGCCATTTCCTTGCCAGCGCACGCATGCAGCACCGTCGCCGTGGCACGGCAAGCACAGAGCGTGCTCCCTGCCGCCGACGGGCCCGCGCCGCCCCGTTCCGTCGAGCTCGCCCTAAGCAACCAAACCCCGACGCGTTTAGCACCTAAACGGAACCAGGGAACCCCCAAGACGACGCTCAACCTCTGAACCTCCCCGATCAACGCCCTTCGCCGCCGTAAACTTCGCCCGAGAACCCCGTTCTCGGCAACCGCCTCGGGCCGGCTATATATAGCACCCCCGAGCGCGCTCTCGCCCCCGCGCACCTCCACCACCTCACTAGTACTCGCCAAGCCCCTGGAAGGGCCTCGAGGGGCTCTTCTTCCCCGACTCCGGCCATCTCGTTCCGCCTCGGCCTCCACCACGATTCACTCTGGTGAGGCGGTCTACAGCGCCCTAACCTCGTCAGCAACCCTCTCGGGCAACTAAGAGTCTAACCCCCACTCCAATTTGATCTTCACAGCTCTCTCCGACGAGGTCCACGACTGCCCGAACCGCCGTCCGCCGGAGCAAGGGCCGCAGTCGACACAGTTCTCGCCGGCGACCACTTCCACCTCCCACAGACGCGGAAGGACATGCTGATCACGAAGGTACCGTCCGATCACTCTGCCTCGCCGTGGATCGCCGCCGGCGACCACCACACCTCTCGGGCGCCGTCGCGCCCTATTTCCCTCTTTTAAATTTTCAAACCTGACAGGTGGAGCCCGCCTGTCAGCCTCTCAGTTTCTTTTAAAAGAACCGTTTTCTGGACTTTTCTGCAAAGCCCCCTGGAAGTTTTCTGTTTCATTACAGAGAGGTCCCTGAACCAAAACCCTTATATCTTTTAAACAGAAAAGTATTTTTGTTTGATTCTTTTTCTGTCCTCTTCAAAATTTTGTCTAGTTTTTTATCATGTTTATTTGAAAAAAAATTGGATTAACTTTTTGTACCCCACGGTATTTACGTTAGCACGTGTGTTTTGTGTACCGTAGATATTGAAGGAGGTGACGGAACCCCGAACTTCGCCGAGCTAGACCCCGACTACTCCGAACCAGGCATGCAATGATTGAACTTTTGATATGATGAGTGTTTGGGCATGTTTGCTTTATTTTTGTATCATGGCACGTTCATGAGCATTTCGAGGCTAGTTTATCTCGTAAGGGTTGAGGCAAATGAGCTCGGTAAATCCATGAGTTGTTGGAAACTTGTTGCATGGCCATGAGTTGGCACGAGTATGGGTAAGATGGCAGTGTGTAGCATGCCAGGCTTATGCCAGATCGTTGACCCCGCGTCAACACAAATCAGTCAGGTTCCGGTCCGTCTCCCCTTTCGTACTACCACCTGTTTCCCGCCAGGGATACGGCTTAGTAAGTTGCAAACCACTTCCTGGTACACATCAAATAGAGAGGCCATGATGAAGGTTCCATGGCCCTGGATTAAAGCCTTTCATCCGGTCAGGGGGCATGGGTGTTTCCGGTTGGGACCGAGAGGGGGGCACCCCTTAGAGCGCGCGTAAATAAATTTGATCCCATGCTATTCGAGATTGTGATCTCCCCGTCTCAAAGTTTTTTCTTAAACGTTGTCTAGGGTGATTCCTGGTAACGTGAGGTATGATGGGTGTGCACTAGCTAGTTGTGTTTCCTCCGAAATATCGTAAACAGAACTAGTCCTTCGTGACTACGGAAATCTGTTGACTGTGGACAATTTTGGTACAAACTCTGCAGAGTCAAAATTCTTAAATTCATCTGATTCATGTCCGAGTACCGTGTTCACCTTATCTTGTCAAATATCAGTCTCGGTGACAGAAACTCCTGATAACCATATGAGGGTTATATGTTTATTTCCTGTGAATGGATTAACCCGCTTATGGTCTTGTGATGAATATTTTCCGTGAGCACCTTATCTTGATAGTTATGAATAATGAATTATAAGCCCTTGCTGCGATGTCGCTCAGACGTCCGACTACGGCATTTTTATTATTTACTTTTATTATAAGCCCTTTCTGTGATGTCGCTCAGACGTCCGACTGCGGCATTGTTATTATTTACTTTTATTATAAGCCCTTTTTGTGATGTCGCTCAGGCGTCTGACTGCGGCATTGTTATTATTTTACTTTTATTATAAGCCCTTTCTGTGATGTCGCTGAGACGTCCGACTGCGGCATTGTTATTATTTACTTTTATTATAAGCCCTTTCTGTGATGTCGCTCAGACGTCCGATTGCGGCATTGTTATTATTTACTTCTATTATAAGCCCTTTCTGTGATGTCGCTCCGACGTCCGACTGCGGCACGCATGTATTTCATTTCAATATAAGCCCTTTATGAGGTGTCGCTCAGACGCCCGACTATGGCATGTTTTACTTATTTGTTCACCCTTCGAGGCGTCGCTTCAGACACCCGATCGGTTTTGAGTTTTGTCTTCTTTGGGTTTTCGAGCGGACTACCGCCGACTCCCTTCTTATTTACCTTGCCATACTGATTAAATTGAGCACTGTTAAAATTAATCATGTCGCATTCATGCATTCATTTGTTATATCTTTTGTCCGAACTGTCTTGCGAGTACTTCCAAAGTACTCACCTGGCTTGTTGATTTGGCCAGATGCTGACGAAGGCGATCTCATGGATGAAGAGTTCGATAGCGAGTCCGATGCCTAGAGGAATCCCAGTCAGTCTCGTGCGACCCCTGGATTAGTCATTGTGATATATCCGCTTCCGCTACCCAAATAAATTCATCGAGCCTCACCTCGACGCTCGATGAGCCGCCAGTGCAGTAGTCTTATTAACCAAGCACCATATCTCGAGTCAGCAGTATTTCCACCCCACACCATTGTGTCATATCCGCCATCGTGTATAATTATCGGCATGTTTGTAATAATTGGTTGGACATCTTCAGTCCGACCCTGTAATATTGTAATACTACTGGCTTATTGTATCAAAGTTTTGTCTACCGGTATGAAGGATTTTCCTCATATTGGACTTCATAGGTCGGTTGTTCAATAAATATTTTTATTGAAAAACCGGTCGTGACAAGCTTGGTACCAGAGCCAGGCTGACTGTAGGAAGCCACTAGGTGCGATCGCTAATCGTTATTAGCATAATAGAGCTATTTATTATTTTCACAATTGTAGTCAATTTCTGACAGTCAGCATAAATTTATGATTTGACTACTCAGGATTTTTGCCTACTTTTGTAGATGGCTGGCAACGACTACGAGTCGCAGATGTTCTCCAGCATGCCCGATAGGTTCGTCAAGCTCCTCTCCTTCATCGTCCAAGTCGCGATGGGGCCAGATGTGCGCCCAGTCTTCTCTCTCTCTCAGCACAAGGTCAATGACCGTCTAACCATGCACCAAGCTGCGGTGGAATTCAAGAGAGGGTGAGTTGAGCGTTACCGGTTCGTGGGGAGAGCCATGCCCACAGAGAAGCATGCACTGCAGATGGCAGCCCGTGAGGCGATAGCTCGTCTCAGGGATATCCTTCCTTCGATGAAGACTCGTCGCTACCGCTACCTGCCATGTCACGTGCCATATACCTACCACTACGCGTTCTCTTGCCCCAGAGGAGAACGGGACGAAGCTTTTGAGATGCTTATCGAGTATCTCCGAGCTTTGGAGACAGCCTTCGACAACCTGGTGGACGACTTTTGTAGCTGCCCGCATGGACTCAGTCCATGGCTGTGCCGCCAACAGGAGGGAGCTCCTGCGCGCCGCACCGCCACTGACTTTCGTCTCGTCATCAGCATCATTTGCTCCTACTGCTCGCACCACCACTCGTCGCCTGCCTCCCACGGAGGAGTTCAACCATGTCATTGCGCCTACTCGAGTTCGTTTTGCACCACCCCTCGTGCCCGCTCATGTTCGAGTTGTCCCACACAGGGCACCCGCTCCACCAACTCAGCACAGCACCTCATGTCTGGAGCCTATCTCCGAGGAGGAGGTTGAGTCCCCAGCCTCACTACGCCTCACCCTTGGCAGGCCAAGGGAAATCCTTACCATCTCCGACTAAGTACGCTTAGCCGCCATGCGATGTACCAACTTGTACGTTATGTTTATATGTAAATAGGCTGTGAGAAGTAGCTTGTTTGCGCATCATGTAGGATCTGGAGGAGTGCACTAGACTAAATAACATGTCTGGATTATGTACGCATATCCTGAGTGATGTATTGTATAATTACTGCTTGCGTGTAAGATATGTAATGGACAGTCCTTCTCCGTGCGCAAACGTGTATTCTCTTGAAAAATCTTGGAGCATTTGCAACTTTTTCCGTCTTCTTAAATTTATTGATTTTTGCGGCTCAATTTCTTTTCTTATGAGTGTTTCAAAATATATCCCCAGAGTGAACTATGTCTCGTCCTTGGACGCGCTCCATGCTGACTCCGACAGAGGAAAATTATGGCACACCCCCAGGCAACAATTTCACACAGGGGCAGACTAGTCAACAGGACAGTGAAACGACACTTTCCCAAATGTGCCGTCTTTATGAACAAAGTCAGCAGCAATATCAGGAAGTAATGAACCAAGTCATCAATATGGGGAATCACCGTGGACAGTATCAGCAGCAATCAAAGTTATCCGAGCTACAGAAGACACGTCCCCAAACATTTTCTCACACTGACAAACCTCTTGAAGCCGAGGACTGGCTTCGAGACATGGAAAGAAAATTAATCATTGCCCAGTGTTCAGATCTTGAGAAAGTGCTTTATGCTCCGCACTATCTCACTGGAGCAGCCGCATCGTGGTGGGAAAATTTCCTACACATGCACCCCAACAAAAATAATATAACATGGGAGGAATTTAAAGAAGGTTTTCGTGGGGCACATATTCCTAAGAGTCTTATGAAGATCAAAAAGAGGGAATTTGATGACCTCAAGTAAAGGACAATGACGGTGTCAGAATACAACAGTCAGTTTACCCTGCTGTCTCGCTACGCCAACGAGGAGCGTATGTCGGAAAACAAAAAGATGGAGAAATTCCTAGATGGTCTGACACCCGCGCTTAAATGCCAATTGGTCGTACACACCTTTCCAGATTTTAAGACGCTGGTAGATAAGGCCATTACCTTGGAAAATGAGAGACGCAGCTTAGAAGATTTCCGCAACCGGAAGAGGGACCAGACTAATCACGCCCGCAACCACCGCAGCAAGACAGATGTTCACAAAAACTGGACACCCAAACCCACGACAAGCGTCTCACGCCCAATCAAAAATTTCCATGCAAGGGACAAGGAGTTCACATACCGCCCAGGCGTTACCTGTTACGCTTGTGGAGAAGAAGGGCACTATGCCAAGCAGTGCCCCAAGCCAAGGAACTCGACCCTAAAGCCGAACAACCGAAGCAATAACTCGGCGCCAAAGCGCAACAATTTCAACCCAAATAACAACCACAGGAAGGGTCATCTGAACCACGTGACCAAAGAGGAAGCACAATATGCCCCAGATATCGTACTCGGTACGTTTCCTGTCAACACAATACCTGCCATGGTTTTGTTTGATTCTGGAGCTTCTCATTCGTTCGTTTCGAAAAGTTTTGCTTTGCAAAATAATTTTTCGATGCTTCCCTTGGAAAAATCTATGATCTCAAGTCCCCTGGAATTAAGCGAGTTACCCAGAATTATTGCCAGGGTGTGGATATCGAGTTTGAAGGGTTGAAGTTTCACGCAAATCTTATCGTGTTGGAAAACAAAGGACTAGATGTCATCTTAGGGATGGATTGGTTAACCACCAACAAGGGTTTTATTGACTGCTTCCACAGGACCGTAATTCTCACCCATCACCACGGGAAGACCATAAAGGTTTCAGCCAAGGAAAGAAAAATATCCCAGCAACCGAGATTGAATAAGGTGGATATTTCTGAATTGAGCAAGGTTCCAGTAGTGTGTAAATTTCCAGATGTATTTCCCGGAGAGCTACCAGGCTTGCCACCAGATCGAGAGATAGAATTCAGCATTGAGCTAGCACCTGGAACCGCTCCCATATACAAGAAACCGTACAGAATGGCACCATCCGAATTGGTAGAACTGAAGAAGCAAATAAAGGAATTATTGGAAAAAGGGTACATACGAGCCAGTTCCTCACCTTGGGGTTCACCAATTTTGTTTGCCAAAAAGATGGATGGAACACTGAGATTGTGCATAGACTATCGAGCGCTAAACATGGTCACAATCAAGAACAAATATCCGATGCCACGAATAAATGATTTATTCGATCAACTCGCTAAGGCCAAGGTGTTCTCAAAGATTGACTTGAGATCGGGATACCATCAACTGAAAGTGCGAACCGAAGATATTCCCAAGACCGCTTTCACCTCCAGATACGGATTGTATGAGTTCACCGTAATGCCATTCGGACTAACAAACGCCCCCGCATATTTTG
>LR880966.1:23342250-23353458 GCA_904067115.1 Aegilops sharonensis | reverse complement strand
TATATATATATGTTCATTTACGACATGTTGCACCCGTGCACCTTGGTACGGCCAAACACACCAGGGGCTTGTGTCCTCCGCTTTATGGTGTGATAAATCCGCACACTTTCACAAGTGCAGCACCCCGAACTTATAGCATTATATGAATCAGCTCCGAATCATGTCTTGGGTCAATAGTTGGGTTTGCCCGGCTCCCATGTTTGGCACCTTACGTTCCGTTCTATCGGCTAAGGTAGCACTGGGAGAACCACTGCGATTGCGCCCCGGTTGAGCCGGGTTAACGCCTTAGTGGAGAAAGCTAAAACTGACCGGCACGATAAGGTGTGAGACTGGTCGCTGTTCGAGAGGTCCTTTCGGGTCCTTAAAGACCTACCCGCTTCGAGCGAAGTTCCGGATTATGTCCGATGAAGGCGTGGATAGCGCCCCAATTCGTTCTTCCGAATACTAGGGTCTTCGCCGAAATTTAAAATTATAGAATTCTATGGCTAAGTGAGAGTGTTCAAGCACTATAAGTCCGGTTGCCTTGTTCGTTGTGTTGAGCGCCTCCCTAGATGGACCCAAAAATGGGAACAACAGTGCTCAAGTTTATCCCAAACACCCCAGCACTCGTGGCATGGGGGCCGAAGCCGATGACTTGCCATCTCTCAGATTTAATAAACGGCCGCACAGAAGGTAATATTTTAAATTAAACAAGCGTTGCTTAGCGCATATGAACAAAGTTTTCAGCGCACAGGATAACACATTGCGAATTCACTCAAAAATTACATCCCTGGGCCCTCATCCCCAATCTTGCGGGCACCCTTCAGGACAGCCTTATAGTAAATTTCGGGCGTACGATGCTCCTTGCCCACTGGTGGCGCGTCAGTGATTAGCTTCTCCGCATCCAGCTTGCCCCAATGCACCTTTGCGCGGGCGAGGGCCCGACGAGCACCTTCAATATAGGCGGAGCGCTTGATAACCTCCACCCAGGGGCACGCATCCACCAGCCGTCGCACGACGCCGAAGTAGCTCCCAGGCATGGCCTCTCCAGGCCACAGCCGGACTATGAGGCCCTTCATGGCCTACTCGGCCACCTTGTGAAGTTCGACCAGCTGCTTCAGCTGGTCGCTAGGGGGCACCGTATGGCCGGCCTCAGCATACTGAGACCAGAAGACCTTCTCCGTTGAGCTCCCCTCCTCGGCTAGGTAGAATGCGGCGGCATCAGACACGCTGCGAGGCAGATCTGCAAACGCCCCTGGAGAGCTCCGAATTCGGGTAAGTAACACGTAATTTACATTCACATGCTTGCTTTGCATGAAAAATGCCTTACCCGCCGCTATCTTCCTCATCAACTAAACCTCCTGAAGGGACTTATGGGCCTCGGCCTTGGCGGTTTTGGCACTTTCGAGAGCCGAGGCAAGCTCGGACTCTCGAGTCTTTGAGTCACGCTCCAAACTCTCATGCTTTTCCATGAGAGCCTGGAGCTCTTGCTGAACCACCGCCACCCGCGCCTCCTGCTTTTCTCGCTCTGCCCGTTCCGTGGCCGGATTGCGTTCGGCCGCAGACACGGCCTCCTTCAGGGTCGCCACCTCGTTCGTGGCCCCTGCAGTACCCATGTTATACTTGTTATTTTTTGTCGCAAACTAAATCCTTTTCTGTAAGGTACAAATTCAAAGTGGTGTTACTCACCTTCTTTGTCTTGGAGCTGCTTCCTGGCGCGGCCGAGCTCTTGCCCGGACCGCTCGAGCTCCTGCTTCAACGCACCGACCTCTGCAGTCAGTGCGGCAGAGGTCAGCAGCGCAGCCTGCAACCCATGTTGACATAATTTTTTAGCAACCCTACGTATATCTTTTTTAAGATCCTCAGTCCGGCTTTTCTTTCCGAACACCGAACCGAGCATCAGGGGCTACTGTCTATGTGGTATTACATTGCATATTTTTAACTTCTTACCTCAAAGCCTGATAGAAGGCTATTGCAGGCTTCGGTCAGCCCGCCTTTGGCGAGCTGCACCTTCTGAATCACCGCACTCATAATAGTGCGGTGTTCTTCCTCAATGGAAGCGCTCTGCAGCGCCTCCAACAAATTTCCCGGCGCCTCCGGTTGGACGGAAGCCGCCGGCGTCACGGTCTTGCCCTTCGTTCGAAGGGACCACCGACCGGACTCCGAAACCACTGCGGGTTCTGTTGTGGAGTCCGGCGCAAAGTCCGGGAGGACGCCTTGTGGCGCCTCCGGAGCCTCCCCCTGATGGGTCCCTTCTGGGGATCCCACCTCGGCGTCCTCGGCGTCGCGAGGGGTGGAGGCGGTCGGGATGGAGTCTACATCCGACGAAGCCAACGACCCGCTCGATAGCTTGTTCGTTGTCCACCGGTTCGCCCTGCTTTATGGATGGGTCTTTGTTGAGGCGGGACTTCGTTCGGCGTTTACGTTGCCATTTTGACTACTTTTCGAGGGATTTATCCTTCGTGGCATCCCGTTGTTCCTCGTCTTCATTTCCTTTAGGTGTATCCACCATGTATACATCATGGGATGAGGTTGTCCAGCATCCTATAGGTGCTGGTTCATTGTTGTCTCCTACATCGTCGTCCATACCGTCGATGTCTTCGGAGTCGAAATCGAGCACGTCGTGTAAGCTTTCGACAGTGGCTATGAAGTGGGTGGTGGGTGGGCATTGAGTTTCTTCATCGTCCGCATCCCAACCTTCCTATTCGTAGTCCGGCCAGGGCTCTCCGGATAAAGAGAGAGACTTTAGTGAATTCAGGATGTCGCCAAAGGGCGAGTGCTGAAAGATGTCCGTGGCCGTGAACTCCATAACGGGGGCCCAATTGGATTCGATTGGCAAGGGCGCGGAGGGTTCGGAGTCCGGAGAGGAGTCCGGCACCCTGGAGTCGAGGTCTTCGCAACGGACAGGGATGGAGTTCGGCTCGATCGCCGTAGAGATTAAAGCCCCCTGAGGCGGTGTCCAACCATTCGTCCTCGATCGGGGAATCCGGCTCCGGATTAAGGGTCTGAGCGGATTCTGGTGCGGCCTCCAGGGCACTGTTCGGCTACAGAGCTAGATCATGCCCATCGAGACAGTGCGGCGCGCTTGGCTGCGGCTCGAATCCGTCGAAGATCAAGTCTCCGCGGATATCGGCCGTATAGTTTAAACTTCCAAATCTGACCTGACGGCCAGGGGCGTAGCTTTCGATCTGCTCCAGATGGCCAAGCGAATTGGCCCGCAGTGCAAAGCCGCCGAACACGAAGATCTGTCCGGGGAGAAAAGTCTCACCCTGGACAGCGTCGTTGTTGATGATCAAAGGAGCCATCGGGCCTGTTGGTGACGACACAGAGGAACTCTCAAAGAAAGCACCAATGTCGGTGTCAAAACCGGCGGATCTCCGGTAGGGGGTCCCGAACTGTGCGTCTAGGTGGATGGTAACAGGAGACAAGGGACACGATGTTTTACCCAGGTTCGGGCCCTCTTGACGGAGGTAAAACCCTACGTCCTGCTTGATTAATATTGATGATGTGTGTTACAAGAGTGGATCTACCACGAGATCAAAGAGGCTAAACCCTAGAAGCTAGCCTATGGTATGATTGTTGTTCATCCTATGGACTACATCCGTCCAGTTTATATAGGCACCGGAGAGGGCTAGGGTTACACAAAGTCAGTTACAAAGGTAGGAGATCTACATATCCGTATCGCCAAGCTTGCCTTCCACGCCAAGGAAAGTCCCATCCGGACACGGGACGAAGTCTTCAATCTTGTATCTTCATAGTCTTGGAGTCCGGCCGATGATGATAGTTCGGCTATCCGGACACCCCCTAGTCCGGAACTCCCTCACCAGCCATACCACAGAAAAATCCCACTCCAGCAAAAAGTACAGCAAGTCCACCGGCCGAAGATCTATCCCAACTGCAGAGACGGCCAATTCCTGCGGATTGGAACCCCATTCCAGTTATTCCCAATTTAAAATACAATGCTTTCAATGTTGTTAGGGACTACGTGCATATATTCCCATCATGGGAAGATTATAGTGAATACAAACACCATTTTCACATCTTCCAGTCCCACTTACATGTAAGTGCTATTATTCATGGTGATTATTTTCTTGTTTTCTGCTGATTGAACACATCAATGATTTACATTATATTGTTGTAAGTAGGCGAGGTTCAATCTGGATGATCATGACGAGCAAAGCTTGCTTGCGCTTTTCAAGGAAGCATTGCAGCAGTATCGGTGTTACCTAAGGAAACCATATTTTGATGGCATGTCTATAAATGGATTTCTGGTGAAGTCTCCTGTGCTAAATTTAGAAGACATTGAATTGAAAAACCTTGTTATGCACTGGTCTCGTTGCGAGGATGAGGTACTGTCTATGACATCGCATGACAATTTGAACTTCTACTTTTCCGCATGTGCCTTACGGATCTTTTTTGCAGGAAATCTGCTCGAAAAAGTATTCCTGTTTGAAAAGAACGACAGGATATCACAAATATGCTCCCTGCTACTTTGCTCTTGTTAGTACCTATTGTCCTGTATCACTGTACTTGCATACATACCTGGTTCATTCTGTGACAGCAGTATGCATGATAGCTTGCTTATCAATTGTTCGCTCCAAATTATTTGATCTGTATGAATGGTTATATTAGTGTAGAATATATCCAATGCCAATGAAATTTTTTAGCTCTGCATTGTTCTTGTAAGTACCTGCTATCCTTTATTAGTGTACTTATATTGACAGGTAGTTGTTCTTGTACCATCACTCTGCAGCTTATTTTCCTTTGCCTTCCATTTTCTACACATAAGATCTATATTTACTCTTACCATAAGGTTGGATAACACCGATGGTATTGAAGAAGTTAGCTCTGCATTGCTCTTGGTTGTACCTTTTTCTTGTATCGCTGTACTTACATTTATAGCTACTTGGTTATGTAGCATCACTATTCATCTTATCTTAAATATTCTCCATTTTTTCTTATATTCTCACATCTATATTTACTCTTGACAAAATGTAGAATAAAGGCAATGCTTATGAAGAAGATTTTGTGGTAAACTTCTTGAATTGCCCCCCCCCCATCAGAATGGACAAGGGCTTTATAGAGCCTGCCTTCACCAATAATGTAAGTTTGTCCTTCTCAACCCTTCAAACTTTGTTGTGTATATTTGGTTAGGCATGACTGCAACAACTGTTTATTTTTGGTGTTTGCACAAAATTGCATGTTTAAAGTTTATTATGTAGTTCACAAACAAAAGTTTGTCCTTCTCAATTTAAATTTTCAGTTGTACAACAAGGTTCCTTCTTCATGCCATGTAAATTATACTATACAGAGCAAGTGATCTTATTTTGCCAATCTGAAATGGGTAAATTGGCAGCACACTAACCATTGATACTTATGAGTTCTTGACCTGTAATCCAGTGGTGTCGTGAAGCTGCCAACTCCTTCTCAATGTCATTTCCTGCCATGTCTTGACCTCAACAATACCATATTGTGTTAATGCTATTTTAAACTGTGTCACCTTATTCGTTAGTAAGAAATGTGATGAATTGTCAGCATTGATACTTATATGTGCAAAACCTGCCATATGTCTGCTTGTTTATCTTTCAGAGCGTGGAGGATATAAGTGTCAAACAAGTGCAGTCTCATCAGCTTGCTCAGCTGCTTGCGCTGCAGCTCCCGAGCAAGGCTAACCTTTCTTGAACTCAATTAAAGTGTTGTCGGTTTTGTATATTATTTTTTCGTCATGTTTAATTGCACTGGTGGCGATCTTTGATGCCCAGTGTATGTAATCTGTTGTCTGCTTGTGCTTTATTATCATAGTGGAGAACTTTGATGCCCAGTGGATGTAATATGCCATAAGTTCTTTATTGTATAGTCTAGGTTTTTTCTTATTCACGATGCTACAGTTATTTTACTGCATATATATCCTGTCTTCGCAGTAAACCGGCCAAACCGTAAAATTACAGTACATAATCGGGCCGTCATGCAAATCACTATGTATGATCCGCATCATGGGCCCCGTCATCTTGGCCCGTTAATAGGCCTAAATGTAAACTGGCCCACTAGTAGATTCGGGCCTTTAATAGGCCAATTAAACCGTCGGCCCTATTTTCCCAAGAAAAATCAATGAGCTTTTAGGAGGCCGAAAACTAGGTTGGGCTTGAAACGTGTCGAACAGTTCACGGGCCGGCAGCAGGCCGAAATAGATCCCGACCCATGGTTGTGACAATCAAATCATGGGCATATAACAGGCCAAAATTGTCTCGGTCCTTGTTTGGCCCAATCAGATTATCGGCTGTGAGCAGGCCGGATGCAAACGGGGTCGTAGTAAGTCCCAACTATATGATGGGCTTTTAACAGGCCGAAATGTATATAGGGCCGAAATGTTAAACGGGCCTTTAACAGGCCGAAACAATTATCAGGCCGAATTACTAAATGGCCCTTTATCAAGTGGGCCCAGAAGCATAGCGTCCAGTTGACGGGCCGACTCTGATATGGGACATAATTTAGCCCAAAACCTCTCAAAGGGTCGGACCTGATCTGGGCCGTAATTTGGTCCAGAACGTGGGAGGCTTTTAACGGGCCGGATCTCATATGGGCCTTTATTAGGCCCGGAACATGGCAGGCTGTTAATGGACCAGATCAAATATGGGCTGGCATTTGGCCCAAAACATGGCAGCTTGTTAATGGGCCGGCCTACTAGTGTCATCCAAATCTTTTGGGCCTTCAGCTGGGCCGGCCCATTATGGTCAGCGGAATCTCGTGGGCCTTTAGATGGGCCGTCCCATTATGGTCCACAAAGTCTTGGGGGCATTTAGCAGGGCCGGCCCATAATGGCCCGCAAAATCTCGCGGGCCTTTAGCTGGGCCGGCCCATTATGGCCTGCAAAAACTTGTGGGCCTTTAGCTAGGCCACACCATTATGGCCCGCAAAATCTCATGGGCCTTTTGCTGGGCCGGCCCATTATGGACCGCAAAATCTTGTGGGCCTTTAGTTGGGCTGGCCCATTTAAACTTCATGGGCCACTTTTGGGCCGGTCCACGTGTCACCATTTCATAAGCGCATCTCACCCATTGGATGAGTGACACCTGTGCCAACGGGGAGCTGACACGTGTTTCCTCTAGCCAATGATGATTTTACATGTGGAAAATCCCCATTGGTCTGGGCTGTTAACGGGTTATCGGATCCAAAACCGGACCCGATAGCTTAACGGCGTGCCGTTACGGTGGATGCCATGTGTCAGTCACCCTTGACGAAAGCACTTCTGTGATGCGTGATTTATCGTCATGTAAGTGGACACTTCCGTGATGATAATTTTGGTTATGTCATGGAACACTTCTACGACAGCACATGTATGACTATCTTGATTCTGTCATAAAATCATCATGGATTTACATGCATGACAAAAAACGCGACCTACTGTGACAAACACGTATCATCACGGAAGTGTTTTTTTTAATGCATTTGCAACGAGCTCTTTGTCACCTCCATAAACGATAAACATATCCTTAGTCCTTTTCAGGTATTTCAGGATGTTCTTGACCGTTGTCCAGTGATCCACTCCTGGATTACTTTGGTACCTCCCTACTAAACTAATAGCAAGGCACACATCCGGTCTGGTACATAGCATTGCATACATGATAGAGCCTATGGCTGAAGCATAGGGAACATTTTTCATTTTCTCTCTATCTTCAGCGGTGGTCGGGCATTGAATCTGACTCAACTTCACACCTTGTAACACAGGCAAGAACCCTTTCTTTGCTTGATCCATTTTGAACTTTTTCAAAACTTTATCAAGGTATGTTCTTTGTGAAATTCGAATTAAGCGTCTTGATCTATCTCTACAGATCTTCATCCCCAATATATAAGCAGCTTCACCGAGGTCTTTCATTGAAAAACTCTTGTGCAAGTAACCTTTTATGCTATCCAGAAATTCTATATCATTTCCAATCAACAATATGTTATCCACATATAGTATTAGAAATGCTGCAGAGCTCCCACTCACTTTCTTGTAAATACAGGCTTCTCCAAAAGTCTGTATAAAATCATATGCTTTGATCACACTATCAGAACGTTTATTCCAACTCCGAGAGGCTTGCATCAGTCCATAAATGGATCGCTGGAGCTTGCACACTTTATTAGCACCTTTTGGATTAACAAAACCTTCCGGTTGCATCATATACAACTCTTCCTCTAGAAATCCATTTAGGAATGCAGTTTTGACATCCATTTGCCAAATTTCATAATCATAAAATGCGGCAATTGCTAACATGATACAGACAGACTTAAGCATCGCTACGGGTGAGACTGTCTCATCGTAGTCAACCCCTTGAACTTGTCGAAAACCTTTCGCAACAAGTCGAGCTTTGTAGACATTAACATTATCGTCAGCGTCAGTCTTCTTCTTGAAGATCCATTTGTTCTCGATAGCTTGCCGATCATCGGGCAAGTCAACCAAAGTCCACACTTTGTTCTCATACATGGATCCCATCTCAGATTTCATGGTCTCAAGCCATTTTGCGGAATCTGGGCTCATCATCGCTTCCTCATAGTTCGTAGGTCGCCATGGTCAAGTAAAATGACCTCCAGAATAGGATTACCATACCACTCTAGTGCGGATCTTACTCTGGTTGACCTACGAAGTTTGGTAGTAACTTCATCTGAAGTTTCTTGATCAATATCATTAGCTTCCTCACTAATTGGTGTAGGTGCCACAGGAACCGGTTTCTGTGATGAACTACTTTCCATTAAGGGAGCAGGTACAGTTACTTCATCAAGTTCTACTTTCCTCCCACTCACTTCTTTCGAGAGAAACTCCTTCTCTAGAAAGGATCCATTCGTAGAAACGAATGTCTTGCCTTCGGATCTGTGATAGAAGGTGTACCCAACAGTCTCCTTTTGGTGTCCTATGAAGACACATTTCTCCGATTTGGGTTCTTTGAAATATTGAAATAGGCAAAAAAAAAGCAATATGGGTTGGGCCTCCGGTTAGTAGGTTAGTCCCAAAAATGATATAAATGTGTAAAATAAAGCCCATAAACATCCAAAAGGGGTAATATAATAGC
The DNA here is from genome assembly GCA_904067115.1 of Aegilops sharonensis. Lineage (NCBI taxonomy): Eukaryota > Viridiplantae > Streptophyta > Magnoliopsida > Poales > Poaceae > Aegilops > Aegilops sharonensis. The sequence continues at coordinate 23,344,432 of LR880966.1, read as the reverse complement.
ATGGAACAATCAAAAATTATAGATACATTGGATACGTATCAAGCATCCCCAAGCTTAATTCCTGCTCGTCCTCGAGTAGGTAAATGATAAAAAAGAATTTTTGATGTGGAATGCTACCTAGCATAATTCTCAAAGTAATCATGTCTTCTCAAAATATCATGGCAAAAGAAAGTTCATCCCTACAAAATCATATAGTTAGGCTATGCTTCATTTTCGTCACACAAAGATGTTCCCAACTTCTATACCCCCCGATGACAAGCCAAGCAATTGTTTCAGACTTAAATAATCTCAAACTTTTCAACCTTCACGCAATACATGAGCGTGAGCCATGGATATAGCACTATGGGTGGAATAGAATATGATGATGTGGATTGTGTGGAGAAGACAAAAAGGAGAAAGTCTCATATTGACGAGGATAATCAACGGGCTACGGAGATGCCCATTAATTGATGTCAACATCAGGAGTAGGGATTGCCATGCAACGGATGCACTAGAGCTATAAATGAATGCTCACCAAAAGAAAACTAGTGGGTGTGCATCCAACTTGCTTGCTCACGAAGACCTAGGGCATTTGAGGAAGCCCATCATAGGAATATACAAGCCAAGTTCTATAATGAAAAATACCCACTAGTATGAAAAAGATAACTTATGAGACTCACTATATGAAAAACATGGTGCTACTTTGAAGCACAATATATGAGACTCACTTCATGAAGAACGAGGTGCTACTTTGAAGCACAAGTGTGGAAAAAGAGATAGTAGCATTGCCCTTTTTATTTATTTTCTTTTTTTTTTCTTTTTCTTTTTATTTTTTTTCTTTCTTTTCTTTTTTTCATTCTTTTTTTGGGCCTTTTCTTTTTTTTGGCCTTTCTTCTTTTTTTTCTTTGGGCAATGCTCTAAAAATGATGATCATCACACTTCTATTGATTACAACATATGAATTACAACTCAAAACTAGAACAAGATATGACCTCTATATGAATGCCTCCGGCGGTGTACCGGGATGGTGCAATGAATCAAGAGTGACATGTATGAAAAATAATGCATGGTGGCTTTGCCACAAATACGATGTCAACTACATGATCATGCAATCGCAATATGACAAAAGTAACGTATGTCATGATGATGACAAACGGAACGGTGGAAAGTTGCATGGCAATATATCTCGTAATGGCTATGGAAATGGCTTAATAGGTAGGTATGGTGGCTGTTTTGAGGAAGATATAAGGAGGTTTATGTGTGATAGAGCGTATGCTATCACGGGGTTTGGATGCACCGGTGAAGTTTGCACCAACTCTCATGGTGAGAAAGGGCAATGCACGGTACCGAAGAGGCTAGCAATGGCGGAAAGGTAAAAGTGCGTATAATCCATGGAATCAACATTAGTCAAAAAAACTCATGTACTTATTGCAAAAATTTAGAAGTCATCAAAAACCAAGTACTACGCGCATGCTCCTAGGGGGGTAGATTGGTAGGAAAAGACCATCACTCGTCCCCGACCGCCACTCATAAGGATGCACAAGCCAGTTACACTTCATGTTTCAAATTTGTTACACAACTTTAACCATACGTGCATGCTGCGGGACTTGCTAACTTCAACACAAGAATTCTTTAAATTCATAATCACCCAACTAGCATGACTTTAATATCACTACCTCCATATCTCAAAACAATTATCAAGCATCAAGTTGATCATAGCATCCAATTCACTTCCTATGATAGTTTTTATTATACCCAACTTGGATGCTCATCATTCTAGGACCAACTTTGTAATCATAGAAAATACCATGCTGTTCTAAAAGACTCTCAAAATAATATAAGTGAATCATGAGAGACTGGCAATTTCTTCAAAATTAAGATACCACCGTGCTTTTAAAGATATAAGTGAAGCACTAGAGCAAAAACTATCAAGCTCAAAACATAGAAGTGAAGCACATAGAGTATTCTAGCAAATTCTAATCAAATAGGCTTCTCCCAAAATTTGTGTACAGCAAGGATGATTGTGGTAAACTAAAAAGAAAAGACTGATATAATACACGACGCTCCAAGCAAAACACATATCATGTTGCGAATAAAAATATAGCTCCAAGTAAAGTTACCAATGAACGAAGACGAAAGAGGGGATGCCTTCCCGGGGCATACCCAAGCTTAGGCTTTTGGCTATTCTTGAATATCTTGGGGT
>LR880966.1:23329124-23342117 GCA_904067115.1 Aegilops sharonensis | reverse complement strand
AAAGATATAAGTGAAGCACTAGAGCAAAAACTATCAAGCTCAAAACATAGAAGTGAAGCACATAGAGTATTCTAGCAAATTCTAATCAAATAGGCTTCTCCCAAAATTTGTGTACAGCAAGGATGATTGTGGTAAACTAAAAAGAAAAGACTGATATAATACACGACGCTCCAAGCAAAACACATATCATGTTGCGAATAAAAATATAGCTCCAAGTAAAGTTACCAATGAACGAAGACGAAAGAGGGGATGCCTTCCCGGGGCATACCCAAGCTTAGGCTTTTGGCTATTCTTGAATATCTTGGGGTTCCTTGGTCATCCCCAAGCTGAGGCTCTTGCCACCCTTTATTCCATAGTCCATAAAAGCTTTACCCAAAACTTGAAAACTTCACAACAGAAAACTCAACAGGAAATCTTATAAGCTTCGTTAGTGAAAGAAAACAAAACCACCACATAGGGTACTGCAATGAACTCATTATTTATTTATTTTGGTGTTAAACCTACTGTATTCCAACTTCCTTATGGTTTATAAACTAATTTATTAGCCATATATGCATTGAAATAAGCAAACAACACACGAAAAACAGAATCTGTAAAAAACAGAACAGTCCGTAGCAATCTGTAACTAACCCAAACTTATGTAACTCTAAAAGTCCTACCAAAATATGAAGTACTGGAAAATTTGTTTATTGATCAGAAGCAAAAAGAATCAATGCAAAAGCACGTTTCTGTGATTTATTGAAGTTTTTCTCGTGAGCGCAAAGTTTCTGTTTTTCAGCAGAACTAAATCAACTATCATCATAGTTTATCCTATAGGTTCTACTTGGCACAAACACTAAACAAAAGATAAAAACACATCTAAACGGAAAGTAGAAACAAAATTTAACACTAAACAGGAACAAAAACAAAAAACATAAAGAAAATTGGGTTGCCTCCCAACTAGCGCTATCGTTTAACGTCCCTAGCTAGGCATTGATAATTTTAATGATGCTCACATGAAAGACAAGAATGGAAGCGCAAAGAGAGCATCATGAAACACATGACAAAACACATCTAAGTATAACTTACTTCCTATGCATAGGCATATTATAAGAAAACAAATTTGCAAGGCAAGCAAAAACTAGCATATGCAAGGAAGAAGAAAGAGACGATAGCAATCTCAACATGACGAGAGGTAATCTAGTAACATGAAAATTTCTACAACCATATTTTCCTCTCTCATAATAATTACATGTAGGATCATAATCAAATTCAGTAAAATAGCTATCACATAACATATTCTCAACACGATCCACATGCATGAAAAGTTGACACTCTTCCAAGATAGTGGGATTAACATTAACTAAATTCATGACCTCTCCAAATCCACTTTTCTCAAAAAAATTCATAAGATTGAACATTCTCCAAATATGTAGCTACCCGACCCAAAATCGGTCAAGTCTCTGTGTAGCTGTACCATCCCAAGATCATGCTGGCGCACACAGTACATTGATGAAAAGATTCAAAGTTCAATCACACCTGAATTTATTACACGATTCTCATATCGAGTCTTTATTACAATAGAATAAATTCGGCCAAAGGCCAACTCATGAGAAATAAACTAAATAAAGCTGCGGAAGTGTAGACGATCAGCGAGTCCATCCGACTCCATAGGGCAATCGCCAAGCGTGGATCGTAGCCTCACTCCTGATCGGAAAACTCCTCTGCAACATAAGACGTTGCAGCCGTGTAGGTCAGCATTTCGAATATGCCGGCAAGTCATGAAGAGAAAACAACAATAAAAAATTACTAACACTATATGCAATTTGACTGTGGGGCTCTAAGTTTCATTGTTTTGCGAAAAAGCCAGTTTTTCCCTACAACAAGGACTTGTTTGCAAATACTACAAAATGTTGGTAGTTAATGAGATGGTTCCTCCAACCAATGTCTCATTCCCAATTATTAAATAACCCCCTCAATTAATTTATTAAGTTCGGTGTTGAGATGTCCGAAATACTCCAAGTTCCAGAGCCTCAAATTGTTCGGTGTTGATACCCATAATGGCTTGCGGCTGCACAGGTAAGCTTCCGGTCAATGGGTATCCATCCGTCTCTTCGTGGCTGGGTGAAGCTTTCCGCAAGATGTCATGGCGCTTCTCCAAGCATCCCGGCTATCCGCTGGTTTCTCCAGGGTGCCCGTCAACCGTCCTCCACCCAGTAGTGAATTTGAAGTCCATCTTGAGCTTTAAGTCATGGGGTTTTCATCATCTTGACTCTCACATCTCCCTTATGAACCACTCAACCAACCCCGTCTACGAGCATAGCAAAATGAACTACATCGTCCCGGGCAATGGTAACAAGGGGAATTTAGTTCATCCTACCTCATGATACTACTCAAGAACATAACTTAAAATTCTCCTACTGCATGCATGGTGGGGAGGCAAAATTCTAATGGAACAAAATCATAGGTATTGTAAAACATGATCAAATGACTTGCCTGGCTGACGGTCTTCGAAAGCTAGCTACTTGTAATAGCAGGCTTCGCACTCCGGAAATTCTATCGAAGCAAACAATAATCATATAAGCATACAAACATACAATCACTTAACATAACAACATGCTAACATAAAACACACAAAACAATCGAACCAAAAACCAAAGAAAACTCGAAGAAATCCAAGCCAACAACTAACAAGAAAATAAAATAAACTTTTTCTTTTCTGTAAATAAAAGTTCACGTTCTAAAACTACAGAAGCTAATCTAAAATAAATTATAACAGAGGTAAAACAAAATTTTAAAAATACCTAGAACGGCAGAAAACAGCAGCAAGCTAAATAAACTAGAAAAGCTTGTTTTTGCATAAAAACTATTTTTAATAAAGACTATAAATACCCAAATAAATTCCTACTGCTGGGCAATGTCAAAACAAGGCAGTGACAAAAATAATCACTAAAATAAAATAATCCTAACTCAATTTATAGCAGAAATACTAATCTGATTAAAACTAATATAAAACAACTTTTAAAAACCTAAACATGGCCGAAGCTATTTTTTGCAGAAACTATAGGGAATTTGCAAACTAACAAAAAAAGAATCAACTAAAAATATTAAGTAACCTAAGAGATACGGATTTTACAAAACTGGAACTATTCTGTTGAAAACAGAAACGAAAAAATAAAATTCAACAAAAACTAACGCGCTAACGGGCCGAACAGTGAGCGCTCTAAAACTAAATAGCGCATGAGCACTTAATAGACCAATACGTCCACGGGCTAACAGAAATAAACCAATAGTGCCGGTCTAACTAAACCAGGAACTAAAACCGGAATAAAACCAACTAAAACCGATCTAATCTAAATAAAACCTAACCCTTCGCTAGTCTAATCTAAGCCGTGCATTGCAGATCGAGTGGTGGAGGGGGGTCCGGTGGCTTACAACGGCGACGATGGACAACGGCGGCTCGGGCGACGGTGGCGGGGGTGCTCCGGTGGTTGGGGAAGAAGGCGGTGGTGTCGGGGCGATGCGGCGGAGCGAGGCAGAGGTGGTGGTGGACTTGTTGGAGCTCGGGGATGACGGAGACGATCGGGGCGAGCTCGGGTGAGCTCCTGCTCCGGCGGGCGGCGGACGAGCTCGGGGCGACGGCGTCGGGGGCTCCTGGGCAAAGAGAGGATGTCAGGGAGGTGCGGGATGAAGTGGCGGTTCGGGTGGAGTAGCTTGGAGGTCGAGGGGTGGCTCACCGGTGGCAGAAACGGCGGCGAACCGAGGCGGCGGCGGCCAGATGCGTTCGGCGAGGGAGGCGAGCTGCGGTGGGTTTTAGGCTAGGGTTTTAGGGGGATCGGTGGAGGAAGGGCGTAGGTATTTATAGGGCATCAACTTGGGGCAGGGGGCGACTCGGGATCGTGATCCCGTGGAATTCGGACGCGGCGGCGGCGTCGAACGCGCTCTGGCGCGGCATAGCGTGGGCGAGGGGAAAGAGAAGGGGTGGGGCCGGCGCGTCGGTGAGAGAGGGTGAGAGGAGAGCGATCGGGCGACCGAGGCGGAAAGGGTTCGGGTGCGGCGCTAGGGGCAGGCCGGCTCGGTCGCTGGTGGGCCGCGGCTCGGCGCTGGCTGGGCCGGTTGCCCTGGCTGGCGCCTTGGATTTTTTTTTGAAATACCACAGAGAGAGAAAACTAATTATAGATAAACGAGAACATTTTTCCAGAGGCAAAATAGAAATAAAATAAAAATATTTTTTTTGTAGATTCCAAATAAAATCAAATTTGAATTCAAACTTTTTTTTTTGGCAATATTTTCTTCTGACATTTTTCTTTGGAGTGTCATGTTTACTCCTCTCATACTTTTGCTCAAGTATTTGTCAGGTATTATTGAAATAAATTTCAATTGCCAAAATCAAATTCAAATTCAAATAAATCTCAAATGCCTCTGAAATTTCAAATGCCACTCAATTCAAACAAAATGCATAGATGCTTAGCTAATAATTGTAAAACATTCCAAATTGAAAATTTGGGATGTTACAAACCTACCCACCTTAAGATGAATCTCGCCCTCGAGATTCGGGTTGGCTAGAAAATAGGTGTGGGTGGTCTCGATGGAGCTCTTCTTCTCGCTCCCAGGTGGCTTCCTCCTCGGAATGATGACTCCACAGAACCTTGCAAAACATGATGATCTTGCTGCGGGTGACTCTGTTCGCAGTCTCGAGAATTCGGATGGGTTTCTCCTCATAAGTCAGATCACTGTCGAGCTGTATGGCCTCAAGGGGCACTGTGTCTCTCAACGGAATATCGGCCATCTTGGCATGGCATTTCTTCAGCTGAGAAACATGGAAGACATCATGAACTCCGGACAATCCTTCCGGCAATTCCAGCTTGTAAGCAACTTCTCCACAACGTTCGAGGATTTTGTAGGGGCCGATGAACCTGGGTGCCAACTTTCCTTTAACACCAAACCTCTTGATTCCACGAAGTGGGGACACACGAAGATATGCCCGGTCTCCCGCTTCGTATGTTACTTCCTTGCGTTTACTGTCGGCATAACTCTTCTGCCTCGACTGAGCTACCTTGAGTCTATCTCGAATCAGCTTGACTTTCTCTTCGGAATCTCTGATAAGATTGGGACCGAAAAGTTTTCGATCTCCAACACCATCCCACAGCAATGGTGTTCTGCACCTCCTTCCGTATAGAGCTTCGAAAGGGGCCATCTTCAGACTGGACTGATAACTGTTATTGTACGAGAATTCTACGTATGGCACATTGTCATCCCAGCTAGAACGATAGTCTAGCGCACAGGCTCTCAACATGTCCTCCAGAATCTGGTTGACTCTCTCGGTCCGTCCATCTGTCTGCGGATGAAAAGTTGTACTAAACTCCAGCCTCGTACCCAAAGTTTCATGCAACTGATTCCAAAATTGCGTTCCTCTATCTGACACGATACTCCTCGGAACTCCATGCAGACATACGATCCTGGCATGTATATCTTGGCTAACTTAGCGCTGGTATAGGTAGTCTTCACGGGAATGAAATGAGCTACCTTGGTCAAGCGATCAACCACTACCCAGATGGAATCATAACCTGAACGGGTCCTAGGTAATCCTGTGATAAAGTCCATTCCAAGTTTCTCCCATTTCCGCTCGGGAATCGGCAAAGTTTGAAGTAGCCCTGCTGGCTTCTGATGTTCCGCCGTTACTTGCTGGCAAACATCGCATATTGCTACGTACTCGGCAATATCCTTCTTCATACCTGTCCACCAGAAACTTTCCTTCAAATCCAGATACATCTTGGTGTTACCGGGGTGAATCGAGTACGGTGAATCATGAGCCTCTTGAAGAATTAGCTTCCTGAGTTCGGGATCATTGGGTACATAAATACGATCCTCGAACCATATAGCTCCGTATTCATCCTTACGGAACCCTTTAGCTTTTCCTTCGTTCATCCTTTTCTTTATCTCATCAATTTCCTTGTCCGACTTCTGGGCTTCACGAATTCTTTCGGCCAAAGTGGACTGAACTTCTAGAGCTGCAACATATCCTCTCGGAACTATCTCCAGTCGGAGATCTCTGAGGTCATCGACTAACTCCTGGGGTAATCCTCCCGCTATAAGAGTATTCACATAACTCTTACGGCTCAAAGCATCTGCTACAACATTCGCCTTTCTTGGGTGGTAATGCAATCTCATGTCATAGTCCTTGATTAACTCTAGCCATCTCCTCTGCCTGAGGTTCAACTCTTTCTGCCTGAAAATATACTTCAAGCTCTTATGCTCTGTGTAAACATCACAACTGTTTCCGATAAGGAAATGCCTCCAGGTCTTGAGTGCATGCACTACGGCTGCTAACTCCAAATCATGTGTGGCATAATTCATCTCGTGAGGTCGTAGCTGTCTGGAGCTATAAGCTACAACTTTTCCTTCCTGCATGAGTACTCCTCCGAGTCCCTGACGAGAAGCGTCACAATATACCTGGTAATCCTTGTGTATGTCCGGCAAAATCAGTACTGGGGCTGTAACCAAACGTTTCTTCAATTCCTAGAAACTGGCTTCACAATCCTCGCTCCAAATGAACTTGGCGTCCTTCTTCAACAGCTCAGTCATGGGCTTGGCAATCTTCGAGAAATTCTCAATAAACCTCCGATAATATCCTGCAAGTCCGAGAAAACTGTGGATCTCTTTGACTGAGGTGGGTGACTGCCAATCGGTGACTGATACAACCTTGGTGGTGTCAACTGCTATTCCTTCTCCTGAAATAACATGTCCGAGGAATCCGACTTCCTTCAGCCAAAATTCACATTTACTGAACTTGGCATACAACTGATGTTCTCGGAGTTTCTCCAGAACTAGACGCAAATGTTCCTTATGATCTTCCTCACTCTTGGAGAAAATCAGTATATCATCGATGAACAACACAATAAACTTGTCCAGATATTCCATAAATACCTTGTTCATCAAATTCATGAAGTATGCAGGGGCATTAGTCAATTCAAATGACATGACGGTATACTCATATAAACCATACCTGGTGGTGAATGCTGTTTTGGGTATATCCTTTTCACGGATCTTCAACTGATGATACCCTGGTCGAAGATCGATCTTGGAGAATACCTTGGCTCCAACTAGCTGATCAAATAAATCATTAATCATCGGCAGAGGGTACTTGTTCTTGATGGTCACGTCGTTCAACGAACGATAATCCACAACCATTCTCTGGGTTCCATCCTTCTTCTCTACCAAAAGAACTGGGGCTCCCCAAGGTGACGAGCTTGGCCGAATATATCCCTTCTCCAATAATTCCTTGATTTGCTTCTTGATCTCTTCCAAATCATTCGGGGGTATCCGATAAGGTCTCTTGGATATTGGGGCTGTGCCGGGCATTAACTCAATCAGAAATTCAATGTTTCTGTCCGGTGGCATTCCTGGCAATTCCTCCAGAAACACATCGGGAAAATCTTGCACTACCGGCACTTCCTCCTGAACAACTCCCGTGAGGGAATTCACCTGATTCTTCATCGGGATACGTCTGGATACATACTTGATCCTCTTCTGCTCCGTAGTGGTGAGAAGAATCGTCTTGCGAGCACTGTCTATGTTTCCTTCAAACTTCGTCAACCAATCCATGCCTAGGATTACATCAAAGGTCTGGGTTTCCAATACTATGAGGTCTGCGGGAAATTTATGGTTTCCGATGTTGAGGGTTGCATGACAGCCTAAGCCTGCCATCATTTCTCCTCCTGCGGAACTGACGTGAAGAGGGCTTCTAAGGGTTCTAGTGGGCAACCCGTACTTTTCCACAACTACCCTTGATATAAATGAATGCGTTGCACCAGAATCAAAGAGTACCAATACTGGACTTGAATTTAATAAAAACTTACCAACCACAGTGTCTGGCTGATCATAGACGTCCTCCACGTCAATGTGGTTCACCTGAGCATGAGGGTAAGGGTTGGGCTTCTTTGCTGAGCTTCCATTGCCGTTTCCATTCCTCTGCTTGGCCTCCGGGCAGTCGGAGGCATAGTGCCCTATTTTCTGGCACTTGAAACAGGTGATGTGACTCAGATCCTTCTGAGCCGAAGCGGGACGGTGCTGGTTGCCATTGCCTCCATTGCCTGACTTGGAGTTGTTGTCGTGGTTGCGATTCATCCCATTCCCTCCATGGTTATGTCCTCCATGATTATGTCCTCCATGGGTGTGATGGTATGTCCTCCCGAGTATGGGGCATAGCGGGGCTTTGCTGAGCTCCGGAGCTGTACTTTCCCTGGACATATTTCCGCTTGCGGCTATCAATCTGTTGTTGCTTGCCTTCGAGTATGGTGGCCTTGTCTACCAGCTCCTGGTAGTTGTTGAAGTTAGCCACCATTAGCTGCATTCTCAGCTTGTCATTGAGTCCCTCGAGAAACTTTTCCTGCTTTGCAGCATCTGTGGCCACATCATCCGGGGCATAGCGAGCTAACTTGCTGAACTCATCCACGTACTGCCCCACAGTACGGTTCCCCTGGCGTAAGTTGCGGAACTCACGTTTCTTCAGACTCATGGCTCCAGCTGAGACATGAGCGGTGTGGAAATCCTGCTGGAACTGATCCCACGTGATGGTGGCGATGGGATAAGTGGCGGTGTAGTTATCCCACCAAGATGCTGCAGGTCCATCAAGCTGATGTGCGGCGAAGCGCACCTTCTCTGCATCTGTGCATCCAGCAGTGGCTAACTCCCTTCCGACTATGCGGAGCCAATCATCGGCCACAATCGGCTCAGTGCTGCTAGAGAACACTGGCAGATTCAGCCTTAGGAAGCGGGTCAAGTTGTCAACAGGGGGTGGTGGCAGTGGATTGTTGTTGTTGTTGTTGTTCCGGTTCTGGATGAGCATCTGCATGAGGGCATTCTGCTGCTGGATCAGCTGGGTGAGCTCCGGCGGAAAGTTGGAACCGGGGTTACTTCTCGGAGGCATCTGGTGTTTTGGAGTGGATGAGAAAATTAGAATAGAACAAGGGTCTAATGAGAAAATATCACTACCCATATGAATGCACAATCATAATCACACCAATCATTTATTCAATCATCTCAAACATGGTTCAATCTCGGATTACAAATTCTCACGACTAATCGAAAATAACGGCCTAACTGATCGACGAAAAAATAAAATAACATGGCGGTTGACTAAATGTCTTCATCAATTATCCTTGCGTCCTCTGGTGCGGCATCCTCCGGTGCGGCGTCCTCTGGTGCGGCGCCTCCTCTTGCGGCTTCCTTCGGTGGAGCTCTCTTCATAATCCTGGTCATTGCTCACGAGGGGTCCGTCATCTCTAGTCGGAAAAAGGTCTTCTTCCAGGTCCATCTTCTCCTCTAATGCGGCAACATCAATCTTCAGCTTGTCGACTCTCTCCATGAAATCCTTGATTTCTTCTTCATGGTCAAGGAAGTCCGCGCGTGCTTTCTCCTCCAGTTCCAGTTCACGGAACAACAGCCTCCTGTCTACCTTCGAGTTTCGGCGAGTCTAGATTTCCTGTTTCCTGAGGAGACTCTCCAAGTCTTGGACATATGAGAGAATGGAGTCGTCCTCCATGGTACGGATGATATCTCCATTCCTAGCTCTGCAAGAAATCATGGCGAGGTCTGGTGGGTCGAGCTCGGCCCTGTACTCTTCTCGGAGATGTCCAAGTGCACGATAAATCGCCATGTCTCTTCCGAGGATCCAAGTGAAATTGGTAAACTCAAAGTCAATGGGCTCTGAATGTCCTCCGAAGGTCCTCCCTGGAATGTGCACCTTAATCCTGTAGCGGGTATCCGTCGGAAGTGCATTGGTAGGCTTCCCGGTGATTGAGGGCAGAGCAATCTTCAGCTTCTTCACGATCTGAACCAACTTCTTGCCGAGAGGCATCGTCTCATCTGGCTGGCAAAACTCCGGTAGAAGAACTGGGGTGAACTCAGCGGCCATCTAGAATGTTGAAAACCGGAGAGAAGTCAGAAATGAACAGGGGAGAATTACGGAATGATAAGTACATAAAATAAAATAATCTCTTCCTATGGCTTTCCGATCCTAGGGGTTACGTCCTACGGTCAGCGTGTGCTCTGAATACCATCACTGTAGCGACCCGACCCAAAATCGGTCAAGTCTCTGTGTAGCTGTACCATCCGAAGATCATGCTGGCACACACAGTACATTGATGAAAAGATTCGAAGTTCAATCACACCTGAATTTATTACACGATTCTCATATCGAGTCTTTATTACAATAGAATAAATTCAGCCAAAGGCCAACTCATGAGAAATAAACTAAATAAAGCTGCGGAAGCGTAGACGAATAGCGAGTCCATCCGACTCCATAGGGCAATCGCCAAGAGTGGATCGTAGCCTCACTCCTGATCGGAAAACTCCTCTACAACATAAGACGTTGCAGCCGTGTAGGTCAGCATTTCGAATATGCCGGCAAGTCATGAAGAGAAAACAACAATAAAAAAATTACTAACACTATATGCATTTTGACTGTGGGGCTCTAAGTTTCATTGTTTTGCGAAAAAGCCAGTTTTTCCCTACAACAAGGACTTGTTTGCAAATACTACAAAATGTTGGTAGTTATTGAGATGGTTCCGCCAACCAATGTCTCATTCCCAATTATTAAATAACCCCCTCAATTAATTTATTAAGTTCGGTGTTGAGATATCCGAAATACTCCAAGTTCCAGAGGCTCAAGTTGTCCGTAATCGGGAATACAGGTAATCGATTAGATCTTCGCTCTGCAGAGGTTTGCGCACTTTACCCGCAAGAATCGTTCCCTCCTTTAAGTCTTCGCACTGCCTGGTGTTTGAAGACGGGACGAACGAAACAGGGTCTTCCGAAGAGTTCCTCTAGGCCACTGCCGGTGCCCATCCAATCCTACCGTTCTTCTACATCTCGTAGCACCGTCCGGCCAGAGTAACGCCTAGGGTCGACCAAGCCAGAGCCCATAATGGCTTGCAGCTGTACAGGTAAGCTTTCGGTCAATGGGTATCCATCCGTCTCTTCGTGGCTGGGTGAAGCTTTCCGCAAGATGTCATGGCGCTTCTCCATGCATCCCGGCCATCCGCTGGTTTCTCCAGGGTGCCCGTCAACCGTCCTCCACCCAGTAGTGAATTTGAAGTCCATCTTGAGCTTGAAGTCATGGGGTTGTCATCATCTTGACTCTCACATCTCCCTTATGAACCACTCAACCAACCCCGTCTACGAGCATAGCAAAATAAACTAAATCGTCCCGGGTAATGGTAACAAGGGGAATTGGGTTCATCCTACCTCATGATACTACTCAAGAACATAACTTAAAATTATCCTACTGCATGCATGGTGGGGAGGCAAAATTCTAATGCAACAAAATCATAGGTATTGTAAAACATGATCAAATGACTTGCCTGGCTGACGGTCTTTGAAAGCTAGCGACTCATAATAGCAGGCTTCGCACTCCGGAAATTCTATCGAAGCAAACAATAATCATATAAGCATACAAACATACAATCACTTAACATAACAGCATGCTAACTTAAAACACACAAAACAATCGAACCAAAAACCAAAGAAAACTCGAAGAAATCCAAGCCAACAACTAACAAGAAAATAAAATAAACTTTTTATTTTCTGTAAATAAAAGTTCACGTTCTAAAACTACAGAAACTAATCTAAAATAAATTATAACAGAGGTAAAATAAAATTTCAAAAATACCTAGAACGGCAGAAAACAACAGCAAGCTAAATAAACTAGAAAAGCTTGTTTTCACATAAAAACTATTTTTAATAAAGACTATAAATACCCAAATAAATTCCTACTGCTGGGCAAAGTCAAAACAAGGCAGTGACAAAAGTAATCACTAAAATAAAATAATCCTAACTCAATTTATAGCAGAAATACTAATCTGATTAAAACTAATATAAAACAACTTTTAAAAACCTAAACATGGCCGAAGCTATTTTCTACAGAAACTATAGGAAATTTGCAAACTAACAAAAAAAAAGAATGAACTAAAAATATTAAGTAACCTAAGAGATACGGATTTTACAAAACTAGAACTATTCTGTTGAAAACAGAAACGAAAAATAAAATTCAACAAGAACTAACGCGCTAACGGGCCGAACAGTGAGCGCTCTAAAACTAAACAGCGCATGAGCACTTAATAGACCAATACGTCCACGGGCTAACAGAAATAAACCAATCGGGCTGGTCTAACTAAACCAGGAACTATACCGGAATAAAACCAACTAAACCCGATTTAATCTAAATAAAACCTAACCCTTCGCTAGTCTAATCTAAGCCGTGCATTGCAGATCGAATGGTGGAGGGGGGTCCGGTGGCTTACAGCGGCGACGATGGACGACGGCGGCTTGGGCGACGGTGGCGGGGGTGCTCCGGTGGTCGGGGAAGAAGGCGGTGGTGTCGGGGCGATGCGGCGGAGCGAGGCGGAGGTGGTGGTGGACTTGTTGGAGCTCGGGGATGATGGAGACGATCGGGGCGAGCTCGGGTCCCTCCCCCCGGATAATCAAGCTATAGTAAACCTTTGCTAATGGTGCCACATCACCTCGGTTACTGTTGATAAACTCGAGTCAGTTCAAAACGATTCAAATTCAAAATTTAATTAAAGGCAAACAACAAAAGTTTTTAAACTTAAAAACTAAAATGTTCAATAAATAGTAGATAAATCAGAGGCTAGGATAAAATCGCAAACAGCATTGTTGAAATATGATAAGTCATCTAAAGAATCTCAAACAGTGGCTCAATACATTATTTAATAACCTTTTAATTAATCTAAATCTAATATGAAATAATATTTCACCCAAACTAGTTTTTGGTGCTAGGATCTAATGCACTGCAATTTGTGAGCTAGCTCCCCTATATTATAAAAATCAATTAGGTGCTACACATTTAAAAAAAAAGAAAAAGAAAAGGGGTAAACAAAAAAAACCAAAACAAAACAAATGGGGGGAGGGGGCAGACCCCTCCTGGGCTGCTTGGCCCACTTTTCCCACCGGCCCATGTCGGCCCGCCCCCACTCTCCCTTATCCCCTGGACCC
>LR880966.1:23306984-23328635 GCA_904067115.1 Aegilops sharonensis | reverse complement strand
CCGCTCGCCCCCCTCGCTCCCCCCCCCAATCTGGATCGGGGGAAAAGGCGCCCCGCCGCCGCTCGACAAACCCGCTGCCGTCGCGCACCATGGCGCCTCCACCCTCGCCGTCGAACCCCGACGCCGCCCGGTTCTGCCCCGCCGTCGCCGAGAGCCGCCCCACCGGACCGCCTCTCCGCCGGAACGATCCGCCTCGACCTCGTCTCCTCCCCACCGCGTGACGTCTCCATCCTCCTCGCCGGACTCCATCATCGTCGTCCTCTCCGTCGTCGCCTCGTCCCCACCAGCGCCGACCGCCTCCCCGGCCCCTCCCCGAGCCGACTTAAGCACAACTACAGGGCCCCGGTGAGGCCTCGTCCTCCCTCGCGCCGTTCCCCTTTGCTCCGGTCGCCGTAGGCCGCCCCACCGCCCGTGCTGCACTCATCCCTCCGTAGCCGCGTCCGTGCCCACGCACCGGCCATCCCGTGCGTGCCCCGGGGGTCCCCAGCCCGTGCTCCCCGCGCGACACACCCCCTGCTCCCGTGTGCCATCAAGTGCATCGCTGCACGCGCCGAGGCGGCTCCCGCCCTGCTCCATCCGGCCGGACCCGCCGACGTGCCTTGCTTGCCTCCCGCCGCTGCTGGCGTCGGCGGCAGCCTCTGCCCGTCGCTCCTTCACTGGTCGTGGCCTCGCCCCCTTCTGGGCGGGTGCCCGATTGGTCCGCCCTGCTTTGCACCCAGTGCCCGCTAAGGCCTCTGGCCAATGACACGCGGGGTCCACCCAAAAATGAAAATTAATTAAGTGAAAATATATAATAATTATAATAATTAGTTAATTAATTAACCAAATGAATTAATTAATCTAATTAATCTTGTTAATTAACCTGTTAACTACCTAATTAGTCTAACTAAAACTGTTAGTTAACTAGGCAGTCAATGAGAGGGGGCCCCCCAACTTCTGTTGACCAGTCAAACTTTGACTGGTCAACTGGGACCGCCTGGACCCACATGTCACCCTCTGTTACACTTATGTGTACACAGATCTGGGTGCACCTAGCATTTACTCATTATTCTCGAATTAATTAAATTGCAAAATATCATTAAAACTTTAGAAAATCATAGAAAATAATCCGTAACTCGGATGAAACTGTTTTCTACATGAAAGTTGCTCAGAACGATGAGACGAATCCGAATACGTGGTCCGGTCGGCCGCCACACGTCCCTAGCATAGCAAACATGGAACTTTTCCCCTCCCTTTTAATTGTCCGAAAATGCTAAACCTGGGGAAACATTCTCGGATGTTATCCCCCTTCTCCAGTAACGTGTAGCACCGTGTAGAACACGTCTAGCTCTGCCTGTTGTCCTGTTATGCTCTTGCTTGCTATGTATTCACTGTTTCTTCCTCCTCTTCTCTCTGGTAGACCCCGAGACCGATGCTGATGCCCCTGTGATCGACTACGTCATCGACGACCCCTCTCTCTTGCCAGAGCAACCAGGCAAGCCCCCCCTTTGATCACCTGATATCGCCTACTCTTCTCTATACTGCTTGCATTAGAGTAGTGTAGCATGTTACTGCTTTCAGTTAATCCTATACTGCTGCATAGTCTGTCCTTGTTACTACTATTGTTACCTTTACCTTCTATCCTATTGCTTAGTATAAGATGCTAGTGTTCCATCAGTGGCCCTACACTCTTGTCCGTCTGCCATGCTATACTACTGGGCTGTGATCACTTCGGGAGGTGATCACGGGCATATACTATATACTTTACACTGTTACATTACCTGTGATACTGTTCGGAGAGGGGGGCTGAAAGGACAGGTGGCTCCATCCCGGTAGAGGTGGGCCTGGGTTCCCGACGGCCCCCGACTGTTACTTGTGGCGGAGCGGCAGGGCAGGTTGAGACTACCTGGGTGAGAGGTGGGCCTGGCCGTGGTCGGCGTTCGCGGATACTTAACACGCTTAACGAGATCTTGGTATTTGATCTGAGTCTGGCCATTTGGTCTATACACAGTAACCATCTACGTGGGAGTAGTTATGGGTATCCCGACGTCGTGGTATCAGTCGAAGCACTTCGTGACGTCAGCGACTAAGCGGCGCGCGCCGGATTGGACTGGAACGCCTGTTAGGCTAGGTCTGCTTCCGACCGCCCACGCAACGTGCAGGTGTGCATTGGGCGATGGGCCCAGACCCCTGTGCGCTTAGGTTTAGACCGGCGTGCTGGCCTCTCTGTTGTGCCTAGGTGGGGCTGCGACGTGTTGATCTTCCGCGGCCGGGCATGACCCAGGAAAGTGTGTCCGGCCAAATGGGATCAAGCGTGTTGGGTTATGTGGTGCACCCCTGCAGGGAAGTTTAATCTATTCGAATAGCCGTGATCTTCGGTAACAGGACGACTTGGAGTTGTACCTTGACCTTATGACAACTATAACCGGATACTTAATAAAACACACCCTTACAAGTGCCAGATATAACCCGGTGGTCGCTCTCTCTCAGGGTTACGAGGAGGGGATCGCCGGGTAGGATTATTGCTATGTGATGCTACTTGGAGGACTTCAGTCTACTCCCTTCTGCATGTTGCAAGACGGAGGCTGCCAGAAGCGTAGTCTTCGACAGGATTAGATATCCCCCTCTTATTCTGGCATTCTGCAGTTCAGTCCACTGATATGGCCCTTTACACATATATCCATGCATATGTAGTGTAGCTCCTTGCTTGCGAGTACTTTGGATGAGTACTCACGGTTGCCTTGTTCCCCCTTTTCCCCCCTTTCTTTACCCGGTTGCTGCGACCAGACGATGGAGCCCAGGAGCCAGACGCCACCGTCGATGACGACTACTACACCGGAGGTGCCTACTACTACGTGCAGCCCGCTGATGACGACCAGGAGTAGTTAGGAGGATCCCAGGCAGGAGGCCTGCGCCTCTTTCGATCTGTATCCCAGTTTGTGCTAGCCATCTTGGGGCAAACTTGTTTAACTTATGTCTGTACTCAGATATTGTTGCTTCCGCTGACTCGTCTATGATCGAGCACTTGTATTCGAGCCCTCGAGGCCCCTGGCTTGTATTATGATGCTTGTATGACTTGTTTTATTTTTAGAGTTGTGTTGTGATATCTTCCCGTGAGTCCCTGATCTTGATCATACACGTTTGCGTGTATGATTAGTGTATGATTGAACCGGGGGCCCGGCGGGCGGCGGACGAGCTCGGGGCGACGGTGTCGGGGGCTCCTGGGCAAAGAGAGGATGTCAGGGAGGTGCGGGATGAAGTGGCGGTTCGGGTGGAGTAACTTGGAGGTCGAGGGGTGGCTCACCGGTGACAGAAACGGCGGCGAACCGAGGCAGCGGTGGCGAGATGTGTTCGGCGAGGGAGGCGAGCTGCGGTGGGTTTTGGGCTAGGGTTTTAGGGGGATCGGGGGAGGAAGGGCGTAGGTATTTATAGGGCATCAACTTGGGGCAGGGGGTGACTCGGGATCGTGATCCCGTGGAATTCGGACGCGGCGGCGGCGTCGAACGCGCTCTGGCGCGGCATAGCGTGGGCGAGGGGAAAGAGAAGGGGTGGGGCCGGCGCGTCGGTGAGAGAGGGAGAGAGGAGAGCGAGCGGGCGACCGAGGTGGAAAGGGTTCGGGTGCGGAGCTAGGGGCAGGCCGGCTCGGTCGCTGGTGGGGTGCGGCTCGGCGCTGGCTGGGCCGGTTGGCCTGGCTGGCGCCTTGGATTTTTCTTGAAATACCACAGATAGAGAAAACTAATTATAGATAAACCTATAATATTTTTATATAGGACATATACATATCAATAAAATCATAAAATTAAATCCTACAACGAGAACATTTTTCCAGAGGCAAAACAGAAATAAAATAAAAATGTTTTTTTGTAGATTCCAAATAAAATCAAATTTGAATTCAAACTTTCTTTTTTGGCAATATTTTCTTCTAACATTTTTCTTTGGAGTGTCATGTTTACTCCTCTCTCACTTTTGCTCAAGTATTTGCCAGGTATTATTGAAACAAATTTCAATTGCAAACACTATTACCAATCTCATATTCATCATGGGGCTTAAATAAATTTTCAAGAACATAAGAAGAATCACCCCAATCATGATCATTGCAACAAGTAGTAAACATAGCAAAACTAGCATCCCCAAGCTTAGGGTTTTGCATATTATTGGCACAATTGACATCAAGATAATTTTTAGTAAAATCATTGCAATCAAGCTTTTCATCGAAGGAACTACCATGTATGGGTGCAATAGCAACGATCTCATGCTTAACATAAGGAACTATAGAAAATTCATCTTCATAAATATTGGCATTATGGCCACAAGAATAGCAAGCATCATGTTCATCAAGGGATATTTCAATCAAATCATTGGAATCATCATTATCTATAGATTCATGCATATTATTATTTTCTTCCAAAGCAACGGTCATTCTTTCAATAAATTCTTGGACATAGACATTATGAGCAAAGTTTTCATTGCAATATTTAAGTATGACGGAATTTTCAGACTTGTTGAGAGGGAAATCATAATTTTCAATCAAACAAGCAACTTCCTGAGCACCCTTAAAAACAACAAATTCTCCAATTTGTTCGATATCATAGTAACTATAAACACCCTTTGCATAAGAAGATATGATTTCATTATCATTGAACTCACATAGGTAGGGAAGGTGTTTTTTAGGGTTCTTAGAGCAACAAGTAAAATCACAACTTTCACAAATATTCCAAGCATAGCATAGCAAACTATTTATATGATACCATAAGACCTTCCCTTTTTCAGACAAACGATGACGCACAAAATGAGCATGCTCATCTAAAGATTTCCCATCAACTAGGCTAGTTGGGGTTTCAGCTCGAGCGCATAAGGATCGAAGATGATCCAAGTAGAACACTTTAAGTGGATCCATATCAATATATTTTTATCAAGCAAAGATGCAAGCACATAGAAGGCATATGGAGACACGAGCAAACAAAAAGACAGGCAAAAGAGAGGAGATTGGGAAAGAGAGGGTGAATAAAACGGCAAGGGTGAAGTGGGGGAGAGGAAAACGAGAGGCAAATGGAAAATAATGTAAATGCGAGGGAGATGGGTTTGTGATGGGTACTTGGTATGTCTTGACTTGTGCGAAGACCACCCCGACAACGGTGCTATAAATCATTCTTGCTACGTCTTGAGCTAGCGTTGGTTTTCCCCGAAGAGGAGAGGGTGATGCAGCAAGTGTAGCGTAAGTATTTCCCTCAGTTTTGAGAACCAAGGTATCAATCCAGTAGGAGGCTCCTCAAAAGTCCCACGCACCTACACAAACAAACTGAGAACTCGCAACCAACGCAATAAAGGGCTTGTCAATCCCTTCACGGCCACTTGCAAAAGTGAGATTTGATAGAGATAGTATGATAAGATAATATATTTTTGGTATTTTATAATATAGATGCAAAAAGTAAAGATGCAAATAAAAGTAGATTGAAAGCAAATATGATAAGAGATAGACCCGGGGGCCATAGGTTTCACTAGAGGGTTCTCTCAAGATAGCATAAGAATTACGATGGGTGAACAAATTACTGTCGAGCAATTGATAGAAAAGCGCATAGTTATGAGATTATCTAGGCATGATCATGTATATAGGCATCACGTCCATAACAAGTAGACCGACTACTGCCTGCATCTACTACTATTACTCCACACATCGACCGACTCCTGCCTGCATCTAGAGTATTAAGTTCATAAGAACAGAGTAACGCATTAAGCAAGATGGCATGATGTAGAAGGACAAACTCGTGCAATATGATATAAACCACATCTTGTTATCCTCGATGTCGACAATACAATACGTTTCTTGCAACCCTTTTTGTCACTGGGTAAGAACACCACAAGATTGAACCCAAAGCTAAGCACTTCTCCCATGGCAAGAAAGATCAATCTAGTAGGCCAAACCAAACTGATAATTCGAAGAGACTTGCAACGATAACTCAATCATACATAAAAGAATTCAGAGGAGATTCAATTATTATCCATAGATAAATCTGATCATAAACCCACAATTCATCGGATCTCGACAAATACACCGCAAAAAGAGATTACATCGAATAGATCTACACAAGGGAGGGGGAGAACATTGTATTGAGATCCAAAAAGAGAGAAGAAGCCATCTAGCTAATAACTATGGACCCGTAGGTCTGTGGTAAACTATCCACAACTCATAGGAGGGGCAAGGATGTTGATATAGAAGCCCTCCGTTGTTGATTCCCCCTCCGGCAGAGTGCCGGTGAAGGCTCCAAGATGGGATCTCGCGGATACAGAAGGTTATGGCGTGGAAATTGTGTTTCGTGGTGCTCCTGGATGTTTTCGGGGTACGTAGGTATATATAGGAGGAAGAAGTACGTCGGTGGCCGCCTGAGGGGCCCACGAGACAGGGGGCGCGCACTACAGGGGGGGGGGCGGCCCCCTATCTCGTGGGGTCCTCGGGAACTTCTTGACTTGCACTCCAAGATCTCTGGATGTTGTTCGTTCCAAAAATCATGCTCCCGAAGGTTTTCATTCCGTTTGGACTCCGTTTGATATTCCTTTTCTTCGAAATACTGAAATAGGCAAAACAACAGCAATATGGGTTGGGCCTCTAGTTAGTAGGTTAGTCCTAAAAATGATATAAATGTGTAAAATAAAGCAAATAAACATCCAAAAGGGTTAATGAGGGAGTCCCGGATTAGGGGGTGTCCGGATTGCCGGACTACCATCATCGGCCGGGCTATCATTTGCCGGACTATCATCATCGACCGGACTCCAAGACTATGAAGATACAAGATTGAAGACTTCACCCCGTGTCCGGATGGGACTTTCCTTGGCGTGGAAGGCAAGCTTGGCGATACGGATATGTAGATCTCCTACCATTGTAACCGACTCTATGTAACCCTAGCCCTCTCCGGTGTCTATATAAACCGGATGGCTTTAGTCCGTAGGACGACAATCACAACAACCCTTATAATCATACCATAGGCTAGCTTCTAGGGTTTAGCCTCCTTGATCTTGTGGTAGATCCACTCTTGTAAACATCCACAATATCAATATCAATCAAGCAGGACGTAGGGTTTTACCTCCATCAAGAGGGCCCGAACCTGGGTAAACATCGTGTCCCTTGTCTCCTGTTAGCATCCGCCTAGACGCACAGTTCGGGACCCCCTACTCGAGATCCGCCGGTTTTGACACCGACATTGGTGCTTTCATTGAGAGTTCCTCTGTGCCGTCACCGATAGGAAGGGTGCCTCCTCCCGTCTTCAAGGACGGTATTTTCGCCAAAGGAGCCTTGGCCGCCGGCCAAACTATCGGTCTAGGTGGCTTTCTTATGACCGCCGGTCCGGCCATCGCTTCGACAACGACCTCTCAAGTCGTCAAAAGCAATTTTCACGTCAGCTCGGAATTCGCCGAGCGGCTGGATCCAATAGAGCTCTCGTCTGTAAACGAGCTCTTGGATCGCATCGCCGCCCTGGGAATCGCTACAGACTACGATCAGATTGGGCTTAAAACCGATCTGAGAGAAATTAACTCTCCCCAGGTCACCCACCACGTTGCAGTGGTAGAGGAACAATGCGGCGACGTTTCTCCTGTATTGAAAACTAGTCATGTCCGGATCCCCGAACCCCCCATGCCGGATTCCCGCGGAGGGATGGGCTTCGATCAAACACTGAACTTAAAGTCAGGCATCGGACCAGACTCGTTGGACAACGTCCAGAAATCCAAGCTTCCAAAATTGGAAACTTCTCGGCCTTCGAGCCTTGAGATGGGTAGGGTTCCGGACTTAGTTCCACCCACCCGCCCAGACATATGCGATCTGACTCTAATTCGGCAAGAGCCCGCCGAGACAGTACATCACTACTGGGCCAGATTCCTACTGGTTATGGACAGGATAAAGGACTGCCAAGAGGAAAACGCAATCTCAGTCTTCTGCAATAATTGCACGGACAAGGGAATCCTAAACGCAAAATGTGTTTTCGGCATACCAGCTGGAAAGCTGCTGGGCTTCATCGTATCCGGTAGAGGAATTGAAGCAAACCCAGCCAAGATCCGAGCTCTGTCACAGCTAGATATCCCAAAAGACCTAAGCAAATACAAAAATTGACCGGACACGTAGCGGCTCTAAGCCGCTTCATCTCCCGTCTTGGAGAAAAGGCATTACCCCTCTATCGCCTCCTTAGGCGCACCGAACACTTCGAGTGGACGGATGCTGCCACCGCCGGACTCGAAGAAATAAGGGAAATATTGGCAACAAATCCGGTCCTGGCTGCGCCCAACCTGGGCGAACCAATGTTGTTATACATCACAGCTACGCATAAATTTGTAAGCGCGGTACTCGTCGTCGAACGAGAAACAGAAGGGCATAAATTCCCTCTTCAAAAACCAGTATACTACGTATCCACTGTGTTAACCCCCTGCAAGTCCCGTTACCCGCACTATCAGAAGATAGCATACGCGGTGTTCATGGCATCCCGGAAGCTCCGACACT
The DNA here is from genome assembly GCA_904067115.1 of Aegilops sharonensis. Classification (NCBI taxonomy): domain Eukaryota; kingdom Viridiplantae; phylum Streptophyta; class Magnoliopsida; order Poales; family Poaceae; genus Aegilops; species Aegilops sharonensis. Next base: position 23,320,171 of record LR880966.1, on the reverse strand, counting down.
ACTTTCAAGAGTGTTCGATAATAGTGGCCTCTGAAGTACCACTTAACGACATTATAAACAACCGCGACGCGACGGGCAGGATTGCAAAATGGGCCATTGAGCCCTTACCATTTGATATATCTTACAAACCTCGGCGAGCTATAAAGTGACAAGTTTTGGCTGACTTTGTCGCTGAATGGACCGAAGCCGAACTCCCTAAAGAATACGGCGCATACTCCAATTGGATTATGCACTTCGACGGCTCTAAAATGTTAGCCGGACTGGGGGCTGGCGTCGTATTGACGTCCCCTACCGGAGACACAGTCCAATTCGTACTTCAGATAATGTACACGGACTCCAACAACGCAGCCGAATACGAGGCCCTTTTACACGGTCTCCGGATGGCAATCTCCATGGGCATTCAACGCCTAGAGGTGCGCGGGGACTCAAACCTCGCAATATCCCAAATAAACGGAGACTTTGATGCCAAAGATCCGAAAATGGCAGCATATCGCAACGCTATCCTAAAAATGTCAGCCCGGTTCGAAGGACTTGAATTCCATCACGTAGCCCGGGACAATAAACAAGCAGCCGACGTACTGGCACGCATTGGCGCAAAACGCGACGCTGTCCCTCCTAACATCTTCCTGGAAGGGCTCTTCAAGCCATCCGTACTATGGGAAGAGGAGTCCGGAACTAACAATCCGGAACAAGCCGCACCAACCGGCGATCCAGCCGATGACATAACACCTTCCGCCCACGACATAATGGCAGTAATTGCCCCGTTGATAGAACCATTCCTCGCCTACTTGCTTAGGCAGGAGCTTCCCGAAGACCAAAATGAGGCCCGCTGCATTGTCCGGCGATCTAAAGCCTACAAGGCCTATGAGGGAGAACATTATAAGAAAAGCACAACCGGAGTCCTTCAAAGGTGTATCTCCGAAGAGGAAGGGCGAATCCTCCTGGCTGAAATTCATGCCGGACTAGGCGGACACCACGCCGCAGCTCGGGCCCTTGTAGGAAAGGCATTCCGTACAGGATTTTACTGGCCGACGGCCCGAGCAGATGCTTAGGACTTAGTCCAAAGATGCGTCGGTTGTTAGCTCTTTGCTAATCAGAGCCATATGCCACCCACCGCCCTCAAAACTATACCAATTACCTGGCCGTTCGCGGTCTGGGGGCTTGACATGGTTGGACCACTTAAAGGGGGAACCCACAAGCAAAGGTACGTATTGGTCATGGTGGATAAATTCACCAAATGGATAGAGGCCAAGCCAGTTAAAACGGCAGAGTCCGGACCAGTGATAGAATTTATATCTGGGGTAGTACACCGTTATGGTGTCCCCCATAGCATCATCACCGATAACGGCACGAACTTCATCGCCGATGAGGTTAAATCATGGTGCAAACATATGGGCATCAAGCTCGATTACGCTTCAGTCTATCATCCTCAAACCAACGGTCAAGTGGAACGAGCAAATGGTCTAATAATGAGCGGCATCAAAACCATACTAGTGCGGTCCCTTACAAAATCTGACACGCACTGGGTAGAGGAGCTCGACTCCGTACTCTGGGGGCTGCGGACAATGCCTAACCGTACTACCGGATTCACACCATTTTTTATGGTATACGGCGCAGAAGCAGTTTTGCCCTGCGACATCATTCATGACTCACCTCGAGTGCGCATGTACGAAGAAAAAGAAGCCGAGCTGGATCGGCAGGACAGCTTGGACACATTGGAGGAAGAGCGCGACGTCGCCAAGGCTCGTTCCGCATTCTATCAACAGCAGGCTCAAAGATACCAAAGCAGAGAAGTACGGGCCAAGACTTACAACGTTGGCGAACTGGTTCTACGCCTGCCGGACAAGAAAAAGGACAAGCTCAAGCCCAAATGGGAAGGCCCCTTCATCATCGATCAAGTCCTGACCGGCGGAGCGTACCGTCTACGAAATGCATCGGATAACCGACTCGAGCCGAACCCATGGAACGCAGCCCGCCTCCGACGATTCTATGCCTAGCGCCGGACTAAGAGTTCGTCCCCTTCCCCTGTCCAAATTTTTTTATATATATTTATTTCAGCTGCCTTTTGTTTATCTTTTTCTTCTCAACCCTATTCATCCAAGCCTTAAAGGGCTTTACCCGCGCAACGTTCGCGCACAATTGATGTGCTACCCGCACTCAGTATACCTGGGGGCTTCTTTACCAGAAGCTTAATTATACGGGCTTCATGCCCAGCACATGTGTCAAGCCTCCACATGTACCTTTTATTCACCATTATATGCATCGATATGACTTAAGTTTTGGCCAAGCTGGGTTGCCTGGCTCCTGTGCTTACCCCTACGTTCCCGATTGTTCGGCTAGGAGGTAAAGGGAGCACCTCTGCGATTGTTACTGCCGGCTCAGCCGGATGTCTACCTCAGACTGGGTGAAGCCGAAAGCTAGCGTTCTTAAGGGAATATTCAGTCGGTGACTTAAAAGATGATTTTTTATCCACTTATTTATCTGCCCCCAGATGTTTTCTGCTCTTTTCGCAGTACGGACATGCACTTTAGGGCATGCCACCCGCAGCGGAAAGGAACCATTAACGGAACTATTCTCCCTGGAAGATGTTTCTTACTAACCATGTAATATAACATAACTAGTTGGGCACTTGTCTGATAAAGCACTGATGACCCCTGCGCCTGGTCTCCATGCATACCACGGTTGTTTCATAACCGAGAAGGTATTCGGACACACTCCGGACTCTAGGGTCCCGAGGTCGAAGCGAAAAGGTCGGCAAAGACAAACGATCTACAATCCGGCTAGAAGGCATTTTGTATGTCATTTTATAATACATTGTCAAATTGACTGATTGTATTCTTCCTCAATCCCGTCTAACAGGTTGTCTAATTTACAGTCCTGTTGGGAAATTTTTGCGGCCAACTCCACTTGGTCGTATACTAAACTCACAGGGATCTCCTCCCATCGGGCCCCACAGGTCCGACTTCGGCCATGTGGTTGGGATCCGCCTTCTTGTACCGCGTCTTCACCATGGCCCAGGCCTCCCTGGCACCTTGCCGGCAGGCCGAAATCTTCCATACATGGAAGCGCTGCCGCACTCCCTGCAGCTTCTCCGCAAGCTCCCGAAAACCCTCGGGTATGGAGAAGGCTGGCCATAACGCCTGGACGACGCCACTCATAGCCTGCCGAACTCGTGCGATTAGTTGTAACAATTCGGGAAGTTGATCACCCGTTGTTACGGGCATCTCCTCCGCAGGGCGACCTGTGAGCATACCTACGGATATATTCTGTCAAATTGACTTCCTCGCCGAACTCTTCTTTTCAAATTGACTTACTATATATGCCGCGACGAAGCCGTTGATTCTCCTTAACGGAGCCCGACAACTCGGCCCGAACGCCTTTCAGCTCTTCTCCAAGCTGGGCATGGGCATCCTAGAGCTTGTTCCTTTCATGCTGCACCTTATGCAGCACCCTCTCGCCGGCCTTTAGTTGGCGCAGAAGTTCTTGCCTGTCCGGCTCTTGTCCGGCAGCACCTGCAATGTCGCTTTTTAGACTTGCGCAACGGCCAAACGCTACTTATCTTTCTAAAATAATGCGTTACCAGGAGAGGTCCTTGTGTTTCCTCCTGCGCCAGAAAATGCGGCCTCAAGTTGGGCCTTGCACTCTTGCAACTCCTGAGACAGTCAGGTATTCTTCTCGGTAAGATCCTGCATTTCATATGATCCTTAAATTAGTTAATATAACTACTTTAAGTCTCGGGGGCTACTGGCATATACAACTATTAAATTCTCTAACCCGTATGTCTTTTACATACTGCTCCGTGGCTCTGGTAAAACTATCTGGAGCAGCACGAAGGTGCGCGTCCCCCGTTTTGAAGGCATTCAACGCCTCGGGGGAGAAGCACGCGTCACGAAGTACTGTCCGGCGGCGCCTGTGATTCAGGGCACTCTCCACCTCAGACTTGGTGGCGGACAGTCTTTCTGCATCCTCCGTCAGAGGAACGTCCGGCTCGCGCCTTGCGCTCGCCTCCCCCTCCTGGCCAGGTGCGGGAGCCCGGCTGGTAGAGGTTGGATTGACAACTTCCACGCCCGCAGTCCGGCGGACGCTTTTTTCCCTATAAAAGTCATGAGCACTCAGACGCTTCCTAGGAACGTTGCTCTGAAAATAATGAATTGTGAGTTACACCTTTGCGGCGACGTTTCAGTCCGCGCCGCGCTCCTCTTCCGCCTACCGGTCCAAACTGGCCCTTGTTGGTCAGCCACCGCGGGCTCGGCTTCTCGCCCTAGGGGCGCCTCCTGCGCAGCGCCATCATATACGGTGGTCAGAAATAAGCAAAGAAGGAATGACGGTATCGGGGCTTCGGCCGCAATTACCTGGGAAGCCAGATATAGTCCGGGATAGTCTGCCGTGATGGCGACTAAAACGTTGTCCATGCTAAGCTGGTGGAACACCCCGTCGATTAGCTCCACCTTTATGTCCGGATCCTCTTCGGAGGCCGGATCCCGGGATCTCTCTGGATCCTCAGGCTGCGGAGCCGGACTCAGCATTCCCTCCACAGTCCAGCGCAGTTCCTGCGTCGAAGGAAGAACACAATGTAAGAAACTTAAGTTTCGAAAGGCACGGGTCGGACACGCTGAGTGTTCGCTTACCCAAGGCCGGGGATTGTTCATGGAAAACCCATTTAACGGGTTCGTCCGAAGGAAATCCTCCTTCTCCCCCTTATACAGGCCGGACAAGATCGTCACCAGATCTTCGGCCGATTCCGGCCCTTTGCGGCCATGACGGGTGGCATCATCCTCCCCGTTGAAATCCCACATGGGGTGGCCCCTGTATTGTAGTGGTTGCACCCCCCGCGTAATGCATGTTGCCATGACTGCAATCATGGTCAACCGGGCATGGGCCAGTAACCTTATTCGGCCCATCAGATAATGGATGCTCATGTCTTCCTCAAGTCGGGGGCTCCGCGGATGCCAACTAAGGCGTTTCTTCAGAGGAGCATTGCTGAACTCCGGGAGGCCGATCGGAACAGGGTTCGGCAGCGGAGCGTCTTCTATATAAAACCATTCCGAAGGCCAGTCTTCGGGCGCCTTCTTAGGGGTTCCGGATGGATATCCGATCCCGGCAATGCGCCATATTTCGGCGCCGCCCACTTGATATATGGACCCCTCGTGAGAGCGGGGTACAAGGCAAAACAACCTCTTCCACAGCGCGAAGTGGGGCTCGATGCCCAGGAAAAGCTCGCAAAGAGCTACGTAACCCGCAATATGCAGGATTGAGGCGGGCGTGAGGTGATGGAGCTGGAGTCCGTAGAACTCCAGGAGCCCGCGGAGTAATGGATGTACAGGAAATCCGAGCCCCCTTATCAGATAGGGGACGAAGCATACCCTCTCCCCTTTGTTAGGATTAGGGGTAACCTCTGCTTGCTTCCCACCTTTGTAGGTGGCAAGCACGGCTCGAGCCGGAACCATGAAGGCCGGAGGGAGATATCCCCCCATTTGGAGCTTCTCCAGCTCGTTGTGCGAAACAGAGCATCTCCTCCAATCTCCTGGCGAAGGGCTCGGAGCGCGAGAAGAGGAGCCGCGTTGACGGTCCATGATGGAATGGATTCTTGGTCGAAAGCGCTCCGAAGAGGAGCCGCGAGAGGAAGATGGTGATTTGGATCTGGATTCTTGCCTCCCTTATAGGCAGATTGTTCGCACAACTAGGGGGTGAAACATAAAAGACACCCTGGCTTTTCACATTCGCACGACGCGTGGAAGAAGGCCATTATTGGGCGTGGAAGCCGAGATGCACAACATTGATGAGGAAGCCGGACACTGTTCGGCAGGTACATGGAACATAAAGGAGAACCCGCCTTGCAACGCCGAAGACTACACGCATGCTGGACTTATCGTCATTGAAGCCTGGTTCGGGGGCTACTGAGGGAGTCCCGGATTAGTGGGTGTCCGGATTGCCGGACTACCATCATCGGCCGGGCTATCATTTGCCGGACTATCATCATCGACCGGACTCCAAGACTATGAAGATACAAGATTGAAGACTTCACCCCGTGTCTGGATGGGACTTTCCTTGGCGTGGAAGGCAAGCTTGGCGATACGGATATGTAGATCTCCTACCATTGTAACCGACTCTATGTAACCCTAGCCCTCTCCGGTGTCTATATAAACCGGATGGCTTTAGTCCGTAGGACGACAATCACAACAACCCTTACAATCATACCATAGGCTAGCTTCTAGGGTTTAGCCTCCTTGATCTCGTGGTAGATCCACTCTTGTAAACATCCACAATATCAATATCAATCAAGCAAGACGTAGGGTTTTACCTCCATCAAGAGGGCCCGAACCTGGGTAAACATCGTGTCCCTTGTCTCCTGTTACCATCCGCCTAGACGCACAGTTCGGGACCCCCTACCCGAGATCCGCCGGTTTTGACACCGACAGTTAATATAATAGCGTGGAACAATAAAAAATTATAGATACGTTGGAGACGTATCAGTCGTCGATGAGCCGAGCTCTAGTGCCGGCACCCAAGAGGAGCGGCTCCTCCAGGCCACGAGTGCCAGCTTCAACAAGCTTCAGGTGCTCCAACATGCCCGTTTGGACAAGGCAAAGTCCAAGGAGGCAGTGACGCACAAGGTGGAAGCAGACCTTGCGGAGCGTGTCGCCGAGGCGCAGGCTTGGTTCTGCCATGCCCACGAGGAGCTGAAGGCCGCCCAAGACCAGCTGGCGTAGCGCGTCCTGGATCTCGTCCTGAAGTAGGCCGACATTGAGAAGGCCCAGGATGAGGCGAGGGAGGAGGCCTCCAAAGCCGAGGCCTTTCAGTCCCAGTGTCAGGCCAAGCTGAACTCCCAGGAGGAGGACCTGACCGATCGCGAGGCGAAGCTTGCTGCCGTACTCCGTGGCAAGGATAAGGAGGTCGAAAACCTTGCCGTGGCGCAGACCCAAGAGCTGGAGCGTAAGCACAAGGAGGCACTCGATGTCTAGGCCCTGGCCCACGGCAACAAGATGAAGGAGCCGGAGGTGAAGCGGGATGGCTTGAAGGCCAGAGCTGATCTGCTGGTGGAGGAGAGGGATTCGGCCCGCTGCACTTTGTTGCACGCGCAGGACGAAAACCTGGCCAAGGCCGAGCAGCTCTCCCGTGCCAACGACTCCATCAAGGACCTGAAGCTCAAGCTGGAGGGTCTTGAGAAGACGCTCACGGAAGCCACAACCCGGGAGGGAGCCCTGACCAAGACCCTGGTGGAGGAGAAGAAGTAGCGGAGGAACGACACCGTCAATCACGCAGATCTCGTGAAGGGCGAAAAAATCTGGACCGACCGCCTCGCCGATGTCACCAATAGGATCACCAAGAAGCTGGCTGACATGAAGATGCCGGAGGTGAGGTATGCCCCGGAGCCGGGCACGAGCCCCCATGCAAAGCTGACCTTGTTCTTGGAGGGCGTTCGTGGTGCCCTGGAATGGCTCGAAGCCAACCGGCCGAGCTCCTTGGCCAACAAGTTCCGGATGATTTGCCAGGGCACCAAGACCAAGGTTCTCACCAAACTGGCATTCTGGAACCCCGACCTCGACTTCGATGCTGCGCTGGACAGTTAGTCGGGCGATGCAGACCTCTCAGGGATCAAGGAGCGCATCGAGCCCATCATCAGCCGCGTCGGCGGAATCCAGAGGTTGGAGGGCCAGTGCCGGGACTAGGCGCCCCGTTTTTTGTTGCCGCTGCAGGTTCATGACTAAGACAATTCACATATTTAGTTAGAACCGCAGCAACAATTTGTGTAATATAACTTTGTAGTACTTTTAATATGATGCATGCTATTTTCCCTGTTTAATCTTTCTCTGTATGTCCACCCTATGCTCACTGGCTAGGCTTGTCGGTGCGTAAACCCATACCGCTGTGCTTCGAAGGACGGATCCTTTAGAGTCTGGCAGGGCGTGCTTACCGCCGTGCAAACCACCTTGTCGTTCTCAGCGCGGCTGCTCGAACTATTGAGCGGACTGGAGGCAGAGCGCGAGCGTTGCCGATAGCGGAAGGCCACCCTTCCGCTCTCAACGTAGCCGCTCGATCTGTTGAGCGGACTCAAAATAGACCAAGAGCGTTGTCAATGACGGAAGGGCCCCACTACGTGCAGGTTTCCCATATAGAGGAAAGATCTCCGAGGATGATAAACTTACATAAGAAGGAATTATTCGAAGTTTTGCATGACTTAGATTTTTTTTTTGTCGCACGAACGCTCGCCGCACTCGCCGACGGGAATGCTTGCTTTGTCGCCTTCTTCCTCGGAAGCCATGGCGATGAAGAGTTGCGCTACTAGTTGCTAAACCAGATGCTCACTGCTGCGCCCCCTATCTGGCGCGCCAAAGATGTCGGTGGGAAACGACACCTATGGGATCACAAGAATCCCTACTACGGTTGCGGGGCGCTGGGTGGTGAGGAGAGCAGGATTAGCAGTCAGTACAAGCACACAGATCGTTTACCCATGTTCGGTCCGCAGAGATGCGTAACACCCTAGTCCTGCTTGGATGTGTAGATTTGTGTTCTTCAACTAGCTACAACGGGCGTAACTTGTCCAAAAGTCCGAATCCGTCTCCTGGATGCCACGGGCCTCCTTTTATAGGCAAGGGGATCGCCACAGTGGCACATAGGAGGTGGCATCAGGGTACTCTGATTGAGCCTATCGCTAGCTATTATAGGACAAGACACATTTAATGCGCCCCTGACGTGTCCCCTCCACTTTACCGCCACTTCGCCCCGTCTCGACACGCACCAGGGTCAGCGAGGCGGCTAGCACCATGTAGGCTGGTAGGCTGCTGAGGTGGCGTGGTGGCGGGGCCTTCACAAAGATTTGCATGCCACCACGTAGGCATGCGCTGAGTTGGATGAGAAGCCTTGTGCCGACATGCAGGTGTCTGCCGAGCTGGTAGGCTGGCAGCTGCATGGCAGCGGCGATAGAAGCTTGGCGAGTGAGGGCCTGGCTGTGGCCTCGCGGATGTCCTCGGCAAGGGCCTTGCCGGGGGCCCTGGCAAGGGTCTTGACGTGGCGTTGCGGTCTTCCCCGACAAGGGTCTTGCTGGGGGTCTTGTGGGTTTCCTCGACAAGGATCTCGCCAAGGTTCGTCGTCTTCTACTCTTCTGATTTGAATTGTTCTTCGTCTTCACAAAGATCTGCATGCCATCATGGAGGCGCCTCCCGAGCCTTGGTCCCAACGCGGTTGGCGGCCCTGGAGGAACTGGGGCTCAAGGGTGGCGGGCCCTGCTGGCGTCAGGTAGGCTGCCCCGGCAAAGGTCTTGCCAGGGCCGTGGGGCTGCCCTGGCAAGGAACTCACCGGTGGAAACCACTTCGCCTTCTGGCGGTTTGTGCTTCTGTGTTGGTGTTGCTTCGATTTTGTGTTGTGGCTCTGACACCCTGCCTCGTCCCTGCTCAAGTGTGGCCGTCCGCGCGGCCCTGACCACCCGTGCACGAATAAGGGGTATAAAAGTGCGCCCTTATTTTGGTACACCGACACTTTTCCTTATTGGTGAGCATGAAATTGACGAGGTAGTCCCTCGCGTATTCATAGAGCTTTGCGCATACTGCCAAGAAACCCTCGTGCATGAAGTACGGGTCAGCGACACAGATAAAAGGTATCTGCTCAACCCCGATGAGGTAGTTCATGTGCAAGGCATAAAGACGGACAAACGCAAAATCCAGCTTCTTCAAGTGAAACATGAAGATGTAATCGAACCGAAGGAAGAACTTCTCCACGGGGAATGTGTCGAAGTACGACAATTGCCGCGGCACGTTAACCACGTATAGTGGGTATCCTGGATTTTTCGAGGCGATGAGGCCTTTCTCTATCCGCAGCACATCGTCATGAAGTGTCCTTACATCGTTTAATCTGGCCCCTATCGCTGCTTTAGGTAGGATTGGTTCACCGGCGATATGCCATTTTGCCGCACTGGGGATATCTATACGGTCTTGAGCCTGAGGCCGCTGAGGCGGCTGGATCATAGAAGCAGCTTTGTTGCATTTCATCGATCTCTTCCTAGACTTCTTTGCTACCGAAGGGTCGTCCATAATACGTTCAGACTACGGAGGCGGCAATTCAGGCACCGACTCATGACGCTCAAACCCTAAGTACGCCCCAGTATTGACATACTGTTCAGTGTCATCGTCATCCTCATCTATGGCGACATCACTAACTAATGGAGCCTCTTCCTCACCCCGTCTACTATCACCCAGCACGACAACCGATGCTAATTGGGTAGGTGAGGTGTTGATGTTCATACCTAACTGTGTGCTCGTGGGTCTGCTCCCGGCCACCTCCAGACGAAGCAGACTCTTTGGCCTCAACAGGACCCACCCATTGCAATCACCAAGCCGCCGCGGGGTCTCGTCGTCATCCCCCCTAGTATCGGAGGAGCCAAATTCACGTGGTCCGGTTTGACACTGGCCACAAAAACCTTGAAGACGTCCGGGGGGATCGGCCGGCTGTGGAACAATGGTTCCTTAGGCTCTATTATCGTCGCCTTCCCCACGTCCACCTTCTAGTCGCTGATGGTGTATAATATGGTGCACGGGGTTTCGCCGGCCTGCAAAGAAAAGTCTACGATGTGAGACATCCGAAAGGTAACGAAAATGGGAGATTATACATTTATTGACGAGGGCCAGTGTGACAGATACTGTGAGGGCGTCGAGCTCAGCCAAAGACGAAGCACCGCCGAGCACGTCCGGTGCCAGAGCCGGTGCCAGAACAGGTGTGGGAGCCGGTGCGGGAGCAGGTGCAGCTGTAGGTGCTGGTGCAATGCTAGTCGAGGTGTTCCCGAAGAAGTCGGCAAGGGGAAAGTCCGCTGCATTTTTTCTGGATTTTGCCAGCTCCAATTCATAACGGCCGGAACCAAGACAGTAGACATATCTGCAACCACCTGTATTGCGGCAGCTACCGCTATTGCGACTGTCTCAGATGATTCCTTCTCAACCGTAATCTCAACCTTCTTGTCGATGTTTTCTTCAGTTAACCTTCGTCTTTCCTTTCTCTCCTCCATGGTCTCACGGTAATACTTCTTCCACATGGCGCTGTCTCCGACACCACGCACGCGTCCATACGACGGTCGAATCTCCACCGGGAGTCCTTTCAATATGTTCAACACCCAGTTGAATGGAGTGCCCCACTTGGGCCTCGCCAACGCCTCAGACGGCGAGTCACTTTCAGCCGCAATCCTGTGCTACTCTTTCTGCAAAAGGCACAAGGATCGTTTACAAATATGACTAACATGCAGTCAAATTGATCAGAAATTAAAATTACCAGCAGTCTCATGAATTCCATTGTGACCGCGTTCGTCTCGAAACCTTCTTCACTGGGTCCCAACGGTGCCGGGCCCTGAGGACGTCACGCTCCTGCGGGACGGTGAACTCCGCCAAGGGGTCTGGGATGCCCAGACTCTCGGCTTCCACGTCCTCCTTGGCCCATATGGACCTCTTCCCGCCATAACCACGACTTCCAAGGTGGTGGCACCCAATGTTCCTCTGTTGAAGCCCCTTCATGTACTTCGAATTTTTTTTGGCAGCTTCAGCCTCGCAAGCCACCTTGAATATTTCAAAGTGCTCTTCTGTGATTGTCGGATTATACATTACAATCTCGGAGTAGGGTTCCTTTTTGTTGACGATCCGATGTTTCACCCTTGCTTTCCAGGCGGCCAACGCATCGCTAAACTTGGTCATAGCGTGTTTGTTTATATACTTCATTGTCGGGTCCTTATCTGGATCTTTATAATCCTTTTCATTCCTGCATGGGAACAAGAATATCTGGTGCAACTTCTTTAGGAGGGAGGGCCTCATATTATCTATCTTCTTTACTTTCTCATCGTTGATGGTGGCGGTTGTCCGTATGATGAACCCTATTTGATTGTCGTAGCACGCGCGCGCTTCCGCGGGCACGTTTGGCTCCAAATTACCGTCGTCCACCTCCGTGACCACCAGTCTAGTAGTCCTGAGCTTGTTAGGAAGCTGTTGCCTCTTTGCTTTCGATTCTATAACGGCTCCGCTAGTCCCGGCGCCGGTCTCAGTCTCTGCGCCTATCTCGATGCCGGTCTCAATCTCAGCGCCGGTCTCAGTCTTAGTGCCGGTCTCGATGTCGATCTCAGTCTCCGATGTGACAGGTGGGCCCAACAACATCAACTGTTGATCGTCGGCTCCCCTCAAAAATTCCTCTGCCGCCAGGTACACATTGTCGCAGTCACCAGAACCCTATCATTCATCGTTGCTAGCCATGTTTCGTACGATTAAATCTAATCAATTAATTCTAGACCTAATAAAATGAATAATGACATAAAAAAGGCAAATGCTTTGCAGGAACGGTGACTCCTTCCCAGTGTGGCAAATCCTGGGCACTCCATATGTCCTAGTTTGTAGCACAAGTCATGCCGAAATTCATGGAAAATTTCGGCATGACATTTGCTAAAAACTGGACAAATCTAGAACCTGAAATTTGCCGGAACGGAAATGAATCAACATTCTGGCAAAACATAGGCCACTCGGCTTCATTCCCTAGAAACAGTGTTCAAATATCCATCTTCGCGACCGCAACACATGTCCAAATATACACGAGCAACCACATGTCCAAATTTCTCAAGCTAATTCAAAAACTAAGTGTAGAAGAAAATTCATTTAACTACAAATAAAACAAAATTCAGTTTACTTTAGTACTCTATAATGATGAAAGGAAAAAAATCAGTTAACTACTAATTTCATTCATTTAGGTTGTTCATTTAACTTCACCTAATTAACCTACTGTACCACTACTACTAGTAGCACTACTAACCTAATTAACCTAGCAAAACCCTACTGCCCTAATTAAAAAGCATCTAATTAAAATCTACTAATACCACTACGGCCCTAACCTAATTAACATCTACTAGTATCACTATATACTAGTAGCAGCACTGCCTCAACATTTTCTTCATTTTTTTCTTAAAAAACATCTAAGAAAACAAAAACCCTAATTAAACCCAACTTCTGTAACTAAATTTCGTTGTAAACCAAATTTTTTGCTCTAAAGTTTTTTGCTCTAACATCTACTAGTTAACATATTTTGCTCAAAACTACATTTTTTGCTACAAACTAATTTTTGCTCTAAACTAATTTTTTCTCTAAAATGCGGAGAGAGAGGAGGGGTGGGGGGCTTACGGAGAGGGGAGAGATTGTGGCGGGGAGGTGCTCGGCGACGGAGGCAGGGGC
>LR880966.1:23270668-23291980 GCA_904067115.1 Aegilops sharonensis | reverse complement strand
TGGAAGGCAAGCTTGGCGATACGGATATGTAGATCTCCTACCATTGTAACCGACTCTGTGTAACCCTAACCTATCCGGTGTCTATATAAACCGGAGGGTTTTAGTCCGTAGGACGAACAACAATCATACCATAGGCTAGCTTCTAGGGTTTAGCCTCCTTGATCTCGTGGTAGATCTACTCTTGTACTACCCATATCATCAATATTAATCAAGCAGGAGTAGGGTATTACCTCCATCGAGAGGGCCCGAACCTGGGTAAAAACATTGTGTCCCTTGTCTCCTGTTACCATCCGCCTAGATGCACAGTTCGGGACCCCCTACCCGAGAGTCGTCGGTTTTGACACCGACATTGGTGCTTTCATTGCACTCTTCAAGCTCCTGGGACAGTCGGGTATTCTTTTCTGTAAGATCCAGCATAACAAATGATCTTTAAATCAATTATTCTAACTATTTTAAGTCTCGAGGGCTACTGGCATATATAACTGTCAAATTTTCTTACCCATATGTCCTTTACATACAGCTCCGTGGCTCTGGCTAGACCATCTTGAGCGGCATGGAGGTGCGCGTCTCCCGAATCAAAGGCATCCAAGGCCTCTTGGGAGAAACATGCGTCACGAAGAACTGTCCGGCGACGCCTATGATTCTAGACGCTCTCCACCTCGGAGTTGGTGGCGGACAACCTGTCGGCATCCTCTATCGGACGAGCATCCGACGCACGTCTCGTGCTCGCCTCAGCCTCCGGACCCGGCTTTGAAGCTTGGCCGGTGAAGGTTCGATTGGCAACCTCTCCGGACTCAGTTCGGCGAGCGTTCTTTTTCCTGAAAAGAGCATCAGCGTTAGTAAGCCTTCCAGGAATCAATCCTAGGAGTATGGTGACACGCCGTACCGTTGCGGCAGAGTTTTGATCCGCACCGCACTTCTTTTTAACCTGCGGGGCCGCACTGCCCTTTGGTGGCCAGCCGCTGCGGGCTCGGCTTCCTGCCTCGAAGGTACCCCCTGCAAAACACCATTGGTATACGGTGATCAAAAATAAGCACGGATGGGTCATTATCAGGGTTTTGGGATTTCGGTCTCATTTACCTATGAGGCCGGAAGTATTCCGGGGTAATCAGCCGTAATGGCAACCAAAGCATCGTCGATGCTAAGTTGGTAGAATACCCCGTCGATCAACTCCAGCTTTATATCCGGATCCTCTTTGGAGGTCGGATCGAGGGAACGTTCCGGATACTCGGGTTGTGGGGGAGGGCTGTGTATCTTCTCCACAGTCCGGCGCAGTTCCTGCGCAGAAACCACGAAATGAGATATTTAACCATGGGAACATGGATCGGACAGGTCACAAAGATGTTTGCTTACCCAGCTTCAAGGATTATTCGAAGAAAACTCCTTCAGTGGATTGACACGGAGGAAATCCTCCTCCTCCCCTTTATACATGGCAGACAAGATCTTCACCAGTTCGGTGACCGATCCTGGACCTTTGCGGCCATGGCGGGTGGCATCGTCCTCCCCGTTGAAGTCCCACATGGGGTGGCCCCTGTATTGGAGCGGCTGCATTCCCCTCATAATGCAGATTGCCATGACTCCTGTCATGGTCAATCCGGCATGAGCCAGTAACCTTATTCGGCTCATCAAATAACGGACATCCCGGTCATCTTCTCTCCGGGGGCTCTGAGGGCGCCAGCCTAGGCGCTTCTTCAGAGGACCATTGCTGAACTCCGGAAGGCCGATCCGAACAGGATCCGGCAGCGGGACGTCCTCCATGTAAAACCATTCCGAAGGGCAGTCTTCGGACGCCTTCTTTGGGGTTCCGGATAGGTATCCGGTCCCGGCGCCCACTTGATATACTGACCCCTCATGAGAACGGGTTACTAGGCAGAATATTCTCTTCCACAGCCCGAAATGAGCCTCGACGCCCAAGAATAGTTCGCAAAGGGCCACGAAGCCCGCGATGTGCAGGATGAAGGCAGGAGTAAGGGTGCAATTGGAGGACGTAGAACTCCAAGAGCCCCCGGAGAAACGGATGGATTGGAAATCCGAGTCCTCTTACTAGATAAGAGATGAAGCACACCCACTCTCCTTTAGAGGGATCGGGGACACCCTCCGCTTGCTTTCCGCCCGGGTAGGTGGCAAGTTTGGCTCGAACCGGAACCATGAAGGCCGGGGGAGAAATCCCTTGGCTTGGAGTATAACTAGCTCGCTAAGCGGGACTGCGCATCTCTCCCAATTTCCTGGCTGGGGGCTGGGAGCGCGAGAGGAGGAGCTGCGTCGACTGTCCATGATGGAATGGGCTTTGGTCAGAGGCGCTCCGATGAAGGCTCGCAAAGGGGGGATGGTGTGACTCAGATCTAGATCCTTGCCCCTTTTATAGGCGGCTCATTTGCATGGCTAGGGGGTAATTGTAAAAATACCCTAGCTTTTAGCATTCATTCAAACACGTGGAAGATGGCCATTATTGGGCGTAGAAGCCGAGGAGCACAGCATTTATCAGAAGCCGGACACTATTCGACAAGTATATGGAATTTGGAGAAGAACCCGCCTCGCAATGCCGAAGACAATCAACGCGCCGGACTCATCGTCATTGAAGCCTGGTTCGGGGGCTACTGAGGGAGTCCTGGACTAGGGGGTGTCCGGATAGCCGGACTATCGTCACGGCCAGACTCCAAGACTATGAAGATACAAGATTGAAGACTTCGTCCCGTGTCCGGATGGGACTTTCCTTGGCGTGGAAGGCAAGCTTGGCGATACGGATATGTAGATCCTCTACCATTGTAACCGACTCTGTGTAACCCTAACCTATCCGGTGTCTATATAAACCGGAGGGTTTTAGTCCGTAGGACGAACAACAATCATACCATAGGCTAGCTTCTAGGGTTTAGCCTCCTTGATCTCGTGGTAGATCTACTCTTGTACTACCCATATCATCAATATTAATCAAGCAGGAGTAGGGTATTACCTCCATCGAGAGGGCCCGAACCTGAGTAAAAACATCGTGTCCCTTGTCTCCTGTTACCATCCGCCTAGACGCACAGTTTGGGACCCCCTACCCGAGATCCGCCGGTTTTGACACCGACAACATCCATGACAAATTTATGACAGAATGAAGATAGTCATACCTGTGTTGTCGTAGAAGTGTTCCATGACATTACCAAAACTGTCATCACGGAAGTGTCCACTTCCATGACGATAAATCACGCGTCACAGAAGTGCTTTCGTTAAGGGTGACCGACACGTGGCATCCACCGTAACGGAACACCGTTAAGCTATCAGGTCGGATTTTGGATCTGATAACCCGTTAACAGCCACGACCAATGCCGATTTTCCACTTGTCAAATTGTCATTGGCTGACGGATCCACGCGTCAGCTCCGCGTTGGCACAGGTGTCACTCATCCAACGGTCGAGATGACCTATGATATGTTGACACGTGGACCGGCCCAAAAGTGGCCCACAAAGTTTAAATGGGCTGGCCCAACCGAAGGCCCATAAGATTTAGCGGTCCATACTGGGCCGGCCCAGCTAAAGACCCACAAAATTTAGCAGACCATAATGGGCCGGGCCAGCTAAAGGCCCACACGAATTTGCAGACCATAGTGGGCCGGCCCAGCTAAAGGCCCACAAGATTTTGCGGACCACAATGGGCCGGTCCAGCTAAAGGCGCACAAGATTCTGTAGACCATAATGGGTCGGCCCAGCTAACGGCCCAACATTCTCTGTCAAATAGGCCCGTCAACGGCCTGCCCTAAACTTGTCATCAATGCGGCCCATGGTCACTTCTGGCCCGTTAACTGTCCGCTAAGTAATTGGGCCGAATTACGGCCCGGTGTATTTCCGGCCTGTTAAAGGTCCGACTTCATTTGGGCCCATTTGCAGGCCATCAAAACTTTCGGCCCATAAACGACCGTAAAGGATTTGGGTCATATTCGGCCATGTCTGACATTCGCCCTGTTAGAGGCCCACTATAGATTTGGGCCACTTTCGGCCTGTTGTCATTTCTGGCCAGTTAACGTCGGACGTAAACCATGGGCCATATGCGGCCCAATGTCATATCGGGCCCATTAACAGCCCATAGAAAAATGGCGATAATCTAGCCTGACCGAAGTTCCGGCCCGTTAAAGGCCCGTGTATTAGGTCGGCGCATTTACGGTCCGTCCAAATCTCGGCCGGTTAAAGATCCGCATCGTAAATGGGCCACCATTTCGGCCTGCTAAGTCCAGCGGGTTATTTGGCACAATCAGGGTCCAATCTCACTTTCGGTCTATTAAAGGCCCATGTTCTTTATGGGCTCGAGATATTTACACCTGTAAAAGGCCTAATTTTACTAAGGGCCCAAATTATGTTTAGGCCTGTTAAAGGCCCACTATGGGCACATGCTTACCAGAAAAATATGAAAGCTTATGCTGATTTAGGCCCAGATATTTTTAGTGGGCTACATGCCAATTTGGGCATAGTCGTTTTTAGCACAATTGGAATGGGTCCGGCGAATGTTGGCATGTTGGGCTCCTACGAAGCTTTCGGCCGAATACATTACTAAGATAAACCTACACTATACAAAAATAGCGTCGTAATTGCTGCAGCCTTTGGCAGTATCATAAATGTTGTATCACAACAAAATAAATTCCAACCATACAACAAAAGGCCTGTTGGCATAAAGTTTACAGTCCTTCCAGATAAAAGCACCATCAGATGTATAGAAGCATAGATCATTTGCCTGAGTGCTAATGTTTCAGGCTGTAGAATCTGATGGAGCAGCATGATCTCCACCTTTTTTCCGCCATTGCTCTTGAACAACGAAGCGAATGTCTGATAGTCTGGTTTCAAAACCATTCATATCTTGACAACATTTCTCAACCACTATTCTTGTTTCCGAAACAGTGTCCATTATGGATTGGACTTGTGTGTGAAGCACAGATATATCACTCTTTCTAGTAGGAAGATTTTGTTCAGAAGGAGATTTGGACGAGGTTACCTTGACAACCAACCCAGAATTACGCAGGAAGGTGCTTTTTGCACTGTTAGTGGAGAGATACTGACGCACTACAGCAAAAGGTGACATTGTGCCTGTCGTAGCCTTGTCACCTTCGGGTGGCTGTGGCTGTTCAATCATTTGTTCCATAGCTTCCTGAAAGTTTGAACTTGTAGATTAGTGTACCAGATAATTTACTAATGAGACAAAAACAAACAAAGTATGTTGAAAGTTTATACATAACTTATTTTGGTGAACTACTGTAATACATTACCATGTATTGTAGTGCCAACTACATAATAAAATCACTTTCGGAACATATGTCCATGTAGCATGCCTACTGTATTGTCTATTTCCTCACATTCGTTGACGTCTAAGGATAAAGAGACATGGTTTAAAGTAGGATGAACATAGTATGACATCATTCATATCATGGGCAAACAAATATAAAACAAACAGGCTATTTTATCATTGTGTGCGCACGTGAACATAACAACTAGATTACACTTATCCTCAACCCATGCGACTGCACGGGCTAGTTATTTAAATTACAGCTTAGTGGAACAATTTGGAAAGTGTTGGTTTTTAAGATACTTATTTAAAAAATAACTAACAACGGAGTATGATACTTCCTATTCAGCTCTTGAAAGTCTATTATTAAATAACAACAGTTTGTTGTTTTAACCATTTTTTGCGGAATTGTTCTTTTAACCATATACACAGATAACATTCCAATTTATGTAATGGTATGATAGTGTTCTTTTTGTTACCCCAGATAATATGGATAGTTTCTTTGACATGTGGCAAAAGGTCATGTAGAAATCAAAATGTCAAAAATTCATTCTCAAAGACTTTTGAAGAAGTTTCGCCATTCGTTAACTCTCCCCGGAATATTAAATATATAAATGTGTTCTGCAGAAAAACAAAATCATGCGAACATATTATATTCCAATGTTTACAAATAACCGCAAAAGGTCATAATTATTGAAGGCAGAGACGACAACATGTTGTATATATAATCATGTCATTCTACCAAATAGCTAAACAAACATGAGGCCATGAGTTGCTAGCATTTTCTTAAGATCATAAACACGTAGTTTTCTTGGGATTCATTCTGAATATGTTTGCATAAAAAAATCCCGTGGAAGCATAGCAGATCATTGTTCCAAGAAACTAAAAATAAAGAGCACATCTTCAAGTTTGGAAGACTATCCTTCCCCACTCGGTGACATATAGAAATTCAGAGCTACAATTGGTCGTTCCCAAGTACATTCTGGTATGTAAACAATGGGCATCATATGTCAGTAGGACTGTAGGAGTCCAATTAATCCTTGAGCAATCTTAAGCCTACAAATATCAGTGCATCAAGAGAGAAGTAAATCAGTGAATCTAGTATGTGCACCACAGTTAGCACCATTGTGCGTACTATGCAGTGCACTTGAAAAATAAAACTCTTGTATGAATTATCTAGAAAGTTGTGCAGAAATAAGGTGCTCAAATAAATTCCTTTATAACATATAATACAGGGTACTGACCTCGGGATTCTTCCAAATTAGTTATCATCTAAATCTCTGTCAATTCAGAAGAGCATAACAGTATGTCTGACGAAGATATTTAGATAAGAGAAGTGATTTTTAAGGGTTTCATTTATATAAAGGATCGAATTTGCATGGTACAGTGGCGTTGTAGTTTCGAGGGAAAGTACAAAATAACCAAAATCTGATAGGACAGGTTAGAATTTAGATGAGCAAACATAGCTAGCAATCCCTTGGCCTCCGAATGCATTTGCTGCTGAGGATCCTTCGTTTTCAAATCCAAGGATCGAATTGTTCATGGCTAAGCTGCACCTCTCCGTTGGGAACTGCGAGACGCGAAATTGGGGAGCTGCAATAGCGAACCTAGGCATGGAGCAGGGAGGCAAAGCAGCGCCGCTACCTTGATCCCATCGCTGGATGTATCCTAATGGCTGGTACTACGTACATATACGTACTCAGGTTTTTTCCTACTTTCGTAGGAAGCAACACACTGGCCGGTGCAAAATCTGAACCTTTAACAGAGAATCGCCTATGTTCGATGGATGATAACAATCATGTTTCCAAGGTTGAGACAAACATGATTACAACATGAGAAGATGGATTGGGTCATACCTCTCTTTCAGATTGATGCAGGGCTTGATGGTACACTAATGGCGGCGCCCATGGCTGGGAGAACAGATGATGCAGCGAGGCGGAGGATTAGGAAGAGCATGGGTACGAACTCTAGGCAACAAACTGATGGCGGATGCATATTTTATTTCTTTCGATCATAAATCGATCGAGGAGTCTATGAGAGGTAATCGTGGCTGTCAAGATAGGAGACATGCGTGTGGAAAAACATGATAGGACTCTGTTCATTCTTTTTTTGTAGGACCCTTTCATCCTAATAGGACAGATTTGATCTACTCATGCGGGTGGGACTTTTTTCTGTTTCTTTTATTATTATACGGGTGGGACTTTTTTATGTTTCTTTTAATATTATACACACAAATATTGAAGTTGTGTGTTTTCTGGTCATGTCACGTTGTGCTTATTTTTTAACACCAGAGTAACGTAGATCGTATAGTTAAGACAGATCAATCATATAGATTGAACGGTTTATATATTTTTAATGATGTGGATTAACATAAAGGCTCGTATGATGCCTCCGATTAGTAAATATAAGATATCAAGACCAAAAGAATATCCTTCATCTCTTTTAAACCATGTAAGGTGAAATGATACGTTTAGACAACTGTGTATAAAAGTGAACAGAGTAACTGACATTAGCTGCAAACCAAGTAGTTAAATGAACACATCGCAGTACAGATCAGTTCAAGGCAGTAGGAGTAAGGACTTACAACAGCGGCTTGAACTGGTGTGCTCATGCCCTTCATCTTGCTAGCGTGGCAATCCTTGAAGATTTGCACTGCATTCAGTTCAGGTTATTTTTGGTCCGCACGGGCTTTCCTCTGTATTTGGAACAAGTCAATATAGATACGATAATATGGCACACAAAAAAGAAGGAAGTAGCAGCTATTTACAAGAGCCTCGCAGTGTGCAATTTAGCTACGAGATACTGTTGTTTGTTGGAATTTCACTCTAGAACGGTTGGTTTTGTTCTTCAAACAATTAGCCTAGAACAAGATACACTTGTGAGGCACATACATAAATACAAGTTCAATATGTGGTCTAATCAAATACATATAGCCTACCTGATACTTTGGATCAGACCAGTGTTTAACGAGGGTTGTCCAGTCTTCATCTGTAATATATTCCACTGGAGATGTTTGGGTGATTTCATTGTTAGCCTTGCCTTCAAAGTGAGATTTTCTAAGGTACTGTCGCGGAGCAGACTGAAAAACATGAGTGCATGCTTGTTGAGTTGCATCATCTTTCGGATCCAACTTGAACCTCATCTGTTCAAAAAAGAATGTGAGTCTTATTAGGAGGAAGCTAGGAAGTATGGGACAGAGCAAGACAATATTACTAATTGCGATGGCTAACATTACTTACGGATAAATGGTCAAGGAAGGTGTTAAACTGGGTATTGTCTTTCTCATTCATGTACTGGATCCACGTTGGGAGGATACGTGCATGACACCTAATGTCAGTTGGTAGGTGCGACATATGCCAACAGATGGCTTATCATTGTGGGAGCTAGTAAGACATCACCGGTGCCTGGAAATGGGATAAGGCAAAGACATGCACGCTGGTGGATCTTACCCAGGTTGGGGGCTCTCCGTGGAGATAATACCACTACTCCTGCTTTGCGGGGTCTCCGCATGATCACTAGATCGATAAGAAGCTATAAGAGGCTTCTTGAGTTGTTCGATGCGAGGAGGAAGAAGGGCAAGGCTAGCTCTCTTCTCTCCCTATATTAGTGTCTAAAACTCTATCAGATCAACCCTTTGCATGGGTGTCCCGGGGGGTTTATATAGGCCTACCCCCCGGGGGTACAATGGTAATTCGGCTGGGCGTGGGCCCTAGCCGTCAGTGTCTATGGCTGCCGGCTTCTCCGCCGGCCGCTGGGGCCCGCCGACTGGTGGGTCCCGCCGGCTGCCGGCTCATTGGTCGACAGGCCGGCCCCACCGCTTGGGGGTCTTGTCGGGGGTTGGTTACTGTTGCCTCGCCTCTGATGACGAGGGCTCCATCGAGTTAAGCATGGCTACAGTGTCGCTGCCTTGCGGGCTCTCACTGTAGCCTTACCTCATCTTGTCTCCTTAATTGTGCGCGCGCGCCAAGGAGGGGAGCAAGCCGGTCATAGGAAGCCGGCCATGCCTCAGGCTGGCTGGGGGAGGCCATGCCTCCTTCGGGCATCTCTCCGACCGAAGGGGCCCGCCGCCAACGGGCCGTAATGCCAGCCCGTCTTGGAGGGTGTCATGATGAGCATGGTAACAGTGCCATGCCGGACGGGTGATGACTGTCCCGTACAGCGTACTGTAGCCATGCATGCTCCGGGATTCGGGGGTGGCAGGGTCCACTGTTGCCACGCCCCGTCCCATCATCGTTATGGGGGTGCAGACTTTTAGGGCATGGCCCCTGACCGCTTGCCTGGGGCCGGCCTCTTGGAGTCGGTCTTCTTGGGCTGGCTTCTTGGAGTCGGTCTTTCCGTGGCCGGCTTCTTGGAGTCGGCCCTATCGTTGCATCCTCCATGAGAGTTTAGGGCTGGGCCGCCTTCCGGTAGCCGGCTTGTGAGACAGCCGGCCGGAGGAAGGCAGCCCTGCGTCTTGGGCGCTCTAAGGCTCGATCGGCATGTTTTTTTTCGAAGGGCCAAAGGGAGCCGGCTAGGCTACCCGTGGTCATTTACTCCGACAGTAGTCCCCGAAGCTGGTTGGGCTTCGTGGCTGAAAGGGGAATCGAGAAGCGTGGCCAGCTTCCTATCCCGAAGAGCCGACAGCTAGGAGCCGGCTTCTCTTAGGCATGCCTTCTCGGTGAAGTCTCTTCGAAATCTGAAGGCGAGAACCAGCTGGCGCGTTAGCCAGGCGGCGGGCTGGCCGCCCGCCGCCTGCACGCCACGTGGCACCCTTCGGCTGGAAGGGCCTGCCAGCCCACGCGCGTGACGGGACGCCGCCACAGGCCGGGGCCCACCACTTCCACGCCTCGGCCCGTGCACTGATCTTCTGCGGCCCGAACCGACTGCACGTCTTCCGACGGCGGTTCCCACTCGCCATAAAGGTGCAATAATCGCGGGACGTGGGGGAGTGGGCGCAGTTAATCCCACGCCCCCCGCGCCTCGCCTCCTCGGCTTCACCGCACGAGGCTATAAGTAGGGGCGGGGATGGGGAGCGGCAGTCGTTCGCACGCTCGCCCTCGCTCCGCCACTACCTTCTTCCTCTCCATCGCCGCAGCGGCTCTCCACGACACCACCGTTCAGCCATTCTTCTTAGGGCGCCGCAATCCTGCTGCCGCCGCACCGGGCGCTCTCCGTCGCCGCGCTTTCCGTCGCCCTCGCATCGTCATGGCTCCGACGTCGAGCTCCTGGGATGGCTCTAATGTCCGCGACGACCACATTGACTTCCTCCGCAAGACGCGGCGGTTGCCGGGCGAAAATCTCGTGCGGGTCCGCCTCGCGCTGGCGAGGGAGTTTTCGCCGGCGCCGGAGGAGGGCGAGCGAGTGATCTTCTACTCGCACTGCCTGCGGCATCGGCCTTCACGCGAGCGGCTTCTTCCGCTCGTTTCTTGATTTTTACCATCTTCAGCCGCACCACCTCACTCCCAACATGGTGGTGCTGCTGTCGGCCTTCGTCACTCTGTGCGAAGGTTTCCTCGGCGTCCTCTCCACCATCGAACTCTGGGGGGAGTTCTTCTAGTCCAAGCTCGGTACGGTTGTTGCGGGTGTGCCGGCTCCATGCGGCGCCTTCATCGCCATCCGGAGATCGGCAGCCGACAACCCATTTCCGCCCATCGCGCGGATCCAGTCGGTGAAGCTCTGGCAGAAATCCTATTTTTATGTGAAGAACGTCGCTCCGCACGGCGACTACGTCAACTTGCCGGCTTACGTAGCCGGCCTGCCGCCTGGGAGGCAGCCCTCGTGGTCCTTCCGGTCCAGGTCGCTGACGCCGGCTGGGGCTGGCGCCGTCGCCCGGCTTCGGGTGCTGATCCAGTCGGAGCGCCTGACTAGGTCCGACCTGAGCCGCCTTCGTCGAGTGCCGGGTACTCCCGCTCCAAGGCTGCCCTCATCTGATCTGCCAGATGAGGGGCCGCTTCGACCCAAGCCAGCTGAGCACCAAAGAGATGCCTCACGACGAGGTATCTTATATGGTGAACTCATCGCCAACTGCAAGATCACCGAGGAGTGGCAGTGTGGCAAGGAGCCGTACTCTTGCGCCAACCCCCCGCCTAGGCTAAGCTTTCCTTCTTTCCTTCTTCTTTTGTTGCCGAGTTCTTTCTGGCCGGCTTCTGACCAGTCGGCTTGTTTTTAATCAGAACCCCCTTCTTCATTCTTCGGCCGGGACCGCGGGCCGGAACGTGAGTTCGCCCCCGACCGCGTGGTGGACGACCTTGACGACCCCGACTTGGGGGCGGCCGCCTTAGACGACGACGCCGTGGGGGGAGGCGGCGATGCAGGCGGCTACGGGTGCACCGCCGGTTTCGATGACTGGCCTGACGATGACAAGGCCGAGCCTATCCCGTGCCGCCAGCCGGCACCCGATCATCAAGGCGCCGGCCCTTCCGGCAGGCCGGCCGCACGGTGCGGCGCGCAGAAACGCCGGGCGGCGCCGACTCTCTTCGGCGGCCGGCCGAAGATGCCCAAGGGTTCCGCGGCGGCGACCAAGCGGGACGAGGCGGCCGCGAAGGCGGCCCGCTTCCGCAAGGTGGTGAAGCAGCCGCAGGCGGTTTCGGCGTAAGTATTTACTCTCGCACGCCATTCTGTCTTTTCTTCAGTCGGTGCTCTGCTAAGTCTTTTCTTGTTTTATCAACCAGGGCTCCGCTCTCTCTTGACCGGACTACCGCCGCCTGCATAGTAGGCGGGGCGGGAGGATCTGCGAGTTCTCGCCGCGTAGACCCTCGCGCCAAGCTCCAAGCGGCGATGGAGCAGAACGCGCGGGAGGCACGAGTGGAGCGGGAAGCGGAGGAGCAGAGGGCAGCCGTCGCGGAGATGAAGGTGGAGTCAGCCGAGGCACAGGCCGACGTGGTGGGCAAGGCCCAGCCCAGGCAGAGGCCGACGGCGCAGAGAGGGCGGCGGAGGCCCTGCGTAGCCAGCCTCCGCAACTCGTCATCCCCCTCCGCACCGTGGCTCCCGAAATCCCGGTGCCCCT
Organism: Aegilops sharonensis; assembly: GCA_904067115.1. Taxonomy (NCBI): domain Eukaryota; kingdom Viridiplantae; phylum Streptophyta; class Magnoliopsida; order Poales; family Poaceae; genus Aegilops; species Aegilops sharonensis. The sequence continues at coordinate 23,279,746 of LR880966.1, read as the reverse complement.
GCCAGAGTAAGCTGGCCGCGACCAGCCGATGATGGAGAGGGAGGGGGACGACGTAGTCGTCCCGGAGGGAGAGGTGGTGCCGCCTCCATCGGCCGGAACAGGCCAAGGCGGCCAGCCCGAGGCGCCGCCTGAGCAGCCGGCTGGAGGTGAGCCGACTGCAAGGGCTGATCTCGTGGTCTTGTCGCCGACTCATCGACGGACGGGGAGGGCGGCTTCAGAGCCGGACCCGCAGAGGGTCGCGGGCTCCAGCTCGTTGTCTCATGATCTGGAGACGGCCAGGGTCAGCTTGCGAGGGTGGATGTCGGGCGGTTGGACAGCTGCGCTGAATCTGGCAGCGCAGGATGTCCGTAGCCGGCTTCAGGCTCAGGCCACCGCGCTGAAGCAGTGTACCCAAGAGTTCCTTACAACGTGGTCGGTCATTCGGGTGAGTCTTCTTGCTCTTGATTTCTTCCGTGGGGGCGCGTCAGCGCACCCACTGGGTGTAGTCCCCAAGTTCCAAGTCGGCTGCTGAGCAGGCGGCTTGGAACTTCTCTGAAGACTTTGATTTAATGATTTGCTCTTGCTCGCACCTTCGTCCTGTTTGCAGGATTATCACAACCTCCACGCCGCTACCTTCAACTCCCAGGCCCGGGAGATGAATCAGAAGGCCGCCGATCTGACGGAGAGCCGGGGTGAGTGCTTTTGTATTTTTATCTCATGTGGGGGCGCATCAGCGCACCCACTAGGTGTAGTCCCCGAGATTCGGGCCGACTGCTGAGCAATCGGGTCGGATCTTTCCTGACGACTTCTTTCTTAATTTCTTCTTCTTCGTATTGGCAGGAGCCAATGCTGACTTGAGTCAGCAGCTAGGCGTGGCCTAGACCGCCCTTCGCACCAGGGAGGGCGAGCTCAATGCCTTGGCTCAAGAGCGTGATCGTCTGGTCAAGAAGTTGGCCGACCAGGAGGAGAACCACAAGGCGGCCTTGAAGGCGGCGCAGGAAAGCGAAGCCGCCCTCAAAGCCGAGTATGAGACCGAGGCGGCGAGCTGGGCCGAGGCAAGGCAGGCTCTGAGCGAAGGCTACGGCCGGGTTGAAGATTTGATTGACGGTAGGCCGCCTTATTTTTCACTTCTTTGCTCATTCTTGTGATATGGTTTATCTTCTGATTTGTTTTGTTTCTTTCTTCTTTGTGAAGAATACTTCCCCGGCTAATCTGTCGCCGCCAACCAAGCCATCGAAGCTCACCGTGAGGCCCGGCGGCAGGCTGGGGTTGAGATCGCACCGGACGCCAATCGGTCACTTGAGCAGCAGCTTCTGGCGATCCAAGCCCGCCTCCAGCCGGCCTACCGCATGCTCCGCCGTCTTCAGCATGCTGGAGCGCAGGTGCTGGCCGCCCTCAGGCCCAGCGAGGTGATTCCTCGCACCCCCACCCGGACTGCCGACTGGCTGGAGGTGGCAGTCGGCCGCCTCGAGGCGTGGAAAGCTTCAGCAGTTCGGTCCGGCGCTCGACGGGCGCTAGAGTTTGTCCGGTCTTGCTATCCTAGGCTGAACTTGGACCAGCTGCGCACTTGGCGGCAGGAGGATGACGAGGAGCTCGAGGCGGTGCAGCCGGCTATCATCTAGCGCGCCTTGGCGATCGCCGACATTACCGACACCAGCGCCTTTGCTCCTGAGGTAAACGAAGACGGCGTTGCTCAGCCGAAGGAGTGGTTCGGGCTGAACCCGGCCGACGGTGAAGACTCGGCGGAGAAGATCGACTCCAGCGACGAGGTCGAAGAGGAGGAGGAGGAAGACGGCGAAGACATTGTGCCGGATGGTGAAGCAGCCAGCCAACTTCAGCCTGATCGTGCCTCCAGCAACGAGGCGCGTTCAAATGCACCACCCGTCGCAGTTGACTATCATGCCGAGACTCGCCAGCTGGCCACTCCTCCAGCTGACACCACCATCTCCACCGATCTGCCCGACGCCCCAGTTGCTCCCTTGGCCTGACTCTCGTCTTTACTTTCCTGCTCATTACTCCTTGAACAGCTTTTTATTAAATTTGCGCAGTTCCACCCACTGGGGGTGTATTCAAACTTTATCGAATGCCGGCACTTCGAAGGTCTTTTGTGTAAATATAATTATGCATGTGCTTGGCTTCCATTCCTACTTGCTTTTTATCTTTGGTTGTTTTCCTTTGCCGTCCTCCCTTGGTCGCCGCCTTCCCAGCCGGACAGCTGCTCTGCAGTCTGTGGCCGGGTAAGGAAGTGGCCGTCTGGGAGGGCAAGTACTCGAGCTTTCTTAGATTGTAGCAGAGTAAGAAGGGAAGCCGGCCAGCCGGCTGCTTCGACAGCCAGTTGGCGGGGGGGAAGCCGGCTTGTGTTATGTAAGTTCGTTAGTCCTTAGCCGTTTTTCATGTGGGCCTCCTTTTCCGCCTTTGGCTCTTGCCAGTCGGGCAATCGATTCTTCGAGCTGCCTCTTTGACAAGAGAGGGCTTGGGTTCCGGCACATTACTTGTCTGACTGCAGGTAGAACTTGGACATAACTCAAGGCGGCAAGTCCCCGGGCCGACTAGTCAAACCAGGTGTCGGACGAAAAAACGAATATAATGGCATAGCCATGGGTATGATACCCATCATTCATAGATAAAAGAGGGTAGTCCCCGAGAACTCCTCGGGGGGCCTGTTGTCTCGTACTTAATACAAAGGGTAGCGTGGTACATACTGCATTTTTACTGTAAAATCTTCGGAGAAGATTGGTGTTCCATGGTCGCTCCGACTCCTTGCCAGAATCATCTCTCTTCCGTGCCTTCGGCTTCTGCGCGTCGATCAGGTAGTAGGAGTCGTTACCTAGAGCCCGGCTGATGACGAAGGGGCCTTCCCAATGGGCCGAGAGCTTGTGTTGGTCGGTTGTTCGCTGGATCATTCGGAGCACAAGATCGCCCTCTTGGAAGGATCTTGGCATGACCTTTCGGCTGTGGTGACGGCGTAGGCCCTGATGGTAGATGGCGGACCGGCTGAGGGCTAACAGTCGGCCTTCTTCCATCAAGACGATGCCGTCTTCTCGTGCTTCCTTAGCCTCCGCCTCTTTGTACATGGTGACCCGAGGTGAGTCGAACTCGATGTCAGTTGGGATGATAGCCTCGGCACCATATACAAGCAAGAAAGGGGTGAAGCCGGTTGACTTGTTCGGGGTAGTGCGCAGACTCCAGATGACAGCCGGCAGCTCGTCGAGCCAGCAGCCGGCCGAACGCTCCAGTGGCACGACCAGTCGGGGTTTGATGCCGGAGAGGATGAGGCCGTTCGCTCGATCGACTTGGCCGTTTGACTGCTGGTGGGCAACGGACGCTAAGTCCAGTCAGATGCCCTGTGTCGCGCAGAAACGTGCCAGTGCTCCCTTGGCAAAATTTGTGCCATTGTCGGTGTTGATGCTGTGTGGTACTCTATACCGGGTTGTAGTATCTACGATGAATGTCACGGCAGTCGTCCCATTTAGTTTCTTGATCGGTTTTGCTTCAATCCACTTGGTAAATTTGTCCACATCGACAAGCAGATGTGTCATGCCGCCGCGCGCCATCTTTAATTGCCCACCGTGTCCAGCCCCCAGACGACAAAGGGCCAGGTGAGGGGGGTGGTCTTGAGTGCAGAAGCCGGCAGGTGCTGCTTGGAGCCGAAGATTTGGCACCCTTTGAAGTGTCTAACTAACTCCTTGGCGTCCTCCAAAGCAGTCGGCCAAAAGAATCCATGGCGGAAAGCTTTGGCGACGAGTGCCATTGAGGCGGCATGGTGGTCGCACTCGCCCTGATGGATGTCTTCGAGGATTGCTATGCCTTCCTCTGGCTCGACGCAGCACTGGAAAACTCCAGTAACGCTGTGCCTAACCAGCTCTCGGTTCATTATTGTGTATGCTCCGGCTCGGTGTTGGACTTGTCTTGCCGGGATCTCGTCATTCGGCAGTTCTCCGTTTATCAGGAAGTGGAGGATGAGCTGTGACTTCTTCTATCGCCAAAATGGCTACTGCAACCAGGGCGGGGGGGTGGGGGGCTGGGTTGTGGAGAGTTGGAGTCGGTCGCCGCCTACTGTGTCGGTGCAGTCCCTGGGCCAGCTGCAGTAGTCTCCGGGCTGGGTTCGACTATGGCAGTCCCTGAGCCGGCTGCTGAAGTCCCCGAGCCGCCTGCTTGGCTCCTGAAGTCGGATCCGACTGCGTCGGGGTCAGGCGACAGGAAGATGGAGCTGGATTTCGGAGACGGCTTGACAGACGGCTTGAGGAGGCGTTGGAGGGCGACGTCGGTTGGTATAGTTTGCCGGGTGGAGCCTATTCGTGCCAGGGCATCTGCTTGCTCGTTGTCGGGCCGTGGCACGTGGAGGAACTTGCACCCCTCAAAGTATCCGTTGATCTGCTGAACGACGAAGCGGTAGCTTGCCATGTTTCTGTCCTTGGTGTCCCAGTCGCCAGATGATTGTTGGAGCACCAAATCCGAGTCGCCATAGCACAGGATCCGGCTGATGCCGAGTTCCTTGGCCAGCCAGAGCCCGTGTATGAGTGCCTCGTACTCGGCCACATTGTTGGAGGCGGCAAAATGGATTTGCAATGTGTATCTGAGTTTGTCGCCTTTGGGAGAGGTGAGGACGATGTCGGCTCCCAAGCCGGTGCGCATCTTGGATCCGTCAAAGTGCATCCGCCAATGAGTGGAGTCGGGGGCCGGTGGCAGGTACTGGGTCTCGGCCCAGTCGACGAGGAAGTCGGCCAATGTTTGGGACTTGATGGCGGTGCGTGGCTGGTAGTAGATTGTGTAAGGAGCCAGCGCAATGGCCCGTTTCGCCACTCGGCCAGATGCATCCCGGCTGCCTATGATCTCGGCAAGCGGGGCAGTGCATACGACCGTGATGGGATGCTCTTGAAAGTAGGGCTTGAGTTTCTTGGAGGCGAAGTACACACCATAGCACATCTTCTGATAGTGCGGGTAGTTCTGCTTCAAGGTGGAGAGTACTTCACTCAAATAATATACCGGCCTCTGGACTAGCTGAGCTCGGCCTTCTTCTTGGCACTGGACCACGATAACTGTGCTGACCACCCGGCTAGTGGCGGCAACGTAGTGGAACATGGGCTCTTTCTCAGTCGGTGCCGCCAAAACAACCGGTGTGGAAAGCTTGGTCCGCCTGGTCATTCCACTTGAAGTGAGTGGACTTCTTCATGAATCGGCAGAGGGGGAGCCTTCTCTCTGAGCCGACTGATGAAGCGGTTCAAAGATGCCAGGCATCTGGTGAACTTTTGGGCGTCTCACAGCTTGATAGGAATCTTCATTCTCTCTGTGGCCCTGATCTTCACTGGGTTGCTTTCGATGCCGCGTTCGGTGACCAGGAAGCCTAGAAGCTGGCCGGCTGGTACCCCGAACACGCATTTCTCCGGATTGAGCTTGATCTGAAACCGGCGCAAATTCTCAAAGGTCTCCTTGAGGTCTTCCAGCAAGGTGCCGCGTTTCTCCGTCTTCACCACAACATCTTCTACATAGATGTGGGCATTTCTGCCGAGTTGCTTGAGGAGGCATTTCTGCATGCAACGCTGAAAAGTGGCACCGGCATTTATCAAGACGATTGTCATAGTTAGGTAACAGAAAGCTCCGAATGGGCTGATGAAGGCGGTCTTCAGGCGGTCATCTGGGTCCAATTTTATCTGATGGTAGCCTGAGTAAGCGTCCAAGAAACTCAGCAGCTCGCATCCGGCTATGGAGTCTATCACTTGATCAATCCTTGGCAGAGCAAAAGGATCTTTAGGGCAGGATTTGTTGAGGCTGGTGTAGTCAATGCACATGCGCCACTGCTTGTTCTTCTTCAACACCAGGACCGGGTTGGCAAGCCATTCTGGAAAGAAAACCTCCATAATGAAGTCGGCTACCAGAAGCCGGGCTATTTCTTCTCCGACTACTCTTCTCTTCTCTTCTGACAGGCGGCACAAGGGCTGCCTGACCAGCTTGGCGTCAGATCGGATCTGTAGCTTGTGCTCGGTGAAATCCGTCGGGACACCCGGCATGTCTTTGGGAGACCATGCGAAGATGTCCCGATTCTCACAGAGGAAATCGACGAGCTCGCCTTCCTATTTGCTGTCGAGGCCGGAACCCACAACAGCGTACCTCTCCGGGTGCTCCGGGTCCAGGGGTATCTTCTTTGTCTCTTTGGCCGGCTGGAAAGAACCTTGGGCATCACATTCCTTGGGGTCAGGGGACAGGGTCGGCTGCTTGCCAGCCATGGCCACGACTCGATTCAGCATCTTCTTCTCTTCAGCAATCAACAGGGACTTGGCCAACTGGCTGCTAGCTGTTGCACACTCGGAAGACTTCTTGTAGTCCCCGGCTATGGTGATGATGCCCTTGCAACTCGGCATCTTCATCTTGAGGTAGGAGTAGTGGGGCACAGCCATAAACTTGGCCAAACAGGTCGGCCAAGCAATGCGTGGTACGGGCTCTCCAGATCCACTACCTCAAACCATATTGCTTCTCGGCGGAATTGATCCTTGCCCCCAAAGAGGACATCCATCTTGATCTTGTCGATTGGTGAGCAGGATAGGCTGGGTACGATGCCATGGAACACAGTCCGGCTTGGCATGAGCTGCTTCGGCTTGATGTTGAGCTTCTCCATGGTATCACGGTACAGTATGTTGATGTTGCTCCCGCCGTCTATCAGTACGCGGGAGAAACGGGCGGCTCGCCTTTCTGTCCCAATTGTGGTATCCAAAACCAATGCTTAGGAGCAAGGAGACGACATCACCTCTGGGTGGTCGTCCTGGCTCCAGCTGATAGGCTTCTCCGACCAGTGCATAAGCTCGGGGTTGTTGGAGGCAACCGCTTTGACTTCTTGCTACTGCTGGAGCTGGCTACGCCGGTCTTCGGTCTGGCTTGTAAAGACGACGTAGGCGACATGTTCATCGAGGAACTCGTCTTGAATAGCTCCAACCGCTGGCCGAGCGGCCTGCTGCTGTGGGGCTGGAGGCGGCTGACCTGCTGGCGGATGCAGCAACAGTCCCTCGCCCTTGGAGATTCGTGTGAGCTAATGGAAATTCCGAGTTGTGTGGTTGGACGACTTCGCGCCGCTGTGGAACTTGCAGGAGGCATCGAGGGTTTGCTCTTAGGAGAGAGCCGACTGCCAAGCCGGCCTGCCGCCCTTCTGCTTGTTGGGTGTCGGCCGCCCTTCAGGTTGCTCATCTTCGACTGTGTCCACCTGCCGGCTAGTGGAAGACGGCATAGGGGCCTTGCGCTTGTGGTCACTTTGATACGGGCGTCGGCTTGATTGTCCAGCCGGCGTCTTGGGAGCCGGCGCCAGCACCTTTCCGGAGGCGTCTACTCAGAGCTCAGTCTTCATCGAGGAGTCGGCCGTGGCGTACTTGTCCGCTATGACCAGCAGCTCGTCGAGGGTAGTGGGCTCGTCGCAGAGGTGTCGGTGCTTGAGGAGGGTGCCCTCTCTGCACCCGGCGGTGAAGTACTCTATGGCTTGAACCTCGTGCACCCCCTCGCAGGAGTTGCGGAGCTCGGCCCAACGCGTGAGGTAGTCGCGGTTTGATTCATTGGGCCCTTGTACGCACAAGGAGAGCTGTCGGGGCTTGGGAGCCCGTTTGTAGGTGCTGGTGAAGTTGCGTATGAAGGCTTCTGTGAAGTCCAGCCAGCTGTTGATGCTGTAAGGCTTGAGGCTATTGAGCCAGGTGTGCGCCGTGCCTTGGAGCATCAGGGGGACATATTTTACGGCAACGGGCCTGTTGCCATTTGCTATGCAAACTGCGGTGGAGTAGTCGATCAACCAGTCTTACGGCTCCACGGAGCCGTTGTACTTGGGCGTGTCTCTTGGGAATGAGAACCCTTTGGGAAAGGGCTCGTCGTGGATGCGGGGGCCGAAACAAGGCGGGCCGACATCATCTTCTTCTTCCAGCGCCAGGGATCGTGCCAGGCGGTCGATCCGGTGGCGGGCATCATTCTCACCGACTCCTTCTCGGTGGCCAAGTCGGCCACTAAGGGTTGGATCCGTGACAGGCGGCGGGGTGGGATATCTCTCCCCACGAGGCGGAGGAGGAGGCGGTTCGCCTCGTCGTTCCACACCTCGAGGGGCGGCCTTCTGCGTCGCGCTCGATGGTGATTCGAGTCCGGCTGCGGCTAGCAGCCGTCTCCTTCTCTTGTCTCGCACGGGCGCCGCCTGCAGTCGGTGTACGCGACGTCGCGCCGTGCTCTCGGCGAGGGGGGCTTCCAGCGCGGACGCCGGCTCCGTGCCGCTCTGCGGCCGCGTCGATTAGCTGGTGGATGCGTCTGGTCATGTAGGGAGCTCGTCGGCCCCCAGTCCATTTAGCTCGTCTACGATCGACTGAGCAGCGCGTAGGTTCTCGAGGGGCGTGGCTTAGACTGGGCGGTCCGCTCCCAGCATGCTGGCGATGGCCACGCCGCGTTTCTTGACGACGCCGACTCGGCTTGGCCCTTCTAGAGGCGGCGTACCGAAGGCGGCGCGGTCAACTTCGCGCTGGTGGGCTTCAGTGAGGCGTCTCATGGAGGCTATCCTCTGGCCCTCCGCAAGGAGAGCAAGGCGGCGTGCCTCCAGCGTCTCGGCATCAGCGTCCGCCGGGATGGGGGCGGAAAAATCGTGCAATGTTGCCTGCAGGGCGTCGCGTGCGTTTTTGTTGGAGGTGATGCCGTGGCTGATGACTAGCACCTCGGTGACGGTGCTGCTGCCACTGTCCGCTCGAGGAAGAGGGTCGTCGAAGATGATCACTGTCGGTGTCAAAACCGGCGGATCTCGGGTAGGGGGTCCCGAACTGTGCGTCTAGGCGGATGGTAACAGGAGACAAGGGACACGATGTTATTACCCAGGTTCGGGCCCTATCGATGGAGGTAATACCCTACTCCTGCTTGCTTAATATTGATGATATGGGTAGTACAAGAGTAGATCTACCACGAGATCAAGGAGGCTAAACCCTAGAAGGTAGCCTATGGTATGATTGTTGTTCTGTCCTATGAACTAAAACCCTCCGGTTTATATAGACACCGGATAGGTTAGGGTTACACAGAGTCGGTTACAATGGTAGGAGATCAACATATCCATATCGCCACGCTTGCCTTCCATGCCAAGGAAAATTCCATCTGGACACG
>LR880966.1:23164388-23177855 GCA_904067115.1 Aegilops sharonensis | reverse complement strand
CTTCGCTAAGACTAGCTATCCCCCTCTTATTCTGGCATTCTGCAGTTCAGTCCACTGATATGGCCCTTTACACATATATCCATGCATATGTAGTGTAGCTCCTTGCTTGCGAGTACTTTGGATGAGTACTCACGGTTGCCTTGTTCCCCCTTGTTCCCCTACCTCTACTCGATTGCTGCAACCAGACGATGGAGCCCAGGAGCCAGACGCCACAGTCGATGACGACTACTACTCTGGAGGTGCCTACTACTACGTGCAGCCCGCTGACGACGACCAGGAGTAGCTAGGAGGATCCTAGGCAGGAGGCCTGCTCCTCTTTCGATCTGTATCCCAGTTTGTGCTAGCCATCTTATGGCAACTTGTTTAACTTATGTCTGTACTCAGATATTGTTGCTTCCGCTGACTCGTCTATGATCGAGCACTTGTATTCGAGCCCTCGAGGCCCCTGGATTGTATTATGATGCTTGTATGACTTATTTTATTTGTAGAGTTGTGTTGTGATATCTTCCCGTGAGTCCTTGATCTTGATCGTACACATTTGCGTGCATGATTAGTGTACGATTAAATCGGGGGCGTCACATTGGCATAATTTCAATGTAAATCTTCTTAATTGTGGTATGAATATTCAGATCTGAAAGATTAAAGACAAAATTTCATATTGAAAAAAATAATAATACTTCAAGCATACTAATCAAAATAATTATGTCATCTCAAAATAACATGGCCAAAGAAAGTTCATCCCTACAAAATCATATAGTTAGGCTATGCTTCATTTTTGTCACACAAAGATGTTCCCAACTTCTATACCCCGTATGACAAGCCAAGCAATTGTTTCATACTTAAATAATCTCAAACTTTTTCAACCTTCACGCAATACATGAGCGTGAGCCATGGATATAGCACAATGGGTGGAATAGAATATGATGATGGGGATTGTGTGGAGAAGACAAAAAAGGAGAAAGTCTCACATTGACGAGGATAATCAACGGGCTATGGAGATGCCCATCAATTGATGTCAACATGAGGAGTAGGGATTGCCATTCAACAGATACACTAGAGCTATGAATGCTCAACAAAAAGAAAACTAGTGGGTGTGCATCCAACTTGCTTGCTCATGAAGACCTAGGGCATTTGAGGAAGCCCATCGTAGGAATATACAAGCCAAGTTCTAAAATGAAAAATTCCCACTAGTATGAAAGACAACTTATGAGACTCACTATATGAAAAACATGGTGCTACTTTGAAGCACAATATATGAGACTCATTACATGAAGAACATGGTGCTACTTTGAAGCACAAGTGTGGAACAAGAGATAGTAGCATTGCCCTTTTCTTTTTTTTGGGCCTTTCCTTTTCTTTGGCCTTTCTCCTTTTTTTTATTTGGGCAATGCTCTAATAATGATGATCATCACACTTCTATTGATTACAACATGAGGATTACAACTCGAAACTAGAACAAGATATGACTCTATATGAATGCCTCCGGCGGTGTACCGGGATGGTGCAATGAATCAAGAGTGACATGTATGAAAAATAATGCATGGTGGCTTTGCCACAAATACGATGTCAACTACATGATCATGCAATGGCAATATGACAAAACTAATGTGTGTCATAATAATGATGAACAGACCGGTGGAAAGTTCCATGGCAATATATCTCAGAATGGCTATGGAAATGCCATAATAGGTAGGTATGGTGGCTGTTTTAAGGAAGATATAAGGAGGTTTATGTGTGATAGAGCGTATCGTATCACGGGATTTGGATGCACCGGCGAAGTTTGCGCCAACTCTCAATGCGAGAAAGGGCAATGCACGGTACCGAAGAGGCTAGCAAAGGCGGAAAGGTAAGAGTGCGTATAATCCATGGACTCAACATTAGTCAAAAGAACTCATATACTTATTGCAAAAATTCAGAAGTCATCAAAAATCAAGTACTACGCGCATGCTCCTAGGGGGATAGATTGGTTGGAAAAGACCATCGCTCGTCCCCGACCGCCACTCATAAGGATGCACAAGCCAGGCACACTTCATGCTTCAAATTTGTTACATAACTTTAACCGTACGTGCATGCTACGGGATTTTCTAACTTCAACACAAGCATTTCTCAAATTCACAACTACTCAACTAGCATGACTTTGATATTATTACCTCCATATCTCAAAACAATTATCAAGCATCAAACTTATCTTAGTATTCAAGGCACTCAAAAGAAAGTTTCACATATCTTGAACACCAAGTATATTAACATTAAGCAAATTACCATGCTATTAACGACTCTCAAAATAATCTAAGTGAAGCATGAGAGATCAAGTTTCTTTAAAACAAATACACCACCATGCTCTAAAATATCTAAGTGAAGCACTAGAGCAAAAATTATCAAGCTCAAAAAGATATAAGTGAAGCACTATGAGCAAACTATCAAGCTCAAAAGATATAAGTGAAGCACATAGAGTATTCTAACAAATTCCAAATCATGTATGGATATCTCAAAAGGTGTGCACAGCAAGGATGATTGTGGTAAACTAACAAGCAAAGACTCAAATAATACAAGACGCTCCTAGCAAAACACATATCATGTTGGTGAATAAAAATATAGCTCCAAGTGAATTACCGATGGAAGTAGACGAAAGAGGGGATGCCTTCCGGGGCATCCCCAAGCTTTGACTTTTTGGTGTCCTTGGATTATCTTGGGGATGCCATGGGCATCCCCAAGCTTAGGCTCTTGCCACTCCTTGCTCCATAATCCATCAAAAGAATTCACCCAAAACTTGAAAACTTCACAACGCAAAACTCAATAGAAATCTCGTGAGCTCCGTTACAGAAAGAAAACAAAAGACTACTTTAAGGTACTGTAATGAACTCATTCTTTATTTATATTGGTGTTAAACCTACTGTATTGCAACTTCTCTATGGACCATAAACTATTTTACTAGCCATAGATTCATCAAAATAAGCAAACAACACACGCAAAACAGAATCTGTCAAAAACATATCAGTCTGTAGTAATCTGTAACTAATGCAAACTTATGGAATCCAGAAAATTCTACCAAAATTAGGCGACCTGGACAATTTGTTTATTGATCTGCAGCAATTGGAATCAATATTTTATCATGTTCTGTTATTTTTAACAATTTGGGCACTGAGCACAAAGATTCTGGAAATTACAGGAAGATCAAATAACTATCATCCATGAAGATCCAATAGGTCCAACTTGGCACAAACACTAATTAAAAGATAAAATCACATCTAAACAGAGTCTAGATGGATTATTTTATTCCTAAACAGCAAGGAAAAATATTGGGTTGTCTCCCAACAAGCGCTTTTCTTTAAAGCCTTTTTAGCTAGGCATTGAGATTTCAATGATGCTCACATGAAAGACAAGAATTGAAGCACAAATAGAGCATCATATAGCATGTGACAAACACATATAAGTCTAACATACTTCCTATGCATAATTTGCAAGGCAAGCAAAAACTAGCATATGCGAGGAATAAGAAAGTGACGATAGCAATCTCAACATAACGAGAGGTAATTTAGTAACATGAAAATTTCTATAACCATATTTTCCTATGTCATAATAATTACATGTAGGATCATAAGAAAATTCAACAATATAGCTATCAGATAACATATTCTCGACACGATCCACATGCATGAGAAGTTGACACTCTTCCAAAATAGTGGGATTATCATTAACTAAAGTCATGATTTCTCCAAGCCCACTTTTATCAAAAATTTCATAAGATTGAATGTTATCCAAATATGTGGGATCTAAAGTTGACACTCTTCCAAACCCACTTTCAATATTATTGCAAACAATATTATCAATCTCATATTTATCATGGGGCTTAAATAAATTTTGAAGATCATAAGAAGAATCACCCCAATCGTGATCATTGCAACAAGTAGTAGACATAGCAAAACTAGCATCCCCAAGCTTAGGGTTTTGCATCTTATTAGCACAATTGACATCAAAAGAATTTATAATAAAATCATTGCAAACATGCTTTTTATTCAAAGATCTATCGTGAGTCACTTCACGGATTTCAGGCAAAACCTTATAAAGATAATCTAGTGCATCCAAATCACTAGGAATTGGTTCATCATAATTGGATCTCTTAAAAAGATTGGCAAGCGGATCAGGATCCATAGATATTGGCTTCTTTGTTTAGGAATAAATAAGCATCTAATCCAACCAAACGAGAAACGAAAGGGCAAGCAAAAGAGAGGAGGAGATTGGGAAAGAGAAGGCGAATAAAACGGCAAGGGTGAAGTGGGGGAGAGGAAAATGAGAGGCAAATGGAAAATAATGTAATGCGAGAGATAGGGATTGTGATGGGTACTTGGTATGTTGACTTTTGCATAGACCTCCCCGACAACGGCGCTAGAAATCCTTCTTGCTACCTCTTGAGCATTGCGTTGGATTTCCCCGAAGAGGAGAGGATGATGCAGCAAAGTAGCGTAAGTATTTCCCTCAGTTTTTGAGAACCAAGGTATCAATCCAGTAGGAGGCTACGCGCAAGTCCCTTGTACCTGCACAAAACGATAGCTACTCGCAACCAACGCGATTAGGGGTTGTCAATCCCTTCACGGTCACTTACGAGAGTGAGATCTGATAGAGATAATATTTTTGGTATTTTTGGTAGAAAGATGCAAAGTAAAAGTAAAAGCAAGCAAGTAAATAAAGTGATGGAGATTGATATAACGAGAATAGATCCGGGGGCCATAGGTTTCACTAGTGGCTTCTCTCAAGAGCATAAGTATTCTACGGTGGGTGAACAAATTACTGTTGAGCAATTGACAGAATTGAGCATAGTTAGGAGGTTATACAGGCAATGATCATGTATATAGGCATCACGTCCATGACAAGTAGACCGAAACGATTCTGCATCTACTACTGTTACTCCACTCATCGACCGCTATCCAACATGGATCTAGAGTATTAAGTTAAAAATAGAGTAACACTTTAAGCAAGATGACATGATGTAGAGGAATAAATTCATGCAATATGATAAATACCCCATCTTGTTATCCTCGATGGCAACAATACAATACGTGCCTTGCAACCCTTTCTGTCACTGGGTAAGGTCATCGCCAGATTGAACCCAAAGCTAAGCACTTCTCCCATTGCAAGAACTACCAATCTAGTTGGCCAAACCAAACGGATAATTTTAAGAGACTTGCAAAGATAACTTAATCATACATAAAAGAATTCAGAGAAGAATCAAATATTTTCCATAGATAAGCTGGATCATAAACCCACAATTCATCGGTCTCAACAAACACACCGCAAAAAGAAGATTACATCGAATAGATCTCCACTAGAGAGGGGGAGAACATTGTATTGAGATCCAAAAAGAGAGAAGAAGCCATCTAGCTACTAATTATGGACCCGAAGGTCTGAAGTAAACTACTCACACTTCATCGGAGGGGCTATGGTGTTGATGTAGAAGCCCTCCGTGGTGGATGCCCCCTCCGGCGGAGCTCCGGAACAGGCCCCAAGATGGAATCTCGTGGATACAGGAAGTTACGGCGGTGGAATTAGGTTTTTGGCTCCGTCCCTGATCTGTTGGGGGTACGTAGGTATATATAGAGTACGTCAGTGGAGCGTCAGAGGGCCCACGAGGCAGGGGGGCGCGCCCAGGGGGGGAGGGCGCGCCCCCCACCCTCGTGACCGACTCTGGCACTCCTTGGAGTAGGGTCCAAGTCTCCTGGATGACGTTCGGTGAAAAATCACGTTCCCGAAGGTTTCATTCCGTTTGGACTCTGTTTGATATTCTGTTTCTTCGAAACACTGAAATAGGCAAAAAAAGAACAATTATGGGCTGGCCTCCGGTTAATAGGTTAGTCCCAAAAATAATATAAAAGTGGAAAATAAAGCCCATTATAGTCCAAAACAATAGATAAAGTAGCATGGAGCAATCAAAAATTATAGATACGTTGGAGACGTATCAGGCTTCTTCCTCTCTTCGTCCTTTAGATCCTTCTCTCGTCCCAGGACTGTGGTGTACTCAACATCTAGCACAGCGAGCCGCTCATCATCTGAGTCTTCGAACATGCGTTTAAAGCGAGAAATGCATCCTTTCACTGTCGCAGAAGAACGGGTGTAGATGACGGTGAACTCATCGCCGGTGATGGTTCTAACCTTGTACTCACCGCCGATCGTGGAGATTTGGGACGCCATGGATTTGGGAGGAGGGTTAGGATTAGTGGAACTGTCGTAATGTGGATGGACGGGACGACTAGGAGCGAACCGCCGTAGTATTGAAGGACGTGCAGGGACGAGTAGGAGCAAACCGCCAGCATGCGAACTGCAGGGTAGTGGCTTTCCATTCTCCCATGATATGGGCTTCCGAGGGCCCTTGGACCTGAGATCTAATGGTTGCATGGCATGATTCTAGACCTATGGGTGAATATCCTATCCTGGAGGGTTATTCTGCAAATTTTCAGCAACTTAGCATGCGACCGTTTGATCTCAGATCCATGGGCTGCCAGCAGTCCGTATCATGGACGCGCCTACCACGATCGTCGCGTCGCTCGCACGGTCGCGCCGTTGGAGATTTAACACGGTGCGTTAGGCTATCTGATGTTGGCATGTCATACATAGTCATCACTTAGTCACTCATACTACAACAAGGTTAGCTATAAGGTTGGCTATAAGTGTATTTATTTATTTTTACTCCTCTCTATCTCTTTCTTCGTACTCGCTCCGTCCCATAATATAAGAATGTTTTTGACACTAGGACCTAGGGAGTACTAGTATTTATTGCATTTGCCAAGGAGTGACCTCTTCCAATGAAATGGTGTTGCTAAGTTTGCTTCATTTAATTAGCTATAGAGTCAAAATTGTCTTTTCACCTAGGTACACGCGCTTATCACCGTTTCTTCCTTGGGTCACCAAACATGCCACATCAGACTTTACGCTGATGTGGCAAGCTTAGCACCTGTAGGAGTAAGTAAGTACTACAATAGTGGGATATAAGCCCGGTTTACATGGCATTTTTGCATGTGTGGAGGAAAGAGGCAAGGGAAAAGTGGAGAAGTGGGCTCTCATGCAAGAGTCAGCCTCAACTATATGGTGGAGCATTGGGAGAGGCACCTGTATAGAGGTGGTCAGGAATCAGGAAACTCACGTCGGTCGTAGCGCCGCCGTTAAAATGATAATGGCAAGTCAAATAACGGGGCCCCACCTGTCCAGCAGTAGCTCGCTGTCAAATCACACAGCCCTATGTTTGCAGCAGCCTACTCCCTCGTCTTCTCGCGTCTCTGTCGAACCGACTAGGCGGAACTGCCCTGCCTCCTACCGCGCAGGAAAAGCCCCGCCGTCGACTTTTAGTTACAACTACATCTTCTTAAGAATCCAATGATATAGTAGTACTTTTTGTGACATACTAGTTAGTCATATTTAGTTAGTCAAATGGATAACCTAGAACTACGTGCATGCCCTATAAACGGAGACGCCTAAAAATAAAAACCCGAGACAGAGAGGGTAGTTCAACACGTATCTTTTTAGATCAATATAGTCGGGATTCACCAAGGAGCAAAACTAAGTGGTAGGCTGCTCCTGGCTTGTTGGCGTAGCAACTCAAGCAGGGTCGCTCCGCACACGAAATGGCGACACACTTAACAGGACCCCTTTGGCCGACATGTGGCTCATCCACTGTCTTATTCCACGTGCAATGCACCAAATTACAGTTCGGAGCAGCGGTTGGAACTGGAGGCACCCCGGTCGTAGCACCGCAGTAGTAGAAAATGAGCGACGAGGGGTCAAATCACACAGCCCCACCTTTCCCGCATTAAGCTGGATGGACGAAGCAACCATCATTTCACTCTAGGGCCCGCATTAAGCTAGACGGACGAAGCAACCATCATTTCACTCTAGGGCCCGCATTAAGCTGGACGGAAAAAGCAACCATCATTTCACTCAGGGCGCAAGATCATAAAGAAAAGAGAAAACAATGATGTGTGCGGCAGCTACCTAGGGCACCCTAGGGTAGGGGTCTCCACTACATATCCTTTTTTTAAAGCGCCTCCACTACAAATCGGCTTCTCCCTCGTCCTCTTGAAGAAAACCGATGATGAGTGCGGCAGTAGGGTTTGTAGGAGTACTACGTCATGCGGGGCCACATCATAGTAAACGGGTTCGAGTCGATGCATGTGTGGGCCGCTTGGTTTTACGGGAACGAGGTAGCATTTTGGGTTCGGGGATCAGTGGAGATATAGTACATACAAAAAATTGTGGACGTAGGTTCGACCGAAAGGCAATGATGCATTGAACGCATGATATTTTGAAACCAAATTATGAATAAATACACACTATATCATGTAAAGCTTTGATTCATATATGCACGATGTAGATGTTCGCTTAGTTCTTATAGTTCATCTCATTCAAAATCAATTAGTTTTATAAAAATGTTAAGATTCATGGGGTTGTGCATTGTAAAGCATAAAGTAAAAAACAACTAATGGCAATTCGTTTAGAAAAAAAACAATTATGATACAGAAGATTCTAGAACAAAGGAGAAGTGCTTGTGTTTTTAGGTTTGTGCATTATGCTTAAGTTCAACCATGGAGTCTTCTAAATTGTACATGTGGCAGATCTGATGGAATATTGATGATATCCAATGGCCAGTAGTACTCGGATTGGCCATCTCTGCACTGTCGGATTAGCTTCATCCAGCGACCATCTTTCAAAGTTATTGGCACACTATATAGTTATTGTGCCATAGTTGCATGTTTTGGAAAAAAGCTACTAGTGGGTTGTACTATCTATTTAGGAATAGAAGATGTATACATGGAAGTTGTAGGGAGAGAGATGACATGGAGCATCTCAATTCTTATGAGTAGGGATTGGAAAAGAGATGTATTTTGGTTCACATCATAGGAACTTTTCTATTGAATCTAGAGATGACATGTATCTCAATTCCTATGAGGAAGGATTATAAAAGATATGTAATTTGGTTCAGATCATAGGAACTTTTCTATTGAATATACGCTAATGTTTATTTTCCTTTGAAATTAAGGGAGTATAGGAATCCATTCATTTGAACCAAGTGGCTCTAAAGCTATAGAAATGATATCATGTTTATTTCCTTTGAAATGTGGAGTATATGAATCTATTCCTATGAACCAATTGGCTCTAAAGGAAAAAAATCCTATAAAAATCATATCATATAGAGTTCCTATGATATTCCTCCCCCATCCTTATAGTTGAAATTGATGCGGGTGATACGATGGTCTTATTTTGTAGACTCCTCCCCCATCTTTATAGTTACCTCTCGAAGATGAATGAAATGATATATACAGGGTATTCTACATGTGCAATTTGGTACACGAAAACTCGGTAAAAGTTTGTGAGGTTTGAATTTTCAATAAAGCCATATGCACTGCATTTTGGAACGGAGGGAGCATATGACAGTTGCTAATACTCATGTGGAAGATTTGTGTGTAGGAGGAGTGTCTGTTCTGTTAAATGACATGGCAAAACTGACACTGTCGGATGCCGATCTGACGGTTCTTACGACGTTCGTCAGGAAAAGGCTTGTGGCGAATGTTTGTCGGATAATGATTTACGGACACATGCATTGCATTGATACGTGCCTCCTCCCTCTCACGCACACGCACCCTCACGAGTCACGACTCTCCCGAGTCCTCTGGCAGACTCGCACGTCGCACCCACCGTCTATCTGCACGTAGACGTCACGCACATATGTGCTCTTCACACCCTACCCTCAGAACTTCTAAAAAACAAAAGATGTCGCGCACATTTTATTTTAGCTCACACGTCACACACTTATACTATTACTCTTGCGGCGAATGTTCTTTGGGCATAGAATATTGTACTCTCATGAAGAGAAGCGGTGCACGCACGCACTAGTTCTCTCACACACACACTCATTTGTACATGTAGGAGCGCATTTTTTTGAAGCTGGTACAACAAAATCACTCCACTATATATATAAGCAGGAGCCTTAGCGCTTGCTTTACTAGCGTTCCTCTCGTTCAGTCTCTCATGCTCTCCAGATCTAAGCAAGACATAGGTGGCCACACTCTCTCGCAGCTCACGGTTGGTCACAAATCTGGCCGGATAACCTCGACCGGGGCAGGGGTGTAGGTGCATTGTTCACGCTGTCTTCGGCGGCGAGGGAGGAGACCAATGGCTGCCCGCGCGTCCCGATCTGTTGCCGTGTCGTTCTCTCCGCGAGAGCGCCGGCTCGGGAGTGCCTTCAACCCCTTCTTCCTCCCTGCGGTATTGTGGCCAAGATGCGGCCTCCCGACGTCATCTTTGCCACATGCCGACGACCCTCAAGTATATATTCCTTCGAAACCTGCCTTGATCTACTGCCCCAGCTCCCTTCGTGTGGATCTTTTTCTACTTCCGTCCATTGTTCCAAAGCCACCTAGACTTTTACTATTATTAGAGGTAAAGCTAGTTCATACAGTCGACTCTAAGAGTTGGTTCAAATAGGGAAGAAAGTGGGAAAGCTGTAGCATGAATCTTGGACTTGGTTCTAAGAGGAAACCGGGGAAAGTAGTAGATACTGGCTACCCAACCGGTCTCTTGGTTGAAAAGACGAACAAAGCATGGTGGATGGCGAAGGGTGGGGGGAAGTGGACCTATCTCTGGGTTGAAAAAGGAAAGAAAGTGACAGGTGTTGGGGGACAACGCAAATGAGAATGAGCAGGTCTAGATTTCCTGTGCTCACATAGGAAAATGTCACCGAGGAGATAAAAAATGGGACAAATGCAGACATGCTGCTTGACTGTTTGCGCTCTCGGCAGCCACATCTGCCTCACCACTTTATGCCCCTGTTGTCCCTACGCCCATATCGCCACTGTTAAAGTAAAATCACATGAAGCATTAAGCAATGCCACCTAATGTCACTATAAGTAATGGTCTAGTGCCGTCGATAAATTGAAGCAATGCCACCACCATTTTATGAAGTGCTTTCGTATTGCTTTATTTCCCATGAATTGTGTTTTTGCAGTTACACTTAACTCTCACACCGCTAACATTGCTTTATCCCAGTGGAACTGCACAAATTTGATTGCACATTTACTGACCATGTGCTACTCTCATGACAGCAATACTAATGCTATTGTTCTGCATGTTAATCTAGTGGCATTGTTGATGTGATGTGATGCTACTTACTTAAGGACTCTTCATATTGTCAATCTAGTGCCAATTATAACACAATCGATGCTCCTGTTAATCATACGCCACTGCAAATATCTGTCACTGTTTAAATAACCATATTTCATATTTGCACAAACAAGGATGTCTGTCTCCATATCGTTTCGTGATGTCTGTCTCCGTATCGTTTCTATCCGCGCAATCAAAAGCACACACCTCAGTTTTAGTACAACTGCGCAAAATGAGATGGCTATCCCTCGTTGCCGTCGTCTAACCTCCAGTCTTCAAGGTATTCCTACATTGGTAGTAACTAAGGTAGAATGACCAACGCAATCTAAAAGAAGCCGATTCGTACATTTTACTTCCTGGTTGCAGTGCAGGGACGAGAAAAAACAACTGCATCCTAGTCCGGAGTGCACTTTCTGCCAGTTCTTCCACGGACCGAGGACTAGCTGGCACGGCTGCACGGCGATTTTTTGGACAGGTGCGCGGACAAGAGGCATTGTGGTCTGCTTATTTCTGCAAATAATGGTGCTTAAATTTAGTGGAATGCACAAGCATTTCGACTGGTCAGTACACTGCATGGTTCAATTCAGCATTCCAGCTGAGACCACAATNGACCATGTGCTACTCTCATGACAGCAATACTAATGCTATTGTTCTGCATGTTAATCTAGTGGCATTGTTGATGTGATGTGATGCTACTTACTTAAGGACTCTTCATATTGTCAATCTAGTGCCAATTATAACACAATCGATGCTCCTGTTAATCATACGCCACTGCAAATATCTGTCACTGTTTAAATAACCATATTTCATATTTGCACAAACAAGGATGTCTGTCTCCATATCGTTTCGTGATGTCTGTCTCCGTATCGTTTCTATCCGCGCAATCAAAAGCACACACCTCAGTTTTAGTACAACTGCGCAAAATGAGATGGCTATCCCTCGTTGCCGTCGTCTAACCTCCAGTCTTCAAGGTATTCCTACATTGGTAGTAACTAAGGTAGAATGACCAACGCAATCTAAAAGAAGCCGATTCGTACATTTTACTTCCTGGTTGCAGTGCAGGGACGAGAAAAAACAACTGCATCCTAGTCCGGAGTGCACTTTCTGCCAGTTCTTCCACGGACCGAGGACTAGCTGGCACGGCTGCACGGCGATTTTTTGGACAGGTGCGCGGACAAGAGGCATTGTGGTCTGCTTATTTCTGCAAATAATGGTGCTTAAATTTAGTGGAATGCACAAGCATTTCGACTGGTCAGTACACTGCATGGTTCAATTCAGCATTCCAGCTGAGACCACAATCATAATTGGTTATTCTGGAATGAGAGAACCTAACCCTGGATGGTGGCAACAAGGAAAAACTAGAGGGAACTCCAGGAAATTTAAGCCTACCGGGAGGCCCTTTGCTCAAAGAAGCCTTGCTTGTTTTTTCCTGATTTGTCAACCTTCTCACAACTTTGTCTTTTGCTATGAACTAGTATATGTTTGTTATCTTCTATGAATCATTGAGATGTATAAAGCTGCTTAACTTATGCTTTTCAAATTTTTTATGAAGACGAGTTTAATGTGAGTGTTCCACATGAGCGCTGGACTAGCGTGTGAACATTTGCAATTTATTACATTGTGGCCTCAATTAACTGCATGAACCACTGTAATAAGATACATAGTTGCTTATATGTCAAACAACAGATTGTTGATTGTTAGGTGGACGATAGCCTAGTGTTGAAGCGAGCTGAGCCAATGTGCTGTGTTTTGCACAACTGCTTACAAGTGGGGTAGCACCAACAGTGTTTACAAGTCCTTATGTATACGTCGGCGCACAGTTCTCAAACGAGTGCTCTATTTCATCAAAACACACACTGCTCGTATGATAAACCGTGACAACTTATGTCTTACCATGCCATATTCATGAAAAAACTAGTGAGGACGCATCTGTTTCGACAACAATTACGATGGTTCTCACATGATTCACGGGCACACAAAAGTAGCAGCAGTTCCCATAGACGGATTCAAACAGAGTACTAGCCCCAGATGGGTCGATAACAGGCAAGGTTCGGATAATTATACACAATCCAAACTACTATTTAACACTAGCTGGGGCAACTATTGAAGGAAATATGCCCTAGAGGCAATAATAATGTTATTATTTATTTCCTTATATCATGATAAATGTTTATTATTCATGCTAGAATTGTATTAACCGGAAACATAATACATGTGTGAATACATAAACCTACAGAGTGTCACTAGTATGCCTCTACTTGACTAGCTCGTTAATCAAAGATGGTTATGTTTCCTAACCATGAACAAGGAGTTGTTATTTGA
>LR880966.1:23142567-23153291 GCA_904067115.1 Aegilops sharonensis | reverse complement strand
GTCCGTCAAACTTAGACTGCGGGAGGTGGGGTTTTGTGATACGACGGCTCGTTACTGCCGCGCTACGACCGGGGTGACTCTCCGCCTGCATACTGCCTTCTAAGTTGGTGGATGGCATTTGGGCCCGCACGCTGCATAGGCCGCAATTCGGTGAACAAAAGTATAACGGCATTCAGTAGAGGGAGACGTTTCAATAACCTAGGAGGATCCAGAAGCGGTAGAGTGTCTCCACTGTACTAGTAGTAATTGTTTTTCTGCGTAGCTGTAGAGTGTCTCCACTGTACTAGTAGTAATTGTTTCTCTGGGCCCAAGACAAAACTGCCCATCCACACTACTCACACCCAGCACACCGTCCCCCAAAAAAACATGGGTGCTCTTCTTCCTCCTCGCTCCAACCCACCTCACGTCAGCTTGCTCCACTCGTACCCCCAAATTCTTCACCTCACTCCTACAGAAAACCCCAGCTCCCCTTCTTCCTTACTACTACAGAAAAAACCTCAGCTCCCCCTCTTCTTCACTTGCACTACAACTAGGCTCGTCATTCATTACTCTGCTCAAATCCGTGAGCGCGACACGACGCCCTCGAGGAAAATGGAGTCGGCTGACCCCAGCACCAAGAAGATGAGCCTCCCTCCAGCAGCGACGCCTGTTGTAGATCCCGCACCCGGCAGCGCGGGGAGAAGCGGCGACCCCGCCCCCACTGGATCCCAGGAACCCGTAGAATCTCGGGTGGACCGCATCAGCGATCTCCCGGACGCCGTCCTTGGGGAGATCATCTCGCTTCTCCCCACCAAGGGTTGCTGCCGCACCCAAGTCCTCTCAATTCGGTGGCGCCCTCTATGGCTCGTCGTGCCCCTTAATCTCGACTGTCGTCAGCTATCTCTCTTCAAGGATTTTGAAATCCCCAGAGCCATCATCTCCTCCCACCAGGGCTCCATTCAAAGCCTCTGCATCCCGTCATGCTACCTGAGCAAGCATACCATGCCCTACACGGTGGACACCTGGCTGAAATCCCCAGAATTCACAGAACTACAACTACTTGAGTTCTACTATTCCCCTAGATATCACATACCACATACCGAACACCATGAACTTGTGCCCTCAGCACTGATGTCCATCTCGCAGTTTTCCTCCTCTCTCCACACCGCCACCTTTGCGCTGTGCTACCTACCAGACAATCTGGTACTAAACCTTCGACTCCCATTTCTCACGAAACTTTCACTTGTGTGGGTTCGTATATCGAAGGCCTCATTGCACAACATCATCCACTCCAGTTGCCCTGCCCTGTAGTGCTTGGTGCTTTTTTTCATAGTTAGAATTGGTTGTCTCCAAATAAAGTCGCCTAACCTTGTAAGAATTGGAATTTCTTTTGACGGAAGGCAGCTCATTATCATAGATGCCCCTTCACTTGAAAGGTTGATCCTTGATTCTAGTTATTCACCGTTGCAAATAACCATCCTCTCTGCGCCTAAGCTGGAGACCTTGGGTGTAATACATGATCTCTGTGCTCATTTCAATATGGTGTTTGGCTCCACAGTTCTTCAGGTACTTTATATTATCATCTACACTTGTCACCATAAGCTGCATTTTAAATTTCTGCCCATAAGTTATATATCATCTTGGAGTACACATTTTGTACTAATATTATGTTCTATGCTCAATGAAGAGTTTCTCCATGGATGGCCTATAAATGGTGCTGGATTCTGTCAAGATCTTATATATCCAAATGATTAGTTTTGATCTGAACAAGATTATTGGCTTGCTGCAATGCTTTCCATGTCTGGATAAGTTGTATATAAAGGTGATAATTTCACACGCACATTGGAAGCCCGCATATAGTGTACTAGAATTAACCGTTCGGCTGTTGCTCTTTCGACACTCTTTTTTTAGACCCTTACTGTTTTCAATCTTCATGTCTATTTAGGCAACATGACGGGGTAAGAAATTTATAACCAATCGGTGGATTCGTAACCATCTGGATTTTCTCACTTCTCATGAGATTCAATTGAAGACAATAACGCTAGAACGATATGTAGCCAACCGTGCAAACACTAGATTTGTCACATTTTTCCTGATGTATGCGAGGTTACTATTGTCCATCAGGCTTAAGTTTATTAGCAGCATGGTTTTGACGGATGGGAATATCGAAGAGCAAAAAAAGGAGTTTCAGGTGGGCACAAGAGCATCTGAACGTGTCGGGCTTCTATTTACAACATATTGTGGTCATAATCCAGTAAATTTTACGACCCAGGATGTTCATTCTATGGACCTGACCGATCCATTTGACTGTGACTCCCGAAAACAGTGCTGGAGTTAGATGTTGTTGCCCTTTTCAACCTGGGTTTATTTGTAAACATGATGAACAATGAACCCTCGTGCTTTTGTACAGTTTGTATGCTGGATTTAGATGTTCCTGCCCTTTTCAACTCGGTTGTGACTGTCATATTTTCTTTGAAACAAGGCATGACTTGCCATTCCTTTAATTTAGAGTGAAATATTGTAGAAAATCCAAACCAAGGGACATAACATCACTCTCGTTGGCTGCTTGAGCTCACTGTGCATTACAGAAGCCAAGTGATTAGCCCCCACCAGCACCCACAAACTTATTTCGAACTAGCACATCAAATGGGCTGTAAATTTTCATAGGAAAGGCTCCATGACCATGACAGATTTTGATTCTGACATTTGGGACCTGCGAGGAAATAGCCTAGCCAGCCAACAAACGATTCTGCCTACCAGCCGTTGGATTGACATCCAACATCTCTGTCGTGTATCTTCTATCTCTTGTCTTCTTCCTCCAGCCACCCAAACCGAACCATACCGTCGGCTCCGCCTGCTCCCGCATCCCATGGCTGGCTGCGCCTCCGCCGCCCTACCGTACATAACCTCCGACGTTGGCCAGTCCCTCCCTCTATTCCCCCACACGTCTTGTTATTCTCCAGCGACGTCAGCCCCAACACACACCCGCACCCAAACCAGTCAACCCTAGTACTCCCCTCCGCCTGCGACTGGACCGGCGCATCTACCATGGCTCCTGTTCGTTCCGTCCGAGGCCTCGCTGTCTTCCTCCGCCTTGCGGCCTTGGTTCGCTCGCCGTGCGCGGTGCGCCGCCCTCTTGCGTTGTCAACGTCATCAACTACCGAGAGGAACAAGGAGATGACTGTACGTGGAGAGGATGACAGTAGGGACCCACCAGTGTCATGGCAGTATGCAAGCAAGTGCCTCTGTATTACAAGCCCAAAAATATGGTTCCTCCTAATGGTTGGACATCTGGGGCTCACGCCATTGTCAACGTAGTCAATACACGAGAGAATTACACAACGAGCGGCTGACACCGAGGACCCAGCAGGTCGCACAGTTTTTTTTTTGAGGAACAAGCAGTTGTTCTTCATACTAGTTTTAGCAATGGATCAGGCTAACAACGGGGCTATGCGGGTGCCGTGGCCCGTCTAGCCAGGGTTTTATTTATGTTTACCACATCATGAGCCCAGTTGTGTTTTTTTCTTGCTGAAAATGGCTAGCCCAGTTCTATTTTTTAAAGAAATACCCAAACAAGGCCTACTTGCTTTATCGGCCCTGCTGGGCTGCAAATCTTTCAAGACGAGGAGAGTTTCATTCGGTTTGCCCAGAAATGAGTTGTACATTTTTAAAACACATCAAACCGGGAATTAGTTTCAATTTTTTTCATTACAAGATTTTAAATTCCATTGATTTTTATGCATGGACAATTATTTGGATTTTATATTTATATTAATTATTTTTCAAAATAGTTTGAATGTGAATCAATATTTCTGGATTAAAAACAGTTGACCGCACCGAAATATGCAAAATTTTGAATACTTTTTAACCGTGGCCACAATATGGGGTGTAATGCTAACAAAAAGAAGATGGGCTCCAAAAAAATTCTTAAGAATTAGCAAATGGGATGTACATTATTAGAAATAATGGAAGATGGGACGTCTGCTATTTTCCACAGATTTGAGGCTGACTTGTGCGCCTACTACAGGTTGACACGTATGCTTTCATTAAAAAAAGGTTGACGCACACGCAACGCCCTATCAACTTAGTTAACACACGAGAGCAGTGACTGTTGGATGTCCATCCAACGGTCGTCGTGCTTCTTCAATCTCTGCTCTTCCTGCTCCAGCCACTCAAACAAGCGTCGTCGGGACAACTTGCTCCCTCCTCCCCGCGGCCGGCTGTGCTGCCGCGCAGGCCTCACCGCCCCCACCGTACTCCCATCGCTGGCCTAGCCATCCCTCTACTGACCCACACCTGCTGTTATTCTCCGGCGACGTCAGACAAACCAGTAAACCCTCGTACAGTCGTACTCCTCTCCGCGTGGGCATCCACTGCCGCGTCTTCCCCGGCTCCGCGTCATCCCCTCCCTTATCCTCGCTGTCGTCCACCGCCCTGGTGCTCTCGGCGCGACGTGGTCAATGTGTTCAACGACCGACTTCCATCGGAAGAGTATTGTACGTGGAGAGGCTGAAAGCTGGGTCCACGGCGGCCGCAAGGAAGTGCCTCCTTATTACGCGCAATATAATTATTCCTCCACCTGACACGGGGACCCACTGGACGGGCCACCGTATTTCGCGAAAAAAAATGTTTCCCCCTTGACTGCTGGGACCTACCAGCTACACCTTCGCACGCAAGGAAGTGCGTCCGGGCAAAAAAACAACAAAACGATTCGCCAGCTGACTGCTGGGACCTACCAGCTACACCTTCGCATGCAAGGAAGGGCGTCCGGGCAAAAAAAATAAAGCGATTCGCCCCCTGACTGCTGGGACCCACCAGCTACATCTTCGCACGCAAGGAATTGCCTGACAGTCGGGACCCACCTAGTCGAAGCGTACGTAGCGTTGTCATTCTGGTCGCAAACGTGTACGTACATATTGGTGGATGTAGAGGCGCGCACGTGTCGTAGTAGAGGCGCGCACGTAGCATGTACACGTACGTTCAGCGGCCAGTGCGCAAGGAAGAAAATACGGCCACGTATGTGTACATACGGGCAGGGTCTCGAACGACTACTTGCGCATACGTACGGCCAGGGCTCGTGTACATGGCTGGGTCGGAACGGAGAAACAATGTCGTTATCGTGTTCATGGGGAGCCAACCGGCTGGGTCGGAACGGAATGCGTCGTCGTGTTCATCGGGAGGGCTTGGACTGAATAGGCGATGGAAACGAGGCCTCGTGTACCACAGAACGGAGGAAACGGCCTTGTGTTCGACCGGCCACGTTCGAAATGGTATCCTGTTCATCGGGAGAGGTGTGGCGTACCGCAAAACGGAGGAAACGGATCTCCTACGGTCGAAACAGGGTCCTATTGATCGGGAGGGGTGTGACGTACCGCAAAACGGAGGAAACGGACCTCCTACGGTCGAAACGGGGGTCCTGTTGATCGGGAGGGGTGTGGTGTACTGCAAAATGGACGAAACGGACTTGTGTTGGAGCGCTACGGTCGAAACGGGGGTCCTGTTCATCGGGAGGGGTGTGGCGTACCGCAAAATGGGACTCCACGGGATACTGTTCATCTCCACCATCGACCTCATCCAGCCTCCACGGGCTACCGTCGACCTCCTCCAGCCTCCACGGGCTCCTATTCATCCAGCCTCCACCGGCTACTGTTCAACCACCCCTCCACCGTCTACTGTTCATCCAGCCATCCATCATCTACTATTCATCCAGCCCTCCACACCACGGGGTCATGTTCAACCACCGCTCCATGGGCACCCCTCCACCGTCTACTGTTCATCCAGCCCTCCACACCACGTGGTCTTATTCATCCAGAGGCAACACCACCGCTCACTGTTCATCCAACCCCCCCCCTCCCCCCGCAACGCTCACTGTTCATCCCAGGGGCAGCATCGATTGGCTTCAGTTAGCAGCAGTAGCGAAGGAATCGCTCGATCGTGGTTCAGTTAACAGCCATCGATCGATCGCTCGGGTTCAGTAACACGTAGCCTGCAGTGGAATCGCTCGGATTCAGTTAGATCCCAATGCCTCGCTCGGGATTAGTTAGAGCCAACGCCTCGCACACACGTGCGTACGTGTACGAGTGAAACGCGCATCGCTCGGCCCCCGACCTCCCACCGTAACCGGCAACTCCCCAAATTTTTCCTCGCCCTCGCTTCTACCACGGTGTTTTCCGTCATGGACGGCCCAAAGAATTTCTTGTAGCCGCGTCTCCGGCCCGCCCAGGATGAAAAGCCCATTTTCTGACATGATTTTTTGTCAAAGAAGTAGGAGCCCACCATATCTATGATGATACCGGGTTTTGTCACAGTTATCGTCATATAAGTGTCATATGTATAACAGAAAAAAAATTCATTCGGCCCAGAATGTCATGGATGTATCTTTTATTGTAGTGGTGCTGCTATTGGATATACTCTTGATGATCTTAAGGGCATTAGCCCCACTCTATGCCAACACAAAATAAAATTGGAAGAAGATGCCAAACCAGTTAGAGATTATCAACACCGATTAAATCCTAAGATGAAAGAAGTGGTAAGAAAGGAAATATTAAAGCTCCTTGAGGCAGGTATAATTTATCCCGTTGCTGATAGTCAGTGGGTAAGTCCTATCCATTGTGTCCCTAAGAAGGGAGGTATTACTGCCGTTCCTAGTGATAAAGATGAATTGATCCCACAAAGAATTATTACAGGTTATAGGATGGTAATTGATTTCATAAATTAAATAAAGCTACTAAGAAAGATCATTACCCATTACCTTTTATTGATCAAATGCTAGAAAGACTATCCAAACATACACATTTTTGCTTTCTATATGGTTACTCTGGTTTCTATCAAATACCTGTGTCAGCCGATGATCAAGCAAAGACTACTTTTACTTGCCCATTCGGTACTTTTGCTTATAGATGTATACCTTTTGGTTTATGTAATGCACCTGCTACCTTTCAAAGATGTATGATGGCTATATTCTCTGACCTTTGTGAAAAGATTTGTGAGGTATTCATGGATGATTTCTCCGTTTATGGATCCTCTTTTGATGATTGCTTGAGCAACCTAGATCATGTTTTGCAGAGATGCAAAGACATTAGTCTCGTATTGAATTGGGAAAAGTGCCACTTTATGGTTAATGAAGTCATTGTCTTGGGGTATAAAATTTCTGAAAGAGGTATTGAAGTTGATAAAGCTAAAGTTGATGCTATTGAAAAGATGCCGTGTCCCAAGGACATAAAAGGTATAAGAAGTTTCCTTGGTCATGCCGGTTTTTATAGGAGGTTCATTAAGGACTTTTCTAAAATCTCTAGGCCTCTGACTAATTTATTACAAAAAGATATTCCTTTTGTCTTTGATGATGATTGTGTAGAAGCATTTGAAATACTTAAGAAAGCTTTGATCACTGCACCTATTGTTCAGCCACCTGATTGGAACTTACCCTTTGAAATTATGTGTGATGCTAGCGATTATGCTGTAGGTGTTGTTCTAGGGCAAAGAGACGATAAGAAATTAATTGTTATTCAATATGCTAGTAAGACTCTAGACACTGCTCAGAGAAATTATGCTACTACTGAAAAAGAATTCTTAGCAGTTGTATTTGCTTGTGATAAGTTCCGACCTTATATTGTTGATTCTAAAGTAACTATTCACACTGATCATTCTGCTATTAAATATCTCATGGAAAAGAAAGATGCTAAACCTAGACTTATTAGATAGGTTCTCTTGCTACAAGAATTTGATTTGCATATTATTGATAGAAAGGGAGCTGAGAACCCCGTTGCAGACAACTTGTCTAGGTTAGAGAATGTTCTTGATGACCCACTACCTATTGATGATAGCTTTCCTGATTAACAATTAGTTGTCATAAATGCTTCTCGTACTGCTCCATGGTATGCTGATTATGCTAATTACATTGATGCTAAATTTATACCACCTAGTTTCACATACCAACAAAAGAAAAAGTTCTTTTATGATTTAAGACATTACTTCTGGGATGACCCACACCTTTATAAAGAAGGAGTAGATGGTGTTATTAGACGCTGTGTACCTGAGCATGATCAGGAACAAATCCTACGCAAGTGTCACTCCGAGGCATATGGAGGGCACCACACTAGAGATAGAACTGCACATAAGGTATTGCAATCCGGTTTTATTGGACTACTCTATTCAAAGATGCCCGTAAGTGTGTCTTGTCTTGTGATGAATGTCAAATAATTGGTAATATTAGTAGACGTTAAGAAATGCCTATGAATTATTCTCTTGTTATTGAACCATTTGATGTTTGGAGCTTTGATTATATGGGACCTTTTCCTGCCTCTAATGGATATACACATATTTTAGTTGTTGTTGATTACGTTACTAAGACGGTAGAAGCTATTCCAACTAGTAGTGCTGATCATAACACCTCTATTAAGATGCTTAAAGAAGTTATTTTTCCGAGGTTCGGAGTCCCTAGATACTTAATGACTGACGGTGGTTCATATTTTATTCATGGTGCTTTTCGTAAAATGCTTGCTAAGTATGATGTTAATCAAGTAGAACTTAGCAATAGAGAGCTCAAATTAATTTTACAAAAGACTGTTAATAGATCTAGAAAGAATTGGTCCAAGAAACTTGATGATGCATTATGGGCCTATAGAGCTGCATATAAGAATCCTATGGGTATGTCTCCATATAAAATGTTTTATGGAAAAGCTTGTCACTTACCTCTCAAACTAGAACATAAGGCATATTGGGCTATTAAAGAGCTCAATTATGATTTCAAACTTGCCGGTGAGAAGAGGTTATTTGACATTAGCTCACTTGATGAATGGAGAACCCAAGCCTATGAAAATGCCAAGCTGTTTAAAGAAAAGGTTAAAAGATGGCATGACAAAAGTATACAAAAGCGTGAGTTTAACGTAGGTGATTATGTGTTGCTATTCAACTCTCATTTAAGATTTTATGCAGGAAAACTTCTCTCTAAATGGGAAGGCCCTTACATTATCGAGGTCTATCGTTCCGGTGCCATAAAAATCAACAACTTCGAAGGCTCAAATCCGAAGGTGGTGAACGGTCAAAGAATCAAACATTATATCTCAGGTAATCCTATAAATGTTGAAACTAATGTTATTGACACTGTAACCCCGGAGGAATACATAAGGGACACTTTCCAGAACGTTTCAGACTCCGAATAGGAATAGCTATGTGGTACGGTAAGTAAACTGAGTCCAAAACAGTTCTAACAGCAATTGTTCTCCGTTTTGGAATATTTAAAAAAATAGGAAAATAAGAAGTAGTCCAGGAAGGACACAAGACGTCCACGAGGGTGGAGGGCGTGCCCACCCTTACAGGGCGCGCCCCCCTGCCTCGTGGGCACCTCATGTGCCCTCCGGACTCCGTTTTCTTGCATGATACTTCTTTTGTTCGGTAAAAACTAATTATATAATCTCCCGAAGGTTTTGACCAAAGTATCATGCAAAAATCTGTTGTCTTTGTTTCGAGTTGTTTCTGCCGCGAATTAGAGCAATATGTCATCCCAGGATTCTGAGGGAGAAAGCTATGTGGCTGATTACCTTGCAGACCCTAAGGCCTACGGGGACTTGGAGCTTTGTGGCTGGACCTCTGAGGAAGAGGAAGACTACGAGCCTAAGGGAAAGGAGGAGACGACCTCAGATGAAGATGAAGTCCTGTTACCTCAACCTGGGGACATGCATGTGAAGTTTAAAAGGTCATGCCTCCCTGATAGGGCGAAGAAACCCAAGATCGAGTTTATCCCTTTTCGTCTCTTGCAGGAAAACAAACAGGAACTATGCAAAAGGATATTAAGCCTTGAGCAGGAGATCGATGATTTAAGGGAACAAAATTCCATTCTCAAGCGCAAATTAAGGAAGAAGCCTACATCATCAACAACTCCATTATCACCACCTTCTTCACCACCTCCGAGGACATAATCACATGGGTATGGGCACTCCCCTTGGCGACTGCCAAGCTTGGGGGAGTTGCCCGGTATTGTATCACCATCACACTCCTATCTTTACCATTTTACTTAGTTCGATCCTTTTGGTAATATCTTGATCTAGTAGAATAAAGTTTTGGTATGAATAGTTTTGAGTTTTGCTTTGTGATCCCTCTATGTAATCGAGTCCCTGAGCTATATATAATAAAGATTAGTGTTGAGTCAAGGGCTTTGCTATCTTGCCATGATCTTAAGTGCACAAAAGAATAAAAAAGAATAAAAGAGTTCATATTGATCTTATGGATAGTAATGGCTTCACCCATAGGAAGTATGAGGCCTAAAAGTTTTTGAGAGTTGGGAAATGTAATTTTGGTCATCGTTGCAATTAATAGGAAGTAATAAAGAAAGAGAGGTCTTCACATATAAATATACTATCTTGGACATATTTTATGATTGTGAGCACTCATTAAAGTATGACATGCTGAAGAGTTGATGTTGGACAAGGAAGACAACATAATGGGTTATGTTTTCTCACATCTCAGTTAAAGTATATTGTCATGGATCATTCAAACATGTTGAGCTTGCCTTTCCCCCTCATGATAGTCAAATTCCTTGCACCTAGTAGAGATACTACTTGTGCTTCCAAATATCCTTAAACCCATTTTTTGCCATGAGAGTCCACCATACCTGCCTATGGATTGAGTAAGATCCTTCAAGTAAGTTGTCATGTTGCAAGCAATAAAAATTGCTCTCTAAATATGTTTGACTTATTAGTGCGGAGAAAATAAGCTTTATACGATCGTGTGATATGGAAGTAATAAAA
>LR880966.1:23128429-23142082 GCA_904067115.1 Aegilops sharonensis | reverse complement strand
ATATATATATCCAATTGGATGTAAGTTAGCATGAACTATTATTGTTGACATTACCCTTGAGGTAAACGGTTGGGAGGCAACACTATAAGCCCCTATCTTTCTCTGTGTCCGATTAAAACTCCATAACCATAAGTATTGCGTGAGTGTTAGCAATTGTGGAAGACTAAATGATAGTTGAGTATTTGGACTTGCTGAAAAGCACTATTATCGACTCTTTCCGATGTTATGATAAATTGCAATTGCTTCAGTGACAGAGTATAGTTTGTTAATTCTCAATGAAGTTTCTGAATTATACTTGACATTGTGAATAGATTGCTACTTGAGCATAAGAAATCATATGACAAAATAATGTTGCTGTTATAAGAATGATAATGATGCAGGAAATAGGTAATTTGCCG
Organism: Aegilops sharonensis; assembly: GCA_904067115.1. Lineage (NCBI taxonomy): Eukaryota > Viridiplantae > Streptophyta > Magnoliopsida > Poales > Poaceae > Aegilops > Aegilops sharonensis. The sequence continues at coordinate 23,141,684 of LR880966.1, read as the reverse complement.
TCTGTGGATTACAGACGGCAAAGACGTAAATCCAAACGGCAAAGAGTTTGCCGTCAGGAAGTACACGGCAAAGTCAGACAGCAAAGATAAATTGGCAAAGAATACTTTGCCGTCTGCTATTTCTTCTATATGACGGCAAAGATTTTGCCGTCAGTCTATAACGTTTGCCGTCAACTAGACCGTCCAGACGGCAAATAAAAGTAACATAACAGACTAACGACCCTAACGGACGGCGTCAGTATTTTGCCGTGAGCCAGACTACTTCTTTGCCGTTAGGCAGAAACATCACAGACGGCAAAGCATTATCTTTCATTAAAAAAAATAGATCAACAGTCTCGTCACCGCATGTCCACATCATGTTGTACAAATCTCGCCGGAGCAGAGATTCTTGCCGCCCGCACGAGCCCAACAGCCAAGCTGCTCACCATGCCGACCTCACCGGAGAAGATATGTTGGCTGCGCCCGACATCACCAGAGAAAAGCCCAGCTACCGGGGGGAGGCCACGCTGGATGGAGGCCACGCCGGAGTGAGGAGGCGCTGGAAGGAGGAGGTCGCGCTGCTTGTCGGAGTGAGGAGGCACCAGAGGGAGGAGTCCGCACCGCACATCCCCGCTGCTCGCTAGAGTGAGGAGGCCATGCCGCTCACCGGCCCGCGCCGTGCCACCCGCGCTGCTCGTCGGTGTGAGGAGGCGATGGAGGGAGGAACCCACGCCACTCGCGCTGCTCCCCGTAGTGAGAAAGCCACGCTGCTCGCGGGAGTGAGGAAGCTGTCGTGCCGCCTACACTGTTCACGCCGTCTGTGCCGTGCTGCTCGTCGGAGAGAGGAGGCGCTGGAGGGAGGAGGCGCCAGAGGGAGGAGGTCGTGCTGCCTGGAGAGAGGAGGCGCTACTCGCCGGACTGTGTTGGGGAGTGGGCGGCGGCGCGAGGCCTCTGGCGTGGGGCGCTGGGGAACGGGCGGCGCCGCGAGGCAGGAGGCCGGCGGCGGCTTCCATGGCGGGGATGGGGGACGGGGCCGGCTCGATGGAGGAGAGAGGACGGGGTCGGGTCGACGGGGATGGGGGACGGGGCCGGCTAGAGGGAGGAGAGAGGACGGGGCAGTTGGAGGGGAGCGTGGCTGGGTGCAGGGGTGGCCGGTGGCGACCGTGGCGGGGCTGCTGGGGAGTTACAGGAGAGAGAGATGCTTAAGAGACAGAGAACGTGGGGGATAAGGGAGAGAGAACATGGTCGGGTCGGTTGTGGGTGAGAGAATGTGGGGAAGAGAGAGAGCGTGTTGGGGGCGTGGGAGAGAGCTGCAGCGTGGGGTGTGGATTGTGCCACCTCATCGATCCGGGGGATAGATCCGCGAGGTGTGTTTCTTCTTTGCCGTCTGCCGTTTTATTATAGACGGCAAAATTATTTGCCGTATGCGGTTTCTATTACAGACGGCGAAGAGTAATCTTTGCCATCTGTAATAAAAACCGCATACGACAAAGGTTTCTTTGCCGTTTGTAATAAAAATCATAGACGAAAAATTTTTCTTTGCCGTCTATAATACAAATCGCAGACGGCAAAGTTTTCTTTGCCGTCAGTCATTCTTTGCCGACAGCAGCTGACGGCAAATGTGCTCTTTGCCATCTACCCCGATGAAAAGCTGACGGCAAAGATGCTCACTGACGGCAAACTAGCTGCCCTCATGTCTGTATTTTATTTTTATCGACACCTCTATCTCTAAACATGTGGACATATTTTTCGATATCGGCTTCCACTTGAGGACAAGTGAGATCTAAGCTTGGGGGAGTTGATATGTCCATTTTGCATCATGCTTTTATATCGATATTTATTGCATTATGGGCTGTTATTACACGTTATGTCACAATACTTATGGCTATTCTCTCTTATTTTACAATGCTTAACATGAAGAGGGAGAATGCCGGCAGTTGGGATTCTGGACTGGAAAAGGAGCAAATATTGGAAACCTATTCTGCACAACTCCAAAAGTCCCGAAACTCCACAAAAGTCATTTTTGGAATTAATGATAATTATTGAGCGGAAGAAGTACCAGAGGGGGCCCACACCTTGGCCACGAGGGTGGGGGCGCACCCACCCTTACATGGCGCGCCCCCTGCCTCGTGGGCCCCGTGGTGGCCCTCCGGTGCCCCTCTTCTGCTATATGAAGTCTTTTACCCTGGAAAAAATCATAACAATGCTTACGGGACGAAACTCCGCCGCCACGAGGAGGAACCTTGGCGGTACCAATCTAGGGCTCCGACGGAGCTGTTCTGCCAGGGAAACTTCCCTCCGGGAGGGGCAAATCATCACCATCGATCCTCTCATCGGGAGGGGGTCAATCTCCATCAACATCTTCACCAGAACCATCTCCTCTCAAACCCTAGTTCATCTCTTGTATCCAATCTTTGTACCAAAATCTCAGATTGGTACCTGTGGGTTGCTAGTAGTGTTGATCACTCTTTGTAGTTAATGCTAGTTGGTTTATCCGGTGGAAGATTATTTTTTCAGATCCTTAATGCATATTAATACCGCTCTGATCATGAACATGAGTATTCTTTGTGAGTAGATACGTTTGTTCTTGAGGACCTGGGTGAAGTCTTGCTATTAGTAGTCATGTGAATTTTGTATTCGTTTGATATTTTGATGAGATGTATGTTGTCCCTCCTCTAGTGTTGTTATTTGAACGTCTACTACATGAAACTTCACCATTGTTTGGGCCTAGAGGAAGGCATTGGTAAGTAAAAAGTAGATGATGGGTTGCTAGAGTGACAGAAGCTTAAACTCTAGTTTATAACTTGCTTCGTAAGGGGCTGATTTGGATCCATATGTTTCATGTTGTGGTTAGGTTTACCTTAATACTTCTTTTGTAGTTGCGGATGCTTGCACTAGGGGTTAATCATAAGTGGGATGCTTGTCCAAAAAAGGGCAGCACCCAAGCACCGTTCCACCCACATATCAAATTATCAAACTAACGAACGTGAATCATATGAGCGTGATGAAAACTAGCTTGACGATAATTCCCATGTGTCCTCGGGAGCGCTTTTCTCATTATAAGAACTTGTCCAGGCTTGTCGTTTGCTACAAAAAGGATTGGGCCACCTTGCTGCACCTTATTTACTTTCATTGCTTGTTACACGTTACAAATTATCCTATCACAAAACTATCTGTTACCTAAAATTTCATTGCTTGTAGATAATACCTTACTGAAAACCGCTTGTCATTTCCTTCTGCTCCTCGTTGGGTTCGACACTCTTACTTATCGAAAGGACTACGATAGATCCCCTATACTTGTGGGTCATCAAATGTCATCCATGCAAACCTCAACAATCTTTTAACAAAAGTCAGAAAATATAGCAGTCACACATCTTTGAAAGGTAGCAGGTGCGTTGCATAAACCAAAAGGCATACGTCTATAAGCATAAGTTCCAAAGGGACAACTAAAAGTGGTGTTTTCTTGATCAGGTTGAGAAACTAGTATCTGTGAAAAACCAGAATATCCATCGAGGAAGCAAAAAATGTGTGTTCTTAGATAATCTTTCTAGCATTTGATCAATAAATGGCAGAGGGTAATGATCTTTTCTTGTTGCTTTGTTTAATTTTCTAAAATCAATTACCATTCTATAGCGTGTAACAATTTTTTGTGGAATATGTTCATTCCTATCATTAGGAACAACAGTAATACCTCCCTTTTTAGGGACACAATGAACTGGGCTTACCCATCTACTATCATCTATAGGATAGATTATACCTGCCTCCAGAAGTTTTAATATATTTGTTCTTACCACTTCTTTCGTCTAAGGATTTAACCAACGTTGGTGATCAACAATGGGTTTAGCATTAGGTTCCATATTAATCTTGTGCTGGCATAGAGTGGGACTAATGCCCTTTAAATCATCAAGAGTATATCCAATAGCAGCTCGGTGCTTCCTTAGAACTTTCAATAATCTTTCTTCTTCATGTTCTGAAAGGTTAACAATAATAATAACAGGATATATTTTCTTCTCATCAAGATAAGCATATTTAAAAATGTCTGGCAATTGTTTTAATTCGAACACAGGATCACCTTTAGGCGGAGGAGGACCTCCCAGAGTTTCAATAGGCAAATTGTGTTTAAGTAGAGGACGTTGTTCAAACAAAATCTTATCTATTTCATTTCTGTCATGCATATGTAAATCATTTCCATGGTCTGGCAGATATTGTTCTAGTGGATCAGTAGGAGGCACAACAATAGAAGCAAGACCAATTATTTCATCCTTACTAGGCAATTCTTTCTTATGAGGTTTTCTACTAAACTTGGAAAACTTAAACTCATGAGATTCATCACCAAAGCTATCATCGACAGTTTGTTTCTCACAATCTATTTTAGCATTGACGGTGTTCAAGAAAGGCCTTTCAAAGATAATGGGACACAAATCATCTTGTGGGGAACCAAGAACAAGAAAATCAGTAGGGTATTTTATTTTTCCCACACAAGACTTCAACATCTCTCACAATCCCAACTGGTGAAATGGTATCTCTATTAGCAAGTTAAATAGTAACATATGTGTCTTCTATCTCTGCAGGTGCTATATCATTCAGAATTTCTTGATATAAAGTATAGGGAATAGCACTCACGCTAGCACCTATGTCACATAAGCCATGATTACAGTGATCCTATTCTAACTGACACAATGGGCATGCCAACAATAGGTCCATGTTTATCCTTTTTATCGGGTTTGGCAATTCTAGCATCTTCTTCACAGAAGTAAATAACATGCCCATCTATATTTTCTTCCAGGAGATCCTTAACAATAGCGACGCTAGGTTCTACTTTGATTTGTTCATCAGGCTTAGGTGTTCTAATATAGCTTTTGTTGACTACGAGTTAAACTTTAGTATGTTCCTTCATCCTAACAAGGAAATGTGGTTTTTCAATCTAAGCAATTTGAACAACTGGATCAACATTCTAAATAATAGTTTCATCTTTAGCTAGTACCAGTTCTTTAGTTTCTTCTTTAATAGGTGGGTGATATTTACACCGCTTCTCTTTAGGGAGATCAACATGAGTAGCAAAGGATTCACAAAAGGAGGCTACTATCTAAGAACAAGACCGTATTTAGTGCTAAACTTTTGAAAAGCATCGGTATTCATAAAAGAATTAACACAATCAAACTTAAGTTTAATACCTGACTCTTTAACTTCGTCGAGTTCCCAATCCTCAGAGTTGCATTTAATTATTTCCAAAACATCCCACCGGAATTCAATATTCTTCTTAATAAAAGAACAAGAAGTATCAAGCATGGATCGATCATTATGAGAATGTAGAGCATAAAAATTCTGGATAATAAATTTCTCTTGAGAGCTCATGATTGGGGCATGAATATATCATTGACTTAAGCCTCCCCCAAGCTAGAGCAATACTTTCTCCTTCACGAGGCCAAAATTATATATGTAATTCCAATTTCGATGAACTAGATGCATAGGATAATTTTTTGGTGAAACTCCAATTTCAATCGATTCCAATTCCAAGATCCAATATCATTGCATAGCGTACACCATGCCAATGATTTTCCCTTCAAAGATAAAGGGAAAACCTTCTTATTAACTTCATCTCCGGGAAAACCTGCAAGCTTAAACAATCCACAAATCTCTTCCACATATATCAAGTGCATATCAGGATGTTCGGTTCCATCTCCTGCATAAAGATTAGTTAGGAGTTGTTCTATCATACCCGAAGGAATTTCATATTCAGTACTTTCAGTACGTGCAGTAGGTTGAGGGATAACTAATTGTGGTTCCGGTCAAGGTGAAGATACCCCAAACAAACCTCTCAGAGGATTGTTTTCCATAGTAACAAGTTACAATAAATTTCAGCACGTGGTAATAATTTTTTCTTACCAATTTCCACTTACCAAGAGCGCTTCACTCCCCGGCAACGGTGCCAGAAAAGAGCCTTGATGATGCACAAGTATATGGGTTCAATTGTATCCTTTTCAATAAGTATGAGTGTCGAACCCGACGAGGAGCAGAAGGAAATGACAAGTGGTGTTCATCAAGGTAATGTCTGCAAGTGCTGAAATTGTAAGTAACATAGTAGTTTGATAGCTAGATAATTTGTAACGAGCAAGTAACAATAATAGTAACAAAAGTGCAGCAAGGTAGCCCAGTCCTTTTGAGGCAAAGGACAGGCCAAAATGATCCCTTATAATAAGCAAAGCGTTCTTGAGGGTACACGGGAATCCATCTAGTCACTTTCATCATGTTGATTCGAATCGTGTTCGCTACTTTGATAATTTGGTATGTGGGTGGACCGGTGCTTATGTGCTGTTCTTACTTGAACAAACCTCCTACTTATAATTAACCCCATCGCAAGCATCAGAAACTACAAGAAAAGTATTAAGAATAAATTCTAACCATAGCATTAAACTTTTGGATCTAATCGGTCCCTTACGGAATAGCGCATAAACTAGGGTTTAAGCTTCTGTCACTCTCGCAACCCATCATCTAATAACTACTCCACAATGCATTCCCTTAGGCCCAAATATAGTGAAGTATCATGTAGTCGACGTTCACATGACAACACTAAGGGAATCACAACATACATACTATCAAAATATCGAACACATATCAAGTTCACATGATTACTTGCAACAAGATTTCTCTCGTGACCTCAAGAACAAAAGTAACTACTCACTAATGATAATCATGCTCAAGATCAGAGGGGTATTAAATAGCATATTGGATTTGAACATATAATCTTCCAACAAATAAACCATATAGTAATCAACTACAAGATGTAATCAACACTACTAGTCACCCACAAGCACCAATCTATAGTTCCGGTATACAGATTGAACACACGAGATGAACTAGGGTTTGAGAGGAGATAGTGCTATTGAAAATATTGATGGAGATTGCCCTCCCCAAGATGGTAGAGTTGTCGGTGATGATGATGACGATGATTTCCCCCTCCGGGGGGAAGTTCCCCTGGCGGAATCGCTCCGCCGAAGGGCAAAAGTGCTCCTGCCCAAGTTCCTCCTCGAGAAGGGCGGCGCTCCATCCCAAAAGTCCCCTCATTATTTTTTATAGATTAAAATGACTTATATACCAGGAGAAGGGCACCTGAGGTGGGTTGGGCTGAGCACAACCCACCAAGGGGCACCTGGGGGCCAGGCGCACCCTGGTGTCTTGTGCTCACCAGGTGCCCCCCCCCTCTCCGGTGGTTATTTGCTCCAGTATTTCTTATTTATTCCATAAAAAATCCTCATGAAGTTTCAGCTAATTTGGAATTGTGCAAAATAGGTAGCCTGACGTAGCTTTTTCAGGTCCAGATTTCCAGCTGCCGGAATTCTCCCTCTTTGTGTGTACCATGCATATTATGAGAGAAAAGGCATTAGAATTACTCCAAAAAGAATTATTATGCTTAAAACATTCTAAATAACAGTAGGTAAACATGATGCAAAATGAACCTATCAAGAACATCGATCCTTAAGTCTCTCTGAGTTGAGACTCCTTCGTTGACCTTGGACAGCCAGTCCCAGACTAGCTTCGCAGTTTCCAAAGCACTCACACGGCCATACTGTCCTTTGGTCAGATGGCCACAGATGATATTCTTGGCAGTCGAGTCCAATTGCACGAACCTCTAGGCATAAGCAGCGGTGACACCTTCACCGACCTTGGGAATGCCTGTCCTGACGACATATTAGAGGTCAATATCAATGGCTTTAAGACGCATGCGCTTATTCTTCCAGTAGGGGTAATCAGTGCCATCGAGGACTGGGCACGCAACGAAGACCTTGATTATCCCTGCAGTCGACATAGCTAAAACCCAGGTGGTTAAACTGAATCACATAGAACAAGGGAGCACCTTGCTCTGATACCAATTGAAAGTGCTAGTTATCGACTAGAGGGGGGTGAATAGGCGATTTTTATGGAAGTCTTCAAAACATGAGGTCTTTGAAGACAAACAATCAATATGAACCTATATGATTTGCAGCGGAAGATAAACTACACTAGATAAGCCATAGTCAAGTAAGCAATATAGTGAAAGCACAAAGATGAATAGCTGCTAGGTAGTGTGAATCGGAATGGAAGACAGATGAAGCCAAACGGGTAATAGTATTCAAACCTTGAAGTCAAACAGATCAGGAAAGCAAGCAATGACTTCACGAAGTCAAACTGAATGTAAAGTAGGTAGGGGATAGAACTAGTAGCTTGGTGAAGACAAGGATTTGGTAGACCATATCCAGTTGTTGTGACAATTGTACGTCTGGTTAGGGAGGCTGAGATTGAACTCAGCAGATTGTGTCTTCACCTTATTCCCCTTGAGCTAAGGACACCCAGTCCTCGTCCAATCACTCTGGTAAGTCATCAAGGTAGACTTCCAAACATTCACAGAGTCCGTTCACTAGCGATCCACAATGACTCTTGGATCCTCATAACATGACGCCTAACCTGTTGGAGGATGCACAGTCCTCAAGTGTAACATGTCTTTAGGTCAAACGGACAGAACGACTTCAGTGATGCCTAACACTCTTTGGCTTCGGGTGTTTTGGGCTTTGTCCTCGCAAGGATCTCATTCTCAATGGCTTTGGAGGTGGGTTGCTCTCAAACAACAAAAGTCGTGCACTAACTCCAAACAGCCACGAGGCTATTTATAGCCAGGAGGCAACCTGACATGATATGTCTGAAATGACCCTGGGTCACTAAGGAACCGACAGATGTCCAACGGTCGGATTTCAAACACACACGGCAGCTTGGCTTGGCTACAAGCAAAGCTGACTCATCCAACTCTGGATAAGATTTGCTCTCATTGTCTTCGCTCGAAGACATAGGATTTTGGTTGAGCATCACTTCAGTCATCTGACTTTGTTCATTTCGACCCCACTTAACAGTACAGTGGTTCCTATGACTCGAGAAATAAGAAAAGGAAACTACGAAAGGAACTATGTCTTTGCACTCCATAGTCTTCAAGTGAATGTCTTCACATGACATTATCTTCAACGTGAATGTCTTCACGAACTACCATTGTCTTCGATGTCCTCATACATTTTTAGGGGCATCTCTAGTAGGTAAACTGAATAAAAGAGGGACTACTACCTGTGGTATCCTGCAATTCTCACAAACACATTAGTCCCTCAATCATATTTATCGTCAATACTCAAAAACTAACTAAGGGTGGCACTAGATGCACTTATAGCCCGGTATTTACTTCTCTCGGGTACCACTCATGCAATTAGTACAATCTCGATGATAGAAGCAGGATCTCCTCAGGCTTGACCATAGGTCGGTCGGGGACATATTCCATGCTACTTCGTCATCTGTAATACCGGCGATAGGCTCAATACCTAGGAGTTGATAAATAGTGACATCGACCTCTTTAGCCATCCTTCTATGATCGTTGGTCATGACCAGCTGATCAGCGGTACGCACATGTGGTTGTACAATGAGCAGCAGGATCAACTGCACTCCCTGTTCTCCCAGCTGAGGAACAGTTTTCCCGCATTTTTTACCTGCTGCTTGGCTCGAGCTCGAGCTCGACTCCTTCTCTTTCTTTGCATGATATAACTTCTTAATAGAGCACTCATAGTGTGAGTTCCCTCTCTTCACAGCCGGTTGAGCATTATCAATAAAGTATTTTATCACTTTCTCAGGTATTTTCTCCTTTGACGGCGGGGGCGGTTTCGGTGCAAAATGGCCTGAACTTCGGCATCCACTACGGCCTTGCTTTCCTCCTCAGTCAATTCGTAAGGCAACTTCCCTGAGGCTTGGACCATATCTGAATTTCTTGCTTGTTGTATCGCTAGCCACCATAGTTGTGGCACCTCTCTTCCGCTGTTGCTGAGCTGGCAGAGCCCACTAAGGCGGCGGAGTCGGCTGACGCGGTGCTGGACTTGGAGGAGCAGGAGTCGACAAACGCAGTGCCGGACTTGGAGGAGGAGTCAACTGACGCGGCAACAAACTTGGAGGAGCAGGAGTCGACTGACGCGGCGGACTTGGAGGAGGAGTTGACTAACGTGGCGCCAGACTTGGAGGAGCAGGAGTCGACTGCCGTGGCGGACTTATTGGAGCAGGAGACGGTGGACTTGGAAATATGATGCAATCCTTTCTCCATAGAATGGTACGATGTATGGCTCTCCAAGTGTTCGCTCCTCGTCACCTCCGAGAATGTCAAGCACCAGCTCATAATATCCTGATATCACTTCATCAACCCCGACATGAGCATAGCCAACTGGAATCAGATTGAAATGGAAGGTTGCTTCGGGAGGATTTGTTAAAGCATAGCCATCCACAACTTCATGGATAAGTCCTTCACTTTCATGTGTAGCTAACAAGTTGTCGTAGCTATGATATCATCCACAGGGTATCTTGCCAGCAGTGCATCATCGGCCAGGGTGGAACCCATGCTGCTTCTCGGCAAAGATGGGACGGTGCTATCCAATGCTGGATCTACTTGCTGCTGCCGCTGAGACGCCCTTTCTTGGCTAAGTGAGTCGATCTGCTCCTACTGCCGCATGAAAGCGCGTTCCAACTCCGCATGCTTTGATTCTAGGCCATGAAGGCGGACTGCTTTCTCCTTCCTCTACTCCTCCTCGTCTTCCTCTTCTGCTCCTCATGCTGCTTCTTTCTTGCATGGCTTCTATAGTCGGCATTCCAATCCACAAACCCCTCAAACCAGGCAACAACGCCTTTGCCTCGTGTTCGTCCCAGGTGTTCAGGATTCTTCAGGGCACGCGTTAGCCCGCCGTTCTCTCCGTTGGGCGTGAATGCCCCCGTTCAAGCCTCTTCTATTGTAACAAGTAGAGTGTCGGAGGCTTCTTTAAGACTTGCCCACTTGATAACACTACTAGGGAAAACCTTATACACAGAACTTTAGCAGTAGTGAGTGTCAAAATACCACGCTACTGCTAAGTAGCAGTAGCGCATTGGCGTAAACCACGCTACAGATACAATTATAGCATTAGCTCGCCTGAAGATAAAAGTGCTACTATTAAAATTCCAACTGCTTAGCCGATAGGCTACGCATAGTAGTAGCCATCTAAAGTGAACAACGCTACGGCTACATGCTTTGTAGCAGCGCGTTTACGCAGAAAGGCACTACTGATAAAGGAAATAAAATTAAATGGAAACAAAATAGAAAAGTAAATGAAAATGAAAATAAATAGAAAAAGGAGAAACAAAAAAAATGTAACGAAAAAACTGACAAAGGAGTAGCAATAGCGCGTATCCAGGAACGTGTCATAGCTAACTTAGCAGTAGTGCACTTCCCGGAAAGCGCTACTACTATTTTTGACTTAACTATGCCGTTCCTTCTTCCCCACGGCCAGTTCCCCCAAATCCCAACTCCTTCGCTGTCACGGCCGCCGTCGCCCGTCGGCCGCCGCGCTCTCCCGTTGCTCTCCGCAAACCCTCGACGCCACCCCCGACCCCGGATTCGACGCCGCCCCGACCCCGACCTCGATGCCACCCCCGACCTCGACGCCGCCCTCCGCCACGCGCCGAGCCCCGACCCCGACCTCGACGCCGCCTGCCCCTCCCTCGCCGCAGGCACCCGAGGTGAGCACACCAGCTCCTCCCCCTCCCCTACCTCTGCCTAGGGTTCTTCAAATTTTAATTGCATCAAATTAGTTAGGGTTCATCTATTGCATCAAATTTTGGATTATCCGCTACCAATTTCCACCCCTAGGTTCATCAAATTAGATGGTAATTAGGGCAGTAGTTCCTAGGTACTAATTAGTTAGTAAGAACTAGGTACTAATTAGGTACTAGTTTATTTTTATTTATAGTAAGTTTATTTTTAGTAAGAACTAGTTCAATTAATAGAACTAGTTGAACATGTCACATTTGTTGTTATTTTTTAGTTAAAGCAATTTTTGCCGCATCGACGTCGTCAACGATGCCTATCCCACATCCTCGTCTTCGACTCGATGGAGGGCACCTGCTTGACCAGATGGGCCATGTCTGGGACTGGGCTCCGCCGGGCTGGTACTGGGAGGCGCTACCTACCGGGGGGCGTAGCTCGGTGAGGAGTCAGGTGGTCGTTGGCCCGAACCTTCTTTGGTGGCGGTCACGTGGGCCAGTGACGGTCGAGAGGCTTGAGGACCCCGCAGAGGTGGTACGTCACCGTGTCAGCGGGGAGGACGCGTACAGCCGTCACCACTTGGTTTCATTGGAGCACAGGTTCTCCAATACCTGGCTGATTTTCCAGTGATCTCACTTGAGCTATGATCCTGTGATGGTTCCTTCTCTTTGGGTGTCCACCGCCCGCGCCGATACCCGTCGTTCTCTAGGGTTTTAGTTGTATTAGTGATGTTTTATGTATGATACTATTCAGGATGTATTAGTGATAATATTCGAGGATGTACGGACGCGAGAGATGATTTACTTCTGCTTATTGAATGCATGCTAATTTGAATACTTATTTATTTTGCGATTTCATTTTGCTTATTGAATGTTCATGTCAATATGAGTCCTATAAGATATTTTGAAATGTATATCTTGTGTTGCTCAAATAGGATATGTGCTTGCCCAAGTGGCCGGTCATGTTTGTAGGTTACACCTCCGAGTGGCCTATGTTTTGCCAGAGTGTTGATTCATTTCCGTTCCGGAAAATTTTAGGCGCTCGATATGTCCTATTTTAGCAAAGTTCATGCTGGATTTTTCCGTGAATTTTGGCATGACTTGTGCCAGAATATGTAGGAAATATTGAGTGCCCCCGATTTGTGTGTTGGGTGTCCTGGTAGTTGTCTTCGATCGATTTTAAATTAATGTTTCAACTATGAACATAGGAAATATCTGACAATGAAAAGGATTTCGGTATTTGCAAATACTGCGAAGAAGAGCGCGGCCTGTACGACAGAATCTTCCTAGATGATGATATGCGCTTCAGCATCAAGCTGGACATGAACTTTGAAGTGGATACAGTAAGTCACAACGACAAGTCTTTTTTCGTAATTAAGCATGACATCTGCTTCATTTGCTTCAACTTATAATTTTTTTTACTATTCTACTAGCGTATCCCCTGCCATGCAAGAGTTTTTGTCTTGGATAAGATAGGTTTCAGTCCTATGAAAACTACTATGGAGGTAAAGAGAGTTTACTTGAAGACCGAGCATGGTTATACTTTCCACGCAAAATTATACAACGCAGACACCCACACCTATTTTGAATGCAAAACAGGGCAAGCACTATGCAAGACATGCATTTGAGCCTGATATAGTTATCACCTTTGATATTCATCCGGAAGATGATATTGAAGGTAATATCGACATCTGGGTCGATGTGCAGA
>LR880966.1:23115416-23128267 GCA_904067115.1 Aegilops sharonensis | reverse complement strand
GAACTTTGAAGTGGATACAGTAAGTCACAACGACAAGTCTTTTTTCGTAATTAAGCATGACATCTGCTTCATTTGCTTCAACTTATAATTTTTTTTACTATTCTACTAGCGTATCCCCTGCCATGCAAGAGTTTTTGTCTTGGATAAGATAGGTTTCAGTCCTATGAAAACTACTATGGAGGTAAAGAGAGTTTACTTGAAGACCGAGCATGGTTATACTTTCCACGCAAAATTATACAACGCAGACACCCACACCTATTTTGAATGCAAAACAGGGCAAGCACTATGCAAGACATGCATTTGAGCCTGATATAGTTATCACCTTTGATATTCATCCGGAAGATGATATTGAAGGTAATATCGACATCTGGGTCGATGTGCAGATGCCTGCAGTTATACCATTATGTGAGTTTCTCAACCATATTTATGCCTTTGGTATTGTTTATTCAAAAATAGTTGACAACTAATTTCTATTGATAGCTTATTTCCATGCAAGCAAACATGTCCAGCGCTTGGTAGACAGGACCTACTACTGTCCCGGGGCTGAACTAAACTGCGAGGAGATAAGTCATTATGTTTCATGGCTTGAGGATCTTCATACTGTCAAGACAAATTATTTTTCTGGACTTAAAAATCTTAGTACTCAAAACGTGTAACCAATAGTGTTCGCACTGAACTACGGTCACATCTATTTAGGAAAGATGGTAAGATCTTTACTATTTGTCCTCAGTGCATCTTTTGCATACATTATTTTTTAAGCTAAACTTCATTGCTAAGTATGTTACTATACGATGTTCTTCAATAGGGACTCCCGATGGATGTTGTGCCTCATTGGATCGAGACTAAAGGACGCATGAGAATGGTTAGCTTACGCCAAGACATCCTACAATGCACTTTAGTGCATTCAGGAATTCTAATAGCGAGGAATGCTTAATAGTGAAAGACTGGAGCAAAATTATGATCGCAGAGAAGAACTAGGGGGCAGCAATCTGAAGGGCTGCCCACAATTAGGAGACAAGTTCAGCTACATGCTCCAACATGATGAAGCAGGAGTGCTACACATGTTTTATGGTATTTTACCTTAGAGAGCAGCAGGAGTGATTAGCTAGCTAGAAATGAGTTTGAAGATGATGATGTGCTACACTATGACTATGATGATTAAATAGCTAGCGTTGGTGGTAATGAATATGATGATTATTATTAGCTAGTGTTGGTGGTGATTAGATAGCCACCACAGCTAGTGTTGGTGGTGATTAGCTAGCTAGAATGAGTTTGAAGATGATGATGTGCTACACTATGACTATGATGATTAAATAGCTACTGTTGGTGGTAATGACTATGATGATGATTAAATAGCATGTGCTGGTGGATTAGATTCAAGTGGAGGAAACATGTGTTGCACATCAAAAGTACTACTAGTCCAAACTAGATCATGTTTGGATTAGTAGTATACTTTTGACATGCACCACATGTTGCCTCCACTTGAACCTAATCCACCTTCGTTTGACACAATGTTATGGACATAATTATATAAACCTCATAATTGGTATTGTACCAAAATTTGGATAACAGCGTATAAATACACTTAAAATAAAAAAATGAAAAAAATAATACTAGTAGCGATCGATAGTAAACACGCTGCTACTAGCTAGATTGGCAGTAGCGCGGGAGTGAACACACGTTGCGGCTATATGTCTTAGCAGTAGGGCATGTCGCACGCGCTACTGCTAAGTAATAGCTATAGCGCCTTACTAGTAGCGTGGTGTCCCGCGCTACTAGTGGGCATTAAACCCGCGCTACTACTAGGGTTTTCTCTTGTAGTGTAACCAGCCCTATCTCTGGGTCAAACTTCCCCCCATGCGCATAAAACCAAGTCATGCACCTGTCGGGCCAACTCAATGTAACTGGAGTGACCCCTACATCAATCATCTCTTGCTTAGCGAGATCCCACTTAGGTCGGGCGACCTGGTAGCCACCTGGCTCCAGCCGATGGTGCCACTGCTTTTTTGAAGCATTGATCTTGTTTTTTCTCGACCGTTCCTGAGCTTCCTCTGATTCCTTGAACTTCACGAAAGTGTCCCAGTGATCTCTTGCCTTCTCCAGTGCTCCCTTGAATTCTGGAGTCTGCTTTCCGTCTTGTTCGTACTTGGCCTATTTTTTGTGGTTATTGAATGCTATCGCCATCTTCTTAAGGGCACTCTTCCTGACATTCGCCCTTTGTGCATATGTGAAATGATCTGGCAGGGTGAAATGTGACCGGAGTGATTCCCAAAGCAAATCTTTTGCTCTTTCAGAGACAAAATTAACTCCTTGATCTCCCTTTGCTAGCTTATTCCATTCTTGAATGGAGACCGGGATTTGGTCCGTGACAATAACTCCGCATTGACGAGTAAACTTGTCTGCATTCTTCCTAGGTTCAAGAGGTTCGCCATTTGGTTTGATGGCAACAATGTTGTACTTTACGCCATCCTGCAACTTTTTGGTCGGGCCTCGTACTGCCCTGCTTGTAGAAGATTTGCTCGATCCGGAGGGCTAAAAGAAGAAAGATCAATTTGTTCACACACAAATCAATTAAAACATGTAATGATCACCAGATGCCTTATATAAATATACCTCACTGGTCTTTGTTATTTGAATAATATTTACTTCGACATCATTGTTGTGGCCTTCATCTATTCGTTCTTCTTCATCAAATATCATACCCTCACTGGAATTGGTCAGATATTGCAAGCCGTCATCAAGTTCATTCTCATTTGGGCTTGGGCAGCGTATGATGTTGAACAGGGTCTCTTCTCCGTCTCTGCTGGTATTTTCCATAGCTCATACTAACTAATCCAGAATCTAGTTCACTCGAGATTCCTGAGGCACGGGCGGTGGACACACAAAGACAAGGAAAAATCACAGGATCATAACTCGGGTGAGATCCCTGAAGAACCTGCAGGTATTGGAGAACTTGACGTCCAACGCAACCATGTACCGACGGAATTACTTGTCCTCCTCCCTGATACGGTGACGTACCACGTCCATGGGGGACGTCAGCCTCCACACCGAATGTGGCCCATGCGACCGCCACAAAAGAAGTTCCGGCTCGACGACAGGAGCTCGGTTCTTCATCAAGCTACGCTTCCCGGAAGGTAGCACCTATCAGTGCCAGCCCGGCGGAGCCCAGTCCCAGACTTGGCACCTCTTAAGTAGGTCCTCGCCACCGATCCAACAACGAGGATGCAGGACAGGCATTGTAGACGTCGAGAACTAATTCTATGCAAATTTAACATTTTTTAAATGCTTGATTATGATTTTTCTAATTCTTGTTCACTTGATTTTGCAAATACATGACAAACTTTTGCAAATACAATATTAAAATATGCAACTTTTTCTATGCAAATTTATTCTATGCTTGGTGAAAATTCCTCAAATGTTTTCTATACATTGTATACATACATACATATATACTAATTGCTATACATTGGATCGAATGTCAAAATTCCTCAAGTTTTTACTATACATTGTATACTTACATATGTACTAATTTCTATACATTGGATCAAAATGTCAAAATTCTTCTATACATACATATATACTAATTAATTCCTCAAATGTCAAAATTCCTCAACTTTTTTCTATACATTGTATATACATATATACATACATATATAATATAACTAATTAAGCATATCTAATTATCTACTGAAAAAAATTGCCGGAGAGGTTGGGGCGGCGATCTCACAGCGGGGGGTCGAGGGCGACGGTGAGGCTCCACCGGGAAGGAGGACGCGGGCATCGTCGTCGATGGGACTCGGCCGGCAGGGGGAGGAGGGCATGGGCAGCGTCGACGGGGAAGGCGGGTAGCGCGGCGTGCTCGAGATCGGCGTCGGGCAGGGCGGGCGGCACGGCGTGCTCGGCGTCGGGGCAGGGCGGCAACGAGCAGCGGGCTCACGGGCCGCGTGCACGGGGATGGCTTGGACGCGATGACAAGGCCGGTAGCCTGGCGGCGTCGAAGTGTGATGGCATCAGGGCGGGGAAGGAAGACGATGGAAATGAGATGGAGTTCTGAAAATTTCCAAGTCCCCGCATATATACAAATACCTTTAGTCCCGGTTGGTGGCTCCAACCGCAACTAAAGGGTACCTTTATTCGCGGTTGGTGCGACCAATACGGACTAAAGGTGAATTTTTAAAAGGCCAAGCGGTAGGAAGCCCAGGCCTTTAGTCCCGGTTGGTGGCTCCAACCACGTCTAAAGGGTACCTTTATTCGTGGTTGGAGCTAGGCCAGTCGTGGTTGGAGCCAGCAACCAGGACTAAAGGCCTGTTCCAGGCACAGCGAGGTGTGGTGGAAGTTTAGTCCCACCTCGCCCAGCGAATGGCGCCTGCACTAGTTTATAAACCCCGCCACGGCAAGTCCTTCGAGCTCCTCTCTAAAGCAGGCCTTTATGGGCCTATCGAACATGTGCTTCCCTGTGGGGCCTACTGGGCCATGCGGGCCTGCATCTTGGCCCAACTACTAGATGGGTTTCTAGTCGTATGTAGGTCGTGGCGGCCCAGTAGGCGGACATTTTTTTCCAGTTTTTGTTTGTTTATTTATTTTCTTTTGTTTCTACTTACAACCAAATATTTAGAGCTTCTGAGTGGATCTTTTTGGTTGAGGTCACAAAAATTATAAACTTTTAGTTAGTGGTACTAGTTTTCAAATTTGAATAGTTTAAATTCGAATTATTTAAAATTTGTGTGAATCACTAGTTTGTGAATAATTTTACATTAAAATATATTTTTAATTGATTCTTTTTCCTATTATTTAATATTAATATGGTTTATCATTATATTCAATTTGGTAATTCTTAGGTTATTTTAAAAAATAAATGCCTTTATAACAGACGAGTTTTCGTCCGAAACCTTGATACTTTGGAAGATATTGTCCATTTTATACACGAAGTGCATTCAGTTTTTGCCGTAACCCTCTCAACCTTGATACTATGTGGGTGAAATGATAATACCATGCGAACTATCAACCTTTTCAGAGTTCATTTGTACGTAGTCCTTTCCAATTTCAAGGTCATTTGACTAAAAAAAGCAGTACATGCATGAAAAATAGCAAATGAAGTCAGAAAGGGTTGAAAAATGATGACGTGACTGTCCTTTCTTGCATTCTTTTGTAGTGCTTTTCAATTTAAGGGTAATTTAGCTAAAAAAATAGCAAATGAAGTCCTACATAATGCATGAAATAATTTGTTTGGACATAATATTTCTTCTTGTTTCAAATGCCAAAACACATAAGTACCCTAACCATTACAAAGATTTCCTCCGGTTTGTCCGAAGTGGGACTTTCCAGATATATAAGTCTGAAAACTCACTAGAGAAGAAAGTGATGACGATAAAGCCAGTCACATCCCAGAGTGGGATCCTCCGGTATAATACTTTTTCTTCGCATGTGTCCCTTTGTGCCGTAACCATGGACAATCTTAATCATTTAACAGGATGCTCAAGTCAATATTCACTGTGAGGGGAGTAATTTCATGAAACTTTTCATAATCTTCTGACATGTCTGTCTTGTCCTTCAGTCCCACGACGTTTCTTTTCCCTGAAAGAACTATGTGGCGCTTTGGCTCATCGTATGATGTATTCGCTTCCTTATCTTTTCTTTTTCTCGGCTTGGTAGACATCTCCTTCACATAGAAAACCTGCACCACATCATTGGCTAGGATGAACGGTTTGT
The DNA here is from genome assembly GCA_904067115.1 of Aegilops sharonensis. Lineage (NCBI taxonomy): Eukaryota > Viridiplantae > Streptophyta > Magnoliopsida > Poales > Poaceae > Aegilops > Aegilops sharonensis. Next base: position 23,122,558 of record LR880966.1, on the reverse strand, counting down.
CTGCATACACAAGATCGTTGAGATCCACTGTTGTCATTTCGTACTGTGGGTCTTGCTTTACTCCGCCTCCTGCTAGATTGACCCATTTGCACCGAAACAAAGGGACCTTCAAACCATGTCCATAGTCAAGTTTCCATATCTCCTCTATGTAACCATAATATGTGTCCTTTTGCCTATTGGTGTTCGCTTCATCAAAGAGGACACCACGATTTTGGTTGGTGCTCTTCTATATTGGGCAATCGTGTAAAATGTATTCCCATTTATCTCTTACCCTTTGAAAGTCAATATAGTCGAAGATGGTAACTGGGACAGCAAATACAGGTCATCTGCAACAGTGTCATCATGCATGAGATGTGTATGCAACCAACCAGCGAAAGTCCCCGTTTGTCCATGTGTAATCCAGTCGTTAGACTGCTCTGGGTGTTTGGAGCGTAGAGTATTCTTGTGTTCCTCGATATACGGAGCAACCAACACTACTAGGAAAAGGCCTGCTAGTGGCGCACCTATTTTGGCCATTAATGGTGCACTACAGGTGCGCCACTAGCATCACGTCAGTGGTGTGCCATTAGTATACCAGATACTAATGGCGCACCTATAGTGCACCATTAGTATGCCTAGAGGTGTGCCATTACTATCTGACTTAGTAATGGCGCACCACATAGAAGTGCGCCATTACTAACAATTTTTTTCAAGAAAAAATTAAAAAAAATTCAAATTTTTTTTAAATTTTTTCAACAAAAAATTCAGAATTTTTTTCGTTTTTTCTTAATCTCGGGTCACTATGGCTTAATCTCGGGTCAATATGCTTAATCTCAAGTCATATCGCATTAAAAAAATTCAGATTTTTTTTGGTTTTTTCTTAATCTCGGGTCAATATGCTTAATCCGAAGTCAAATCACACTCCGTGGTCAAACTTCTTGAAAGGTCACCAATCCTCACACTACTCTAGCTGAAGCACGCTTTACTTCAGAGTTCTATCCAACTCCAGCAACAGCTCACTTAACATGCACTTGTTAATATATCTAACATATCAATCCTATTAAACCTTGTTGATGTTTAGGACTTTGTTCATGTTCATGAGTGTGATAAAATTTTGAAAAAATATTTCAAACTTCTGTTCATATTACGTATCATATTTTGAAAAAAATTCCCAAAGAAAATAAAAACTAATTTTTTTTCTATTACTAGTGGCGCACCTAGCAAACGGTGCGCCACTAGTAAGTTTGAATTTTTTTTCCATTTTTTCCCCTCTAGATCATAAAAGCCCCGTAACTTTTTTCTGTTAGGTTTTTGAGGATTTTGGAAATGTTTAACGGGGTTCCCCTTGTTAAATTCGGATGTAACTTTTCGAGTAGATGATTTTTCATATAAAAAACTTTTTAATCCGAGTTCATATGCAAAAGTTATGCCCATTTTACAAATTGCAGAGAGATTTTGCGAATAAAGTCGAAATTCATATTTGTAAATTTTCCCAACAATAGACCACATATCACATGGGAAACTTATTTTCTTTTATTTTTTTGACATTTCCATCATTTTGTTTTATTTTTAAAAAAACTGAAAAGGCGGTCCACGGGGGGTGCATTTGAGGGAATTTTTGGTCAAAGTTAGTAATGGCGCACCGTGGGTGTGGTGCGCCATTACTAACTTTGAAAGAAAAACAATTGTTAGTAGTGGCGCACCGAGGGTGTGGTGCGCCATTACTAGTTTTAACTAGTAATGGCGCACTATCCACTGGTGCGCTATTACTAGTTACGAAAAACAAATTGTTAGTAGTGGCGCACTGAGGGTGTGGTGTGCCATTACTAGTTAAACTAGTAATGGCACACTATCCCTTGGTGCGCCATTACTAGTTTTGAAAAAAAATTGTTAGTAATGGCGCACCGTGTATGTGGTGCGCCATTAGTATTTGGAGTTTAATGGCGCACCAATATGTGGTGCGCCACTGCTATTTAGCAGTGGCGCACCACATATGTGGTGCGCCATTAATGTCCATTTCATCTATAGACGTTTTCCTAGTAGTGCAAGGCGAAATTTTGTAGAACTGTGTAGTGTGCTTGTGCCCTAGAGTGCCCGTCCATACATATTACTTGGTCCCTTCCTAGCGTGCCTTTTCCACCCAGTCTGTCCTCATGACGCGATTCAGGAACACCAATCGGCTTAAGGTTATGAATAAAGTTAACACAAAACTTAATGACCTCCTCATTTTCATGGCCCTTGGAGATGGTTCCTTTTGGCCTAGCACAGTTACGAACATATTTCTTTAATACTCCCATGAACCTCTCAAAGGGGAACATATTGTGTAGAAATACAGGACCCAGAATGGAAATCTCTTCCACTAGGTGAACTAGGCGTGCGTCATGATATTGAAGAAGGATGGTGGGAAAACCAACTCAAAACGGACAAGAGATTGCACCAAATCATTATATAACCTTGGTATGATTTCTGGATCGATTACCTTCTGAGAGATTGCATTGAGGAATGCAAATAGCTTCACAATGGCTAATCGAACGTTTTCCGGTAGAAGCCCCCTCAATGCAACCGGAAGCGGTTGCGTCATAATCATGTGGCAGTCATGAGACTTTAGGTTATGGAACTTTTTCTCTGTCATATTTATTATCCCCTTTATATTTGACGAGAAGCCAGACAGGACATTCATACTGAGTAGACATTCAAAGAAGATTTCCTTCTCTTCTTTGGTAAGAACGTAGCTGGCATGACCCTGATACTGCTTTTGATGCATGCCATCTTTTCCGTGCATACGTTGCTGGTCCTCCCGTGCCTCCGTTGTATCTTTTGTCTTCCAATACACGCCCAAGAAGCCTAGCAGGTTCACACAAAAATTCTTCATCACGTCCATCACGTTGATTGCAGAGAAAACCTCTAGGTTTTTCCAATAGGGTAGGTCCCAAAATATAGATTTCTTTTTCCACATGGGTGCGCATCCATAAGCGTCATTCAGAACAGATTATCTGCCGTGACTCTTTCCCAAGATTAATTTTAAATCCTTGACCATATCAAGTATATCATCACCAGTACGGTGGCGAGGCTTGTTCCGGTGATCTGCCCCACCTTTGAAATGCTTGCCTTTCTTTCTTAAGGGATGCCTGCTTAGAAGAAATCTACGATGTCCCAGGTACACATTNATTGCATTGAGGAATGCAAATAGCTTCACAATGGCTAATCGAACGTTTTCCGGTAGAAGCCCCCTCAATGCAACCGGAAGCGGTTGCGTCATAATCATGTGGCAGTCATGAGACTTTAGGTTATGGAACTTTTTCTCTGTCATATTTATTATCCCCTTTATATTTGACGAGAAGCCAGACAGGACATTCATACTGAGTAGACATTCAAAGAAGATTTCCTTCTCTTCTTTGGTAAGAACGTAGCTGGCATGACCCTGATACTGCTTTTGATGCATGCCATCTTTTCCGTGCATACGTTGCTGGTCCTCCCGTGCCTCCGTTGTATCTTTTGTCTTCCAATACACGCCCAAGAAGCCTAGCAGGTTCACACAAAAATTCTTCATCACGTCCATCACGTTGATTGCAGAGAAAACCTCTAGGTTTTTCCAATAGGGTAGGTCCCAAAATATAGATTTCTTTTTCCACATGGGTGCGCATCCATAAGCGTCATTCAGAACAGATTATCTGCCGTGACTCTTTCCCAAGATTAATTTTAAATCCTTGACCATATCAAGTATATCATCACCAGTACGGTGGCGAGGCTTGTTCCGGTGATCTGCCCCACCTTTGAAATGCTTGCCTTTCTTTCTTAAGGGATGCCTGCTTAGAAGAAATCTACGATGTCCCAGGTACACATTCTTCTTGCATTTATCCAAATATATACTGTCGGTATCATCTAAACAGTGTGTGCATGCGTGGTATCCCTTGTTGGTCTACCCTTAAAGGTTACTGAGAGCAGGCCAATCATTAATTGTTACAAACAGCAATGCATATAGGTCAAATTCCTCCATTTGTGCTCATCCCACACACATACACTTTTTCTATTCCACAGCTATAAAAGTTCTTCAATTAATGGCTTAGGTACACATCAGCGTCGTTATTGGGTTGCTTAGGGCCTTGGATGAGCACTGACATCATAATGAATTTCCGCTTCATGCACAACCAAGGAGAAAGGTTATAGATACATAGAGTCACAGGCCTGGTGCTATGATTACTGCTCTGCTCCCCAAAAGGATTAATGCCATATGCACTTAGACCAAACCATACATTCCTTGCGTCATCTGCAAAGTCCTCCCACTTTCTCTCAATTTTTCTCCACTGCGACCCGTCAGTGGGTACTCTCAACTTCCCGTCTCTCTTACGGTCTTATGTGTGCAATCGCATCAACTTGGCATGCTCTTTGTTCTGGAACAAAATGTTTCAACCATGGTATTATAGGAGCATACCACATCACCCTGGTAGGAATCTTCTTCCTGGGCCGCTCGCCCTAAACATCACCAGGGTCATTGCGGCTGATCTTATAGCACAATGCACATCATACCGTACATGCATTCAAATCCTCGTACTCACCACGGTAGAGGACGCAGTCATTAGGGCATGCATGTATCTTCTGCACCTCTAAATCTAATCCTAGAGGGTAGATAGCCTTCTTTGCTTCATACGTACTGTTGGGCAATTCGTTGTCCTTTGGAAGCATCTTCTTTAACATTATCGGACCTTTTCAAATCCCTTGTCAGATACATCCGTTACTAGGGAAAATCCTAGCAGCAGCGCGGGTTTTGGGCCTATCAGTAGCGCGGGCAGGAGCGCTACTGATAAGGCGCTACAGCTAAAGCCAAGCAGCAGCGCGCCTGGACCCGCGATGCTGCTAAAATGATCTAGTAGTACTGCTTCTCCAGAGCAGCGCTGCTGGTAATTAGTAGTAGCGCTCCTCCTTGCCCGCGCTACTACTATTATTTAGTATTTTTTTTATTTCATGTTGTATTTCATACACCTTTACACAATTTTTCATACAACAGGAATTTAGAGACTGTTTTTACATCATAATGAGTAGGTGAAACAACCGTGGACTAGTTTCAAGTGGATGGACATCCACTTGAAACTAATCCGCGGTTCTTTCAACAAATGATATTATCATTAACAACTTATCATCATAATACATCATTGTCATATAACACCTCCTCAAGATCAACGTTTTCATCAATGAGACATCACATAGGACCTACTACATTCTCTTAGGACCTCATAGGACCTACTACATTCTCTTCGGACCTACTATATTCTCCAAGGTAAAATAGCAAAAAACAAGATAGCCCCTGACTCTCCATTATGGAGAATGGAGATTATCCTGTCTCCAATTCTTGCCTTTCGCTTAATGTTACTTCCAAGAACCTCCTTGCGAATGTCCAAACATTTTTTCCATTCTTTGATTAGCATGTGTTCACCGGTTTTAGAAATCCGATATGCACAGGTGAGATCCGTAGGATGACCTGGCTGTATGTTCAGAACTTGAAGGCGACCATTGTAATACATCAGATGAGGCACATGATCCATCGGGATTTTCTGTTGAAAAACATAGTAATAACTTCGTAGTTAGCAATGATGTACTAGTTTTGGAAGTATGCAAAAGATGCACGGATGTCGTAATAGTAAAAAATCTTACCAGGGTATCTCCATAGAAGTTATCGTGGTTCAACACGTGCACTAGTGGCACGTATTCACCATAATTTGGAGGAGTTCGATAATAGGTACTTTACTCAAAGAAAGTACAATAAGCAATCAGATGACTTTTCTCCATATAAGTTAACTCGTAGCCATCAGTGTAGTGGGTTTTTTCTACCATCTTCTGCACATTCTTTGAAGATTCAAAATAAGTTGTCAATGGAAATAAGCTGTCAACTATTTTGAAATAAACAATATAAATTAGTTAATAACTATGTTTGAGAAACTCACATTGTGGTAGAATCGGAAGCGTATCAACAAGGACCCAAATGTCCATATTGTCTTGCTCGATGCCAGGATCACCAAGATCCATGGTGACAATCATACCCTCATAAAAACCATACATTTTGCAAAGTGCTTCCCAATTTTGGCAACCAAAATGGGTTACGCTCTGATCATTGTACATATTTACTTCAAAATCCATATCATGATGGGTCCTTAGGTGTATTTTCTTTGTTTCAAAATTTTCATGGTCTTCAAAACCCATCCTCTCCAAGACATAGCGTCTTGCATGGCATGGGATAAGCTAGTCGAATTGTAAAAGATGAAAATTAGACGTTTAAATAGTTGAAGTCATGCTTAATTATGAAAAAAAACTCTTGTCGTTGTTGCGTACCGTTTCAACATCGAAGGTCTCCTCGAGCTTAATGCTGAAGCGCCGATCTTCGTCCAGCTCAACGAACCTGTCGCACATACCTCGATCGTCGTGGCACCAGCTGCACTCCCCCGGGAGATTGTCGTCGTCCGAGTACGACATTTCCTACGTTCATAATTCAAAGATTAAACTTGTACAATTAAATATATGTACTAAAAATCCAGGCCTCTCGATATTTGCTACATATTCTAGCACAAGTCATGCCAGAATTCACGGAAAAATCCGGCATGACCTTTGCTAAAAAAGGACATATCGAGCGCCTGAAATTTGCCGGAACGGAAATTAATCAACACTCCTGCAAAACATAGGCCACTCGGATGTGTAAACTGAACATGAACGGCCACTTGGGCAACCACATATCCTATTTGAGCAACAAAAAATATACATGGATATGGTCTCACCTCGATGTCGGAGGGGGTCGGTGACGGGGACGACGGCGGGGATGATGGAGGGGCTCCTTGATTTCTGCAAAAGTAAAAACCGTATAAGTTATCACTAATACATCCCGAATAATTATATTCAACTAGTTTTATTAATTCAACTAGTTCTTACTAAATATAAACTTACTATAAATAGAATATGTGGTTCAACTAGTTATATTAATTATCTTACTAAAAAACTAGTTCTTTCTAAAAATAAAGTAGTTCAACTCGTTACATAAATTATCTTACTAAAAATACATTAGTTCTATTAATTCAACTTGTTCAACTAGTTCAACTAGTTTATTAATTTACTTACTAAACTAGTTCAACTACAACTAAAGTAGTTCAACTACAACTACTATTATTCATACTGCCCTA
>LR880966.1:23099131-23115049 GCA_904067115.1 Aegilops sharonensis | reverse complement strand
AATTATATTCAACTAGTTTTATTAATTCAACTAGTTCTTACTAAATATAAACTTACTATAAATAGAATATGTGGTTCAACTAGTTATATTAATTATCTTACTAAAAAACTAGTTCTTTCTAAAAATAAAGTAGTTCAACTCGTTACATAAATTATCTTACTAAAAATACATTAGTTCTATTAATTCAACTTGTTCAACTAGTTCAACTAGTTTATTAATTTACTTACTAAACTAGTTCAACTACAACTAAAGTAGTTCAACTACAACTACTATTATTCATACTGCCCTAGTTAACTAATACCATCACTACTAGTAATATGAAAAAAAACAATTGAAAATACCTTATATATAATCCTAACACTAAATAAACTAGTTTTATTAACTACTTACTAAATAAACTAGTGCTATTAAGAACTTACTATAAATAAACTAGTTCTATTAAGCACTTATGAAATAAACTAGTTCTATTAAGTACCTAATATAAATAAACTAGTTATATTAATCACTTACTAAATGAACTTTTTTCTATTAAACACTTGCTAAAAATTCTACTACCCTAGTTCTACCCTAAATTTTCATACTTCTATTTTATTTAAAACACCTACAATTTGCAAGAACACAGACAAGGGAGGGAGGGAGGAGAGAGGAGGGGGAGCGGGCGGCCGGAGGAGGAGGAGGGAGGGGCGGTGGGAGGAGGGCTGCCGGCGAAGGAGGAAGGAGGGGGCGGCCGCAGGCGGAGGGAGGAGGGCACGGTGGGAGGAGGAGGGAGGAGAGCGCGGTGGGAGGAGGAGGCACGGAAGGAGGGAGTACCTCGGTGGCGGATGGTGGACGGCGGCGGCGGCGGCGGACGATGGTGAGGTCGAGAGCGGCGGCGGGCGGCAGTAGTGAGGTTGAGGGCGGCCTCGGGCGGCGGCGGTGAGGGCAGGCTCGGGCTCGGGCGGCGGCGATAGAGGAGTAGGGGAACAGGGGGAGGAGGACTTGGTGAAATTTTGAGCGGGGTTAAGTCGAACTAGCAGTAGCGCACTTTAGGAACCGCGCTATAGATAAATTAGCTACAGCGCATTTTACGGAAAAACGCTACTGCTAAGTCTAAGCACACATCAAAAAATACATTGGCCATCAATGATCTTTTTGTGTACAATCTGAATTGTCAATATGAGTCCACTCCGGTAGGAACTGGAGAGGACTCATATTGCGCCACAAATTCTACACATAGAGTTCAGTGAAGACCAACTGGTTGTGATAGTTTCAGAAGTAACATATTTAAGGTGGTCAACACCCTGTTGGCGGAGCGAGGTGGGACTAAACTTGTGGGCTGATCATAGCAGTAGCGATTTTCTTATAAGCGCGCTGCTGCTAACTTCTATAGCAGTAGCGCGGTTCAGTATAGGGTGCTACTGCTATAACTAGCTGGGTTGCGAGGTCATGACAATTAGAGCAGTAGCGCGGTTTGGCGTGGAAGCGCTACTGCTATTTTCCTTTCAGCAGCGTGTTTTGCTATCACGGGCTGCTGCTAAATAGCAGTAGTGTTGTATTTTCAGGAGCGTTGCTCGTAAGATTCTGTGTATAGGCTTTTCCCTAGTAGTGATCATTCTCCGCCTTCCATTGCAGCAATTACAGTATGGTACCCAGCTTTTTCTTGTCATCTTCGCAATTTGGGTACGACAATTTCTTGTGATCCTCTAACATGCGCTGCATCTTCGGCTTCTCCTTTTGACTTGCGCACTTTCTCTTTGCATCGGCAATGGCCCGACCAATATCATCAGCAGGCTCATCTGATGCCTCTTCTTCAGCTTCTTCCCCCATTGCCTACTCAGCTTCTTCCCCCATTGTAGTACCATCGTATTCAGGGAACCCGTGGCCAGGATAGCTGTCATCATCCTCTTCCATTAGAACTCCTCTTTCTCCTTCCTTGGTCCAATAGTTATATCCGGATATGAAACCGGACGTAAACAGGTGGACATGAATGGTTCTTGAGCTAGAGTAATTTTGATTATTCTTACAGATAGCACATCCGGCCGCTTGTTTGCGTCAGCCGCAAGCAAAAAATTATGCACGCCATTAATGAAATGGGGAGAGCATCGGTCATCATACATCCATTTTGCCGACTCATCTTCATTACACAACACCGAAAAGACCAAATTAATACAAGTTCATACATAAAGTTCTTACATAGTTATTCTCATAAAACAACATAAAACTCTCTAGCTAAAGCATTTAAACGCAACAACAAATGCGATCAAGATCGCAACTAAGGTAACAATTGGTCCAACACAAAATGATACAAAGCCTCATTATCAATGGCATATTTTCTAATATTTCTAATATTCAAGCGCATTGCATCCATCTTCATCTTGTGATCATCAACGACATCTACAACATACAACTCTAGTTTCATCTTCTCTTCTTCAATTCTTTTTAATTTTTCTTTGAAATACTTGTTTTCTTTTTCAACTAAATTTAACTTCTCGACAAGAGGGTCGGTTGCAATTTTCGGTTCATATACCTTCTAGATAAAAATATCTATGTCAACTTGATGGGCATAATTGTCATAACATGAAATGCAATAAAGAGTTATAAAAGAGAATATACCACATCTGAATCATAAACCGCACGAGGGCCGACAGGGACGGATATCAAAACCATGCCACTATGTATAACAAACAACGTATCGGTAAGAAAATTATACAAGTAACTATCTAAATCACACAAACATGATTTTTTTTATAAAAAGGATAAGAAACAAGAGGCTCACCAAGGTGGTGCCGGTGACGGGACGGTGCGGGCGATCGACGGTGATTAGGATGGGGATGGGAAGGCACTAAGTAAACCACACCTACATACGCAAACTAAGAAGTTAATTTGATTTCAGATTGCATATAAATCAAATAAACTACCACATATAATTACTCCCAAACTAAAACCCACAAATCACTATACTTATAGAGCATTTCAAGAGCTATCTAGCAATGAGAAATGAAAGGACAAAGTTGCTAGCCTTTGTGAACACTTGGATGGATGGGGGTCCTTCAAATCTTAACAAATTTTGGCAAAAATGGAGGATGAGCTCGAGCAAAGGAGAAGAACAGAGGAGAGAAATGAAAGGGGGAAAACAGAGAGAATGGGCTCGGGCTCGACGAAGGGTTTATATAGGGGCATCTTTAGTCCCGGTTGGTTATACAAACCGGGACTAAAGGTATACATCTAGTCCCGGTTTGTGACACGAACCGGGATTAGATGTGCTCGTGGGGCCCCAGCCAGACACAAGCCTGGCACCACCCCTTTAGTCCTGTTTCGTGACATGAACCATGACTAGAGGCACGTCACGAACAGGGACTTATGATCCATGCCCCCTAGCCGTTGGAATTGATACTAATGGTCACATTAGTACCGGGCCGTTATCAAACCGAGACTAATGGGCCTCACGTAAAGTCGTTTTTCTACTAGTGATCGGTTCTTAGTTTGAAAAATAAATGGTGTATGTCCGTACTGATGTATCCATGGAAGAAAAATAGTATTCCCTCATTTTTATTTAGTACGTGTATTAACTTTGGTCAAAGTCAAGCTTTGTAAACTTTAACAAAGTTTATAAACAAAAATATTAACATATGCAATAACGAATCAATATCATTAGATTTATTATATAAAGTCTGTCAAACTTTATGAAGTTTGACTTCAATCAAATATCACACATCAAGAGAAAGTTCCTTGCCCATTACAGTTAGCACTAGACCAGTATATGTCTAAAAGCTAAGACAGTTTTCTAGAAAGTCCAAGAGGCTATTACAGCAAAGGCCACCAAAGCCAAAATGATGACACGGCGTCGAAGGACCAGCGAATTCTTTGAGACAGCCAAACCTAAGAAGTGCACAAATCTCCCTTGTGTAGGAGACAGCCAAATATAAGAAATGCACAAATCTCCCTTGTGCAGGATTCCTTCCTGAAAAGGTTACACTCCTAGCTTCACAACCAAGTACCACACACAGTTGCATCATCTGTGACCGACCATCCATGCATATCAGCACCTTCCGTCAACATCTCCATCACTGCAGGCTTCTGAATACCTGCCCAATGGTTAAGAAAGAAAAAATCGTAAAGACTATCTCAAAGGGAGATTTAATACATTGCCCAACACACAACAACTAAGCCAATAGTATAAATCTTTTCACCACCGGGAATAAAGGAAAAAATGCCACACAGAGTATAGCCATAAAGAATTATGGCAAATATCAATATCAAGCATTGACCCAACTGTCCCACACTGTACCATGAAAATAGATTTACAGTGGATTTTTGTATCATGTCAAAAGAAACCATTTATTGAAGAAATATAATGGTAACTTTTTTTGTCAGGAATATCATGGTAACTTCTCAATGAAAAATGCATACTATGTCATTGAATCAAAGATGCCTGTGATAAAGCTCACCAATTTTAGAGCGAAACAAGGTAATAAACTTGTGTTTTCCTGAATTTGTTTTTCTCTAATTTGTAAACTGGTGACGAACTTGTGAATGGCGAACTGAGTGAGCTATTTTATTTTTCCTTTTGGGGCATTATAGTTTGTAGGGGTGCGAGCTTTCCCACATATTAATCAAATTAAATATAATAATGGGTAGACATCACACCTGCTAAATTTAGGGAAGTTATAATTTATTTCAGGTGTAAAATTGGCCCAATGCCAGCTAGAAGATGTTCATGATATTCATTTCTCTTAACGAGATTTGCGATATTGATGAAGAATGTAATAGGAAAGGACACGGGGTGTCTTTGGACTATTGTCAATTCATTGATCTTTCAAAAAAATATCAAAAGATTTCAGTGTAAGCAAGTAATTTCCCAATTTTTTAATTTTTTGCCATTTTATATTGAAACATGTGTCTTTTGTAAACATATAATTTCTGTTATGAGCGACATTAAAAAACACACTTTATTTTGGTGTTGTTATGAGAGGACACATTGTTACATATCAGATTTTCCTTTTGCTTTAAAGTTACTCGATTTCGTAAAGGTTGTTGAAGTATCTAATATCTATAATATATATTGGGCTACTCAAATGTTTTCTGGGCTCCTTACAATCATGAACCGACATCTCTTATATCTCATACATATACTGATACTTCCTACAATTAACTTTTTCTCATATTATTTTTTGTTTTTCTATGCAGAAATTACATGTTATCCAAAAGAGAGTTTGTATTTTTATGGAGGTATGTGACATCAATATCTCATTTTTCGACTTAGTGACATATAAAACAATAATTTACTCATACTAAACTTTTATATTTGGTTTAAATTAATTTGTATCATATTACAGTTTTAATTATTATAATATTTACTACTTATCTATCATATTTAGCCACATAACAATGTTTCTAAATAATAATTATAGTAATCTTTGTCATGCAGTTGTAAAGTATATCATTGCAAATTTTGCTCTGCAAAATTTATACTTTATGATGTAGTTTTTTTTTACTTTTTTATTTCGAGAAATATATTTTTAAGTGAATTTTTATTATTGCATAAGTGTATATTGTATAGACATATATATGTATGACTATGCATGTGTTCATATATCTTTTTTATTATTGAATATCATGGTGGACCATGGATTTCTAAATCGTATACACTAACAAATATCTTAATAGTAGTTCTAGTGTATATTATGCAAGCATATTCATAGAAACTTAGAGGGCATGGCGAATATGAATTGCAAGGTTGGTTCAGCACTAGCTAGGTCGACAACATGTGCATGCGTTGGTACATATGATTCTATTATCCGACATGCTCATTTAGATTCACTTCGTTCGACTTTAGTGCATACTCATTTATCAAATGGAAAATTGTGCATTAATTTAAACATAGTGATCTAGTTATCATAAATTTCATAATGTACTGAGACGAACATCATAAAGAGAGACCAACAAATGATGCAATCAAACTCGACTTTGCCAGTCAGATTGGTTTTGCGCCCCGTGTGGTATACACTATTAGTATGTGGTGTGAGCGTGTGCTCCTACAAATTGTTGTTATCATTTATGTAATCCATAATTTTAAGGATGCATTGTATAATTGTATAGTGGTTACTTTTATAATTTGTATTCGAGGCCTTCACCTCTTGGGGGCCTATGAAGTCACCCCTTTTGTCTGGCCTATGTGTTAGCCATGGGATTGGGACAACATCCAACAACTATGAAATCAGCTAGGGGATCTGCTCCAAAAACAAATGGTCAGCGCTCGATCCATAGACGAGTTCCTCCAACATAGTTGAACTCGCCCTATCATAGAGTAGTGCCTTGTCGTTTTTTGTGAATGCCCACTTTATTTCATACATTCTTTGCTCTTGGACATTCAAACAGACCATGTCGGATATCTTCTCTTCCCTCCCCCACAAATAGGACATATCAGTGAGACTTTGATATGGCAACATGATAGGATAGGTCTACACGGGATGGCTCCTTGCAAGGTGGGAGTGACATTTGCAAAGGCTACAAGTAATTAGTGATTTCGTTGTATCTTGCTTATTGTGAGGTACAACACCACGTCGCCTACAACACGCCGTCGATGGGCTGGCAGATCAAAGAGGAGGTGTTGGGTTGGTTTTATTTCTGAGTTTTTTCTGTATAAATTAATTTCCGCGCCGGGTTTTTGGAACCAGGTTTGATCTGATTTTCTTGTTTTTGTCTCCTTTACCATGTTTTCTTTCTTTCTTTTTTCCTTCCATTATTTTTCATTTTTCAAACATGTCGAGTTTTCTCAAACAATCGTTGAACATTTTCTAGCTTCATGTTTACATTTTTTAAATACATGCTAAAGATTTATCTAAATACATGTTGAACACCTATAAGAGGCACATTGAACATTTTTATCAATACATAGTGAAAAAAATTAAACACACACTCGAATATTTTTATAAAAATGTGCTCCCTCCATGCCATAATATAAGAGATGTGTAAACATTTGTTACGTGTAGTATTAAAAACACTTTTATATTATAGGATGGAGGGAGTACAAAGCATTTGTTACGTGTTAGAACATGTTTCTAAATATCCCCTACATTTTTTATATGTTGTGAACACTTTGCTAAAACTACACGAATAAAGTTTTACATTTCCTGAACATTTTCGGAAATGTCATGAAACATATTTTGTAAACAAACGGGTATTTTTTAAAGTCTGATGCTAGGCGTCATCCGGCTGATCCGTCCTTATCTGAAGTTTCTCACACCAAGTTGCAGTGAGCAGCAGGGAACTACCTCTCATGAGCGTTGTCTCTAGCCGTCTGATTCGTCCATTCAACCGGCTGCTCCCGGCCTTCTCCACTTACATGGGCCCCATGAACCGTACACACTATATCTATTTACTAGCCACTACAGTTTTGCTTCACGTAGATAAACGCTGGTAGCAAACAAACCACAAAGTGCATCATGACTTGGCCAAAGATTATGTCGTGCACGCCAAACCATTTGATCGGACCCATCGAGCGGTTCACTAGTAGAAAAAGGGTCAAATGTGAAGCAGATTAGTGCCGGTTTGATTTTGAGCCGGCACTAATGTGTCCATTAGTGCCGGTTCCAACGGCTAGCCGGCCTCTCTCATTAGTGCCGGTTCGAGGCGAACCTTTAGCCCCGGTTCGTGCCACGAACCGGTACTAAAGAGAGTGGTGGTAGGATGTTGTGAGTATGGGGCCTCTCCAGCACCTTTAGTACCGGTTCGTGGCACGAACCGGTACTAAAGGTCGACGTACATAAACCCTCCGTCCACCCGAGCTCGCTCTGTTCTTCCCCTTTCCGCTCTCCTCCTCTGTTCTTCCCCTCTCTTCCTCAGGCTCATCACACATTTTGCCCAAAATTTGTTTAAGATTTCAAGGCCCCATCCATTCAAATGATCACAAAGGTTAGCCACTTTGTCCTTTCATCTCTCATTGCTAGATTAGCTCTTGCAATGCTTTGTATAGTGATTAATTTGTGAGTTTAGTAATTTAGGAGGAATTATATGTGCTAGTATTTGATTTATATGCAATTTGAGGTCAAAAATAACACTTAGTTTGCATATGTATGTGTGGTTTACTTAGTGCCTTCTAAATCTCCGTCGTAACCACCGTCGATCGCCCGCACCGTCCCGTCGACGTCACCACCTTGTTGTGAGGCTCTTGTTCATGAATGTTTTACATTACCAAATTGATGTTTGCGTGATTTGGATATATAGTTACTCATATAATTATCTTACCCGTACGTTGTTTGTTATACATAGTGCCATGGTTTTGATATCCGTCCACGTCGGCCCTCGTCCTTGTTATGATTCGGATGTGGTATATTCTCTTTTAAAACTAGTTGTTGCATTTCGTGTTTATGACGAATTATGCCCATCAAGTTGACATAGATATTTTTATCTAGGAGGTGTGAACCGGAAATTCCAACCGACCCTATTGTCGAGAGGTTAAATTTAGTTGAAAGAGAAAAGGACTATTTGAAAGAAAAATTGAAAAGAATTGAGGATGAGAAGATGGAATTGGAGTTGAATGTTGCCGATGTCGTCGATGATCACAAGATCAAGATGAAGAACATGCGGTTGAAAATTAGAAAGATTAGAAAATATGCCATTGATAGTGTGGCTTGGTATCATTATGTTGTTGGATCAATTGTTACCTTAGTTGCGATCTTGATCGCATTTGTTGTTGCATTTAAATTCTTTAGCTAGAGAGTTATTTCTATGTTGCATTTAATTAAGTGTTGTATATGAACTTTATGTATGAACATGTATTAATTTGGTCTATTCGGTGTTGTGTAATGAAGATGAGCCGACAATGGATGTATGATGACCGATGCTCTCCCGAGTTCATTAATGGCGTGCATACTTTTCTGCTTGCCGCTGAGGCAAACAAGCGGGCGGATGGTTTTATGCCTTGTCCATGTGCTGGCTGTAAGAATGGTCACAATTACTCTACGTCAAGAACCATTCACGTCCACCTATTTGAGTCCAGTTTCATGCCCCACTATAATGTGGGGACCAAGCATGGAGAAAGAGGGGTTATGATGGATGACAACGAACAAGAAAAGGATGACGACGACTATCCTGGCCATGGGTTCCCTGAATACGATGATACAACAACGGGGGAAGAAGTTGAGCCGGCAATGCGGGAAGAAGCTGAAGAAGAGGTATTAGATGAGCCCGCTGATGATCTAGGTCGGGCCATTGCCGATGCAAAGAGAAATTGCGCAAGTGATTTGGAGAAGAAGAAGTTGAAGCGCATGTTAGAGGATCACAAGAAATTGTTGTACCCGAATTGTGAAGCTGACAAAAAAAAGTTGGGCACCACACTGGAATTGCTGTAATGGAAGGCAGAGAATGGTGTATCTGACAAGGGATTTGCAAAGTTGCTGGTAATGATAAAGAATATGCTTCCAAAGGACAATGAATTGCCCGAGAGTACGTATGAAGCAAAGAAGGTTGTCTGCCCTCTAGGGTTAGAGGTGTAGAAGATCCATGCATGCCCTAATGGCTGCATCCTCTACCGCAGTGAGTACGAGGATTTGAACGCTTGCCCGGTATGCGGTGCATTGCTTTATAAGATCAGTCGCGATGACCCTGGTGATGTCGAGGGCGAGCGCCCCAGGAAGAAGATTCCTGCCAAGGTGATGTGGTATGCTCCTATAATACCATGGTTGAAATGTTTGTTCAAAAACAAAGAGCATGTGAAGGCGATGCGGTGGCACAGAGAAGACCGTAAGAAAGACGGAAAGTTGAGAGTACCCGCTGACGGTTCGCAGTGGAGAAAAATCGAGAGAAAGTACAGGGAGGAGTTTGCAGGTGACCCAAGGAATGTATGGTTTGGTCTAAGCGCAGATGGCATTAATCCTTTTGGGGAGCAGAGAAGCAATCATAGCACCTGGCATGTGACTCTATGTTTGTATAACCTTCCTCCTTGGTTGTGCATGAAGTGGAAGTTCATTATGATGCCAGTGCTCATCCAAGGCCCTAAGCAACCCGGCAGCGACATTAATGTGTACCTAAGGCCATTAGTTGAAGAACTATTACAGCTGTTGAATGGAACAGTTGTACGTGCGTGGGAGAGCACGGACAGGAAGAATTTGACCTAAAGGCGTTGCTGTTCGTGACCATCAATGATTGGCCTGCTCTCAGTAACCTTTCAGGACAGACAAACAAGGGATACCGCGGATGTACGCACTGTTTGGATGATACCCACAGTATATATTTGGATAGTTGTAGGAAGATTGTGTACCTGGGACATCGTCGGTTTCTTCCGAGCAGGCATCCCGTAAGAAAGAAATGCAAGCGTTTCAAAGGTTGTGACGCCCGGATAGTTAAGCTACAGTGAACCTTCGCTAGTGATGACACGTCCCCTCGGTTACTGTTGATAAACTCGCGTCAGTATGAGACCCGGTTCAAAATTTAAAATAAAAACAAACAACAAAAGTTTTCAAACAATAAAACAAAAATGTTCGGGTTGTGGCAAATATTCCATACTAAGTATTGCTGAAGGAACCACACTTATGTAAAGTATTTAAGTGCACTATATTAATTAAAATAGTAGCAAAAACGATTATTTAAATACCTTTTATAGTTAATAAAATTTCAAACTAAACTATTTGGGACTAGACTTTTGTGACTATGGACTTAAGTTGAGATACTAATTTAGATGCTAAGTGTATATTTTACTAAAACTAAAATAAAATGTAACTAAAATAAAACAGGAACGAATAAATAAAAAAACAGAAATGAGATGAAACAAAAAAAAAGGCGAGGAGAGAAAAGGAGACCCCAACTCCCCATGGGCCTCGGCCCATCCCACCTCAGCCGGCCAGCCCACCCGACTGGCCCAGCCGCGCCTGCTTAACCTCCCCCCTTGGAACCCTAGGGCCCAACCGCACCTAACCCCCCCACTCCTCCCGATCCCCTCGCTCCACTCCTCCCACGATCCCGATCTGGATCGGCACCCTGCCTCCCCGACGCTGCAACGACGCTGCCCCATCGCCGACCCCCTCTCCCCCGCCTCTCGTCTGCTCGATCCTGTGTGGATCGGGAGGGGAGCGGCTCCGCCGCACCCCGACGACCGCGCCGCCTGTCGCCGTTGGCCGCCGCCGCCGGGAGCGCTTCCCCGCCGGCCTGCTTCCCTCAACGCACGTCGTCCCCATCCCCACCTCGCGCCGCACGTCATCCTCCTCGCCAGACCACCTCACCGGAGCACCGCCGCCTCGACCTCGCCCGTCCTCGCCCTCCTCCCCGAACCCGCGTATGCACATCTGCAGGGCCCGGTGAGCCGCCGTCTTTCCCTCCTCTTCCTCCTTGCCGGGCGCCATTCGTCGCGCGCGACATGCCCGCCGTCCGACTCCATGCCCGCCCCGCTCCGGCCAGCCACCTCCCCGTTGTTGCTTCCCCGCACCGACGCCCGCGCCAACCCGACCGCCCCGCTGGAGCCTTCCTGCTCTGTTGTCGTGGCTTACCCTAGCCGCGGCTCTGCTCCGCCAGTGCCGCCGCCGCCCGTGCACCTCGCCGCCGGCGCCGTACCGGCGCCCTGGAGCGTCCCCTCGTTCGGGTGGTTTCGCCCACCCCGTTTCGCCCTGCGCCCGTTACCACCAAAGCGCATCACCCGACCCACTATAGGCCATTGGGCCTTTGACAGTGGGCCCCTGCCCAGAACGTCTTGTTAAAAAAAGGAATTATAAATAATATATATAATAAATAAATAATTAATAGTAAAATTAATTAATTAATTAATTAATTAATTAATTCTGATTAAAATTAACTAATTAGTATTAATTAAACTAATGACTAATTAGCCTAATTAATTACTGTTAATTAACTAACAGAGTATGAGAGTGCGGCCCACCCCCTAATTAATACTAATTAGGTTGATTAATCTGTTTAATTAAAATGTGTCACTCACCAGTGGGACCCACTGGTCAGATTGACCAGTCAACCCCGTTGACTGCTGACGTCAGCATGACATCAGGCTGATGTCACAAATCCATTTTCGAATTATATTAAATAACTAAATTACAAAGATTAATAAAATCTTTAGAAAATCATATCTTTTAATCTGTAACTCAGATTAAATTATTTTCAACATGAAAGTTGCTCAGAACGACGAGACGGATCCGGATACGCAGCTCGTTCGTCTGCCACACATCTCTAGCATAGCAAACACGCAACTTTCCCCCTCTGGTTCATCTGTCCGAAAACGCGAAACACTGGGGATACTTTCCCGGATGATCCCCACCTTCGCCGGTATCACCTATCCTTGCGCTAGGTCACCCCTAGCACAACGTATTGCTGCGTCTTGCTTTGTGTTACATTTGTTTTCTCTGTTATTTATTGTGTTCCCCCTCCGTTACTTCTTTCCGGTAGACCCCGAGACTGCCGGCGACCCCCAGTTCGACTACGGAGTTGACGATCCCTCCTTCTTGCCAGAGCAACCAGGCAAGCCCCCCCTTTGATCACCAGATATCACCTACTCTTCTCTATACTGCTTGCATTAGAGTAGTGTAGTATGTTACTGCTTTCAGTTAATCCTATACTGCTGCATAGCCTGTCCTTGCTACTACTGTTGTCACCTTTACCTGCTATCCTACTGCTTAGTATAGGATGCTAGTGTTCCATCAGTGACCCTACACCATTGTCCGTCTGCCATGCTATACTACTGGGCTGTGATCACTTCGGCAGGTGATCACGGGCATATACTATATACTTTACACTGTTACATTACCTGTGATACTGTTCGGAGATGGGGGCTGAAAGGACAGGTGGCTCCATCCCGGTAGAGGTGGGCCTGGGTTCCCGACGACCCCCGACTGTTACTTTGTGGCGGAGCGACAGGGCAGGTTGAGACTACCTGGGTGAGAGGTGGGCCTGGCCCTGGTCGGCGTTCGCTGATACTTAACACGCTTAACGAGATCTTGGTATTTGACCTGAGTCTGGCCATTTGGTCTATACACACTAACCATCTACGCGGGAGTAGTTATGGGTATCCCGACGTTGTGGTATCAGCCGAAGCCTTCGTGACGTCAGCGACTGAGCGGCGCGCGCCGGATTGGACTGGAATGCCTGTTAGGCTAGGTCCGCTTCTGGCCGCCCACGCAACATGCAGGTGTGCATTGGGCGATGGGCCCAGACCCCTGTGCGCTTAGGTTTAGACCGGCGTGCTGGCCTCTCTGTTGTGCCTAGGTGGGGCTGCGACGTGTTGATCTTCCGCGGCCGGGCATGACCCAGGAAAGTGTGTCCGGCCAAATGGGATCAAGCGTGTTGGGTTATGTGGTGCACCCCTCCAGGGAAGTTAATCTATTCGAATAGCCGTGATCTTCGGTAACAGGACGACTTGGGGTTGTACCTTGACCTTATGACAACTAGAACCGAATACTTAATAAAACACACCCTTCCAAGTGCCAGATACAACCCGGTGGTCGCTCTCTCTCAGGGATACGAGGAGGGGATCACCGGGTAGGATTATTGCTATGTGATGCTACTTGGAGGACTTCATTCTACTCTCTTCTACATGTTGCAAGACGGAGGCTGCCAGAAGCGTAGTCTTCGACAGGATTAGCTATCCCCTCTTATTCTGGCATTCTGCAGTTCAGTCCACTGATATGGCCCTTTACACATATATCCATGCATATGTAGTGTAGCTCCTTGCTTGCGAGTACCTTGGATGAGTACTCACGGTTGCCTTGTTCCCCCTTTTCCCCCTTTCTTTACCCGGTTGCTGCGACCAGATGATGGAGCCCAGGAGCCAGACGCCACCGTCGATGACGACTACTACCTCGAAGGAGTAGTTAGGAGGATCCCAGGCAGGAGGCCTGCGCCTCTTTTGATCTGTATCCCAGTTTGTGCTAGCCATCTTATGGCAACTTGTTTAACTTATGTCTGTACTCAGATATTGTTGCTTCCGCTGACTCGTCTATGATCGAGCTCTTGTATTCGAGCCCTCGAGGCCCCTGGCTTGTATTATGATGCTTGTATGACTTATTTTATTTTTAGAGTTGTGTTGTGATATCTTCCCGTGAGTCCCTGATCTTGATCGTACACGTTTGCGTGTATGATTAGTGTACGATTGAATCGGGGGCGTCACAAGTTGGTATTAGAGCCGACTGCCTGTAGGAATCCCCCTTCCACACTCCTTGGCCGAAGTCGAGTCTAGACATTGCAAAAACTTTTACTAACATGGCTGTGTGCCTTACGGGCCCACGTCGCCATTGGGTGGTATTAGGATCTTTTATTCCTCGTCTATACTCTGGGACTCTGATCTCTCTACTATTCGGGTTAAATGAATTTGCTAACTCTAAGATTAGGATCTCGTGATCGCATCCACCCGGAGAGCCCCTTATTATTGATGATCTTCTGCTGCAGGTGAAGACCCTGAAAATACTCTCCGCTGTTAACCCGAGAACTTGTGTTCATCGCGTTTGCAATTCCCCTTCCACTGTCAACCCTTATGGATAACTACTTGCAGTTGTTATTCTTACATTCATCCCCAGTTGGTCTTGTTATTACAAGATACCCCGAAAAATTCATCGTTGGTTCGATACTCCTTTGAGCTTACTGCCTTGCAGTTCTTGCCTCATGAATACCCCCTACGGATAATTCCTCGCACTTCCGAGTATCCGTTCTTCCCCCGTTGTTCATATGATGCACAAGAGACATTAAGATGTTACCCGATCTTCCGGTAATCCTCTGCCAACTATTGCTCTGCAAATACTTGTCTGCTTGCGGTCTGGACAATTCCATTTGTCTAGCAATAACCATTAAATCCTTGTGATTGACATTCTGATCCTGTTGATTCAACATGTGTGTGAATGCACGCAATCACCAGTTGATCCTTCTAAAATATCTTTCCGGCTCAGACGTCATTTTGAACATGAGCTGGTTCTCGACCGAACTATTGTCGTCAATTTTGCCTCTGGTCTATCCAACTTATCCATCCTTGATCAGAGCGTCTTCTTCTGATCCTTTGTTTTGGAAATCATAATTCCTTTGTTAGCTAAGCATCGAATTATTCCAATGTTCTATAATATGATGCCCGTGCATTCTTTCTGGAGTACCGATATTCACATCAGCTCCGTTGCGGATCGCCCGATCCATTGTTGGATTTCATCCGACATCGTCCTTCATATTCAATCACTTTGGAAGTACTTTCTCCATTGGTAAATCCTACCCTCTGATTGACCAACCATGCTCTGCTTTCGAGCTGGTGGTATTTACTATGGAAGCTTGTGGTATATGTTTCCATGATACCCTGACGGGTTGAACCTATGCCTTCCTTTATATGTGTGAACTCGGAAGTTTTCACGAGTCATACTCATCTGGTATTTGACCAGCTAAAACTTTCAACACTAATGCCTTTATCAAAGCGAGATGTGAATGGGAGGTTATACATTGAAGAAGTGGGAGTCGACCTTGAACTTTCTGTTCATGCCCATGGACACGATGTAGATCCTATCATGGAAACTTCTTGTAATAATAACTATTTTCTTGATAAATATCATCTGGTATCTGTGAATTGATCCTACGCAACCGTGGTTCCGACCATGTTTGTTCTCCCTTGATTCTATTTCTCAGACAAGTTAGAGTACTTGTCTTCTGCAGAGCATTACCCCAGTCCAACCTCTACTTTGATATGTCGTTGAGTGTTACCCCCTGGTATCTCGAGATTATCATGGAACTGCATAACATCTTATGATTTCATCATCAAGTGCTACCTTCCCACTGATTCCAATTTTTCACGGGCTCTGAGTTATTAAACACTCAAAGACACCGATAACTGAACCGAGTCCGCACTACGGTTCAACAACTCTTCAGTAAGCTTCTATAAGTACGAGTTTGTACCCGATCACGCCATTCCTAGCCTGTTTGGCTATATCATTGTCGTGATGATTCTAACTGTGCTACCTGGTCCTTATTCTCGGA
>LR880966.1:23067101-23096098 GCA_904067115.1 Aegilops sharonensis | reverse complement strand
CCCCCCCCCCCCGGCTGGAGGACCTATCATTATAATTTCTTTTGCAAGATAACCATTCTTCCTGGAGGAAATTGTAAGACTTATCCTACAAGTTGTTCCTAATGGATCCTTCCTATATCCAAAGTCTGACCTTTGCTTGAAGACCATGTCAATGCTATCTCGAAGCATGTATGTGATACTCTGATTTTCAACAAGAACATTTGAAGCCCAATGCTAAATGTTTCTTGTTCAATTATCCAAACACCGTTGTACGGGCAATGTCATGAAATTTCTCTCCCCTACCTGAGGAGTTTTCTTCATAATATCTTGTCATGGATATCATGCTCTCCTTGTCCTTGGGAAGGATATACCCCTGAGTTATGTGTTTAAATTTCCTTTCCATTGTTCTGTTTAACCTGATGATCACATTTTCCTTTCCATTGGTTTGTTTGACCTTTCTTGTGATCTATATAATCTAAGCAGTAATAATTCACTGCTTATGTAAACACCTCGGTGTACAACTCTGCCAGTGAGACCCTGTTTCTATTATTGATCAAATTTCGGTAACCGCCGATGGATGACAACTTTGCCTCTTGGCCCGCCTCGCTTCAACGAGCAGGAAAATTGTTCTCTTCGTCCCTCGCCCTTGGTACCAACATTGTTGCCGACATAACTGACATGCTACTCTCTGACATGCCTTGCTATCGTGATCGTACAAGATGTCAGCCCCCTTTCTACTTTTAACCCAAATGGTGGGCCCATAACCCACAGTTCCATAGGATCGAAACCTGACTCTCCTGTACAACCTCTTGTCAAAGTTATTCCTCGTGCTTGACTTTGTATGTAATTCACGGGCCACTTGCCTGTTGATCTATTCTGGTATCGGACACACTACTTATTCCCGTTGCTCTGAACCTCTTTCCCACTCTGCTTCAGGCAATGAACGATTGCCTATCTGCTTGAAACTTCTTATTGTACCTTCTTACCTTACTCTCGATTTGTTCAACTCGAGAGATACTCATCTATTCCTTCACGGGAAAACCCCAGACGATTACCCCTTAAGCCTTCTGCCGTAGACGAGCTACCCCTTACCTATTCGTAAGCATAAAGGAACCCCCAAAGAAAGGACGACACACTTCTTCATGATGACCTGAAACAGAGGAATGAAGACATCAACAAAAGGGATCAACTTCTTCGAAAGGGCAGCCAAGACCGAGAAGACTCGTTAAGTTTTTCGCTACCAGCACCTTTCCCCCCTTACTCCACCGCTTAAATCTCGGACGAGATTTCTTGTAGTGGAGGAGAATTGTGACGCCCGGATAGTTAAGCTACAGTGAACCTTCGCTAGTGATGCCACGTCCCCTCGGTTACTGTTGATAAACTCGCGTCAGTATGGGACCCGGTTCAAAATTTAAAATAAGAACAAACAACAAAAGTTTTCAAACAATAAAACAAAAATGTTCGGGTTGTGGCAAATATTCCATACTAAGTATTGCTGAAGGAACCACACTTCTGTAAAGTATTTAAGTGCACTATATTAATTAAAACAGTAGCAAAAACGATTATTTAAATACCTTTTATAGTTAATAAAATTTCAAACTAAACTATTTGGGGACTAGACTTTTGTGACTATGGACTTAAGTTGAGATACTAATTTAGATGCTAAGAGTATATTTTACTAAAACTAAAATAAAATGTAACTAAAATAAAACAGGAACGAATAAATAAAAAACAGAAATGAGATGAAACAATAAAAAAGGCGAGGAGAGAAAAGGAGACCCCAGCTCCCCATGGGCCTCGGCCCATCCCACCTCAGCTGGCCAGCCCACCCGACTGGCCCAGCCGCGCCTGCTTAACCTCCCCCCCCCCTTGGAACCCTAGGGCCCAACCGCACCTAACCCCCCCACTCCTCCCGATCCCCTCGCTCCACTCCTCCCACGATCCCGATCTAGATCGGGACCCTGCCTCCCCGACGCTGCAACGACGCTGCCCCATCGCCGACCCCCTCTCCCCCGCCTCTCGTCTGCTCAATCCTGTGTGGATCGGGAGGGGAGCGGCTCCGCCCCACCCCGACGACCGCGCCGCCTGTCGCCGTTGGCCGCCGCCGCCCGGAGCGCTTCCCCGCCGGCCTGCTTCCCTAAACGCACGTCGTCCCCATCCCCACCTCGCGCCGCACGTCATCCTCCTCGCCGGACCACCTCACCGGAGCACCGCCGCCTCGACCTCGCCCATCCTCGCCCTCCTCCCCGAACCCGCGTATGCACATCTGCAGGGCCCGGTGAGCCGCCGTCCTTCCCTCCTCTTCCTCCTTGCCCGGCGCCGTTCGTCGCGCGCGACATGCCCGCCGTCCGACTCCATGCCCGCCCCGCTCCGGCCAGCCACCTCCCCGTTGTTGCTTCACCGCACCGACGCCCGCGCTAACCCGACCGCCCCGCTGGAGCCTTGCTGCTCTGTTGTCGTGGCTTACCCTAGCCGCGGCTCTGCTCCGCCAGTGCTGCCGCCGCCCGTGCACCTCGCCGCCGGCGGCGTGCCGGCGCCCTGGAGCGTCCCCTCGTTCGGGTGGTTTCGCCCGCCCCGTTTCGCCCTGCGCCCGTTACCACCAAAGCCCATCACCCGACCCACTATAGGCCATTGGGCCGATGACAGTGGGCCCCTGCCCAGAACGTCTTGTTAAAAAAAGGAATTAAAAATAATATATATAATAAATAAATAATTAATAGTAAAATTAATTAATGAATTAATTAATGAATTCTGATTAAAATTAACTAATTAGTATTAATTAAACTAATGACTAATTAGCCTAATTAATTACTGTTAATTAACTAACAGAGTATGAGAGTGCGGCCCACCCCCTAATTAATACTAATTAGGTTAATTAATTTGTTTAATTAAAATGTGTCACTGACCAGTGGGACCCACTGGTCAGATTGACCAGTCAACCCCGTTGACTGCTGACGTCAGCATAACATCAGGCTGATGTCATAAATCCATTTTCGAATTAAATTAAATAATTAATTAAATTCCAAAGATTAATAAAATCTTTAGAAAATCATATCTTTTAATCTGTAACTGGGATTGAATTATTTTCAACATGAAAGTTGCTCAGAACGACGAGACGGATCCGGATACGCAGCCCGTTCGTCTGCCACACATCTCTAGCATAGCAAACACACAACTTTCCCCCTCTGGTTCATATGTCCGAAAACGCGAAACACTGGGGATACTTTCCCGGATGATCCCCACCTTCGCCGGTATCACCTATCCCTGCGCTAGGTCACCCCTAGCACAACGTATTGCCGCGTCTTGCTTTGTGTTACATTTGTTTGCTCTGTTATTTATTGTGTTCCCCCTCCGTTACTTCTTTCCGGTAGACCCCGAGACTGCCGGCGACCCCCAGTTCGACTACGGAGTTGACGATCCCTCCTTCTTGCCAGAGCAACCAGGCAAGCCCCCCCTTTGATCACCAGATATCGCCTACTCTTCTCTATACTGCTTGCATTAGAGTAGTGTAGTATGTTACTGCTTTCAGTTAATACTATACTGCTGCATAGCCTGTCCTTGCTACTACTGTTGTTACCTTTACCTGCTATCCTACTGCTTAGTATAGGATGCTAGTGTTCCATCAGTGACCCTACACCCTTGTCCGTCTGCCATGCTATACTACTGGGCTGTGATCACTTCGGGAGGTGATCGCGGGCATATACTATATACTTTACACTGTTACATTACCTGTGACACCGTTCGGAGATGGGGGCTGAAAGGACAGGTGGCTCCATCCCGGTAGAGGTGGGCCTGGGTTCCCGACGGCCCCCGACTGTTACTTTGTGGCGGAGCGACAGGGCAGGTTGAGACTACCTGGGTGAGAGGTGGGCCTGGCCCTGGTCGGCGTTTGCGGATACTTAACACGCTTAACGAGATCTTAGTATTTGATCTGAGTCTGGCCATTTGGTCTATACGCACTAACCATCTACGCGGGAGTAGTTATGGGTATCCCGACGTCATGGTATCAGCCGAAGCCTTCGTGACGTCAGTGACTGAGCGGCGCGCGCCGGATTGGACTGGAACGCCTGTTAGGCTAGGTCTGCTTCCGGCCGCCCACGCAACGTGCAGGTGTGCATTGGGCGATGGGCCCAGACCCCTGTGCACTTAGGTTTAGACCGGCGTCCTGGCCTCTCTGTTGTGCCTAGGTGGGGCTGCGACGTGTTGATCTTCCGCGGCCGGGCATGACCCAGGAAAGTGTGTCCGGCCAAATGGGATCAAGCGTGTTGGGTTATGTGGTGCACCCCTGCAGGGAAGTTAATCTATTCGAATAGCCGTGATCTTCGGTAATAGGACGACTTGGAGTTGTACCTTGATCTTATGACAACTAGAACCGGATACTTAATAAAACACACCCTTCCAAGTGCCAGATACAACCCGGTGGTCGCTCTCTCTCAGGGATACGAGGAGGGGATCGCCGGGTAGGATTATTGCTATGTGATGCTACTTGGAGGACTTCATTCTACTCTCTTCTACATGTTGCAAGACGGAGGCTGCCAGAAGCGTAGTCTTCGACAGGATTAGCTATCCCCTCTTATTCTGGCATTCTGCAGTTCAGTCCACTGATATGGCCCTTTACACATATATCCATGCATATGTAGTGTAGCTCCTTGCTTGCGAGTACTTTGGATGAGTACTCACGGTTGCCTTGTTCCCCCTTTTCCCCCTTTCTTTACCCGGTTGCTGCGACCAGACGATGGAGCCCAGGAGCTAGACGCCACCGTCGATGACGACTACTACCCCGAAGGTGCCTACTACTACGTGCAGCCCGCTGACGACGACCAGGAGTAGTTAGGAGGATCCCAGGCAGGAGGCCTGCGCCTCTTTCGATCTGTATCCCAGTTTGTGCTAGCCATCTTATGGCAACTTGTTTAACTTATGCCTGTACTCAGATATTGTTGCTTCCGCTGACTCGTCTATGATCGAGCTCTTGTATTCGAGCCCTCGAGGACCCTGGCTTGTATTATGATGCTTGTATGACTTATTTTATTTTTAGAGTTGTGTTGTGATATCTTCCCGTGAGTCCCTGATCTTGATCGTACACGTATGCGTGTATGATTAGTGTACGATTGAATCGGGGGCGTCACAAAGGTGAGGCAGATAACCGGACGAAGCCTCACCACCGTACTAGTGCTGATGTACATGATATGTTCAAGGATTTGAAGGTAATCTTTGGAAAGGGTCCTGGTGGACAACCTGTTCCGAAGGACGCTGACGGACGCGCACCCATGTGGAAGAAGAAATCTATATTTTGGGACCTGCCATATTAGAAAAAGACCTAAAGGTCCACTCCGCAATCGACATGATGAACGTGACGAAGAATCTTTGTGTGACCATGCTTGGCTTTTTGGGCGTGTATGCCAAGACAAAAGATACACTAGAGGCATGGGAGGACCAGCAACGTATGCACGGAAAAGATGGCATACATCAGGGTCAGGCCAGTTATGCTCTTACGAAAGAAGAGAAGGAAATCTTCTTTGAGTGCCTGCTCAGCATGAAGGTACCATCTGGCTTCTCATTGAATATAAATGGAATAATAAATAAGGCAGAGAAAAATTTCCAGAACCTAAAGTCTCATGACTGCCACGTGATTATGACGCAACTACTTCCGGTTGCATTGAGGGGGCTTCTACCGGAAAATGTTCGATTAGCCATTGTGAAGCTATGTGCATTCCTCAATGCAATCTCTCAGAAGGTAATCGATCTAGAAATCATACCAAGGTTACAGAATGATTTGGTGCAATGTCTTGTCAATTTCGAGTTGGTATTCCCACCATCCTTCTTCAACATCATGACGCACGTCCTAGTTCACCTTTGCAAACAGATTAACGTTTTGGGTCCTGTATTTCTACACAATATGTTCCCCTTTGAGAGGTTCATGGGAGTCTTGAAGAAATATGTTCATAACCGTGCTAGGCCAGAAGGAAGCATCTCGAAGGGCCATGAAAATGAGGACGTCATTGAGTTTTGTGTTGACTTTATTCCTGACCTTAAGCCGATTGGTGTTCCTGAATCGCGGCATAAGGGCAGACTGGATGGAAAAGGCACGTTATGAGGGGATCAAATAATATGTATGGACGGGCATTCTCTCACTGAAGCACACTACATAGTTCTACAGAATTCCGCCTTGGTGGCTCCGTATATGGAGGAACACGAGAATTTTCTACACTCCAAACACCCGAAGAAGTCTGACGACTGGATTACACGTGAACAAATGAGGACTTTCGCCGGTTGGTTGCAGAAACATGCCATGCATGATGGAGATATTCAAAATGACATGTGCTCGCTGTCCCAGTTACCATCTTCGAATATAATGAATTTCAAAGGGTACCAGATAAATGGGAATACATTTTACGCGATCGCCCAAGTTAAGAAGAGCACCAACCAAAACAGTGGTGTCCGCTTTGATGCAACAATCAACACGGGAAAGGAAACATATTATGGTTACATAGAGTACATATGGGAACTTAACTATGGAGGTGGTTTGAAGGTCCCTTTGTTTCGGTGCAAATGGGTCAATGTGACACAAGGCGGGGTAACGGAAGACCCGTAGTACGGAATGACAACAGTGGATCTCAACAATCTTGCGTATGCATACGAACCATTCGTCCTAGCCAATGATGTGGCGCAGGTTTTTTATGTGAAAGACATGTCTACTAGGCCGAGAAAAAGAACATATAAGGAAGCGAATGGATCATACGACGAGCCAAAGCGCCACATAGTTCTTTCAGGGAAAAGAAACATCGTGGGAGTGAATGACAAGACAGACATGTCAGAAGATTATGAAAAGTTTGATGAAATTGCTCCATTCATAGTGAATATTGACCCGATCATCCAGTTAAATGATGAAGATTTTCCATGGCTACGGAGCAAAGGGACACATGCGAAGAAAAAGTTTCACACCCAAAGATCTGGGATGTGATCGGCTTTACTATCATCACTTTCTTTTGTATTTCACACCCAAAAGGGAATCTCTGTAATAGTTAGGGTAGTTATGTGTTTTGGCATTTGAAATGCAAAGAAATTTTATGTGCAAACAAATTCTTTCATGCATTTACTGATTTTTTCAGCTAAATGACCCTGAAATTGAAAAGCATTTCAAATGAACTCAGAAAAGGTTGAAAGTTATTCACAAACTAGTGATTCACACAAACTTCAAATAATTCAAAATTTAAACTATTCAAATTTGAAAACTACCGGCACTAACAGAAAGTTTGTAATTTTTTGTACCTAAAGCAAAAATATTCACAAAGAAACTCTAAATACAGCAAAAAACAACTCAAAAATAAATAAAGCAAAAAAAATTAAGAAAATAAAAAAGCCCACCTACTGGGCCAAAGCAGCCTGCATACGACTAGAAACACAACCTTTTGTTGGGCCAGGATGCTGGCCCGCAAAGGCCCAGTAGGCCCACAGGGCAGCACAGAACAAGTAGGCCCAGTAGGCCTGCTTAGGAGAGGAGCTCGAGAGAGCTACCGCACTGGGGCTTATAAACTAGTGCGGTCGCCCCTCGACTAGCGAGGTGGGATTAAACTTGCCACACCGCACTGCGCCAGCGCACCCCCTTCAGTACCGGGTGGTGACTGCAACCGGTACTAAAGAGGGGCTTTAGTACCGGTTGCAGTCACCACCCAGTACTAAAGGTGGGGCGATTTACGCAGCTTGGCCTGGCCAAAACAGACCTTTAGTACCGGTTGGTGGCTCCAACCGGTACTGAAGGTCCATCCTATATATACAACACTTGAAAAAAATTCAGTTTCCCTCTGTTTCTTCTCTCCGTCGATGACACGCGCCGCCTGCCCCGATCGACGCCGTCGCCGCGCCGGTCGTCCCCGCCCCTCATCGCCGCCCCCGTCGACGTCGCCACCCTCCCGTCCCCGTCGCCGCGCCCCGCCGCCCCGTCGCCGCGCATCGCCCCGTCGCCGCGCCCCGCCCCGTCGTCGCCGCCCCGTCCCATCGTTGCCGCCCCGTCCCGTCGCCCCGTCGTTGCCGCCCCGTCGTCTCCTCGCCGGTGAGCTCACCCCGGCCGCCATGTCCACACACACACACACACACGTTAGTTTGTTTGTTATAAATTTTAGTTATAGAAAATTTTCCGTTTTTTAGTTATAGAAATGTTAGAAATTTTTCTGTTTTTTAGTTATAGAAATATTAGGAATGTTAGTTATATAGAAATGTTATAAAAAATTTCTGTTTTTTAGTTATAGAAATATTTATAGAAATGTTAGCAATTTTTCTGTATTTTAGTCATTAGAAATGTTATAGAAATGTTAGTTATATAATCAGAAATGTTAGAAATTTTAGAATTAGTTTTAGTTAGATGAATTAGATTAATGTTATATAGAATTTTAGTTATCACAATCCAATCATTTAAAAAATGTTACTTTTTGCGGGCATATAGTTTTTGTTGGTCTCGACGATACGCCCGGCCCGCATCCTCGCCGTCGTACCGTTCGCGACGACGTCCTGCTTCAGAGGACCCATGTCCGGGACTGGGCTCCGCCGGGCTGGCACTGGGAGGTGCTACCTGGAGGGGCACGCCGCTTGGTGAGGAACCCGGCCTCGGGTCCCGTCGTCGACCGTGATCTCCTTGGTGGCGTTCGCGTGGGCCACATTCGATGCAGAGGGAGCCGGCGCCGCCGAAGGTGGTGCGTCGCTGTCTCAGGGAGGAGGACGAGCACGTCCATCACTACATGGCTGCTATGGACGTCAAGTTCTCCAATACTTGGCAGGTTCTTTGGGCAGATGACCGGAGATATGGTCCTGTGATGGTTCCTTCTCTTTGGGTGTGCACCGCCCGCGCCCCAGGAACCGCGAGTGGCATAGATTCTTCTGTAGTACTCGATCTTTATCAGGTACCTAGCCAGTGATGTATTCGATATATAATATTCGAGACGATGTATTCGAGATTATATATATTATTCGAGACGATGATGTATTCGAGATTATATATTAATCGAGACGATGCATATATTATGTACTATGTATATGATTCAGTTTTTCCTTATTGATTGCATCCGTGCATTGTAATTTGAATACTAAATTGTTTTATATTTCTTCTGTATTAGTTAAGTAAAAGCTATGGCGGACAATACCGGCAGAGAGAGAGAAGAGGAATTGTTCGACATCATACGCAGCCTTCACAGGCTAGATGATCTGAATGAAGCAGATGACGGCTTCCAATATCTGAACAATACCGGAGAGTGTGATGAAAAGATATTCGATCTCGACGACCGAGCTGATGAAGTCATGAACTATCATTATGATTATGATGACACAGACAATGTTTCTGATGACACAGGCAATGCTGATCTTCAAATAACAAAGACTACCGGCGAGGTGTATTTATATAAGCAGGCATCATTGTGATCATCGCATGTTTTTTTATTTGAAGATATATTAATGAATCGATCTTTCTTCTTTCAGCCCTCCGGATCGAGCAAATCTTCTTCTACAGACAGCATGAAAAAAGCGAGGCCCGTGCAGAAAGTTGAAGGAGGGTGTAAAGTACAACATCGAATCCACCAAACCTACTGGCGAACCCCTCACGCATAAGAACATTGCGAACAAGTGGACTCGTCAGGGCGGAGTTCTTGTGAAGGACCAACTCCCGATCTCCATTCAAGAATGGAAAGAGCCAAAAAAACTAAACGTCCAAGTGTTACTTGGATCGACGACACAGAAAAAAAAGCCCTTTTGGAAGCTCTGATGGAACATTTCACCCTACCAGATTATTTCACTGAAGCAGATGTGGAGAAAGTCAAGGGCGCTGCTCTTAAGAAGATGGCAATTGCGTTCAAAACTCACAAGAAAACTGTATGGGCCAACTACCTTGCTGCAGAAAGGAAGACTCCAGAATTCACGGGAACACTAGCGAAGCAAAGAGAACACTGGGCCGATTTCGTGAAATTCAAGGAATCCGAATTATCTAAGGAAATGTCGATAAAAAACAAGGCCAATGCCGCAAAAAATACGCAGTTCCATAGGCTGTGTCCAGGTGGCTACGCGGTGGGAATGCCTAAGTGGGATAAGTCTGAGCAAGATATGGAGGATGCAGGGGTCACTCCGGTTACTAGGAGCTGGCCCCCCAGGTGCAGAACTTGGTTCTATGCGCATGGGGGGGCGTTGGACCCGAAGACAGGCCTGGTTTTGTAGAAGGCAAGTCTAAAAGGAGCCGAACAAAAGATACTTGACGCAATAGAAGAAGCTCGAACGGGGGTGTTCACGCCCAACAGAGAGAACAACGAGCTTACGCACGCCCTGGGAAATCCTGAACACCCGGGAAGAACACGATGCAAGGGCGTTATTTGCTGGTATGAGGGCATTTCGGAATGGAACGAGGACTACAGGTCCCGTGCAAGATAGAAGATGGAGGAGGAGAAGAAGAGGAAGCTGGAGGAGGAGCAGAGGAAGCAGGGCGCAGAACGCCTTCAAGGCCTAGAAGCAAGGCACGTGGACTTGGCACTCAAATTCCAGCAGCGGCAGCAGATCGACTCACTTAGCCAGGAAAGGGATCTCAGCAGCGGCAGCAGCAAGTGGTTGATCGTCCAGCATTGGATAGTGCTACCTCTTGAGCACTGCGTTGGATTTCCCCGAAGAGGAGAGGATGATGCAGCAAAGTAGCGTAAGTATTTCCCTCAGTTTTTGAGAACCAAGGTATGAAACCAGTAGGAGGCTACGCGCAAGTACCTCGTACCTGCACAAAATGGTAGCTACTCGCAACCAACGCGATTAGGGGTTGTCAATCCCTTCACGGTCACTTACGAGAGTGAGATCAGATAGAGATAATATTTTTGGTATTTTTGGTATAAATATGCAAAGTGAAAAGGAAAAGCAAGCAAGTAAATAAAGTGATAGAGATTGATATGATGAGAATAGACCCAGGGGCCATAGGTTTCACTAGTGGCTTCTCTCAAGAGCATAAGTGTTCTACGGTGGGTGAACAAATTACTATTGAGCAATTGACAGAATTGAGCATAGTTATGAGGTTATCAAGGCAATGATCATGTATATAGGCATCACGTCCGTGACAAGTAGACCGAAATGATTCTGCATTTACTACTATTACTCCACTCATCGACCGCTATCCAGCATGCATCTAGAGTATTAAGTTAAAAACAGAGTAACGCCTTAAGCAAGATGACATGATGTAGAGGAATAAATTCATGCAATATGATAAATACCCCATCTTGTTATCCTCGATGGCAACAATACAATATATGCCTTGCAACCCTTTCTGTCACTAGGTAAGGTCACCGCAAGATTAAACCCAAAGTTAAGCACTTCTCCCATTGCAAGAACTACCAATCTAGTTGGCCAAACCAAACGGATAATTCGAAGAGACTTGCAAAGATAACATAATCATACATAAAAGAGTTCAGAGAAGAATCAAATATTTTACATAGATAAGCTGGATCATAAACCCACAATTCATCGGTCTCAACAAACACACCGCAAAAAGAATATTACATCGAATAGATCTCCACGAGAGAGGGGGAGAACATTGTATTGAGATCCAAAAAGAGAGAAGAAGCCATCTGTCACGACCGGTTTTTCAATAAAAACATTTATTGATCAACCGACCTTTGAAGTCCAATATGAGGAAAATCCTCCAAACCGGTAGACAAAACTTTGATACAATAAGCCAGTAGCATTACAATATTACAGGGTCGGACTGAAGATGCCCGACCAATTATTACAAACACGCCGATAATTATACAGGTTGGCGGATATGACACAATGGTGTGGGGTGGAAATACTACTGACTCGAGATATGAGTGGTTGGTGGAATAACACAGTGGGGTGGTTAATAAGACTACTGCACTGGCGGCTCATCGAGCGTCGAGGTGAGGCTCGATGAATTTATTTGGGTAGCGGAAGCGGATATATCACAATGACTAATCCAGGGGTCGCACGAGACTGACTGGGATTCCTCTAGGCGTCGGACTCGCTATCGAACTCTTCATCCATGAGATCGCCTTCGTCAGCATCTGGCCAAATCAACAAGCCAGGTGAGTACTTTGAAAGTACTCGCAAGACAGTTCGGACAAAAGATATAACAAATGAATGCATGAATGCGACATGATTAATTTATAACAATGTGCTATCAAAACAATAAAACAAGTAAGTAAAAAGGGAATCAGCGGTAGTCCGCTCGAAAACCCAAGGAAAAATAAACTCAAAACCGATCGGGTGTCTGAAGCGACGCCTCGAAGGGTGGACAAATAAGTAAAACATGCCACACTCGGGCGTCTAAGAGACACCTCAAAAAGGGCTTATATTGAAAGAAAATACATGCATGGCATAGTCGGACGTCGAAGCGACATCACAGAAAGGGCTTATAACGAAAGTAAATAATAACAGTGCCGCAGTCGGACGTCTGAGCGACATCGCAGAAAGGGCTTATAACAAAAGTAAATAATAACAATGCCGC
Source organism: Aegilops sharonensis (assembly GCA_904067115.1). Lineage (NCBI taxonomy): Eukaryota > Viridiplantae > Streptophyta > Magnoliopsida > Poales > Poaceae > Aegilops > Aegilops sharonensis. Next base: position 23,083,647 of record LR880966.1, on the reverse strand, counting down.
AGTCAGACGTCTGAGCGACATCGCAGAATGGGCTTATAACAAAAGTAATTAATAACAATGCCGCAGTTGGACGTCTGAGCGACATCGCAGAAAGGGCTTATAATTCATTATTCATAACTGACAAGATATAGTGCTCACGGAAAATATTCCTCACAAGGCAATAAGCGGGTTAGTCCATCCACAGGAAAATAAACATATAACACTCATATGGTTATCAGGAGTCTCTGTCACCGAGACTGACACTTGACAAGATAAGATGAACACGGTACTCGGACATGAATAAGATGAATTCAAGAATTTTGACTCTGCAGAGTTTGTACTAAAATGGTCCACAGCCAACGGATTTTCGTAGTCACGAAGGACTAGTTCCGTTTACGGTATTTCGGAGGAAAACACAACTAACTAGTACACACCCATCATACCTCACATTGCCAGGAATCACCCTAGACAGCGTTTAAGAAACTTTGAGACGGGGAGATCACAATCTCGAATAGCATGGGATCAAATTTATATACGCGCGCTCTAAGGGGTGCCCCCCTCTCGGTCCCAACCGGAAAAACCCATGCCCCCTGACTGGATTAAACGCTTTAATCCAGGGCCATGGAACCTTCATCCAGGCCTCTCGATTTGGTGTGTACCAGGAAGTGGTTTGCAACTTACTAAGCCGTATCCCTTGCGGGAAACAGGTGGTAGTACGAAAGGGGAGACGGACCGGAATGTGACTGATTTGTGTTGACGTGGGGTCAACTATCTGGCATAAGCCTGGCATGCTACAACACTGCCATCTTACCCATACTCATGCCAACTCATGGCTATGCAACATGTTTCCAACAACTCAAGGATTTACCGAACTCACTTGCCTCAACTCTTACGAGATAAACTATCATCGAAATGCTCATGAACGTGCCATGATAAGAAAAATAATGCAAACATGCCCAAACACTCATCATATCAAAAGTTCAAACATTGCTTGCCTGGTTCGGAGTGGTCGGGGTCTAGCTCGGCGAAGTTTGCGGTTCCGTCACCTCCTTCGGTATCTATGGTACACAAAACACACGCGCTAACGTAAATACCGTGAGGTACAGAAAGTTAATCCAAATATTTTTCAAATAAATATGATAAAACACTAGATAAAATTTTGAAGAGGACAGAAAAAGAATCACCCAAAAATTCCTTTCTGTTAAAAAGTTATAAGGGTTTTGGTCCAAGGACCCATCTGTAATGAAACAGAAAACTCTCAGGGGCTTAAACAGAAAAGCGCAGAAAAACGGTTCAGCGTAGAAGGCGTATTTGCCAGAGTACGCTTTCAGAAAACGTTTCAAAAAAAACAATAGAGAGGCTGACGGGCGGGTCCTACCCGTCAGGTTTAAATTTTCAAATGAGAGAGACGGGGCTCGTCGGCGCCCGAGAGCCGCGGTGGTCGCCGGCGGCGATCCACGGTGAGGCAGGGAGATCGGAGGGTACCTCCGTGTTCAGGGCGTCATTCCGCGTCGGTTGGTGGTGGTGGTGGTCGCCGGGGAGCACCACGTCGACGGCGGCTCCTGCTCCGGCGGACGGCGGTTCGGGTGGTCGTGGGTTTCATCGGGGAGAGCTGCGGAGGAGGAATTGAGGAGGGGGTTAGACTTGTGGTAGCATGAGAGGGTAGCTGACGGGATTTGGGCGGCCGGAGTCGAGGAAGAAGAGCTCCTCGAGGCCCTTCCAGGGGCTTGGCGAGGACTAGTGAGGTGGTGGAGGTGTGCGGGGGCGAGAGCGCGCTCGGGGGTGCTATATATAGCCGGCCCGAGACGGTTGCCGAGAACGGGGTTCTCCGGCGAAGTTTACGGCGGCGCAGGGCGTTGATCGGGGAGGTTCAGGGGGTTTAGTGTCGTCGTAGGGGTTCACTGGTTCCGTTTAGGTGCTAAACAAGCCTCGGTTTGGTTGCTTAGGGCGTGCTCGATAGAACGGGGCGGCGCGGGCCCGTCAGCGGCAGGGAGCACGCTCTATGCTTGCCGTGCCACGGCGACGGTGCCACAGGCGTGCGCTGGCAAGGCAGGGACACGCGGAGAGCCAGGGGGAGATGGGAGGCGCCGGGTGGCGCGGCGAGCGGGCTCGGGCCCTCTCTGGCCGCCACTGGTGGTGCGGCCACCGCAGAAGCTTCCAACACCGACGATGCTCGTCGCCATCGATGCCAGGAATCGGCAAAGCGTGCGTGCGGGGTGCTGGCCAGGGGGAAGAGGCCGTGTGCATCGTGCCAAAGCGCACTATGGCCGCGTGATCGAAGTCTGACGAAGAGAAGCGACACTGAAACTCTGAACTTCTCTGAATCTCTGAAAGTGCAATGAAACAGTGTAGGTTAGGTGTTCGACAGAATGTTTTTGGTATGAGGGAGGCTCTGCTTGAGCTGATTTTTGGTGGAGGGGCCTCCCATTGCATCTAGAGGCTGCCTGAAGTTTTGTGGAATTTTTGGAGCAGGGAAGATATGAATTTCACCAAATTTGACAAATCTGGTCCAAACTTGCAGAGACTGAAATTTGAAATTTTTGAAAAGGAGAGGAGTGGATCTTGATTGTTCTAGGTTGTGGGTACCAAGGACTATCCAGGGGAGTTGGTTTGAGGTGAAAGCTCGAATGCATTTGGGTACTTGCTTTGCAAAATCTCCTAGGCTCAAAATAATGGACAGAAAAGATTTGGGAGGAGAAATAAATGAAATAAAATTCAAAAAAAGGTTGAACTTGTTGAGACAGAATGTTTGGATTGCCCAAAGTGGAAGGAGAGATTTTTGGGAAGATGTTTAGCATGGGTGGATTTCAATATTGGAGAAGATGCAAAACTCCTAGAGTTTCTTTTTGAAAGAAAATAAACTCCAAAGATTTTTCTTGAAATTTTTGAGAAGAGGGCAACCAGAGGAAAAATTCAAAGACCAAACACCAGAGTTGAAGGAGATGCAAAGATAAAATATTTGTTAAAGGGAAGAAGCTTTTGAGAGAGATTTTTGTAAGGGTTTAGAAGACCTTCTTCAAATCCAACAAATTTTTTGAAGAAAACCAAAAGAATATTTTTGGAGTGTCACAACACCTACCCCCTTAGGAAAAATCTCGTCCTCGAGATTCCAGCAGATCCTCAAATAATTGTGGGTGCTCTATCCGAAGGAAATCCTCTCTTTCCCAAGTGGCCTCACTTTCGGTGTGGTTGCTCCACTGAACTTTGAAGAATTTGATGGTTTTCTGTTGGGTTCTGCTTTCAGACTCTTCCAAGATTTTTATTGGATGCTCCCGATATGTAAGGTCTGGCTGCACGTCAATGTTCTTATGGGGTACTTGTTTCTCTGGGTTGCTTACGCACTTCTTCAATTGGGAGACGTGGAATACGTCATGGATGTCGGATAATTCTTCGGGTAAGTCTAGCTGGTAGACCACCGTGCCTCTTCGTGCCACTATGCAGAATGGTCCGATGAATCTTGGTGCTAGCTTCCCTTTAATCTTGAATCAATTCAGGCCTCTCAAAGGGGATACTTGTAGGTACACAAATTCACCGGGTTCAAAATTGACTCCACGATGCTTCTGATCGTAATAACTCTTTTGTCGGCGTTGGGCTGTCTTGAGTCGGTCCATAATTACCTTGACCTTATCTTCAGCCTCTTTGAGCAGGTCTGGGCCGAAGATATGGCTGTCTCCGGTTTCCGACCAATTTAGCGGGGTACGACATCTTCGCCCGTACAGAGCTTCAAATGGTGTCATTTGCAGGCTGGACTGATAACTGTTGTTATATGCGAATTCTCCGTATGGTAAGCTCTCTTCCCAACTGGTCCCATAGGTGAGGACACATGCTCTCAGCATATCTTCTAGAATCTGGTTTACTCGCTCAGTCTGCCCATCTGTCTGGGGATGGTATGCGGTACTGAATGCTAGCTGAGTTCCCAGAGCTTGTTGTAAGTGATCCCAAAATCGGGAGACGAATTGAGTGCCTATGTCCGAGTTTATTTTCTTTGGGACTCCATGTAAGCAAACGATACGGGAAAGGTAGAGCCTAGCAAGCTTCTGAGTGGTGTGGGTTGTCTTCACGGGGATGAAGTGTGCTACTTTAGTCAGTCTATCGGTGATGACCCATATGGCATCATGTCCGTGTCGTGACCGAGGTAGTCCAACAATAAAATCCATTCCAATCTCGTCCCATTTCCACTCGGGTATTTTATTTGGTTGCAATAGCCCGTCCGGTTTCTGGTGCTCGGCCTTGATGCGTTGACAAGAGTCACAACATGCAATAAACATGGCTATGTCTCTTTTTATACCATGCCACCAAAATGTTCCCTGAAGATCTTTGTACATTTTAGTTCCTCCAGGATGGATTGAATACGGAGCGGTGTGTCCTTCAGCCAAGATTTTTTGTTTAAGGTCATGGATATTTGGTACGCAGAGTCTATTCCCGTACCACAATATTCCTTGCTCATCGATAACGAATTATGAGGCCTTGCCCAAATTCATCCTCCGTTTTATGCCTTCAATGCTGGGGTGTCCACGTTGAGCCTCTTTAACCTTCTCTATCAGGGTACGCTGTAATTCTAAGTTCGACACACTGCCTTCGGTGACTACCATCAGATTGAGCTTAGCAAATTCCTGCTGGAATTTAGGTCTCAAGTTTGGCATGCTGTCGTTGTCCGGACTGGGGTTCCCACTCACAGCATCTGCTACAACATTTGCTTTGCCTGGGTGGTAGTGGATTCCAACATCATAATCCTTTACTAATTCCAACCAGCGTCGCTGCCGCAAATTGAGTTCTGGTTGTGTGAAAATATACTTGAGGCTTTTGTGGTCCGTGTATATTTCACAATGATTACCAAGTAAGAAGTGACTCCATTCCTTGAGTGGATGAATAACTGCTGCTAATTCCAGGTCATGAGTAGGATAATTTTCCTCATGCTTGCGAAGTTGTCTGGAAACATATGCGACAACCTTGCCTTCTTGCATTAATACGCACCCGAGGCCCTTTCGAGATGCGTCACAAAATACCTCAAAAATTTTGTGTATATCAGGCACAATTAATACTGGTGCTGTCGTCAGTTTCCTCTTTAGCTCTTGGAAACTTTTCTCGCAAGCTTCCGTCCATTCAAACTTCCTGTCTTTCTTGAGTAGTTGCGTCATTGGCTTTGCTATGGTGGAGAATCCTTCAATAAATCTCCGGCAGTATCCTGCCATACCCAGAAAACTTCGTACATCCGTCACGCTGGCTGGTGGCTTCCAGCTCAGTACGGCCTTGACTTTTTCTGGGTCTACGGCGATACCTTCTTGGGTCAGTACGTGGCCCAGAAAACCTACTTCCTTTAGCCAAAATTCACACTTGCTGAATTTAGCGTACAATTGATGTTTCCTGAGTTCTCCTAGTACAATTCGGAGATGTTCAGCGTGCTCTTCTGGGGTTTTGGAGTATACCAGAATATCGTCGATAAATACCACAACAAACTTGTCCATAAACTTCATGAATACTTTGTTCATGAGATGAACAAAATATGCGGGGGCGTTTGTTAGTCCGAATGGCATTACGGTGAACTCATACAATCCGTATCTGGAGGTGAAAGCTGTCTTGGGAATATCTTCGGTTCGCACTTTCAGTTGATGGTATCCCGACCTCAAGTCAATCTTTGAGAACACCTTGGCCTGAGCGAGTTGATCGAATAAATCATTTATTCGTGGCATTGGATATTTGTTCTTGATTGTGACCATGTTTAGCGCTCGATAGTCTATGCACAACCTCAGTGTTCCATCCTTCTTTTTGGCAAACAAAATTGGTGAACCCCAAGGTGAGGAACTGGCTCGTATATACCCTTTTTCCAATAATTCCTTTATTTGCTTCTTCAGTTCTACCAATTCGGATGGTGCCATTCTGTATGGTTTCTTGTATATGGGAGCGGTTCCGGGTGCTAGCTCAATGCTGAATTCTATCTCTCAATCTGGTGGCATGCCTGGTAGCTCTTCAGGAAATACATCTGGAAATTCACACACTACTGGAACCTTGCTCAATTCAGAAATATCCACCTTGTTCAATCTTGGTTGTCGGGATATTTTTCTTTCCTTGGCTGAAACTTTTATGGTCTTCTCGTGGTGATGGGTGAGAATTACGGTCCTGTTGAAGCAGTCAATAAAACCCTTGTTGGTGGTTAACCAATCCATCCCTAAGATGACATCCAGTCCTTTATTTTCCAACACGATAAGATTTGCGTGAAACTTCAACCCTTCAAACTCGATATCCACACCCTGGCAATAATTCTGGGTAACTTGCTTAATTCCAGGGGACATGACGATCATAGATTTTTCCAAGGGAAGCATCGAAAATTTATTTTGCAAAGCAAAACTTTTCGAAACGAATGAGTGAGAAGCTCCAGAATCAAACAAAACCATGGCAGGTATTGTGTTGACAGGAAACGTACCGAGTACGATATCTGGGGCATTTTGTGCTTCCTCTTTGGTCACGTGGTTCAGATGACCCTTCCTGTGGTTGTTATTTGGGTTGAAATTGTTGCGCTTTGGCGCCGAATTATTGCCTCCGTTGTTCGGCTTTGGGGTCGAGTTTCTTGGCTTGGGGCACTGCTTGGCATAGTGCCCTTCTTCTCCACAAGCGTAACAGGTAACGCCAGGGCGGTATGTGAACTCCTTGTCCCTTGCATGGAAATTCTTGATTGGTCGTGAGACGCTTGTCGTGGGCTTGGGTGTCGAGTTTTTCTGAACATCTGTCTTGCTGCGGTGGTTGCGGGCGTGATTAGTCTGGTCCCTCTTCCACTTGCGGAAATCTTCTAAGCTGCATCTCTCATTTTCCAAGGTAAAGGCCTTATCCACCAGTGTCTTAAAATATGGAAAGGTGTGTACGACCAATTGGCATTTAAGCGCGGGTGTCAGACCGACTAGGAATTTCTCCATCTTTTTGTTTTCCGACATACGCTCCTCGTTGGTCTAGCGAGACAGCAGAATAAACTGACTATTGTATTCTGACACCGTCATTGTCCTTTGCTTGAGGTCATCAAAATCTCTCTTTTTGATCTGCATAAGACTCTTAGGAATATGCGCCCCACAAAAACCTTCTTTAAATTCCTCCCATGTTATATTATTTTCGTTGGGGTGCATGTGTAGGAAATTTTCCCACCATGATGCGGCTGCTCCAGTGAGATAGTGCGGAGCATAAAGCACTTTCTCAAGATCTGAACACTAGGCAATGATTAATTTTCTTTCTATGTCTCGAAGCCAGTCCTCGGCTTCAAGAGGTTTGTCAATGTGTGAAAATGTTTTGGGACGCGTCTTCTGTAGCTCAGATAACTTTGACTGCTGCTGATACTGTCCACGGTGATTTCCCATATTGATGACTTGGTTCATTATTTCCTGATGTTGCTGCTGACTTTGTTCATAAAGACGGCACATTTGGGAGAGTGCCATTTCACTGTCCTGTTGACTTGTCTGCCCCTGTGTGAAATTGTTGCCTGGGGGTGTGCCATAATTTTCCTCTGCGGAGTTGGCATGGAGCGCGTCCAAGGACGAGACATAGTTCACTCTGGGGATATATTTTGAAACACTCATAAGAAAAGAAATTGAGCCGCAAAAATCAATAAATTCAAGAAGATGGAAAAAAGTCGCAAATGCTCCAAGATTTTTTTTCAAGAGAATAAACGTTTGTGCACGGAGAAGGACTGTCCATTACATATCTTACACGCAAGCAGTAATTATACAATACACCACTCAGGATAGGCGTACATAATCCTGACATGTTATTTAGTCTAGTGCACTCCTCCAGATCCTACATGATGCGCAAACAAGCTACTTCTCACAGCCTACGTACATATAAACATATCGTACAAGTTGGTACATCGCATGGCGGCTAAGCGTACTTAGTCGGAGATGGTGAGGATTTCCCTTGGCCTGCCAAGGGTGAGGCGTAGTGAGGCTGGGGACTCAACCTCCTCTTCGGTGATAGGCTCCAGACGTGAGGTGCTGCGCTGAGTTGGTGGAGCAGGTGCCCTATGCGGGACAACTCGAACATGAGCGGGCACGAGGGGTGGTGCAGAACGAACCGGAGTAGGCGCAATGACATGGTTGAACTCCTCCGTGGTAGGCAGACGACGAGTGGTGGCGAGAGCGGTAGGAGTAAACGATGCTGATGACGAGACGAAAGTCAGTGGCGGTGCGGCGCGCAGGCGCTCCCTCCTGTTGGCAGCACAGCCGTGGACTGAGTCCATGCGGGCAGCTAACAAGTCGTCCACCAGGTTGTCGAAGGCTGCCTCCAAAGCCCGGAGATACTCGATGAGCATCTCAAAAGCTTCGTCCCATTCTCCTCTGGGGCAAGAGAACGCGTAGTGGCAGGTATATGGCACATGACATGGCAGGTAGCGGTAACGACGAGTCTTCATCGAAGGAAGGATATCCCTGAGGCGAGCTATCGCCTCACGGGCTGCCATCTGCAGTGCATGCTTCTCTGTGGGCATGGCTCTCCCCAAGAACCGGTAACGCTCAACTCGCCCTCCCTTGAATTGCACCGCTGCTTGGTGCATGGTTAGACGGTCATTGATCGTGTGCTGAGAGAGTGAGAAGACTGGGCGCACAGCTGGCCCTATCGCGACTTGGACGATGAAGGAGAGAAGCTTGACGAACCCATCGGGCATGTTGGCGAACATCTGCGACTCGCAGTCGTTACCAGCCATCTACAAAAGTAGGCAAAAATCCTGAGTAGTCAAATCAAAAATTTATGCTGACTGTCAGAAATTGACTACATTTGTAAAAAAAATAACTAGCTCTATTCTGCTAATAACCGATTAGCGATCGCACCTAGTGGCTTCCTACAGTCAGCCTGGCTCTGGTACCAAGCTTGTCACGACCGGTTTCTCAATAAAAACATTTATTGATCAACCGACCTTTGAAGTCCAATATGAGGAAAATCCTCCATACCGGTAAACAAAACTTTGATACAATAAGCCAGTAGCATTACAATATTACAGGGTTGGACTGAAGATGCCCAACCAATTATTACAAACACGCCGATAATTATACAGGTTGGCAGATATGACACAATGGTGTGGGGTGGAAATACTACTGACTCGAGATATGAGTGGTTGGTGGAATAACATAGTGGGGTGGTTAATAAGACTACTGCACTGGCGGCTCATCGAGCGTCGAGGTGAGGCTCGATGAATTTATTTGGGTAGCGGAAGCGGATATATCACAATGACTAATCCAGGCGTCGCACGAGACTGACTGGGATTCCTCTAGGCGTCGGACTCGCTATCGAACTCTTCATCCATGAGATCGCCTTCGTCAGCATCTGGCCAAATCAACAAGCCAGGTGAGTACTTTGAAAGTACTCGGAAGACAGTTCGGACAAAAGATATAACAAATGAATGCCTGAATGTGACATGATTAATATATAACAATGTGCTATCAAAACAGTAACACATGTAAGTAAAAAGGGAATCGGCGGTAGTCCGCTCGAAAACCCAAGGAAAAATAAACTCAAAACCGATCGGGTGTCTGAAGCGACGCCTCGAAGGCTGGACAAATAAGTAAAACATGCCACAGTCGGGCGTCTAAGTGACACCTCAAAAAGGGCTTATATTGAAAGAAAATACATGCATGCCGCAGTCGGACGTCGAAGCGACATCACAGAAAGGGCTTATAACAAAAGTAAATAATAACAATGCCGCAGTCGGACGTCTAAGCGACATCGCAGAAAGGGCTTATAACAAAAGTAAATAATAACAATGCCGCAGTCGGACGTCTGAGCGACATCGCAGAATGGGCTTATAATAAAAGTAATTAATAACAATGCCGCAGTCGGACGTCTGAGCGACATCGCAGAAAGGGCTTATAATTCATTATTCATAACTGACAAGATATAGTGCTCACGGAAAATATTCCTCACAAGGCAATAAGCGGGTTAGTCCATCCATAGGAAAATAAACATATAACACTCATATGGATATCAGGAGTCTCTGTCACCGAGACTGACACTTGACAAGATAAGATGAACACGGTACTCGGACATGAATAAAATGAATTCAAGAATTTTTACTCTGCAGAGTTTGTACTAAAATGGTCCACAGCCAACGGATTTCCGTAGTCACGAAGGACTAGTTCCGTTTACGGTATTTCGGAGGGAAACACAACTAACTAGTACACACCCATCATACCTCACGTTGCCAGGAATCACCCTAGACAGCGTTTAAGAAACTTTTAGACGGGTAGATCACAATCTCGAATAGCATGGGATCAAATTTATATACGCGCGCTCTAAGGGGTGCCCCCCTCTCGGTCCCAACCGGAAACACCCATGCCCCCTGACCGGATGAAAGGCTTTAATCCAGGGCCATGGAACCTTCATCCCGGCCTCTCGATTTGGTGTGTACTAGGAAGTGGCTTGCAACTTACTAAGCTGTATCCCTTGCGGGAAACAGGTGGTAGTACGAAAGGGGAGACGGACCGGAATCTGACTGATTTGTATTGACGCGGGGTCAACGATCTGGCATAAGCCTGGCATGCTACAACACTGCCATCTTACCCATACTCATGCCAACTCATGGCCATGCAACATGTTTCCAACAACTCATGGATTTACCGAACTCACTTGCCTCAACTCTTACGAGATAAACTATCATCGAAATGCTCATGAACGTGCCATGATACAAAAAATAATGCAAACATGCCCAAACACTCATCATATCAAAAGTTCAAACATTGCTTGCCTGGTTCGGAGTAGTCGGGGTCTAGCTCGGCGAAGTTCGCGGTTCCGTCACCTCCTTCGGTATCTACGGTACACAAAACACACGCGCTAACGTAAATACCGTGGGGTACAGAGAGTTAATCCAAATATTTTTCAAATAAATATGATAAAAAACTAGAAAAAAATTTGAAGAGGACAGAAAAAGAATCACTCAAAAATACCTTTCTGTTAAAAAGTTATAAGGGTTTTGGTCCAAGGACCCATCTGTAATGAAATAGAAAACTCTCAGGGGCTTAAACAGAAAAGCGTAGAAAAACGGTTCAGCGTAGAAGGCGTATTTGCCAGAGTACGCTTTCAGAAAACGTTTCAAAAAAACAATAGAGAGGCTGACGGGCGGGTCCCACCCGTCAGGTTTAAATTTTCAAATGAGAGAGACGGGGCTCGTCGGCGCCCGAGAGCCGCGGTGGTCGCCGGCGGCGATCCACGGCGAGGCAGGGAGATCGGAGAGTACCTCCATGTTCAGGGCGTCATTCCGCGTCGGTTGGTGGTGGTGGTGGTCGACGGCGAGCACCACGTCGACGGCGGCTCCTGCTCCGGCGGACGGCGGTTCGGGTGGTCGTGGGTTTCGTCGGAGAGAGTTGCGGAGGAGGGATTGAGGAGGGGGTTAGACTTGTGGTAGCATGAGAGGGTAGCTGACGGGATTTGGGCGCCGGGGACGACCTCACCAGAGTGAATCGAGGTGGAGGCCGAGGCGGAATGAGGCGGCCGGAGTCGAGGAAGAAGAGCTCCTCGAGGCCCTTCCAGGGACTTGGCGAGGACTAGTGAGGTGGTGGAGGTGTGCGGGGGCGAGAGCGCGCTCGGGGGTGCTATATATAGCCGGCCCGAGGTGGTTGCCGAGAACGGGGTTCTCCGGCGAAGTTTACGGCGGCGCAGGGTGTTGATCGGGGAGGTTCAGGGGGTTTAGCGCCGTCGTGGGGGTTCACTGGTTCCGTTTAGGTGCTAAACGAGCCGGGGTTTGGTTGCTTAGGGCATGCTCGACGGAACGGGGCGGCGCGGGCCCGTCGGCGGCAGGGAGCATGCTCTGTGCTAGCCGTGCCACGGCGACGGTGCCACGGGCGTGCGCTGGCAAGGCAGGGACACGCGGAGAGCCAGGGGGCGATGGGCGGCGCCGGGTGGCGTGGCGAGCGGGCTCGGGCCCTCTGTGGCCGCCACGGGTGGCGCGGCCACCGCAGAAGCTTCCAACACCGGCGATGCTCGTCGCCATCGACGCCAGGAATCGGCCAAGCGTGCGTGCGGGGTGCTGGCTGGGGGGAAGAGGCCGTGTGCATCGTGCCAGAGCGCACGTTGGCCGCGTGATCGAAGTCTGACGAAGAGAAGCGACACTGAAACTCTGAACTTCTCTGAATCTCTGAAAGTGCAATGAAACAGTGTAGGTCAGGTGTTCGACAGAATGTTTTTGGTGTGAGGGAGGCTCTGCTTGAGCTGAATTTTGGTGGAGGGGCCTCTCATTGCATCTAGAGGCTGCCTGAATTTTTGTGGAATTTTTGGAGCAGGGAAGATACGAATTTCACCAAATTTGACAAATCTGGTCCAAACATGCAGAGACTAAAATTTGAAATTTTTGAAAAGGAGAGGAGTGGATCTTGATTGTTCTAGGTTGTGGGTACCAAGGACTATCCAGGGGAGTTGGTTTGAGGTCAAAGCTCAAATGCATTTGGGTACTTGCTTTGCAAAATCTCCTAGGCTCAAAATAATGGACAGAAAAGATTTGGGAGCAGAAATAAATGAAATAAAATTCAAAAAAAGTTGAATTTGTTGAGACTTAATGTTTGGATTGCCCAAAGTGGAAGGAGAGATTTTTGGGAAGATTTTTACCATGGGGTTCATGGTAAAATCATGAGTGGATTTCAATATTGGAGAAGATGCAAAACTCCTAGAGTTTCTTTTTGAAAGAAAATAAACTCCAAAGATTTTTCTTGAAATTTTTGAGAAGAGGGCAACCAGAGGAAAAATTCAAAGACCAAACACCAGAGTTGAAGGACATGCAAAGATAAAATATTTGTTAAAGGGAAGAAGCTTTTGAGAGAGATTTTTGGAAGGGTTTAGAATACCTTCTTCAAATCCAACAAATTTTTTGAAGAAAACCAAAAGAATATTTTTGGAGTGTCACACCATCTAGCTACTAACTATGGACCCGAAGGTCTAAAGTAAACTACTCACACTTCATCGGAGGGGCTATGGTGTTGATGTAGAAGCCCTCCGTGGTGGATGCCCCCTCCGGCGGAGCTCCGGGACAGGCCCCAAGATGGGATCTCGTGGATACAGGAAGTTACGGCTGTGGAATTAGGTTTTTGGCTCCATCCCTGATCTGTTGGGGTACGTAGGTATATATAGGAGGAAGGAGTACGTCGGTGGAGCGTCAGGGGGCCCACGAGGCAGGGGGGGCGCCCAGGGGGGAGGGCGCGCCCCCCACCCTCGTGACCGACTCTGGCACTCCTTGGAGTAGGGTCCAAGTCTCCTGGATCACGTTCGGTGAGAAAATCACGTTCCCGAAGGTTTCATTCCGTTTGGACTCCGTTTGATATTCCGTTTCTTCGAAACACTGAAATAGGCAAAAAAACAGCAATTCTGGGCTGGGCCTCCGGTTAATAGGTTAGTCCCAAAAATAATATAAAAGTGGAAAATAAATCCCATTATAGTCCAAAACAATAGATAAAGTAGCATGGAGCAATCAAAAATTATAGATACGTTGGAGACGTATCAGGCATCCCCAAGCTTAATTCCTGCTCGTCCTCGAGTAGGTAAACGATAAAAAGAGAATTTTTGATGCGGAGTGATACTTTGGCATAATTTCAATGTAAATCTTCTTAATCATGGTATGAATATTCAGATCCGAAAGATTGAAGACAAAAGTTCATATTGACATAAAATTAATAATACTTCAAGCATACTAATCAAAATAATTATGTCATCTCAAAATAACATGGCCAAAGAAAGTTCATCCCTACAAAATCATATAGTTAGGCTATGCTTCATTTTCGTCACACAAAGATGTTCCCAACTTCTATACCCCCGATGACAAGCCAAACAATTGTTTCATACTTAAATAATCTCAAACCTTTTCAACGTTCACGCAATACATGAGCGTGAGCCATGGATATGGCACTATGGGTGGAATAGAATATGATGATGGGGATTGTGTGGAGAAGACAAAAAAGGAGAAAGTATCACATTGATGAGGATAATCAACGGGCTATGGAGATGCCCATCAATTGATGTCAACATGAGGAGTAGGGATTGCCATGCAACGGATGCACTAGAGCTATGAATGCTCAAAAAAAAGAAAACTAGTGGGTGTGCATCCAACTTGCTTGCTCATGAAGACCTAGGGCATTTGAGGAAGCCCATCGTAGGAATATACAAGCCAAATTCTAAAACTAAAAATTCCCACTAGTATGAAAAAGACAACTTATGAGACTCACTATAAGAAAAACATGGTGCTACTTTGAAGCACAATATATGAGACTCACTACATGAAGAACGAGGTGCTACTTTGAAGCACAAAATATGAGACTCACTACATGAATAACGAGGTGCTACTTTGAAGCACAAAATATGAGACTCATTACATGAAGAACATGGTGCTACTTTGAAGCACAAGTGTGGAAAAAGGGATAGTAGCATTGCCCTTTTCTTTTCTTTTTTTGGGCCTTTCCTTTTTTTTTGCCTTTCTCTTTTTTTTGGGCAATGCTCTAATAATGATGATCATCACACTTCTATTGATTACAACATGATGATTACAACTCGAAACTAGAACAAGGTATGACTCTATATGCATGCCTCCGGCGGTGTACAGGGATGGTGCAATGAATCAAGAGTGACATGTATGAAAATAATGCATGGTGGTTTTGCCACAAATACGATGTCAACTACATGATCATGCAATGGCAATATGACAAAAGTAATGTATGTCATGATAATGATGAACGGAACAGTGGAAAGTTGCATGGCAATATATCTCGGAATGGCTATGGAAATGCCATAATAGGTAGGTATGGTGGCTGTTTTGAGGAAGATATAAGGAGGTTTATATGTGATAGAGCGTATCGTATCACAGGGTTTGGATGCACCGGCGAAGTTTGCGCCAACTCTCAATGTGAGAAAGGGCAATGCACGGTACCGAAGAGGCTAGCAATGGTGGAAAGGTAAGAGTGCGTATAATCCATGGACTCAACATTAGTCAAAAGAACTCATATACTTATTGCAAAAATTTAGAAGTCATCAAAAATCAAGTACTACGTGCATTCTCCTAGGGGGATAGATTGGTAGGAAAAGACCATCGCTCGTCCCCGACCGCCACTCATAAGGATGCACAAGCAAGGTACACTTCATGCTTCAAATTTGTTACATAACTTTAACCATACATGCATGCTACGGGATTTACTAACTTCAACACAAGCATTTCTCAAATTCTCAACTACTCAACCAGCATGACTTTGATATTATTACCTCCATATCTCAAAACAATTATCAAGCATCAAACTTATCTTAGTATTCAACGCACTCAAAAGAAAGTTTCACATATCTTGAACACCAAGTATATTAACATTAAGGAAATTACCATGCTATTAACGACTCTCAAAATAATCTAAGTGAAGCATGAGAGATCAAGTTTCTTTAAATCAAATCCACCACCGTGCTCTAAAAGATCTAAGTGAATCACTAGAGCAAAAATTATCACGCTCAAAAGATATAAGTGAAGCACTATGAGCAAATTATCAAGCTCAAAAGATATAAGTGAAGCACATAGAGTATTCTATCAAATTTCAGTTCATATATGGCTCTCTCAAAAGGTGTGTACAGCAAGGATGTTTGTGGTAACTAACAAGCGAAGACTCAAATAATACAAGACGCTCCATGCAAAACACATATCATGTTGGTGAATAAAAATATAGCTCCAAGTAAATTACCGATGGAAGTAGACGAAAGAGGGGATGCCTTCCGGGGCATCCCCAAGCTTTGAATTTTTGGTGTCCTTGGATTATCTTGGGGGTGCCATGGGCATCCCCAAGCTTAGGCTCTTGCCACTCCTTGTTCCATAATCCATCAAAAGAATTCACCCAAAACTTGAAAACTTCACAACACAAAACTCAATAGAGATCTCGTGAGCTCCGTTAGAGATAGAAAACAAAAGACTACTTTAAGTTACTGTAATGAAATCATTCTTTATTTATATTGGTGTTAAACCTGATGTATTCCAACTTCTCTATGGACCATAAACTATTTTACTAGCCATAGATTCATCAAAATAAGAAAACAACACACGCAAAACAGAATCTGTCAAAAACAGAACAGTCTGTACTAATCTGTAACTAACGCAAACTTCTGGAACCCAAAACATTCTACCAAAATTATACGACCTGGACAATTTGTTTATTGATCATCAGCAATTAGAATCAGTATTTTATCACGTTCTGGTGATTTTTAACAATTCGGGCACTGAGCACAAAGATTCTGGAAATTACAGCAAGATCAAATAACTATCATCCAAGAAGATCCAATAGGTTCAACTTGGCACAAACACTAATTAAAAGATAAAACCACATCTAAACAGAGGCTAGATTGATTACTTATTACTAAGAAGCAAGGAAAAATATTGGGTTGTCTCCCAACAAGCGCTTTTCTTTCACCCGCAAAAAAAAAACAAGCGCTTTTCTTTAAAGCCTTTTTAGCTAGGCATTGAGATTCAATGATGCTCACAAGAAAGACAATAATTGAGGCACAAAGAGAGCATCATAAAACATGTGACAAACACACTTAAGTCTAACATACTTCCTATGCATAGGCATATTATAGGCAAACAAATTATCGTAGCAAG
>LR880966.1:23016642-23058919 GCA_904067115.1 Aegilops sharonensis | reverse complement strand
CACATGCACCCTCCTCGAGATATCCTTAGGTGAAGGTGGCCCGTCCTGAGCACGGATCAAACTCGGTGCCGGCTGGCTCGCACCGGCGCCCTTGTTAGTCTTTCGTTTCCGTCCCTTCTTCTTGATCTCCTGTAATGGGACCGAGTTCTGCTCAAAGACCGCCTTCTTGACCGTGTTGGGGCTGATAATATTTCGCACCTTAGCTATCTGGGGCTCGGTGAAGGCGGGAGCTGGAGGCGTGTCCTGAGAACTGAACGCCAGACGACGCCTGTTGCAATTGGATTTCTCCGCCGTACCAGCTAGATCGCGGTCGTCTTGGTTGGGTTCTTGAGAAAGAGGCCCGCATAACTCGTCAGCGTACCCATGTTCGGCAAAGTACTTATCAACTTTGGTAAATGTACCGTCGTCGTTGTCGTCGCCGTCCGGATCCTGTGCCATAGGGCTGTCCGGATCCTGTGCCATAGGGATGTCCGGCAGGTCCGGTAGCGTTGCGGCGTTCTTGCCATGGCTTGGCGCCGGCACGACTGGCGGTCTTGTCTGTGGGGTGGTGTCCCCCGCCCCCAAACGAATCTGGCTCTTCGGCCAAAGCAGGGGCCAGTTTACGCAGGCGCTGAGGGTCATCTCATATTCTTCGTCGGCCCCAGCGGGTCGAATCGGAGGTAACAGCTCGTCGCAGCCTGGCAGCACCCGAACCACTTCAACCCTATACACTGTGGGTGGCATCGGATTACCGTGGAACATGGGGTTGCCCGGTTGAACGATTCTGCCCTTGGCGACATCGACCAACTCGCTGCCCACGAAGTGCAGAAGAGTGCAAGGAACGTCGGCAGTGCCCTGCGAAAACATGTACAGGGCGTCAGGGATGCCCAGTCAAAGGCAAGGATATGAAGTCATCGGCCGAGAGGCTTAGTTACCGTGATGCCGTCGAGCTCAGCTAATGTCGAGGCACCGCCAACGGCGGGTGTGCAACTGACGGAGGGGGCGCTTGATGGCGAGGTGCCGGCCGGCGTACACCCGGGTGCATTAAGCTCCAATGCCCGTGCCGGCGCCGGAGACACCAATGGTGCCGCCGCCGGAGACACCAATGGCGCCGCCTGCGCGCTGTGCGAGTTGCTGGCCATGAAGCTGGGAACCGGGGGAGGCCCCTGTTGGCCGCCCGCAATCCACGTCGTCAGCCCATGAATCAACGTAGGCACCATGGCGTTGAGCTTCGTTCCCAGTTGTTGTTCCACTTGCTCTTGGACAAGCTCCGGAATCCGTGCCACTTGTGCCTTGAGTTCTTCAACCTCGCGCGTCTGGCTTTCTGAGCTGGTCTTTTTCTCCTTCCGCACACCAGCGGTATAGTATGAACCCCATTTTGTGGACAAGCCTTTGTCGGCCACACGACCAGCTGACGTCGGCTTAGTGAGCTTATCCTTGTTTTTCATTACGTTCAACGCCCTATTTAAAGGTGTGTCGAAAGGGGAGCTCTGAGACGACCCCGCGCTACTGCTTTCAGTGTCCTGCGAAAGGAACGTGAACCATTTAGAAATATTGGGGATTAATTAGAGTGCAACCATATGGAGCTAATTACGCGGGGGTGTATTCCTTACCAGAACAAGCTCAAGCGCTCTGGTCTTCGGATCCGTGGTAAGCTCCTTTGTTATCGGGTCCTCCTTGTACCGGGCCCTGACATAGTTCCTGGTCTGCTTATCACCGCTATATTTATCGAAGCGGTGTGGTAGGCCTTGCTCGGCACGCTCCGCGTCCTCCTTGTCCCATATAGGCTCCGCCACTCTGTAACTGCCGGGACTGAGTTTGTGTTCCCCTAAGTTCAACTCCCGCATTTCTTTCCCCCACTGACTTGATTCGGAGGTTGCACTGCTCTCACACTTGATCTTGAACTCCTTGTACTCATCTTCGTTCATCAAAGGATATTTCGCCTTGATCTTCTCATAACTATCACCTTTATCAATCATTCTCTTCACCGCGCTTCTCCAAGTAGACAGGGCCGTGCTCATCTTCGTGAGGGCGGCACTGTTCACTTTATTCCCTGAGAGGCTTGTGTTTTCAAATTCGGCGGGGAACTTGTATCGTTCATGCAGCTTCGTGAAGAGGAGGTTGCGCAAATTCCCTCGGTCCTTATGCCTAAGGTTCTCGGTGTTGATCGAGACGGTGCTCCAGAGAATGCACCCGAGCTGAACCGAGTACCCCTTGACTATATGTTTGGGCTCCGTTGGATTCCCGTCGGAGTCCACTTGAGTGAATTCCTCCTTGAGGGTGCGGAGCGCATTCGGGCGCCGGTCCTTCCATTGCTTCTTCGGTTGGCTGTCATCTGTGTGTGCGCCGCCATCATCAGTGGTGGCATCCTCGGCGGCACCATCAGTGGTGTCATCCCCGACGCCACTAGGGGTTGTGTAATCAGGATCGGTGTCTTCCGCGGCGTCCTCATAGTGGTGAGGTTGTTCCTCCATCTCCTGGGACAGCTCCCAGAATTGCTTGCCGCCTGAACCACCGGCCTCATCGTTGTGGGCCATGTTTCGCTCTAAATAGGAAAACATTTTGGTCAAAAAGTTGGTTATTGTCAAGGAACAAGATCATGGTCTCATCATTTAGGGTTTGTCGACACCGAGGCACCCTAAAAGCCTAAGCTTTCATCATTTAGGGTTTGTCGACGCCGAGGCACCCTAAAAGCCTAAGCATACATCATTTAGGTTCTCATCGACACCGAGGCATCCGGGGCAGCCAAGTTAAGTTTTCATCATTTAGGGTTTATCGATGCCGAGGCACCCTAGGTTGGGCCTAATCACTTGGCACTAATCAATTGGCTCTATTGCCACCTATGTTGGGTTTATCATCTAGGGTTTATCGATGCTAAGGAGAATTCTAAGTTGGGCCTAATCACTTGGCTCTATTGCCACCTATGGTTTAATGCAGAAAGAATGGCAGGGCAGTTGATCCTACTTAACTAAGTACTAAGATACTCTGGCCAATGCATTAGTCGCAAGTACCCCAAATGTCCTATTTTTAGCAAAGTCATGCTAAAATTCACGGAAAATTTTAGCATGACCTTTGCTGAAAATAGGACATATGGAGTACCCGAATTTGCCGGAACGGAAGTTAATCGACATTACGGCAAACTCAAGGGCCTCTCGGGGTACCTGCAAATTCATCATGACACAATGGTCGGAGACAAAACCCAGCAAACTAGCAAGATGATCATCATCTTTGCAAGACAGTAGCTCAAGTTTTTGACAGTAGCCTCTGAAGAAAACAGCATTGCAACATTCAAGTTTAGACATACACACTAAACATTTGACCAGTTACCTCTGAAGAAAAATATACGCTGACTATTGGACACAAAGAAAACATCTATTGTAAACATTAAGTCATGGTAGTGTGCGCTGAAGCAATTACAGTATAGGAACAACAACACAACAGTAGAAAATACAAGTCCTCAGTAAGTGTAAGAGAAGTGTACTAGAGCTGTAAACAGACTTAAAAAAACCACATGATGTTATAACTGTATACACTGAACATGATGATACCAAATGGGAAGGAAAATTGTATCACTCTAGATTAGTGTAGCCACTATCTAACAAAACCATAATGTTAACAAAATTACACCATGATGATACCAAATTCTTGTAGCAGTACAATGAGTTCACAGGATAAAAAATCATCCACATTCACCAACCCAAACTGGTGGAGATACAGCAAACCAGAACCTCCCAGGTTTCTGCCATTTTATTTTTCCCACCGTATATGTTTTTTGATTCATGTCATGGTACTTGCTGTCAAACCAAGTATTTTCTTTCTACATAATCTGGGAAGTTTCCTTCTTACTGTCTCACTATCTTACTGTCTCACTACAAAAAATTAGTATGCTTAGTTGAGACTAGTATGCTTAGTTGCATTATGACAGGCAAAGTGTCACGATTCAGACAACAGAGCAGCTAAGCATAGCTAGTGGATAGTTTAGTCAGTATACTAGTACTCTTTAGAAAGCATGAGACATATATTACCTAGAGGAGACTTCGTCGGAGAGTTGCATGTGAATTGAAAATACAACGAGATCAGCAAAGGACAGTAAGATATATACTGAAATTATCATAACAAAATGCCAGCTACTGCCATGGTCAAAGAATAGATTATGATAGCTGGACAAGTACAGGTCAAACTAGATAATTTTCAGAACCGGTTTAAGCACCGCAGGATAAACCAATGCATCCAAGACTGGGCTTAGACTAATATCCTCATAGCATAATCTGACATCAAGCACAAATTATAAGAACAGTGAAAATGTATGTTCACTGCAAATGAATATGGACCAAATGTCTTTTTTATTTATCTTCGGGTCATTTCCGTCATCTTCCCGCTTCTTCTCCTCCCTATCCGCGTGCCAACGCAGGAGCTTTGCTACCTTAGGGTCCGCGAAATACCGCTGCAGACGAGGAGTGATCGGAAAGTACCACACCGATATTCGAGGAGCTTTCTTCCTCTTCTTGTATCGAGTGACGCCGCACACCGGACATATGGTAGACTCCGCGTGCCCGTCCCGATAAATGATGCAATTGTTCATGCACACATGGTATTTCACGTGCGGTAAATCCAGAGGACACACGATTTTCTTCGCCTCCTCAAAACTGGTCGGGCACTTGTTCCCCTTGGGAAGACGTTCGTGCGAGAATGGCATGTTCTCGTCGAAGCATGCGTCGGTCATTTTGTGTTTTACCTTCATCTCCAGAGCCATGAGCGTTACTTTCAGGCGGGTATCCTCGGGCCTGCATCCTTCATACAATGGAGTAACCGCGTCTATCTCTAGTTGATCCATCTTGGCTTTCTCTCGGGCGGCAGCTCTTGCGTTATCCGTCTGCTTAGAAGCAGCTCTTGAATATGAGGGTCCTGTACCCAGCCTCCATCGTCGTCTGCTCCGGCATCTTCATCTTCATGATCATGCCCTTCGTCTTGATCTTCCTCATCATCATGTACGACATCTTCTACATGATGACTGTGTACAGCATCACCGCCGTGATCATGTCCTGGAGATTCTTCGTCTTCTCGCCCGCCCTCGCCGTGGTGGTACTTGTCTTGTTGCCCTTCCTCATTTCTTGCCCGGCCCCCATGGACGACTTCATAGTCATCTTCATCACCTTGCCACCGATAGCCATCCATGAAACCACGCAAGAGCAGGTGGTTCCGCACCTGCCCGGAATCCGGGTCCGCAATAAGGCTCTTCAGCTTGCATCTTCGACACGGACATCTTATCTCCGTCTCGTTCTTTTGAAGCATCTCGGTCTTCGCGGAGCTCAAAAACCTATTCACGATGCCTTCGGTCATCGTGCGGACCATGGTCGCCTGCGGGGTAGAGCAAAATGATATTTTAGAACCAAGAAAAAAATTGGCATGGCCTCCCCTAAAAATAGGACCAAAAAGAATGCATAGTGCCAAAATTCTCGCCGAAACGGAAATGAATCAACATTCCGGCAAAATATTGACAACTATCGCATTTCAAATACCGGTACCTGCAAACACAAACATATATGCAACACCACAAACACAAGCAACACCACAAACATACATAGATCTAGCTAGGCCACAAAAAGTGCATGTGCACGTTGTTGGAGCGAGCTAGGGAGAAAAAAAGTAGATCTACATAATGAAGATAGCTTTCCCCTTACTTACCTATCAAAAAAAGGTAATTTCACCACTTAATTTTGATGAATCTATGGTGGAAATGAGGTGAGGAGGAGGAGGCAGCCGAAAGCTTGGAGAAGGAGGTGGAGGGAATGAAGTGGGGAAAGTGAGTGGGTAGGTGTGGGGCTGTCCAAAATATCTTGTTGGGGTCCCAGGTTACTAATGGCGCATCAGCAGCAAATGCGCCATTAGTAACCCTGGTTACTAATGGCGCACCTGCAGGTGGTGCGCCATTAGTAGTGTTGCAGAAAAGTAAAAAATAATATATATATATATATATATATATATATATATATATATATATATATATATATATATATATATATATACTAATGGCGCACCTGGTCATAGTGCGCCATTACTAGTCTAAACTAGTAATGGCGCACCTGGCCAGAGTGCGCCATTAGTAGTTTTGCAAAAAAAAAAGAATTAAAAAAATACATTAATGGCGCATGATCTACCTCGTGCGCCATTACTAGTTAGAACTAGTAATGGCGCACTTCGACCTAATGTGCCATTAGTATGTATGGAAAAATGAAAAAAAAGCATTTAATACTAGTGGCGCACCATGCCTCTGGTGCGCCATTAGTGTCTTCCACACTAATGGCGCATCACCGACAGGTGCGCCATTAGTATATAGTAGTGGCGCACTGGTTCCTCGGTGCGCCATTAGTATCAATCATATCTATAGCCCTTTTCCTAGTAGTGTTGTGTACTAACCCATGGTCTTCGTGAGAGTTCTTTGTGGGGTTAGGATGCAGTGTGCAAGTTCAAGTGATGCATCACGAAGAGATCAAGTGCTTGAAGCTTGCCGTCCATTGTGGTGACAATGGACTTGTGAAGATGAGCCAAAGAGTGGATCACCCATAGTGGACTATGGGGGAGCAATCATCTAGTCTTCATCGAGCCAACACAATCAAGAAAGGTGGTCCAACTTGAGGGAGTCAAGATCGTCATCATCTAGCTCAAGTGGACTTTTTGCAAGGCAAAGGTTTGCCCTTGATAGGTTTTCTATTTTATCGGTCTCATGGTAGTTGTGGGAGACCGGGTTATAGGATCGATTGCCGTACTATCAAGGGGGGCTCTCGATGAGTTGCTTGATCGTATCGTTCGTAGAGAGCTCAAACCATTGCATTCTTGCATCATCTCTATTGGTTCTTGTTTGGTTCTTCTCCTTGTGATATTTGGAGCTTATGGTCATTTTTATGACAAGCTCGAGTTCATCGAAAACGGAGTTCACTTGCATCTTCTATGATGTTTTCGATGTTGGAGGGTATGCCGGTTCTTCTCTGTTGGAGGTCTCTGTTTTGATGCTACTCGTTGTCTTGTATCCAACAAGCTTGAGTTTGCTCAATTCGGAGCACATTTGCAGAAGATATGGCAGTTCTGGTTTTACTGTATCCCTCTGTTGTCTTCTCTGCAAAATGAAGGACTCCTAGTGTTGCTGTTCTGGGGCATGCGGTAGTACTGCTCTCCGGAGCGGTAGTACCGCATGCCCTTGCGGTAGTACTGCAGTCCCCTACGGTAGTACTGCAGGTGCTCACGGTAGTACCGCTCTGTGGGAGCGGTAGTACCGTGGACTCTAGCCAGGCTTAGCAACATGAGCGGAAGTAGGGGCGGATGTAATTTTTTACATCCGTGCCCTACGCGGTAGTACCGCTCTTCGTGTGCGGTAGTACCGTGCCAGAGTTTTGCGCAGGTCCTCCCTCAGCAGAAGTAGGTACGGAAGTAATTTTTCACTTCCGTGCTTTCTCTGCGCCTAGTGTTGCCTGCCTTACGGTAGTACCGTAGGGGCGCGCGGTAGTACCACTCCGGCGGTTCTACCGCTCGTTGCCCTGTGCAACAGGCCTTCATGTGGCCAGTGCTGCACTTGCGGTAGTACCGCATCCTACAGCGGTAGTACCGCAGCTCCGTGCGGTAGTACCTCGTCGTGCGGGCTGAGTGAGGGGATAACGGTTGGATTTCTCCTCTCCTATAAAAGGGGGTCTTCTTCCCCATTGAGAGTTGATCCTTTGAGCTCGTGTTCTTCCCCCATTGTTGACCTTCTTCGAGCTTGCTAACTCTCAGTCCCTCCAATGATTCTTGCTATTCTTGAGGAAAAGAGAGAGGAGATCTAGATCCATGTTTCCACCAATCACTTTCTCCTCTAAGTGAGGGGAGCCCCTTGGATCAAGATCTTGGAGTTCTTCGTGATCTTCTTTCGTTCTTCCTCTCATTTTCCTCCCTAGCATTAGTTTCTTTGGTGGGATTTGGGAGAGAAGGACTTGGGCACTCCGTGTGCCCTTGCCATTGCATTTAGTGCATCGGTTTGAGTTCTCCACGTGATACGTGGAAGTTACAAGTTGAGAAGCTTATTACTCTTGGGTGCTTGGTGCCCTTGAGCTTGTTCCTCTTGGGTGCTTGGGCGCCCTAGACGGTTGGTGGTGTTCGGAGCTCAATCATTGTGGTGTAAAGCTCCGGGCAAGCGTCGGGGTCTCCAATTAGGTTGTGGAGATCGCCCCGAGCAATTTGACGGGTACCGGTGACCGCCCCCAAGGGTTGCCAAAGTGTACGGGTTCGGTGACCGCCCCCAAGGGTTGCCATTTGTACGGGTTCGGTGACCGCCCTCAAGGGTCCCTTAGTGGAATCACAGCATCTTGCATTGTGCGAGGGCGTGAGGAGATTACGGTGGCCCTAGTGGCTTCTTGGGGAGCATTGTGCCTCCACACCGCTCCAAACAGAGATTAGCATCCGCAAGGGTGTGAACTTCGGGATACATCATCGTCTCCGCGTGCCTCAGTTATCTCTTACCCGAGCCTTTACTTATGCACTTTACTTTGTGATAGCCATATTGTTCTTGTCATATATCTTTCTATCACATAGTTGCTTAGCTTGCTTAGCATAAGTTGTTGGTGCACATAGGTGAGCCTAATTGTTGTAGGTTTTGTGCTTGACAAATTAACCGTTAGGTTTATTCCGCATTTATTCTAGCCTAAACCGTAATTATTTTAAAATGCCTATTCACCCCCCCCCCCCCTCTAGGCGACATCCACGATCTTTCAGGAACATTTGAAGTACAGGACTCACTACTGAAAGAAGAAAAAGACTACAGTCAACAGGTAATTTCAATCATTATTAACTATATCTCGGCCTATTTAGTTTTTCATTTCTTGATATGAACTATTTAGTAACCCCTTTATTAATTTTCTTTGCCGGCGGGCAGGGCTTGGGCAAAGTTCATCAAGGTGACTCCAGGCAAATGGGCAAAAAGTTTGTTTTGGTATCGACCAAAGGTAATTAATTAAGTAGTACTAGCTAGCTAGATAGCTACCATCTCTTTAATTCTTGTTTCAATGCCATTAATTAATTATCATGCTTGATTAATCATTATCTGATTCAATTCCATTCTCGTAAAGGCCCTGAAGCAGGCGCCGGGGAATGATCTGTGTGCATTCTATGTTTGCGAGAACATTCGCCAGATGGCATCCGAAAGGAGTAGACCTCAAAGACAGGACTGAGTACGTTTGTCAGAACACTATTCACACCATTATCGATATCTAGTCACACAACTAATACACATGCATATTGATCTCCTTCTTAACAGTTCAGAGAGGTGCGGGAGCAGCTCCTACCAGCGAAGCGCATACTAGCACTTCAAGAGGAAATAGCGGGATTTTTGCTCGACCAGGTCATAGATCCCAAAGGAGAATACTATTACCCGCTACCGCCCCCATGAACCACTTGCCATCGTGCTCCGGAGGCACCAAGGCAACATGTAGGAGAAATTGTATATGTATATACATGTGTGTGTGTGTGAATAATTAATGGTGTTGGTTGTGAGACATTCGATGATATATATTTATATATATATATATGCGGTTCTACGTACGAGAAAACCTATTTATATATATGCATAACGTGTACAATTTGTAGTATCGTAAAATACCAGCAAACAAAAAAGAATTAAATGGAAAACACAAAATTAATGGAAAATAAAACCAAAAAACCCCCCAAACATTTAGTACCGGTTGGTGTTACCAACCGGTACTAATGGTCTACCAGCACCCGGACCTGGCCCGTGCCACGTGGTGGTACTTTAGCGCCGGTTCGTGAGGAACCGGTACTAAAGCGGGGGGGGGGGCTTTAGTCCCCACTCTTTAGTGCCGGTTGCCGAACCGGCACTAAAGGCCGTTACGAACCGGCGCTAAAGCCTGGTTCTGCACTAGTGGTTCCAACGTCGCCTTTGCTTCGTGCATACCCCTTCCAACCAGCGGCCTGGTCATGGCATTCGCCTTGTACCCCACTAGTCCTCGCTTCGCAATAACATCGCAACACCATCAACCATTGTCGTAACATCACAACATCATCGACTGCCATCGTAACATCCCAGCAACATCAACCGCGCCCGTAACATTGCAACACCATCGACCACCATCGTAACATCACCACACCGTCAGCCGTTGTTGTAACATCACAACACCATCACCACTGTCGACCACCGTCATAGCATCACAACACCGTCGACCAACGTCGTAGCATATGGAACACTGTCGACATCCGTCATAGCATCACAAATTCACAACACCGTCGACCGTCGTCGAAGCATCGCAACATACCCAACACATCTCTCCTATGGTAACATTGCAACACCATCGACCGCCGCCTTAACACCGCAACATTGTCGTAACATTGCAACAACATCGATTGTTGTTGTAACATTGCAACAACATCAACTGCCGTCGTAACATCGCAGCAACATCAACTATCGTCGTAATATGGCAACACCGTCAGCCATCGTCATAACAAGGTCGGACACCCCATGCACTAACCACAACAACGGTGATGCACCCGCAAATGGTCACATCACTGACGATGCTTCAGAAACGGTTGCAACACCGACACACCAGGCGAAGCTCCCGTAGCCGCTGCAACACCCATGATGGTGTTGACAGCTGCTGCAGCAGCATCACGTGGCCCGCTTTGCAAAAAAGGGTGAGTTGCTTGCAACTGAGATGGCCGACCTTGCATCGACGTATGCCTAGCTTGCAACATTTTGAGCCGGCTTGCAACAACACTAGTCGCCCTTTGCAGCGTCGTGTGGGTTGCTTTACCGCGTCACATGTTTTTGTAGCACGACCGTCCGACCGTTGTAGCAACAAAAATGCTTCCATCATTATTGCATCCGGCTTGGAGCAGGTACGACATCGTAGCACAAAAATAAATATGGCTGCCGGACTTGTAGCGTCACACATCCGGCAGGTAACACCATCAGTCAGCTTTGCAGCGCCGCCCAGGTTTTACAACATGTCAACGCAGGCACGCAGCTTTGCAGCAAAAACAAATGTTGCGTCCAAACTTGCAGCATACATGCCCATCTTGCAACAAAATTCGGTCGCTCTCTTGAATTTGACCAACTTTATATCTCTCGGATCGATCCACACGAGGAGTGTTTTCAGCCCTCAGGCCACACAGAGAGGCAACGTATGGCCCGCCCTATTTTTTTAGCTTGGCAGCGGGTTAACTTCCCGGGCCTTTCCTCGAAAGCGCCGGCAGGTCCCTATCCACACATATAGAGGACACACAGAGCTTGACACTCCTGGCGGAGATCCTTTGGGCCACCAAACACGGCGTCGCCATACAGCGGAGAAGCCGAGGTTATCGGCATATCCTATTTGGCGCATATGCACCCGTACGTCAACCGGCGCCTGCAGGCATTTCTAACTAGGCCGGCCCGTTCCGCCCTTGATTCCTGTTTTTTTGGAACGCAAAAAGTGTGCGATTACAGGGATTCGAACACAAAATCCCCTTGTTGCAACCACACGGCGCAGCCACCACAACAGCCGCCCACGAGTGACTAGTTACCTCGTTTGCCTGTTTTGTACTTTATTCTTCAGTTTGGTTTCTTTTTCTTTTTTCTTTTTTCTCACCTTTCTTTGTTTTCTTTAGTGCGCATTTTTTAAATTCGATGAACTTTTTCATAATTGGTGAAATT
Source organism: Aegilops sharonensis (assembly GCA_904067115.1). Taxonomy (NCBI): domain Eukaryota; kingdom Viridiplantae; phylum Streptophyta; class Magnoliopsida; order Poales; family Poaceae; genus Aegilops; species Aegilops sharonensis. The sequence continues at coordinate 23,047,272 of LR880966.1, read as the reverse complement.
ATTTTCAAATTAGATGAACTTTTTTTGAAATTCGATGAACATTTTTCAAATTTGATGTATTTTTTTCCAAATCGATGAACTCTTTCCAAAATCTATGAACTTTTTCCAAATTTGATAAACTTTTTGTCAAAATCAATGAACTTTTTCAAAAACGATGAACTGTTTTTTAAACATTGATGAAATTGCTTTCAAATTCATGAACTTTTTTCTCAAATTAGTGAACTTTATTCATTTTTCTTGAACTTTTTGCTCAAATTATTGAACTTTATTCAGTTTTCTTGAACTTTTTTTTGTTTCGCATGAAGTTTTTCAAATCTGTGAACTTTTTTCCATCTCACTAACTTTTCTTAAATTACTGATCTTTTAGAAATTTCGTGAACATTTTCATTGTTAGTGAACTTTTTTTAATCTGTGAACATTTAGTAACATTGCAACAACATCGACTGTTGTTGTAACATTGCAACAACATCAACTGCCGTCGTAACATCGCAACAACATCAACTGTCGTCGTAATATGGCAACACCGTCAGCCATCGTCATAACAAGATCGGACACCCCATGCACTAACCACAACAACGGTGATGCACCCGCAAATGGTCACATCACTGATGATGCTTCAGAAAACATCGACTGTTGTTGTAACATTGCAACAACATCAACTGTCGTCGTAATATGGCAACACCGTCAGCCATCGTCATAACAAGGTCGGACACCCCATGCACTAACCACAACAACGGTGATGCACCCGCAAATGGTCACATCACTGACGATGCTTCAGAAACGGTNTGATGATGCTTCAGAAAACATCGACTGTTGTTGTAACATTGCAACAACATCAACTGTCGTCGTAATATGGCAACACCGTCAGCCATCGTCATAACAAGGTCGGACACCCCATGCACTAACCACAACAACGGTGATGCACCCGCAAATGGTCACATCACTGACGATGCTTCAGAAACGGTTGCAACACCGACACACTAGGCGAAGCTCCCGTAGCAGCTGGAACACCCGGGATGGTGTTGACAGCTGCAGCAGCAGCATCACATGGCCCGCTTTGCAAAAAAGGGTGGGTTGCTTGCAACTGAGATGGCCGACCTTGCATCGACGTGCGCCTAGCTTGCAGCATTTTGAGCCGGCTTGCAACAACACTAGTCGCCCTTTGCAGCGTCGTGTGGGTTGCTTTACCGTGTCACATGGTTTTGTAGCATGACAGTCCGACTGTTGTAGCAACAAAAATGCTTCCATCATTATTGCATCCGGCTTGGAGTAGGTACGACATCGTAGCACAAAAATAAATATGGCCGCCGGACTTGTAGCGTCACACATCCGGCAGGTAACACCATCAGTCAGCTTCGCAGCGCCTCCCGGGTTTTACAACATGTCAACGCAGGCACGCAGCTTTGCAGCAAAAACAAATGCTCCGTCCAAACTTGCAGCATAGATGCCCAGCTTGCAGCAAAATTCGGTCGCTCTCTTGAATTTGATCAACTTTATATCTCTCGGATCGATCCACGCGAGGAGTGTTTTCAGCCCTCAGGCCACACAAAGAGGCAACGTATGGCCCGCCCTATTTTTTTAGCTAGGCAGCGGGTTAACTTCCCGGGCCTTTCCTCGAAAGCGCCGGCAGGTCCCTATCCACACATATAGAGGACACACAAAGCTTGACACTCCTGGCGGAGATCCTTTGGGCCACCAAACACGGCGCCGCCATACAGCGGAGAAGCCGAGGTTATCGGCATATCCTATTTGGCGCATATGCACCCGTACGTCAACCGGCGCCTGCAGGCATTTCTAACTAGGCCGGCCCGTTCCGCCCTTGATTCCTGTTTTTTTGGAACGCAAAAAGTGTGCGATTACAGGGATTCGAACACAAAATCCCCTTGTTGCAACCACACGGCGACAGCCACCACAACAGCCGCCCACGAGTGACTAGTTACCTCGTTTGCCTGTTTTGTACTTTATTCTTCAGTTTGGTTTCTTTTTTATTCTTTTTCTTTTTTCTTTATTCTCACCTTTCTTTATTTTCTTTAGTGCGCGTATTTTAAATTCGATGAACTTTTTCATAATCGGTGAAATTATTTTCAAATTGGATGAACTATTTTTGAAATTCGATGAATGTTTTTCAAATTTGATGTATTTTTTTCCAAATCGATGAACTCTTTCCAAAATCTATCAACTTTTTCCAAATTCGATAAACTTTTTGTCAAAATCTATGAACTTTTTCAAAAACGATGAACTGTTTTTTAAACATTGATGAAATTGCTTTCAAATTCGTGAACTTTTTTCTCAAATTAGTGAACTTTATTCAGTTTTCTTGAACTTTTTGCTCAAATTATTGAACTTTATTCAGTTTTCTTGAACTTTTTTTTGTTTCGCATGAAGTTTTTCAAATCTGTGAACTTTTTTCCATCTCACTAACTTTTCTTAAATTACTGATCTTTTAGAAATTTCGTGAACATTTTTCATTGTTAGTGAACTTTTTTTAATCTGTGAACGTTTAGTAACATTGCAACAACATCGACTGTTGTTGTAACATTGCAACAACATCAACTGCCGTCGTAACATCGCAACAACATCAACTGTCGTCGTAATATGGCAACACCGTCAGCCATCGTCATAACAAGGTCGGACACCCCATGCACTAACCACAACAACGGTGATGCACCCGCAAATGGTCACATCACTGATGATGCTTCAGAAAACATCGACTGTTGTTGTAACATTGCAACAACATCAACTGCCGTCGTAACATCGCAACAACATCAACTGTCGTCGTAATATGGCAACACCGTCAGCCATCGTCATAACAAGGTCGGACACCCCATGCACTAACCACAACAACGGTGATGCACCCGCAAATGGTCACATCACTGATGATGCTTCAGAAAACATCGACTGTTGTTGTAACATTGCAACAACATCAACTGTCGTCGTAATATGGCAACACCGTCAGCCATCGTCATAACAAGGTCGGACACCCCATGCACTAACCACAACAACGGTGATGCACCCGCAAATGGTCACATCACTGACGATGCTTCAGAAACGGTTGCAACACCGACACACTAGGCGAAGCTCCCGTAGCAGCTGCAACACCCATGATGGTGTTGACAGCTGCAGCAGGAGCATCACGTGGCCCGCTTTGCAAAAAAGGGTGAGTTTCTTGCAACTGAGATGGCCGACCTTGCATCGACGTACGCCTAGCTTGCAACATTTTGAGCCGGCTTGCAACAACACTAGTCGCCCTTTGCAGCGTCGTGTGGGTTGCTTTACCGTGTCACATGGTTTTGTAGCACGACAGTCCGACTGTTGTAGCAACAAAAATGCTTCCATCATTATTGCATCCGGCTTGGAGTAGGTACGACATCGTAGCACAAAAATAAATATGGCTGCCGGACTTGTAGCGTCACACATCCGGCAGGTAACACCATCAGTCAGCTTTGCAGCGCCTCCCAGGTTTTACAACATGTCAACGCAGGAAAGCAGCTTTGCAGCAAAAACAAATGTTGCGTCCAAACTTGCAGCATACATGCCCAGCTTGCAGCAAAATTCGGTCGCTCTCTTGAATTTGACCAACTTTATATCTCTCGGATCGATCCACGCGAGGAGTGTTTTCAGCCCTCAGGCCACACACAGAGGCAACGTATGGCCCGCCCTATTTTTTTAGCTAGGCAGCGGGTTAACTTCCCGGGCCTTTCCTCGAAAGCGCCGGCAGGTCCCTATCCACACATATAGAGGACACACAGAGCTTGACACTCCTGGCGGAGATCCTTTGGGCCACCAAACACGGCGCCGCCATACAGCGGAGAAGCCGAGGTTATCGGCATATCCTATTTGGCGCATATGCACCCGTACGTCAACCGGCGCCTGCAGGCATTTCTAACTAGGCCGGCCCGTTCCGCCCTTGATTCCTGTTTTTTTGGAACGCAAAAAGTGTGCGATTACAAGGATTCGAACACAAAATCCCCTTGTTGCAACCACACGGCGCAGCCACCACAACAGCCGCCCACGAGTGACTAGTTACCTCGTTTGCCTGTTTTGTACTTTATTCTTCAGTTTGGTTTCTTTTTATTTTTTCTTTTTTCTCACCTTTCTTTGTTTTCTTTAGTGCGCATTTTTTAAATTCGATGAACTTTTTCATAATTGGTGAAATTATTTTCAAATTAGATGAACTTTTTTTGAAATTCGATGAACATTTTTCAAATTTGATGTATTTTTTTCCAAATCGATGAACTCTTTCCAAAATCTATGAACTTTTTCCAAATTCGATAAACTTTTTGTCAAAATCGATGAACTTTTTCAAAAACGATGAACTGTTTTTTAAACATTGATGAAATTGCTTTCAAATTCGTGAACTTTTTTCTCAAATTAGTGAACTTTATTCAGTTTTCTTGAACTTTTTGCTCAAATTATTGAACTTTATTCAGTTTTCTTGAACTTTTTTTTGTTTCGCATGAAGTTTTTCAAATCTGTGAACTTTTTTCCATCTCACTAACTTTTCTTAAATTACTGATCTTTTAGAAATTTCGTGAACATTTTTCATTGTTAGTGAACTTTTTTTAATCTGTGAACATTTAGTAACATTGCAACAACATCGACTGTTGTTGTAACATTGCAACAACATCAACTGCCGTCGTAACATCGCAACAACATCAACTGTCGTCGTAATATGGCAACACCGTCAGCCATCGTCATAACAAGGTCGGACACCCCATGCACTAACCACAACAACGGTGATGCACCCGCAAATGGTCACATCACTGATGATGCTTCAGAAAACATCGACTGTTGTTGTAACATTGCAACAACATCAACTGTCGTCGTAATATGGCAACACCGTCAGCCATCGTCATAACAAGGTCGGACACCCCATGCACTAACCACAACAACGGTGATGCACCCGCAAATGGTCACATCACTGACGATGCTTCAGAAACGGTTGCAACACCGACACACTAGGCGAAGCTCCCGTAGCAGCTGGAACACCCGGGATGGTGTTGACAGCTGCAGCAGCAGCATCACATGGCCCGCTTTGCAAAAAAGGGTGGGTTGCTTGCAACTGAGATGGCCGACCTTGCATCGACGTGCGCCTAGCTTGCAGCATTTTGAGCCGGCTTGCAACAACACTAGTCGCCCTTTGCAGCGTCGTGTGGGTTGCTTTACCGTGTCACATGGTTTTGTAGCACGACAGTCCGACTGTTGTAGCAACAAAAATGCTTCCATCATTATTGCATCCGGCTTGGAGTAGGTACGACATCGTAGCACAAAAATAAATATGGCCGCCGGACTTGTAGCGTCACACATCCGGCAGGTAACACCATCAGTCAGCTTCGCAGCGCCTCCCGGGTTTTACAACATGTCAACGCAGGCACGCAGCTTTGCAGCAAAAACAAATGCTCCGTCCAAACTTGCAGCATAGATGCCCAGCTTGCAGCAAAATTCGGTCGCTCTCTTGAATATGATCAACTTTATATCTCTCGGATCGATCCACGCGAGGAGTGTTTTCAGCCCTCAGGCCACACACAGAGGCAACGTATGGCCCGCCCTATTTTTTTAGCTAGGCAGCGGGTTAACTTCCCGGGCCTTTCCTCGAAAGCGCCGGCAGGTCCCTATCCACACATATAGAGGACACACAAAGCTTGACACTCCTGGCGGAGATCCTTTGGGCCACCAAACACGGCGCCGCCATACAGCGGAGAAGCCGAGGTTATCGGCATATCCTATTTGGCGCATATGCACCCGTACGTCAACCGNCAGCTTGCAGCAAAATTCGGTCGCTCTCTTGAATTTGACCAACTTTATATCTCTCGGATCGATCCACGCGAGGAGTGTTTTCAGCCCTCAGGCCACACACAGAGGCAACGTATGGCCCGCCCTATTTTTTTAGCTAGGCAGCGGGTTAACTTCCCGGGCCTTTCCTCGAAAGCGCCGGCAGGTCCCTATCCACACATATAGAGGACACACAAAGCTTGACACTCCTGGCGGAGATCCTTTGGGCCACCAAACACGGCGCCGCCATACAGCGGAGAAGCCGAGGTTATCGGCATATCCTATTTGGCGCATATGCACCCGTACGTCAACCGGCGCCTGCAGGCATTTCTAACTAGGCCGGCCCGTTCCGCCCTTGATTCCTGTTTTTTTGGAACGCAAAAAGTGTGCGATTACAGGGATTCGAACACAAAATCCCCTTGTTGCAACCACACGGCGACAGCCACCACAACAGCCGCCCTCGAGTGACTAGTTACCTCGTTTGCCTGTTTTGTACTTTATTCTTCAGTTTGGTTTCTTTTTTATTCTTTTTCTTTTTTCTTTATTCTCACCTTTCTTTATTTTCTTTAGTGCGCGTATTTTAAATTCGATGAACTTTTTCATAATCGGTGAAATTATTTTCAAATTGGATGAACTATTTTTGAAATTCGATGAATGTTTTTCAAATTTGATGTATTTTTTTCCAAATCGATGAACTCTTTCCAAAATCTATCAACTTTTTCCAAATTCGATAAACTTTTTGTCAAAATCGATGAACTTTTTCAAAAACGATGAACTGTTTTTTAAACATTGATGAAATTGCTTTCAAATTCGTGAACTTTTTTCTCAAATTAGTGAACTTTATTCAGTTTTCTTGAACTTTTTGCTCAAATTATTGAACTTTATTCAGTTTTCTTGAACTTTTTTTTGTTTCGCATGAAGTTTTTCAAATCTGTGAACTTTTTTCCATCTCACTAACTTTTCTTAAATTACTGATCTTTTAGAAATTTCGTGAACATTTTTCATTGTTAGTGAACTTTTTTTAATCTGTGAACGTTTAGTAANTTTTTTTCCAAATCGATGAACTCTTTCCAAAATCTATGAACTTTTTCCAAATTCGATAAACTTTTTGTCAAAATCGATGAACTTTTTCAAAAACGATGAACTGTTTTTTAAACATTGATGAAATTGCTTTCAAATTCGTGAACTTTTTTCTCAAATTAGTGAACTTTATTCAGTTTTCTTGAACTTTTTGCTCAAATTATTGAACTTTATTCAGTTTTCTTGAACTTTTTTTTGTTTCGCATGAAGTTTTTCAAATCTGTGAACTTTTTTCCATCTCACTAACTTTTCTTAAATTACTGATCTTTTAGAAATTTCGTGAACATTTTTCATTGTTAGTGAACTTTTTTTAATCTGTGAACGTTTAGTAACATTGCAACAACATCGACTGTTGTTGTAACATTGCAACAACATCAACTGCCGTCGTAACATCGCAACAACATCAACTGTCGTCGTAATATGGCAACACCGTCAGCCATCGTCATAACAAGGTCGGACACCCCATGCACTAACCACAACAACGGTGATGCACCCGCAAATGGTCACATCACTGATGATGCTTCAGAAAACATCGACTGTTGTTGTAACATTGCAACAACATCAACTGTCNAAAAAGTGTGCGATTACAGGGATTCGAACACAAAATCCCCTTGTTGCAACCACACGGCGACAGCCACCACAACAGCCGCCCTCGAGTGACTAGTTACCTCGTTTGCCTGTTTTGTACTTTATTCTTCAGTTTGGTTTCTTTTTTATTCTTTTTCTTTTTTCTTTATTCTCACCTTTCTTTATTTTCTTTAGTGCGCGTATTTTAAATTCGATGAACTTTTTCATAATCGGTGAAATTATTTTCAAATTGGATGAACTATTTTTGAAATTCGATGAATGTTTTTCAAATTTGATGTATTTTTTTCCAAATCGATGAACTCTTTCCAAAATCTATCAACTTTTTCCAAATTCGATAAACTTTTTGTCAAAATCTATGAACTTTTTCAAAAACGATGAACTGTTTTTTAAACATTGATGAAATTGCTTTCAAATTCGTGAACTTTTTTCTCAAATTAGTGAACTTTATTCAGTTTTCTTGAACTTTTTGCTCAAATTATTGAACTTTATTCAGTTTTCTTGAACTTTTTTTTGTTTCGCATGAAGTTTTTCAAATCTGTGAACTTTTTTCCATCTCACTAACTTTTCTTAAATTACTGATCTTTTAGAAATTTCGTGAACATTTTTCATTGTTAGTGAACTTTTTTTAATCTGTGAACATTTAGTAACATTGCAACAACATCGACTGTTGTTGTAACATTGCAACAACATCAACTGCCGTCGTAACATCGCAACAACATCAACTGTCGTCGTAATATGGCAACACCGTCAGCCATCGTCATAACAAGGTCGGACACCCCATGCACTAACCACAACAACGGTGATGCACCCGCAAATGGTCACATCACTGATGATGCTTCAGAAAACATCGACTGTTGTTGTAACATTGCAACAACATCAACTGTCGTCGTAATATGGCAACACCGTCAGCCATCGTCATAACAAGGTCGGACACCCCATGCACTAACCACAACAACGGTGATGCACCCGCAAATGGTCACATCACTGACGATGCTTCAGAAACGGTTGCAACATCGACACACTAGGCGAAGCTCCCGTAGCAGCTGCAACACCCATGATGGTGTTGACAGCTGCAGCAGGAGCATCACGTGGCCCGCTTTGCAAAAAAGGGTGAGTTGCTTGCAACTGAGATGGCCGACCTTGCATCGACGTACGCCTAGCTTGCAACATTTTGAGCCGGCTTGCAACAACACTAGTCGCCCTTTGCAGCGTCGTGTGGGTTGCTTTACCGTGTCACATGGTTTTGTAGCACGACAGTCCGACTGTTGTAGCAACAAAAATGCTTCCATCATTATTGCATCCGGCTTGGAGTAGGTACGACATCGTAGCACAAAAATAAATATGGCTGCCGGACTTGTAGTGTCACACATCCGGCAGGTAACACCATCAGTCAGCTTTGCAGCGCCTCCCAGGTTTTACAACATGTCAACGCAGGCAAGCAGCTTTGCAGCAAAAACAAATGTTGCGTCCAAACTTGCAGCATACATGCCCAGCTTGCAGCAAAATTCGGTCGCTCTCTTGAATTTGACCAACTTTATATCTCTCGGATCGATCCACGCGAGGAGTGTTTTCAGCCCTCAAGCCACACACAGAGGCAACGTATGGCCCGCCCTATTTTTTTAGCTAGGCAGCGGGTTAACTTCCCGGGCCTTTCCTCGAAAGCGCCGGCAGGTCCCTATCCACACATATAGAGGACACACAGAGCTTGACACTCCTGGCGGAGATCCTTTGGGCCACCAAACACGGCGCCGCCATACAGCGGAGAAGCCGAGGTTATCGGCATATCCTATTTGGCGCATATGCACCCGTACGTCAACCGACGCCTGCAGGCATTTCTAACTAGGCCGGCCCGTTCCGCCCTTGATTCCTGTTTTTTTGGAACGCAAAAAGTGTGCGATTACAGGGATTCGAACATAAAATCCCCTTGTTGCAACCACACGGCGACAGCCACCACAACAGCCGCCCACGAGTGACTAGTTACCTCGTTTGCCTGTTTTGTACTTTATTCTTCAGTTTGGTTTCTTTTTTATTCTTTTTCCTTTTTCTTTATTCTCACCTTTCTTTGTTTTCTTTAGTGCGCGTATTTTAAATTCGATGAACTTTTTCATAATCGGTGAAATTATTTTCAAATTGGATGAACTATTTTTGAAATTCGATGAACGTTTTTCAAATTTGATGTTTTTTTTTTCCAAATCGATGAACTCTTTCCAAAATCTATGAACTTTTTCCAAATTCGATAAACTTTTTGTCAAAATCGATGAACTTTTTCAAAAACGATGAACTGTTTTTTAAACATTGATGAAATTGCTTTCAAATTCGTGAACTTTTTTCTCAAATTAGTGAACTTTATTCAGTTTTCTTGAACTTTTTGCTCAAATTATTGAACTTTATTCAGTTTTCTTGAACTTTTTTTTGTTTCGCATGAAGTTTTTCAAATCTGTGAACATTTAGTAACATTGCAACAACATCGACTGTTGTTGTAACATTGCAACAACATCAACTGTCGTCGTAACATCGCAACAACATCAACTGTCGTCGTAATATGGCAACACCGTCAGCCATCGTCATAACAAGGTCGGACACCCCATGCACTAACCACAACAACGGTGATGCACCCGCAAATGGTCACATCACTGATGATGCTTCAGAAAACATCGACTGTTGTTGTAACATTGCAACAACATCAACTGTCGTCGTAATATGGCAACACCGTCAGCCATCGTCATAACAAGGTCGGACACCCCATGCACTAACCACAACAACGGTGATGCACCCGCAAATGGTCACATCACTGACGATGCTTCAGAAACGGTTGCAACATCGACACACTAGGCGAAGCTCCCGTAGCAGCTGCAACACCCATGATGGTGTTGACAGCTGCAGCAGGAGCATCACGTGGCCCGCTTTGCAAAAAAGGGTGAGTTGCTTGCAACTGAGATGGCCGACCTTGCATCGACGTACGCCTAGCTTGCAACATTTTGAGCCGGCTTGCAACAACACTAGTCGCCCTTTGCAGCGTCGTGTGGGTTGCTTTACCGTGTCACATGGTTTTGTAGCACGACAGTCCGACTGTTGTAGCAACAAAAATGCTTCCATCATTATTGCATCCGGCTTGGAGTAGGTACGACATCGTAGCACAAAAATAAATATGGCTGCCGGACTTGTAGTGTCACACATCCGGCAGGTAACACCATCAGTCAGCTTTGCAGCGCCTCCCAGGTTTTACAACATGTCAACGCAGGCAAGCAGCTTTGCAGCAAAAACAAATGTTGCGTCCAAACTTGCAGCATACATGCCCAGCTTGCAGCAAAATTCGGTCGCTCTCTTGAATTTGACCAACTTTATATCTCTCGGATCGATCCACGCGAGGAGTGTTTTCAGCCCTCAGGCCACACACAGAGGCAACGTATGGCCCGCCCTATTTTTTTAGCTAGGCAGCGGGTTAACTTCCCGGGCCTTTCCTCGAAAGCGCCGGCAGGTCCCTATCCACACATATAGAGGACACACAGAGCTTGACACTCCTGGCGGAGATCCTTTGGGCCACCAAACACGGCGCCGCGATACAGCGGAGAAGCCGAGGTTATCGGCATATCCTATTTGGCGCATATGCACCCGTACGTCAACCGGCGCCTGCAGGCATTTCTAACTAGGCCGGCCCGTTCCGCCCTTGATTCCTGTTTTTTTGGAACGCAAAAAGTGTGCGATTACAGGGATTCGAACATAAAATCCCCTTGTTGCAACCACACGGCGACAGCCACCACAACAGCCGCCCACGAGTGACTAGTTACCTCGTTTGCCTGTTTTGTACTTTATTCTTCAGTTTGGTTTCTTTTTTATTCTTTTTCCTTTTTCTTTATTCTCACCTTTCTTTGTTTTCTTTAGTGCGCGTATTTTAAATTCGATGAACNAACTAGGCCGGCCCGTTCCGCCCTTGATTCCTGTTTTTTTGGAACGCAAAAAGTGTGCGATTACAGGGATTCGAACATAAAATCCCCTTGTTGCAACCACACGGCGACAGCCACCACAACAGCCGCCCACGAGTGACTAGTTACCTCGTTTGCCTGTTTTGTACTTTATTCTTCAGTTTGGTTTCTTTTTTATTCTTTTTCCTTTTTCTTTATTCTCACCTTTCTTTGTTTTCTTTAGTGCGCGTATTTTAAATTCGATGAACTTTTTCATAATCGGTGAAATTATTTTCAAATTGGATGAACTATTTTTGAAATTCGATGAACGTTTTTCAAATTTGATGTTTTTTTTTCCAAATCGATGAACTCTTTCCAAAATCTATGAACTTTTTCCAAATTCGATAAACTTTTTGTCAAAATCGATGAACTTTTTCAAAAACGATGAACTGTTTTTTAAACATTGATGAAATTGCTTTCAAATTCGTGAACTTTTTTCTCAAATTAGTGAACTTTATTCAGTTTTCTTGAACTTTTTGCTCAAATTATTGAACTTTATTCAGTTTTCTTGAACTTTTTTTTGTTTCGCATGAAGTTTTTCAAATCTGTGAACATTTAGTAACATTGCAACAACATCGACTGTTGTTGTAACATTGCAACAACATCAACTGTCGTCGTAACATCGCAACAACATCAACTGTCGTCGTAATATGGCAACACCGTCAGCCATCGTCATAACAAGGTCGGACACCCCATGCACTAACCACAACAACGGTGATGCACCCGCAAATGGTCACATCACTGATGATGCTTCAGAAAACATCGACTGTTGTTGTAACATTGCAACAACATCAACTGTCGTCGTAATATGGCAACACCGTCAGCCATCGTCATANTTTTTTTCCAAATCGATGAACTCTTTCCAAAATCTATGAACTTTTTCCAAATTCGATAAACTTTTTGTCAAAATCGATGAACTTTTTCAAAAACGATGAACTGTTTTTTAAACATTGATGAAATTGCTTTCAAATTCGTGAACTTTTTTCTCAAATTAGTGAACTTTATTCAGTTTTCTTGAACTTTTTGCTCAAATTATTGAACTTTATTCAGTTTTCTTGAACTTTTTTTTGTTTCGCATGAAGTTTTTCAAATCTGTGAACATTTAGTAACATTGCAACAACATCGACTGTTGTTGTAACATTGCAACAACATCAACTGTCGTCGTAACATCGCAACAACATCAACTGTCGTCGTAATATGGCAACACCGTCAGCCATCGTCATAACAAGGTCGGACACCCCATGCACTAACCACAACAACGGTGATGCACCCGCAAATGGTCACATCACTGATGATGCTTCAGAAAACATCGACTGTTGTTGTAACATTGCAACAACATCAACTATCGTCGTAATATGGCAACACCGTCAGCCATCGTCATAACAAGGTCGGACACCCCATGCACTAACCACAACAACGGTGATGCACCCGCAAATGGTCACATCACTGACGATGCTTCAGAAACGGTTGCAACACCGACACACTAGGCGAAGCTCCCGTAGCACCTGCAACAATCGTGATGGTGTTGACAGCTGCAGCAGCAGCATCACGTGGTCCGCTTTGCAAAAAAGGGTGAGTTGCTTGCAACTGAGATGGCCGACCTTGCATCGACGTACGCCTAGCTTGCAACATTTTGAGCCGGCTTGCAACAACACTAGTCGCCCTTTGCAGCGTCGTGTGGGTTGCTTTACCGCATCACATGGTTTTGTAGCACGACAGTCCGACTGTTGTAGCAACAAAAATGCTTCCATCATTATTGCATCCGGCTTGGAGTAGGTACGACATCGTAGCACAAAAATAAATATGGCTGCCGGACTTGTAGCGTCACACATCCGGCAGGTAACACCATCAGTCAGCTTTGCAGCGCCGCCCAGGTTTTACAACATGTCAACGCAGGCACGCAGCTTTGCAGCAAAAACAAATGTTGCATCCAAACTTGCAGCATACATTTCCAGCTTGCAGCAAAATTCGGTCGCTCTCTTGAATTTGACCAACTTTATATCTCTCCGATCGATCCACACGAGGAGTGTTTTCAGCCCTCAGGCCACACACAGAGGCAACGCATGGCCCGCCCTATTTTTTTAGCTAGGCAGCGGGTTAACTTCCCGGGCCTTTCCTCGAAAGCGCCGACAGGTCCCTATCCACACATATAGAGGACACACAGAGCTTGACACTCCTGGCGGAGATCCTTTGGGCCACCAAACACGGCGCCGCCATACAGCGGAGAAGCCGAGGTTATCGACATATCCTATTTGGCGCATATGCACCCGTACGTCAACCGGCGCCTGCAGGCATTTCTAACTAGGCCGGCCCGTTCCGCCCTTGATTCCTGTTTTTTTGGAACGCAAAAAGTGTGCGATTACAGGGATTCGAACACAAAATCCCCTTGTTGCAACCACACGGCGACAGCCACCACAACAGCCGCCCACGAGTGACTAGTTACCTCGTTTGCCTGTTTTGTACTTTATTCTTCAGTTTGGTTTCTTTTTTATTCTTTTTATTTTTTCTTTATTCTCACCTTTCTTTGTTTTCTTTAGTGCGCTTTTTTTAAATTCGATGAACTTTTTCATAATCGGTGAAATTATTTTCAAATTGGATGAAGTATTTTTGAAATTCGATGAACGTTTTTCAAATTTGATGTATTTTTTTCCAAATCGATGAACTCTTTCCAAAATCTATGAACTTTTTCCAAATTCGATAAACTTTTTGTTGAAATCGATGAACTTTTTCAAAAACGATGAACTGTTTTTTAAACATTGATGAAATTGCTTTCAAATTCGTGAACTTTTTTCTCAAATTAGTGAACTTTATTCAGTTTTCTTGAACTTTTTGCTCAAATTATTGAACTTTATTCAGTTTTCTTGAACTTTTTTTGTTTCGCATGAACTTTTTCAAATCTGTGAACTTTTTTCCATCTCACTAACTTTTCTTAAATTACTGATCTTTTAGAAATTTCGTGAACATTTTTCATTGTTAGTGAACTTTTTTTAATCTGTGAACATTGTTTTTTTAATCACAAACTTGTTTTTAATCTGTTTACTTTTATTTTCTGTAATTACGCAGCCCATATTGTCCTCAAGAGCTATCGAGGTTCCAGGCAGCTCCAATGGTTAGCCGAGTGGCTTTAGAAAGCAAAGTCGTGGGTTTCAATCCTTCGCGCTGCAACTATTTTTACGGTTTTTTGTCCGCTGGAGTTACGCTTTCGTGGGCCAGCCCAGCAAGGCGCTGCTGCAAGCGCCAGTTCGTTAGATGGCGCTGAAGGCGCGGAGGGAATTTCCTATTGGACGCTCGTTGCGTCAAACAGTCGACGCATCGCACAGAGCCAGCGACCGAGCGCTACCCTTGGGCCGGCCCATTTAACGTGTTCCAGTGTTTCCGGTTTTGGGAACCTCCTAGAGTTTCCCAGCCGGTTTTTTCTGGTTTTGGAAACCTTCTAGAAGGTTCCCTAAGCCGGTTTTTCTTTTTTCTTTTTTGTTTTTTCTTTTCTGTTTCTTTTTCTAATTTCTTTTCTTTTTTTTCGTTTTTGTTTTCTTGTTATTTTTTCAATGTTATTTTATCTTTTGAAACTAAGTACATATTCAGATTTGTTCATATTTTCGAAAAAAGTTCTTGCTTTTAAAATGTTCTTTTTGAATTTTCGAATTTTTCTTCTTCTTTTCGTTTTTTTATTTCTGTTTCTTTTTCCTTTTCTTTTTTTCTTTTTCTATTTGTTTTCTTTCTTTGGTTTTTTATTTCATTTTCTTTTGTCCTCTTTTTTATCAAAATATTCAAATTTTGTTTGTGTTTCCATAAAATGTTCAGTTTTAAAAAAATGTTCTCAAAATTCAAAATTTGTTCTCGTTACCCAAAAAAGTTCAAAACTTTCGAAATTCATATAATGTACCAGATTTAAATTTTTTTGTTCACGTTTTCAAAAAATGTTCGCACTTCCAAATTTGTTCAGGATATTTCAAATTTGTTCTCCGTCTCAAAATTTGTGCTCAATATTCAAAAAATATTCATGCTTTAAAAAATTGTTCGCGCTTCCAAATTTGTTCTCAGTTTCGAAAATTTGTTCCCTAGATTCAAAAAAACTCTTCATGCTTTAAAAAATTGTCCGCTCTTCTAAATTTGTTCTCAAGATTCAAAAAATGTTCGTTCTTTAAAAAATGATCATGTTCAAATTTTGTTCTCATTTTCAAAATTTTGTTCTCTAAAGTCAAAAAAATATTCGGGATTTTAAATCACAATTTCGAAAAATGTTCTGGTTTTCAATTTTGTTCCTTTTTTCACCACTGTATGAGGTTCCCAAAAAATGTTCGTGTTTCCAGAAATGTTCTGGTTTTCAAATTTTGTACACAATTTCAAAAAATATTCTTTTCTACTAAATACTCGCAAATTCAAAAAAATTGCCATGTTTAAAATTTTGTTCACGTTTCCAAAAAAGCGTACAATACAAATTTTGTTCACATTTTTAAAAAGTTCCTGTTTTATTTTTTTTGTGCTGAATTAAAAAATTGTTCCTATTTTCCATTTTTTAAAAAACTAAAAAAGTTCGTGATATCAAAAAATGTCCGTGTTTTTCGTAATTTGTTTTTGCAAAAACATTTTTGAAAATTGTTTGGTGTTTGGAATCTGATTGGGGTTAGCAAAATTTGTTCGTGTTTCATTTTTGAATCAGATTTAAAAAACATCTTCAATTTTCTGAAAAGATGGAATACGAAAAAACCGGCATTTTGAAACTGCTCGCAATTTTCAAGAAATATTTTCAAAATGTTTTCCAAATCTCAGCGCTACTGTCTGTTCTTATATATTTCTGCACTTTTTATCAAATGGAGGCGTGTAGTGTAGTGGCTAATGGCTCTTGGTTGGAGTTTGTGGTCGTGGGATCGATTACTGGTACTGTACTCGCTGCTGGTTTCCAGCTCTTTTTGTCGCGCGCGAAAGGAAAAGAAAGATCGGGTTGGTGGGCCGGCCCAGTCAAGCGTCAACCCTGTGCGTCAAGCTGCTGTTTGACGCAAAAATGCGTCACATAGGAGGTCTCGGCGCGGAGTGCTCCGGAAGTTATCTCTCGTTGCCGGCACCGAGGAGACTGCCTTAGGGCATCTCCAGCCGCGCTCTCAGGAAGGCCTCCCCAGGCGATTTTTTCACGCCGGCGCCAAAAAACGGCCCAGTCGCGTCCTCAGGAGCCCGAATTTCGCCGGCTTGGGTCGAAAACAGCGCCGGCGGACCCATGCCAAACCCACCGCGCTGGGGGCGTCGGGGTGAACTGTTTTGGCGCGAAAAAGACGCGGGCCAGCCGCGTCAGCAACTCGGCGCCTCGTCTTCCCCCAACAGCCTCGGTTCCCGCGGGGAATCAATGGCAAGGCTGCCGCCGGTCAGCCTTGCCATTGATTCCTCACGGGCGGCGCTTCACGGGACGGCGCGCCGGCGCCTCCCCTCCCTCGCACGCGTACACACGGGCGCGGCACGGCTATAAAAGCCGGCGGCCTCCACTCGCCTGTGCCCCCACCAGCCCCGCCCCTCGCCGCCGTCCAGCCCCTCCCTCTCCCTGCCTCTCCCGAGCGCCGCCGCCCAGCCCCTCCCTCTACCTCTCCCGAGCCCGCCCAGCCCCGTCGTCGCCATGGCAGAACGCTTCCCCGGAGACGAGGCGGCGGCCAACGGCTTCGGCCGCCGTTCGCTCCGCGAACAGGAGTCCTGGCTCCTGTTCCAGGCGAACATCCCGGGCCAACTGGGTGGAGGCTCAGCGCCGGGGGAGTGCCCATTCCCCCGTTGCCCGACGCCGTGGCGAAGCCGAGGTACTTCGCCGAGGAGGTCGAGATCGTGCGTGCGTCCCTCACCGACACCCAACGCTCCCTCCCCCAGTACGCCGCAGACAACCATGCGACCTGGACGGCGTATTTCCAGCGCCGCCAGCAGCAGCGCTTGGCGTCCACCAAGGGCGCTCCGGTGGTCGGAGGACGGCAGAACAGCGAGGGGCGCCACCTTTGGTGTGGCGTCCCCGGCCGCACACTCGAGGGCGTGCTCACGTACCTCGAGGGCGGCAACGACCCGCCGTTGGCGTACCCTCCGGCGAGGGTGGCCGCCCCGGCGCAGCACCGACGCGTCAGGCCATGGGCGCCAAGGAGGTTCGGCGCTTCCTCTTCTTCCTCCTCATCGCGCTCTTCTTTCCATTCCTCCGGCTCTCCGGCGCTGCTCGGCGTCAAGGCGGAGCCCGCGGCGGAGACGCCGCTCGGCCGGCGCACTCGCAGCGCCGGCATCGTCATCAACGAGGGCGGCCGGCGCGCCTCGTCCTCGTCGGCTCCTCCGCGCTTCGTTAAGCCAAAGAAGTAGCCGGGGCTGGCGCCGGTGAACGCGGAGTTCGACGACGACGACGCGGCCCTCGAATGGGCGCGCCAGGACTCCATTGCGTTGGAGAAGGCGCGTCGGGAGAAGGAGAAGGAGCGCCAGTGCGCCGCCCTACGCCGCTTCGAGGAGCGCCGACGCGGCCGCGAGGAAGCCGGGGTCGTCGTCTTATGCGACAGCGACGACGACGACGACGCGCCGCCGCCTGTTCGCCAAGGCGACGCCGGGCAGGGGTCCAGCAGGGGCACCCGCGTCAAGGAGGAGAAGGCCGACGACGACGATGGTGGCGACGGCGGCGACGACTTCAGCCACTTTCTTTTACTTTAGATTAGGTTAATGTAATGTTTGGACGAATTTCGCCGAAACTTGCCATGGTTGGCTGAAATATAACTAATTTGTATCATAATTTCGCCGAACGGTTTTTTTTTTAAATACGCGCCTGGGAACGGCCCTGGGGCCGACGGCTGGGGACCGACTCGCCCCCAAAGCCTTTTTTGCGCCGGCTCACCCCCAGACGGCGCTTTTAGACGCCCCCTGGGGGGCCAACGGCTGGAGATGCCCTTAGTCCATACATGTACTTGGGCTGGACCATGGATATCATAAGGGCCGGGCCTGGCTGCACGGCTGAACGCTACTAGCTACAAGTACATGAGACGAAGCAGAGACAGCCCCATCCAGTGGATCAATGAAACTCGGCTGCGGCGGCTCTTCTCCTACCTCCAGCTTTCTCCCTTCCTCTTTCCCAGTTCCTCGTAATGGCTACTCTGTAATCAAATCCTCTATGTGTAATGAGTAATCAAGAGATCCTTAGTATGTCTTCTGCTGCTATTGATGTATTTCTAGGCGCGCGCACACACACAAACGAACCAGGCAAGGAATATTGGATGCCTTTGCCAAGGGTCTTCCTCTCTTACAGCCGAAATGATTGAGATATATTGTGTTGGTTTTTGATCTCTTGATCAATTCATAAGAGAGCAGCAGCACACGTACGTGCAAGCTAGCTTGCAATCACCTTGATTGATCAACAGTAGCCAAGCACATGCACAGATACATCACGTACGTACGTGAGCGCGATAGTGCTAATAACTAGACTAGATCGATCAACTTTTCCCCGCGAGAACTTACGAACAAAGGCTCGTATCCAACCTTGCTTTACTTTGTAATTACTTTTTTGTCCTTAGCCAGGACATGTACGAGCTAACCTTCTCGGGTACTGATCGGAGTACTACTCCGACACTAGTACAAATATTACTCGGACATTGGTACACGGAGTGTTTATCTCTAACATTCACCCCAAAAAACATGATGTGCTCTTTAGTTTCGACCTGAATACCAAACGACTACTTGGAGGCTTTACCCTTGGAATTGCCTTCTTTGTTCCTCATAGCGGATTTGACATCCATATGATGAAGCTTCCAATCCTCTTATGCTGTCAAAGCTAGAAGCACTCTCACCGTCTCGAATCGACCAACCGGCGCAAACACCTCCTCTTTGACCTTGACCTTGTACATAGCACTTTGCAACGAATCTTGCTTTCTACTTCACAATGACACCCATTGTGTCATTCTTTAACTTGTAAAACTAATTCAAACTTACGGCCTTTTGGTTTGGAAGTCGGATTACCAAAGTCCACGTGTTATTGCTCTTAATCGCCTTCATCTTTTCATACATGGTATGTGTCCATCTTAAACTTTTGCTTGCCTCTATAAAGTTCGTCGGCTCCTCAACTCCGAGCAAACATAGTCCGAAGTACATGCACAGATACTTCACATACGTACGTTAGCGCGGTAGAGCTAGCTAGACTAGATCGATCAAGTTTTTCCCAACAAGAAATTACGAACACAGACGAATGGACGGATCGCCAAAGGCTCGTATCGAACCTTGCTTTACTTTGTAATTGCTTGTTTTTTCCTTGGTGGTACTTCAGGGTGCTTTATATGGCTATATATTGCAGCCAGGACATGTACGAGCTAAGCTTCTCGGGTATTGATCGGAGTACTACTCGGACACTAGTACAAATATTACTTGACACCAGCGGTCCTTTTTCACTAGTAGAAAACAGGGCTTTAGTCCGGGGCAATATTCACATTAGTCCCGGTTCAGTCACGAATCGGGACTAATGTGAGCATTGGTCCCGGTTCGTGCGGCTAAGGTATTAGTCCCGGTTCACCTGAGCCCTTTAGTCCCGATTTAAGACACGAACCGGGACTAAAGTGTGCGATGCCCTTTAGTCCCGGTTCGTGCCTCAAACCGGGACTAAAGATTAGACCTTTATTCCCGGTTTGAGACACGAACCGGTATTAATGGGGTTGAGACCTTTAGTCCCGGTTCGTGCCACGAATCGGTACTAAAGGTCTCATTTTCAAACTCTACCCTTCCTGGATCGCCTTTTCAGTTAAAAAAAATAAAAAAAATGATGGAAATGTCAAAAAAAAATAAAAGAAAATAAGTTTCTCATGTGATATGTGGTCTAGTTGTTGGGAAAATTTGCAAATGTAAATTTCGACTTTATTTGCAAAATCTCTTTGGAATTTGTAAAAATGGGCATAACTTTTGCATACTAACTCGGATGAAAAAGTTTTTTATATGAAAAATCATCTACTCGAAAAGTTACATCCGAATTTAACCGGGGGAACCCCGTTAAACATTTTCAAGATCCTCAAAAACCTAACAGAAAAAAGTTACGGGGCTTTTAAGATCTGGAGGCAAAAAAGTTCAAAAAAATTCGTTTTTTTTGAATTTTTGTTAAATCTGGTCAAACTATTATTCAATAAGTATTAGTGTTACTAAATAATTATTTCAGTTTTTTTTGAATTTTGGTCAAATTTGGTCAAACTATGGTCAAACTGTGGTCAAACAATGGTGAAACTAATTATTCAAGAAATATTACTGTTACTAAATATTAGTGTTATTTTTTAGAACAATAGTTTCAAACTCAAACAGTGAAATGTGTGACTTCATGCTCAAGCTAAATTCCTGAGGTTAATAGGATTGACTTCTTACTATTGTCAGGAAAACAACAAGTGCAGACATGGAAATGAGGGAGAATAGAACCCGGAAGTTAAGCGTGCTCAGGCTGGAGTAGTGAGAGGATGGGTCACCGTCCGAGAAGTTAGATGATGAGGGTTGTTTAGAGGTTAAATTGAGCAGTGATGAGGGGTGAGGGGTGAGGGGTGATTAGAGATGAGAGGTTAAAATAATTCAGAAATTTGAAAATAAAAAATTCCAAAAAAAAATTCAAAAAAATTAAAAAAAAAATCATAAAATTTCCTTTAGTACCGTTTGGTGTTACCAACCGGGACTAAAGGTGGACCTCCAGGCAGCGGCCACGTGGAGAGCCTTTAGTCCCGGTTCGTGTAAGAACCGAGGCTTTAGTACCGACCCTTTAGTCCCGGTTCCAGAACCGTGACTAAAGGCCCTTATGAACCGGGACAATAGGCCATTTTTCTACTAGGGCTTGGTTGCGTTTTTTTATCCAAAGGGGTTTCCCCCCTCCCCATTTTATTAGCAAAACGGGGCACCGCACCCAGGTAACAGTTAAGCGTTCTCGGCCTAACCAGAGTAGCAAGCCAGATAACTACACTACTAAGAACAGATAAAGTAAGGCAAAGCCATACATGGCAGCCATCAGCAGCTGGTCTATGAAGAAAAGAACTAGCCTATTACATGAATCGCCGGCCCTCTCACAGGGGGATCACCCTGAGTGAGCTCTCAGCATGAAACCAACTAGTTCCTTGTTCACGCCAGCCTTGGTTCTCCCCGCCACGCAATGCGCAGCAGCTCTCCTCTTCGCCGGTCCAGCAACCGGAGACAACGCCGCAGTAGCACCGACTGATCCCCCATGCACAGGATCTTCCATTGATGTAATAGTGCACAAGCTCTCCCCAAGATCACCCGAGTACTTATCCACTGCACGCCCTGAAAACAAAGATCGTTACGCATGGTCCAAATGCTCCAAATGGCAGCAACACAGGTAATATTAACAACAGTCTTTTTATTGTTAGCACTCCACAGATCAGACAACTCCCGCATACATCGTGGATAATCAAACTCAAAGGATTGTGCTATATCCGACCAGACTTCTTTTGCAACCACACATTCAAATAGCAAATGGTGTACTGATTCATCTTCACAACAGAAAAGACATGTCTTATCATTCACAGGACGTCTTTTATCTAGATTATCTCTAGTTAAAATCTTGTTACGAAAAGCTAGCGAGAGGAACACTAGGTATCTGTGTGGGACTAAGATTTTCCAAAAGTTCTTCCACACAGGGGTAGAAACCCCACCCCAATTAATCATGTTATAGTATGAATTTACAGAATAAACCCCAGACGCCTCTAGCAACCATAGAGGCTGGTCTTCCTCGCTGCTAGGCACATTGGTCACAACTGTCTGGAGCAAATCCTGCCTCATGGCAAAGACTCTATCATCCACACATCTACTGAAGGAAAGCTTAAGGTTCTCCCCATCCCAGACCTGCGCCACGCTACATTCTTGTTGTTGACAAATGGTGAAAATCTCCCAGAATTGGGTTTTTAGAGAAGAATCTCCAATCCAAACATCATGCCAGAAACTGATCTTACGCCCATTTCCTAATTTCCATCTGTAGAAAGGTCTAATCCCAGCCAGCGCCCAAGTAACCCCTTTCCAGAAGGGGGACCCCACACCAGGTTTAGCCCAGAGTAGGTTAGGCTTGTCAGTCCGGTACTTATGATCAAGTAGTTTTTGCCAGTCTTTGTTGTCACTCAGAAAATATCGTTTAGACCACGAGGCTAGCAAGGCCATGTTAAATTCTCTCAAGTTAACAACACCCAACCCTCCAAAAGCTTTCTTTTGGGAGATGAGACCCCAGTTGGCTAAGTGATATTTATGGTTCTCTCCCAAATTCCCCCAGAAAAAGTGTGCCATTTGAGATGTAATTGCCTTAATGGCCCATTTAGGGAATTTTGTAACTGACATCAAGTACATGGGGATGCTGGCAATACAAGTCTGCAGGAGAATTAGTTTAGCCTCATAACTGAGCAGTCTCCCCCGCCATCAACAAATTCTTTTAATGATTTTGTCAATAATGGGCTGGAGGTCTTCTCTCCTCAATCTCAGATAATGTAGAGGTACCCCAAGATATTTAAGAGGAAAAGTCCCAGTTTTACAGCAAAAAATCTGAGATAAAACTTCTGCAGTTGCCTCATCTAAATTTATAGGAACCAGCTCACATTTTTCATAATTAATCCGTAATCCAGATAGGTTTTCAAAACAAGCCAGTAATCATTTAAGGTTTTTGGCCTTGTTTGTATCCGAGTCCAAGAATAGGATTGTGTCATCGGCGTACTGCAGACTGATCAAACTATCAGGTATGATGTGGGGAATAATCCCAGAAATGATCTCCCCCCTAACCGCCTTAGCTAATATTCGAGAAAAAACATCCGCAACTAGATTAAACAGAATGGGAGAGATGGGGTCTCCTTGCTTTAAGCCCTTACCTCCCACAAAGTAAGGACCCAGCGTATCATTAATTTTAACAGAAAAGGAGCTGTTTTGGAGAATGGATAGAATCCATCCTATCCATTTAGCACGAAAGCCTCTAGAAGTTAGCATCTCTACTAGGAAATTCCAGTTAACCCTGTCATACGGTTTCTCGTAATCCAACTTGAGGACAACCCCAGATTTACCCGATTTATGCACTCCATGAATTGCTTCATGTGTTGTAACTACACTTTCTAGTATAAATCTACCTCTCACAAACGCAGATTGACAAGGAGATAGCAGCATGTGTCCAATAGGTGAAATCCTGTTGCACATGGCTTTGCTAAAGATCTTTATTGAACAATTACTCAAACATATAGGCATGTATTTCTTCATGTGTCTAGCGTTCGGTTCCTTTGGAATAAGGGTAACAGTGGAGTAATTGAGTCTTTGGATATCCAAAGTACCGCGCTCGAACTAATCCCATAAAATCTTCTTTAATCACCTCCCAGAAAATTTGGTCGAAAAGGAATGAGAGACCATCTGGTCCTGGCACCCCACTGGCATAGGACCCCATGATGGCTTCCTTAATCTCGTCCTCCGTGAAAGGTTTTTGAAGGGACTCATTTTCAACATCAGTAACAAGTTCCTCAGCAGACCAAAAATGGTCACCCAAATGGATATTAGGTTTTGGCTCAAACCCAAAAAGGTTTTTTGTAGAAGCCAGTGGCCACCTCCAGCATATCTTTGGTAGAGTAAACAGGGCCATCAGGTCCCTCTAGTACTGATATTTGGTTTTTTCTCCTACATTGGTTAGCCTCAGCATGAAAATATGCTGTGTTTTTATCACCTTCCAAGATCTTACGTTCTCTGGACCTCTGCCACTTGGCAGTTTCTTCTTTCCTCCAAATCTCTGTTAGTTCATCCCGAATTTCTTTCATTCTAAGGACATCCTCAACAGAAATCCTATTTTGTTCAGAGAAAACATCAAGAATTTCAAATTCTTGGAGAAGGCTTTTTTTCTTTTTCTTCATCGCGGCTTCAAGGTTGATGCTCCAACCTTTTTCTTTCTGTCTAAATAAGCTGACATGTCTCAATAGCCGTTTTAAAAGGAGAAGGAGTATCCCAAACCTGCTTCACCAAATCAGCAAAAGAGCCTGTGCCAGCCACCACTTCCCAAATTTAAAGGGCCTGTTAACTCTATTTTCTCTCACTCCAGTATCAAGAAGGAGAGGGGCATGGTCACTGCCAACCCTAGGTAGTGCACAGACTGTAGATAGAGGGAAGTGACTGTCCCACTCAGTGGATACGAAAACTCTATCTATAGTTGCAAAGATGGGGTTCTCTTGGTTATTACTCCAGGTATAAACCCTATTTGCCATTTTAATCTCCATGAGGCGCCATTTATTAATCCAATCGTTAAAAAGTAAAGCCCAGGAATTATTTATATTGCCTGAGGATTTCTCCTTAGCTTCTATAACTAAGTTGAAATCCCCTCCCAACAATACAGGGTAAGATAAGCCGTCAATTATTTCATGCAGTTCAGCAATAAAATCAACCTTATCTACAACATAAGCTGTACCATAGACTACCACTAAATGCCAGCAAAATCCATCATTTTTGTTTTTAAGAGTGAGCATAATGCAGTATTTTTTACAAATGGATCCAATTAGCTCAAAAGAGCATGAGTTTGTACCCACAAGAATACCACCAGCAGATCCAACAGCAGGCAACAAGTGCCAAATGTAATGAGTAGAGCCAGCTAAAGTTTCCAGAAAGGATTCAGAGATATTCTCTCTTTTTGTTTCCTAAAATCCTATAAAATCTGGTTTGTACTTATTAACAATATCAGACAGGCACTGTAATTTTCCTTTTTGGCCCACACCTCTAATATTCCAAAGGAGACCTATCATGGGATTTTAAACGGATGGGAGAGGCTATAAAGCCCAGGTTGAGGAGCAGTCTCCGGACTACCAACAGAACCAGCAGTGCCCCTGGTTTGTTGGTGTCAGGTCTGCAATTTTTAGGAGTACAAACTCCATTCCCCTCATATAGAATATCATCTATCACACCAGGTAAATATATCTCAGGGTTTTGTGAGGCAAATTCAAGACATCTTTTAGTTTCACTTCTAATTATATCACTAATGATATCAGATTTATCATCATCAGAAATGCCAATTTTTAGATCAACCACAGAGGCATAGGCCTCTAAAGCATCAAAAGTTTCATTAGTAAAGGACTTACTTTTGAATGTAGCAGGAATCCCAAGGTTCTTCCTCATCTTGTATGCTGCAGCTTTTTCAATCATGTTCTGGCGCCCCTGCACCCTGGTACTTGTCCTATGAGAGAGCACTAGGCCCCATGATCCAGTAGTGACATTTTTGGAAGGAGGAGGAGGAGGAATGACACCAACATTGGCTCCTCTGTTCTTTTTTTCTATGTCCAGCAGCTTCAAGCAATCGATAAGCGGACCACCTAGAGTCTCCATTTCACTGTCAGTATCTCCAGCCTCACTGGCAGTTTCAGATCCAGAGCTTTCAATATCTCCTAGCAGCTCAGAGCAGTAGATTTTTTGAGCAGAGTTGTTTGGGGTATTTCCAGTGGCTGTCTTTTTGTCACTGTTACCCAGAGGAATGGGGGTGTGCATGTTATTTTTCTCTCCCCCAAATCTGTCCAACATTTTGATTGCCTCAGCAAAAGGAATTGGCAGCACCGAGACATTGTTTCCTGTGTCTTCACAGCTTGTCAGCATAGTTTCTGGAGGGGGGTTGCAGGCCTCCAGTAAAGATATAGGATGGAAGGTAGCACAACCTTCCCCACTATGTTTCTTCGCAGAAGGTGGATTTGCATATGTACTGGCCTTGTTAGCTAGGTCTAGCTCATCAATTTCCTCATCACCATCCTCCAATTTGTCTTTGTCGTCTCTCTCAATATCCAAAGCGTTGGTTCCTTCCTCTACATCAATGTTAGTGGGACCATCATCATCATTAGGGTCATCAGCACCTACTTGTTCAAAACCCTCAACAGTAAAGTACAGAATGTACAGTTTTTTCCTCATCTCCACAAGTTTCTCAAAGGGAATTTTGGTGGGGTCCCTGCATGCAATCTTAATCCTGACTTTTTCATAGAAACTCTTCATTAAGCCATTCCAATCCACATCAACCAGAATACCAAAGCAGGAGGCGATCTGAGAGAAAACCTTCCAAGTACACCATTTAGATGATAATCCTTCAATTATAACCCAAGCCTCAGTCAGTTTAGAAAAGGGGTCAATTGCGCCTGTCCACTTCTCAACAGTGATTGAGACTCCATTAATTGGCAAATCAAACGCAGGGAATTCTATCAGTTCTTCCACATTCTTCCAGGGGGGAAACCGGACTAGGAAAGATCTCTCTTACAGAGTTCGGACCTCCCACGGCCACTATCTCTGCTTGCAAAAGATTCCAGAAAGATTTGTGATCAATTCAGCCTGGGTAATGTCTCCTTTCACAACCCTAACCTCACCACAATTCCTGAAATTCAACCACCTAGTTTCACGACCCACTGGCGCATCAATAAGATAGAATCCCAAACCTAATGCAGCACTGCCAAAGAAGGTCGCCACAGGGTGCGGTTGGACCCATGCTGAACAGTTGTTGACGTTATGTCCTTCTAAGCCGCAGATGAAACAAATCTTTGCCCCAATGCAGTTTCCAACGAAGTGACCAGGCTCCCCACAGGTAAAACATACCATATCCTTGTACCTTTCATCAAGGATCTGCGTTGGTGGCAGAGCAGGTGGAGCAGCAGGAGCAGGTGGTGGATGGGCAGCTGCTGTCGGAGGAGCTTGACGCTGCACAGCTGCAGTCGGAGCTTGACGCTGCGTAGTTGTAGCCGGAGGATGGCCAGCCGCTAGAGCGGATTTGGCGGGCGGTCGACTCCCCCCACCCGCTTGCTGGTGGACGCCAGGTTTTCTGCGTGGGGCGGGGCTCATTGATTTTGCATCCCCGATCGAGGCGCCTTGTCGGTCATCTCCACAATCTGGGCAAACGATCTGGATCTGGCACCACGCAAGGCCGGCGGATGTTGATCGGAATTGGATTTGCCGCCTTGAACTCGCGCCACTTCCACGTGGTCACTTGATTCGACGACTCGGCTTCCACCATGGCCGAGAAGATGAACTCCATGTCGTCGGTGCCCTCCTTGCCTACAAATCTCGCCCGCTTCGCATACGTCGGTGTGAGAATGATACATACCGCAGCCTCCCCCCACTGAGAGGGGTCCGGGAACCTGGAGGCGTTTGGATCATCGAGGGGACATCTTTCGAGCCCGAGCGAGACCAATCTTTGTTCTAATATTGAGTTCCAAACTCTTGCCGCTTGCTTCAGCCCGTAAAGTGCCTTCTTGAGCTTGTACACTTTACCTTCTTCTCCTTTCTTCTCGTAGCCGAGGCTGTTGTTCCACATACACTTCTTGTTCGAGGTCTCCATTGAGGAAAGCAGATTTAACATATATATGATGAACCTTCCAATCCTCTTGTGCTGCCAAAGCTATAAGCACTCTCACCGTCTCGAGTCGAGCAACCGACGCAAACACCTTCCTCATAGTCAAGCTCCTTGACGTTGTACATAGCCCTTTGCAACGAGTCTTGCCTTGTACTTCACAATGGCACCCTTTGTGTCATTCTTTAACTTGTAAACCCACTTCAAACCTATGGCCTTTTGGTCCAAAGGTCGGGTTACCAAAGTCCACCTGTCGTTGCTCTCAATCGCCTTCATCTCCTCCTCCGTGGCGTGTGTCCATCTTGAACTTTTGCTCGCCTCTACGAAGTCCGCCGACTCCTCAACTACGAGCAAACATAGTCCGGAGTACTTGAGCGTAACTGGCTTTGCGTACTTGTAGACTTTCTTGAGGGTCTTGTAGCGGCGAGGTCCGAAAGGATTCGTTGTGGCTTGCGAAGAAGGCGACACAAATTGTGTTGGCGTTGATGCACTTGAGGAAGACGGTTGTGCCCCCGGCGTGGTAGTTGCGGGGTCGCCGGCATCTGTGTCATCAGCTTAGTCGTCGTGATCGTGACCATCATCTTGATTGTCATCATCATTATGTTCCTCATTGTCGATGTCGTCGCTGATATCTCCACCCGTTTAGTATGCGTCGTTGTCTTTATCAGCTTGTGACCATGCGCGTTGTCATCGGTGTTAGCACCATGGTGATCACTGTCGTTGCGGTCACCTTGCTTGGGCGTCTTGCCAGCCACCTAGACGTCCTCCCCTGCATCATTATCAGTTGGAAGTTCAACCGTGAATATAATACCGTTTGGAGCATCATCGGCTGTTGCACTCCAATTAAACGCTTTGTTTTCTTCAAACACAACGTCGTGTGGAATTCATAGACGCTTGGTCTGTGGATAGTAGAAGCGGTATACCTTGGTGCCGAAACTCCTGTCGTATCCGATGAACACCATATTGGTGCTACGGTAGGCAATCTTTCAGAGGTGCGGCTCTGCCTTCTTCACATGTGCCATGCACCCAAGAGTCCATAAATGAGACACAATGGGTTTATCTCCGTAAATTGCATTTCTAGCGCGCCCACACACACACACAAACGAACCAGGCAAGGAATATTGGATGCCTTTGCCAAGGGTCTTCCTCTGTTATAGCCAAAATGATAGAGATCTATCGTTGAATAGGAAACTTTTTTTAATTTTCAACCGGGGGGTGGGGTTGGTGTTGGGGAACGTAGCAGAAATTCAAAATTTTCCTACGTGTCACCAAGATCTATCTATGGAGAAACTAGCAACGAGGGGAAGGAGAGTGCATCTACATACCCTTGTAGATCGCTAAGCGGAAGCGTTCAAGAGAACGGGGTTGAAGGAGTCGTACTCGTCGTGATCCAAATCACCGGAGATCCTAGTGCCGAACGGACGGCACCTCCGCGTTCAACACACGTACAGCCCGGTGACGTCTCCCACGCCTTGATCCAGCAAGGAGAGAGGGAGAGGTTGAGGAAGACTCCATCCAGCAGCAGCACAACGGTGTGGTGATGATGGAGGAGCGTGGCAATCCAGCAGGGCTTCGCCAAGCACCGCGGGAGAGGAGAAGGGAGAGAGGTAGGGCTGCGCCAAGAGGGAGAGGCTCTCATCTCTCTGGCAGCCCCAAAACCTCAAGTATATATAGGGGGGAAGGGGGCTGCGCCCCCTTTAGGGTTTCCCACCCCAAGGGGTGCGGCCAGCCCTAGATCCCATCTAAGGGGGGCGGCCAAGGGGGGAGAGAGGGGGGCGCCCACTAGGTGGGCCTTAAGGCCCATCTGGACCTAGGGTTTGCCCCCCTTCCTTGCGCCTTGGGCCCTGGGGGGGCGCACCAGCCCACCTGGGGCTGGTCCCCTCCCACACTTGGCCCATGCAGCCCTCCGGGGTTGGTGGCCCCACTTGGTGGACCCCCGGGACCCTCCCGGTGGTCCCGGTACGTTACCGAAAAAACCCGAAACTTTTCCGGTGACCAAAACAGCACTTCCCATATATAAATCTTTACCTCCGGACCATTCCGGAACTCCTCGTGACGTCCGTGATCTCATCCGGGACTCCGAACAACATTCGGTAACCACATACAAACTTCCTTTATAACCTTAGCGTCATCGAACCTTAAGTGTGTAGACCCTACGGGTTCGGGAACCATGCAGACATGACCGAGACGTTCTCCGGTCAATAACCAACAGCGGGATCTGGATACCCATGTTGGCTCCCACATGTTCCACGATGGTCTCATCGGATGAACCACGATGTCAAGGACTCAATCGATCCCGTATACAATTCCCTTTGTCTAGCGGTATTGTACTTGCCCGAGATTCGATCGTCGGTATCCCGATACATTGTTCAATCTCGTTTCCGGCAAGTCTCTTTACTCGTTCCGTAACACATCATCCCGTGATCAACCCCTTGGTCACATTGTGCACATTATGATGATGTCCTACTGAGTGGGCCCAGAGATAGCTCTCCGTTTACACAGAGTGACAAATCCCAGTCTCGATTCGTGCCAACCCAATAGACACTTTCAGAGATACCTGTAGTGCACCTTTATAGCCACCCAGTTACGTTGTGACGTTTGGTACACCCAAAGCATTCCTACGGTATCCGGGAGTTGCACAATCTCATGGTCTAAGGAAATGATACTTGACATTTTAGAAAAGCTTTAGCATACGAACTACACGATCTATGCTAGGCTTAGGATTGGGTCTTGTCCATCACATCATTCTCCTAATGATGTGATCCCGTTATCAATGACATCCAATGTCCATGGTCAGGAAACCGTAACCATCTATTGATTAACGAGCTAGTCAACTAGAGGCTTACTAGGGACATGGTGTTGTCTATATACCCACACATGTATCTGAGTTTCCTATCAATACAATTATAGCATGGATAATAAACGATTATCATGAACAAGGAAATATAATAATAA
>LR880966.1:22982978-22996040 GCA_904067115.1 Aegilops sharonensis | reverse complement strand
GGAGTTGCACAATCTCATGGTCTAAGGAAATGATACTTGACATTTTAGAAAAGCTTTAGCATACGAACTACACGATCTGTGCTAGGCTTAGGATTGGGTCTTGTCCATCACATCATTCTCCTAATGATGTGATCCCGTTATCAATGACATCCAATGTCCATGGTCAGGAAACCGTAACCATCTATTGATTAACGAGCTAGTCAACTAGAGGCTTACTAGGGACATGGTGTTGTCTATATACCCACACATGTATCTGAGTTTCCTATCAATACAATTATAGCATGGATAATAAACGATTATCATGAACAAGGAAATATAATAATAACTAATTTATTATTGCCTCTAGGGCGTATTTCCAACAGTTGGCGGGGGGTGGGGGGTTCCACCTGAATTTTACCGAAAAAGGCTTTCGCCCTGCTTTATAAATAAAGAAAACCGCCAGAGAGCACACATACAAACTAGTCCACACACACACCCAAGTCTCACAACAAAGTACAAAGGTTCTGCTGAGGGCACACCTCAACAAGCCCAAAAAATAAAAACCAGAAAAGCCGGAGGAGGAAATCATCTAGTCTGGTTCCGGCGGTGGCGGCGGGGGCGGCGGCGACAGACGGACAGCCATCGAGCGGAGGTCGGCGATGAAGGCGGAGATGGCGTCGCGGTCCTGAGGGCGGCTAAGCGACCGCCAAAGCTGCAAGAAACCCGAAAGTTTGAAGAGAGCGTCAGTAGCCCGTCGAAGAGGAGTGCACTGAATCACAAGCTTATTGCGGATCGTCCAGAGGGTCCAAGCGAGGACCCCAATCTCAAGCTACCTAGTGTGGCGAGACGACAGGGGGGACATCTGGAGTTCGGCAAATAAGTCTGGAAAGTTGGTGTGGCACCAATTTCCACCGACCGCTTCGTGAAAGCAGCTCCAGACGAACTGAGCGGACACGCAGGAGAAGAAATTGTGATTCGAGTCTTCGGGGACACACCACAAAGTGGGCAAATGCCAATGCCCGTGCCATTCCGCTTGCGAACCTCAACCCCGGACGGGACCCGACCGTGAATCCATTGCCACATGAAGATACAGATCTTCAAAGGAAGGCGGATGGACCAAACCATCGAGAGGGGGAGGGGCGGAAGAGGGGGCGATAGCCAGGTAAAGCGACTTGGTGGAGAATTGGCCCGAAGGATCAAGGCGCGAGCGCACCAGGTCAGGGCCACCGTCCACCAAAGGTTCGTGGAGGGCGACACAGTCTAGCAACTCACGCCAGGCGTCGGATTCCAAGGGCCCAAAAGGCCTTCGGCAAGCAAGGCGCCCTAAGTCAAGAAGGGCCCTTTCGATAGAGATCACGGGATCGACGGAGATGGAGAAGAGGCCGGGAAGGCATGCCACAAAGGGGGTGTCCCCGGCCCCGCGATCAAACCAGAACAGAGTCGACGCTCCGGAGCCGACCGAGATGGAGGTCCCAATGCGGAGAACTGGAAGTAGCTGGACAATCGATTGCCAGAACTGGGATCCACCAGACTTCTGGCAGAAGGCGAGGGGCTGTCCGCGCAAGTATTTGTTCCGGATGATGTCGAGCTAGAGGCCACCGTGCCCTTGCGAGATGCGCCAAAGCCAGCGGGAGAGGAGGGCGATATTCATCCATTTAGAGCACATAATTCCTAGGCCGCCTTGCTCCCTGGGCTTGCAAATGTCCGGCCAGCTGACCATATGATACTTCTGCTTATCGTTGTTGCCCGCCCAGTAGAAGCAAGACTGGACCTTGGCGATCTCATGGTGCAGGGTCTCGTGGAGACTGTAGAAGCTCATGAGAAACAAGAGGAGACTGGAGAGGGAAGGGTTGATGAGAGTAGTCCAGGCCGCCTTAGATAGCCACCTCCCCTACTAGGGCTCGATGCATGTTTGGAGCTTGGCCACTGAAGGGCGCAAGTCCGTGACGGTGAGCCGGGAGTCACTAATGGGCGTACCCAAATAGGTCGTGGGGAAGGAGCCCAGGCAGCAATTAAGCCGGTTGGCAATGGCCAAAGACTCCGAGGAGGAGTAGCCCATCACCATAACATCACTCTTGTCGAAGTTGATCTTGAGGCCAGACATTTGTTGGAAGCAGAGGAGGAGGAACTTGAGGTTGGAGATGTCCGTCTCCGAGCCTTCGACCATGATGATAGTGTCGTCAGCATACTGGAGGAGGGAGATCCCGGAGCCACCGGCTAGGTGGGGAGTAATCCCGCGGATATGGCCAGCAACTTTCGCCTTATCCAGGATGGAGGCAAGCGCGTCCACGACCATATTGAACAAAAACGGGGAGAAGGGGTAGCTTGTCGAACCCCACAGGGGGTGGGGAAGAAAGGGCCGATCTCGCCGTTGATGCTCACGGCCGTGCGACCGCAAGAGACCATTTGCATGACTCTAGTGATCCACCGGTCGTTGAAGCCCTTCCGAAGAAGGACTTCCCGGAGGAAGGGCCAGCTAACCGTATCATAGGCCTTATGGAAGTCAATCTTCAGGAAAACCACCTTGAGGAGTTTGACGCGGACCTCATGAAGGACTTCATGAAGAACCAGGACCCCATCCAGGATATATCGGCCCTTAATGAAGGCCGACCGGTTGGGGTGCGTCACACGGTCAGCCAGCAGGGTCACCCTATTGGCGTACCCTTTGGCCAGGATCCGGAAGATCACGTTAATGACCATGATCGGGCGAAATTGACAAATGTCGGATGCACCAGGAACCTTGGGAATGAGAGAGATGATCCCATGGTTGAGACGCCCTAGATCGATGGAGTCCACGTAGAACTCGTCGAAGATGGCCATGACCTCCGGTTTAATCACGTTCCAGAAGGTCTGGAAAAATTTAACCGGGAGGCCGTCCAGTCACGGCACCGAGGATGGGTTCATGCCCTTGATGGCATCCTAGACCTCACGCTCGGAAAAGGGCCGCGTTCTACGAATCAGAAACCAACTGGGGCCCAGACCAACAATCGGGGGCGAGGGAGAGGCCGCTTCTAGGGACGGCAGAGAAAAAGGATCTATAGAACCCGTCAATGTGGGACCGGATGTCTTGGGGGTCTTGAAGGAGGGTCTCGCCATCCAACAAGAGATGGATGGTGTTGCGTCTACAGCGGCCGTTGGTGATGGCCTGGAAGTAGGCCGTATTCGCGTCGCCCTTCAAGACCCATTTCTGGGCACCACGAAGGCGCCAATAGGCCTCCTCACCTGTGTAAATAACGGAGACTTGGTCTTCCAGGTCATAACGGGAGAGCCACTCGTCAGGAGAAAGACCCACCGCGTCCGCACGCAAGTCAACCACCTGAATTTTATCATCAAAAGGAGGCCAAACGCCCAGATAAGCAGCATTTACATTGAGGGGAGGGATTAGAGAGAGAGGGGGTGGGTGGGGGAGCAAGGTTGGCACACAAAGCTAGGAGGGCAATCAGCGGCTGTTTTGAGAGAATCAAGTAGCCGCACTCTCCATAGCATGGCGTCATCCCTGCACTGCTTCAGCAGCCTAGGGATTGACGGCGGCAGCCCATGGAAAACCACCGAGTTGCGATGTTAAATAGGAAACTTCAAACTGGCGTGGCTTATATTGTCGTGACCTGTAATAATCCGCACAACACAGGCATGATACTCTATTACAATAACACGGAACGTAATCGTGAAGAAAATAGGTGCTTCTCTGCATTTTGTTTAAGGTGTACTAACAGGCTTTTTTGCCACTGAGTTTTGGTCATGACTGTCTCTCTATCGTGTGGGCCTAACAAAGTGAAAAGGGGACATAAGGAAATGGGATTGGTGGCAAAGACGAATACTTCCCTTCAATAAGTATACAATATAGTTGCATTGCATATGTTGGAGTAGCTTTTTTGTTCTTACACCTTTCAATAATGAACACTGAAACAAAATTCAACTATTTTGTTTACAGGTGTGCTTACTACTTCACACATTATAAGCTTGTCTGTAACAACAACATAATTACAGAAGTACAGCAGAAGGCATGTGAGATCAGCAGCGCCTGGATCATCATTGCATTTGTTTGCTCAGAGGAGTTGAGCACCCAGGTATCTAGTCACTTATTTACCAAACACTTTGAACAAGAAGCATCTCTATACCAACCATGGTTTTCAATTTCAGTTTCAGAAAAATTTCAGCACCAACCGAAATCACAGAAATTCAGTGAATTCCAGTGATTTCAGTTTTCATTTCAGCCAAATGACCGAAATACTCATTTCAATTCAATTAAAATTTTAAAAAATTTTAAAAAATATTTTGAAAAATATCGGAATTGTTGTGCTATACTGAAATTGCTGAAATATTTTGGCTGAAACATAATATTTCATTGTCTGTTGAAATTACCGAAATTCAGTGAATTTCACCGAAATCTCATTGAAAGTGAAAACCATGATACCAACACTGCATCAAATCAGCCAATAAACAAGGTAACTACATGTTCAGGCCACGTCTCTCCCAATTCTAGATGATTGCCTATTTTTAATGATTTACTCTTTGAACTAAGCTTAATTCGTTTAATTAATTTCAATAGTCCTCAGTTATGGCCATGGCTTCGGGATTATTCAATTATGGTGCTGGGGTGCTTTCCAACTTCATTGCATATAAAGAATTCTTCAGTTGGACGGCATCAGTTATAACCACCATTCGTTATCAACAGAGCACCTCAGAGTCACCAGACAGAGACAGGACTCGACAACCAGATGATAAAAAGAAATTTGATTGACTGAAGGTTGATCTTTGGAAGCTGAAGACAACAATGCCCAAGATGCTTGACCTCATTGATCAGGTCGAGTTTCTAAGCCATAAGGAACAAGCGGCTGCTCTCCTCCCGGATATCAAAGGTGCAGTGTTCGATGCGGAGGACCTGCTTGATGAGTTTGATTATGATGTACTCAAATTGAAGGTTGAATGTAGCAAGAATTTTAAGCCAGGTCATTATAATGAAACGTTTCTGGAATTCTTCGACAGATCCAGTGATTATATAAGAGAAGTCAACATAATTCAAGAAAAACTAGATCATGTCTATAAGCAGGCCATGGAGATGGGCTTGCACCAAGCACCGCGGAAGTTTGGTAAATCAGTTAGGCCAGAAACAACTACTAATTGTGGGGAAAAAATGGTTGGTCGTGAAAAAGAAATGAAGGACTTGGTGGGAAAACTAGGAGTTGTTCGTGGACTGAAGAGAGGAAGAGCTGAAAGCAAAGGAAGAATGACCGGGTTGCCTGTGTTATCCATTGTTGGCATGGGAGGTGTCGGAAAGACAAAAATGGCCCAACAAATCTGCAAGAATACAAATGTGTCGAAACACTTTGGTCCCATAATTTGGACATGTGTTTCAGATGACTTTGACACAAAAAGGTTAACGAAAGCGATTATAGAAGGCCTAGGAGGAGATGCATCATCTGATAATCTGAATGTTCTTATGGGTAAACTAGAAAGTCGTGTCAAGTCCAAAAAGTTCTTGCTTGTCCTTGATGACATGTGGGATGATATCTTGAAGGATGACGCGGCAGGGTGGAAGAGCTTGTGTGCATGTTTGCAAAATGGTGCTGAAGGAAGTAGGATTTTGGTTACCACTAGATTCCCTGAGGTTGCTGAGCTAGTTGGCCCAATGAATAATTATGAGTTAAATGGCTTAGAACCTAAGGTATTCTGGGTTTTCTTCAAATCTGTGCATTTGGATCCACGAGTTCTTGCAACAACCAGGAGTCATTGAAGTTGCAGCGCATTGGTAAAGACATTGTTCCAAAATTGAAGGGTTCCCCATTAGCTGCCAAGACTATTGGACGCTTGCTGAGAATGGAACAAAGTACAATACATTGGGAAAATATAAAGGAAAGTGAACTTTGGAAACTAAAACAATCAGATACTAACATTATGCCAGCCCTTCGACTGAGCTATATGTATCTACCACAGAAACTGAAGAGATGCTTCTCAATCTATGCAATGTTTCCCAAGGATCATAAATTTGGGAAGGATTTTCTAGCTGATATTTGGATTGCACAAGGATATGTGGAGGGGCCCGAAGAAGCATCAATGTGCTTTGATGCCCTTGCAAATCGTTCATTCTTCCAGAAACCATCACCACAGAGTCATAAGTATGTTATTCATGATCTGATGCATGATACAGCACAGCTAGTCTCGAAGGATGAGTGCTTCATTATAAAGCATTTTAGTGACCTGGACAAAGTTCCTTCAAATGTCCGTCATCTGTCAATATTCACAAATGAAAATGTTCAGTGTTCTCAATTGAAGAGCATATGCGACAAGAAAAATTTGAGGTCCCTGGTATGTGATAAATCATACAGAAAAGCAAAAGATTTTGAGAATGTGATAAACTGTTGGTTCAGGGAGCTACCGAAAATCTGTGTAATGAGTTTTAAACTTTCCGGAGTACAATAACTACCTGAGAGCATGGGCAATTCAAAGCATCTGCGTTACCTTTTTTTACTTGGAAGTGTTACTTTCAGCACATTTCCATCATCAGTATGTCATCTGCATCATCTGAAAGTTATAGACTCTGGTAGTTGTGTGATTGAAAAGTTTCCTCCAGGCTACGGTGATGTCCTCAGCTTAGAGAAGATCAATTCAGATAGGTTTTGGTATAGAAAGGACCAGTCTGGCAAACTCTGCCTAAAATGGTCCTATCTGCTGCAAAGTCCTGAGGCAGTGAACCTAATGGAAAACCAGATGGAATTGTTACCTCACCGGAATATCCAACATTTGCAGGTAGAGTACTACAGAGATGAATCTTGCCCTAGCTGGCTCCAGCCCTACCTCCTGCCAAGGTTACGTTCTCTGGAATTTGCGGACTGTGTCAACTTGAAGAGCATACCATTATTTCTCCAGTCAGATGAGTCACTTGGCAATTCATCACGGTCAGACAACATTAATCGTCTTGAAGAGTTAGTCATAACAAGATGTGGTCAAATCAGTTGGCAAGGCTCAGTGGTCTTACCTACTTCTCTTAGAAAGCTAGACCTTCGAAGCCCGGGCTATTGCATGGATCACTTCGTGAGCTGCTTCCTTGACCTCACCTCCCTCACTTATTTGAAAATACATAGCTGTAACCCGTTGACAGCTATTCCCCTGCATGTGTGGAGAGAAGCAATCTTCCATCCCTGGAGGAACTAGACATTTGTTTTTGCAATAACCTTACATCAATAGTTTCTGAAGCAAGTAGTAGCAGTAGCACCACCAATGGCGGCATTAAAGGATTCTCATCCCTTGCTAAGATGTGTTTTCTTTGGTGTCCGAAATTATTGAGCTTGCATGAATTCTTGAAGCCAGATTATCTACGTGCCGTGAAGACCATTGAGGTTACCAATTGTGAAGAGTTGATGTCGCTCTCTGTTGATAGGCTCGACGGGTTGCAGAAGTTGACAATTGGAGGTTCTAATACGTTCAATATGCAGAGGGAAATGATATTACCATCCACTCTTAAGAATCTCACCTTGACTTCTTGTCAGGGCATAGAATCCATCAACCTCGCCAATAGCCAGTTGGCATGTTCTCCGGTATTGGAGGAACTTAGCATTTACAACTGTTCAGACCTCAAGTCCATTGGTGGTGCAGCAGCTGTTCATAAAATAAATAAAGTGATTATAAAGGAGTGCCACCAGCTCAAGGAAATACGACAGCCATTCGATCACTGGTATGTACAATGACGGGCAACTTAACTACTGTATGCACATCATTTGTTCTTCAGAATTTATTCTTAGATAGCTGGATGTTAATCTCCCTATGTCACTCCTGAAAAATAAAATAGATTTAGAACTTTCAGCTCATTAACCTTTTTTATTTGTCTAGCCTGGATTGTACTTCTGATGATTAAAACAGAATTGGGGACATGATGCACAGCGGTGCCGCCTTCATTGAGAACCCGTAACATGTCGTGCATGGCTGTTGGAGTGTGAGGAAAACAAATCAAGGGCACTTTGATTCTCCAGGATCTTGCTAGTATCCTGTATCAACTATAGCAGCAGCGCGGTTGTTTGCTATGTATCAAGGCAGTGTAGAATTTCATCCTTGAGTAATGTTTGTGTGTGTATCCTGCATTTCTATTTCCCCACTGGAGCATGTTCCGGTGTAGAAATTATATTTCATGTTCCGATCCAACTTATTTACTGTATCTTCATGAACCTACCAATTCGTTATTGTAAAATAATGTGCTGATCCACAACATGACAATTCCAGCTTGTTATTTACTTGTAGTAATATGTATCAAAGTATATTATTAAGACATAGCACATCGTTCGTCTTTTGCTAGTTCTGTGATTGTTCAAATGTAATGGCAATGTAAATTTGTAGATAGGGAGATGCTACCTCCGTACAAAAATATAACACATTTTTTAGGCTAAAATAGCCCACAAAATGTCTTATGTTTTGATAGAGTTAAGAGTGCCCAAGTCTTTTCAAGGAGGACTGCAAGGAGCTGGCGCGGTACATCTTGTCGAGGAGGCCTAGGAAAGCGGTTGAAGGTCATCCTCTGATCAATTCAGCGTCGTTGCAAGGACACTGAAGTTGTTTGCGTTCAGTAAACCGATAGTCAGAGCTGTCCCGTTATTTCAAAAACTATCGCTCTTGTGGCTCATGACATAAAAATACCACTTTGGAGGTACTTTTTCACATAGAACTACCAGGTTGCACTAGTTACCGTTTGGGCCGATAATAATACATTAATATGTAAGTAAACAATCATTGCCTTTCAAAGACAAAGATGCTAAAAACATGGTCTATACACACTTAATCACGATAAGCATGGCACGCTTAGTCTTTCTAGCATAAAGATGTCAAGTTATGAACAACCTCGGAGCCAAACCAAGCAATTAAGTCATATTTTTTCTCGCGACAACTTTTCAACTCTCAGGCAATACTTGAGCGTGCGCCATGGTCTTAGCACTTTGGTTTTGCCACAAATATCATGTAAGCTCTATATGACCATGCAAAGCAAAATGACAATGAATGCTCAAGTAATGTGATGAATAGTAGCAATGTAGGTTGCATGACAATATATCTTGGAATGACTATGAAAATGACATAATAGGTCGTATGATGGTTGTTTTGAGAAAGATACAATGAGATTTATATGTGAGAGAGTGTATCATCTCACAGCACTACTGTAGGAATGCATGCACTACTGAAAACACCCTATACGCCGAGTGCCACAGACACTCGGCAAAGGGCCAATAACCGCCGGCAACACCTTTGCCGAGAGTCGCACTCGGCAAAAGCCACCCGGCGTACACCTCTTAGGAAAACACGAATTTGCCGAGAGCCAGGACACGGGCACTCGGCAAAGAGTTT
Organism: Aegilops sharonensis; assembly: GCA_904067115.1. Taxonomy (NCBI): domain Eukaryota; kingdom Viridiplantae; phylum Streptophyta; class Magnoliopsida; order Poales; family Poaceae; genus Aegilops; species Aegilops sharonensis. The sequence continues at coordinate 22,986,737 of LR880966.1, read as the reverse complement.
GCCGAGAGCCAAACAGTACTACTCGGCAAAATAAAGTAGCTAAAGGACAACAGACGGGGACGGGGTTGCCACATGGTGAAGCTTTGCCGAGGGCCACTCTTGGCAAACATAGCCAATAGGAAAGTGCCACATGCAGCTCCTGATGAGTGGATCCACAATAATAGGCCGAGGGCAATCTTTGCCAAGAGTGGCTCTCGGCAAAGGAAGCCAATAGGATAGTGCCATGTGTCAGCTCCTGACAAGTGGGTACACAATAACAGGCCGAGTGCCATCTTTGCCGAGAGTACCTCTCGGCAATAGAAGCCAATAGGATAGTGCCACATGTCGCCTCCTGACATGTGGGTCCACAATAAAAGGCCGAGTGCCATCTTTGCCGAGAGTACCTCTCGGCAATGGAAGCCAATAGGATAGTGCCACGTGTCACCTCCTGACATGTGGGTCCACAATAACAGGGCGAGTGCCATCTTTGCCGAGAGTAGCTCTCGTCAAAAGGAGCAAATAGAATTGTGCCATGTGTTAGCTCCTGACATGTGGGTCCACAATATAAGGAAGAGTGCAATCCTTGCCGAGAGTAGCTCTCAGCAATAGGATTGTGCCACGTGTCAGCTCCTGACATGTGGGTCCACAATAACAGGCCGAGTGCTCTCTTGGCCGAGAGTTGTGCTCGGTATAGATAGCCAATAGAAAAGTGCCATGTCACTTGACCTAAAAGTCGGGTCCGTACTTTGTCGAGAGCCACTTTTGGCAAACCTTGTACCTTTACTGAGAGGTCTCTCAGTAAAGTGTTAGCGGACGCTACAGGTTGTTATCCTTTACCGAGAGGCTTCTCGGTAAAGGTGTCAGGTTCTACTAGTGTAAGGTACACTTTATGGAGAGTGCTCTCAATAAAGGTTGTATCTTGGTCCAGTTTCACAGTCTTTGCTGAGAGGCTCTCTCGGTAATGTTGTGCCCAACAACCTTTTTGCCGCTTTGTTTCTTTCCTGCAACAAAATATATACAACAATAACATATAGTTCATCACACATAGAACATGTCATATATAGGCATCATGGAATAAAAAAAGCAATGATTGTCAAGAACATCCCACATAAAAGCAATAGTTTATAAAAGGTGCAATCACTAGTAGAAAACAGGGCTTTCGTCCATGTCATTAGTCCCAGTTCAATCACAGAGCGGGACTAATGATACCATTAGTCCCGTTTCCAAGGGCTAGGAGCCGTTGGACCATTTGTCCCGATTCGTTTGCCACCTCTAGNTAGAAAAGTGCCATGTCACTTGACCTAAAAGTCGGGTCCGTACTTTGTCGAGAGCCACTTTTGGCAAACCTTGTACCTTTACTGAGAGGTCTCTCAGTAAAGTGTTAGCGGATGCTACAAGTTGTTATCCTTTACCGAGAGGCTTCTCGGTAAAGGTGTCAGGTTCTACTAGTGTAAGGTACACTTTACGGAGAGTGCTCTCAATAAAGGTTGTATCTTGGTTCAGTTTCACAGTCTTTGCTGAGAGGCTCTCTCGGTAATGTTGTGCCCAACAACCTTTTTGCCGCTTTGTTTCTTTCCTGCAACAAAATATATACAACAATAACATATAGTTCATCACACATAGAACATGTCACATATAGGCATCATGGAATAAAAAAAGCAATGATTGTCAAGAACATCCCACATAAAAGCAATAGTTTATAAAAGGTGCAATCACTAGTAGAAAACAGGGCTTTCGTCCATGTCATTAGTCCTAGTTCAATCACAGAGCAGGACTAATGATACCATTAGTCCCGTTTCCAAGGGCTAGGAGTCGTTGGACCATTTGTCCCGATTCGTTTGCCACCTCTAGTCCCGTTTTGTATCACAAACCGGGACTAAAGTGCTTGGTGGCAGGCCGGGTCAGGATGGGGTCCAAGAGACACTTTAGTCCCGGTTCGTATCACAAACCTGGAAGAAACATTATATATGTGTGTGTGTGTGTGTGTGTGTGTGTGTGTGTGTGTGTGTGTGTGTGTGTGTGTGTGTTTTGGCATTTGAACCGCGAAGAAACATTATGTAGGAGTTAGTTAATGCAATTATGTGCAACCCTTTGTGGCTTCATTTGCTTATTTTTTTTGAGCTAAACAACCTTGAAATTGAAAAGCACCACAAATAAACTCTGAAAAGGCTAAAAATTGGCATGGTATCATCATTTCACCCACATAACAAGTGCTAAAAAGTTGAGAGGGTTAAGGCAAAAATTGGATGCACTTCATGTACAAACTGGACAACCTCTCTTTCAAAGTATAAGGGTTAAATGCGAAAACTCATATGTTACAAAGGCATTTCATTTTTTAAATTTATTTTAACTCGAGAGTATTTGTGCGTTAAACATGCACCATTGAAAGTCACATCATCAATTTTCAACAGTTTCTGACTTTATTTGCTATTTTTCATGCATTTAATCGGTTTTTTCAGCTAAATGAGCCTGAAATTGAAAATCACTACAAATGCACTCTGAAAAGGTTGAAACTTCGCATCGTATCATCATTTCACCCACATATCATGTGCTAAAAAGTTGAGATGCATACAGCAAAATCTATATGCACTTCATGTACAAACTGGACAATCTCTTTCGAAGTATAAGGGTTTCGCATGAAAACTCATATGTTACAAAGGCCTTTAAATTTTAAACTTATTTTAACTCCAGAGTTTTTGTGTATTCAACATACACATGCACCATTCAAAGCCACAACATCAATTTTCAACCCTTCCTGACTTCATTCGCTATTTTTCATGTATTTAATGATTTTTTCAGCTATAAAACTAAAAGAGCTAAACATAATCTATTTTTGATTAAAACACCAATTTAAAATAAGCTAAAAGTTACCAAATTGAATATAATGATAAAACACACTAATATTAAAAAGTAGGAATAAGAATCACTCAAAAATCTAAAGTAAAGTTACTCACAAACTAGTAATTCACACAAATTTCAAATAATTCAAATTTAAACTATTCAAATTTAAAAACTACTGCCACTAACAGAAAGTTTATAATTTTTGTGACCTAAAGAAAAAAGATTCACTCAAAATCTCTAACTATTTAGCTGTAAGTAGAAACAAAATAAAATAAACAAAGGAAAAAACAAAGAAACTGGAAAAATACCTTTAATCCCGGTTTGTACCACAAACGGGACTAAAAAGTTAAAAAAATGCCGCCTACTGCGCCACCACGGCCTGCATATGACTAGAAACCCAACCGCTAGTTGGGCCAGGATGCAGGCCCACAGTAGGCGCAGTAAGCCCACATACATAGATAGATTTTTTAGGTCCATAGGCCTGCAGTACAGAGGAGTCCAATGAGGAGCGTGCAGCCCCGCTTATAAACTAGTGCGGGCGGCCTTTGACTAGCGAGGTGGTACTAAACTTCCTTGCGACCCGCGCCGTGGCAGCACAGGCCTTAGTCCCGGTTGGTGGCTCCAACCGGGACTAAAGGCACCCCTTAGTCCTGGTTGGAGCCACCAACCGGGACTAAAGGCCACCGCTTCCTGCCCTTTGGGCTGCTGAAAATGTGAAGGAAATATGCCCTAGAGGCAATAATAAAGTTATTATTTATTTCCTCATATCATGATAAATGTTTATTATTCATGCTAGAATTGTATTAACCGGAAACATGATACATGTGTGAATACATAGACAAACATATAGTCACTAGTATGCCTCTACTTGACTAGCTCATTAATCAAAGATGGTTATGTTTCCTAACCATAGACATGTGTTGTTATTTGATTAATGGG
>LR880966.1:22965095-22977670 GCA_904067115.1 Aegilops sharonensis | reverse complement strand
TCTCAGATTCATCTATTCAACCAACACAAAGTACTTCAAGGAGTGCCCCAAAGTTTCTACCGGAGAGTCAAGATGAAAACGTGTGCCAACCCCTATGCATAAGTTCACAAGGTCACTGAACACGCAAGTTGATCACCAAAACATACATCAAGTAGATCACGTGAATATCCCATTGTCACCACAGATAAGCACATGCAAGACATACCTCAAGTGTTCTCAAATCCTTAAAGACTCGATCCGATAAGATAACTTCAAAGGGAAAACTCAATCCATTATAAGAGAGTAGAGGGGGAGAAACATCATAAGGTCCAACTATAATAGCAAAGCTCGCGGTACATCAAGATCATGCCAAATCAAGAACACGAGATAGAGAGAGAGAGAGAGAGAGAGAGATAGAGAGAGATCAAACACATAACTACTGGTACATACCCTCAGCCCCGAGGGTGAACTACTCCCTCCTCGTCATGGAGAGCGCTGGGATGATGAAGATGGCCACCGGTGAGGGATTTCCCCCTCCGGCAAGGTGCCGGAACAGGGTCCCGATTGGTTTTTGGTGGCTACAGAGGCTTGCGCCGGCGGAACTCCTGATCTATTGTGCTCCTGGATGTTTTCGGGGTACATGGACATATATAGGATAAAGAAGTCGGTCAGGGGAGCCACGAGGGTCCCACGAGGGTGGGAGGTGCGCCCAGGGGGGTAGGGCGCGCCCCTCACCCTCGTGGCCACCTCTAAGCTTCCCTGCCATCTACTCCAAGTCTCCTGGATTGCTTCCGTTCCAAAAATAACTCTCCCAAAGGTTTCATTCCATTTGGATTCTGTTTGATATTCCTTTTCTACGAAACACTGAAATAGGCAAAAAAAAAAACAGCAACTTGGACTGGGCCTCCGGTTAATAGGTTAGTCCCAAAAATATTATAAAAGTGTATAATAAAGCCCATTAAACATCCATAACAGGTAATATAAGAGCATGAATACTTCATAAATTATAGATACGATGGAGACGTATCAGCCGCCCCCGATGCCGTGCCCGAGCCTGCTCGCTCCTCGTCACCGGCCGAACCTCCTCGAGCATCGCGCCGCGCCCTCGTGAGCCACCCGTCCTGCTCGTCGCCGGCCGGACCTCGTCGCCGACCGTCCTCGTCTACTGCTACTAGCCTTCATGAGCTCCTCGGTGAGCACTCTTCCCCTCTTCAAGTTCTATGTTACAAATATTTGGGTTAAGCCTGGCATGTAATTTCTCTCAAGTTTACTTGCTTAATTAATTAGTATGATTGATACCGTGACTTAGATGTTTAATTACTTTCTTAGTATGATTTTCCTTCTGTTTTGAAGTCACAACTAGTATGATAGTGTTGTGCGCCAATGCCATGCTTGATAGTCATGTTATATGTTATATTGGTAGCATAGCGCGCGCGATGTCTTGTGTGATGATTCACCATTGTTTGTCACCCTATATAGTTTATCTAGGTATCTCAATGTTGTGTGCATGACCTTTTTCATATATAGTTTATCTAGTGGTTGCATTCTTATATGTCTTGGTGTCTTTCATGCAAGTGACCTTTAATGTATTATTATGTTCTATGAAGTAGGAGCAGGTGAACTTTTTAATTTTTGAATTATGCACATAGAAAACGTCTGACGATGATGATAGGAACCTGGAGTGCCAGTACTACGGTGATGACCTGGGTGTGTGCGACATGCCTCACCTAGAAGACGGTCGACACTTCAATATTAAGCTCGACGAGACCTTCAATATTTATACGGCACACAACGACGACAAGTCTTTTTCCATAATTAAGCATGACTTAATTATGTTTCTTCAACGTGCAATTTCTGCTTTCTACAATTCAACTAGTGCATACCCTGCCATGCAAGACGTTATGTCTTGGAGAAGCTAGATCATGAAGATCATGAGAATATGGAGATAAAGAAAGTTCACCGCAGGACCCATCATGGTTATACTTTTAATGTAAAGCTATACAATGCGGTGAATTACTCCCATTTTGGTTTCTCGAATTGGGCAGCACTATGCAAAGCGTATGGTTTTAAGGAGGGCATGTATGTCGCCTTCGATCTGGGTGATGTGGATTAAGATAATGTCGACATTTGGGTCGATATTCATACGCTTCCACTTCTACCTCTATGTGAATTTTTCAAAAATACTCAATAAGAAATTTATATTGTATTTATAAAAATAGTTGACAACTTATTTCCATTCTTCAAGAAATGTACGGAAAGTAGTAGACAAAACCTACTACAGTTAGGGGTCTGAGCTAAATGGAGATGAGATACATCATTTTGTTTCATCTGGGTCAATACGGATGTTTGGCTGGACACTGAATTCGTATTGGGAAACAAAAATCAATTCAGGCCCGTTTTCGCTCCCGTGAAAATCTTCCTCCCACGTTTCGGAGGGGTGGCGCTCCGAATTGTCCCGTAATCACTATCTCCCGCAAAACGTACCGGTTCGGCCCGTGAAACAGAAAAAGAAGACAGCGAAATGGGAATGGGAGGGGCTAACAGGAGCAACGACCTAGGTCATGGCGGCGGCAACCTCATAGGCAGGTGGCGGCGGCGACCACCACGGCGACCGGCGGCGGTGCAGGTCCGTCCATCCCCTCTTCCCCATCCCTTCTCTGTCATCCCCACGCCATCTGGTCATCTCCCTTCGCCCCCTCGCTATCTCCCATCGCCCTGTGCTGCGCCCCGCCATGGGGGTCGACGGTGGCCCAGGACCGACACGCCCCACCGTCGGCTCCGCCTCTTAGCGACGTGCGGCCGCCATCCTTACCTATCATGGCCCGCATCAGGTCCTCCCTTCTCCACGAGCTGCAGCTGCTTCTCTGGAGCACTCCACCATGACGGATGTACGAGCTGGTCCTTTTTTTGTGCAGCCAGAATACTGCTCGACCATGTACATATGCAATACCAAAGTTTGTCATCCAAACAGGGTTTGGTATTGAAATCTCAGAGGCATTTCAAGGGCCAATTCACTAGACAACCAAACAGATGAATTCGTATTCGTGCCATTTCAGTTTCCTCACCGATTTGGAATTCAAACCAATTCAATACGAAGCTCTCCAATGGAGACGTCCAAACGAACACTAGTAGAAAAAGGACCTATAGTCCCGGTTCGTAAGGGCCATTAGTCCCGGTTTTTGAACTAGGACTAAAGTGTTGGTACTAATGCCCTATGCCTTTAGTCCCGGTTCTTGCATAAACCGAGACAGATGGGCCTCCACGTGGCCAGTGCAGCGAGTCCAGGCAGGAGGCCCTTTGGTCCCGGTTGGTGGCACCAACCGGGACCAATAGGCATCCACGCGTCAGCATTTCATGTGTTGGGTTTTTTTTGAAAGGGGGGGCGGTTTGGGGGTTTTGGGGGGTTAATTTAGGTGTTTCATATATTGTGTTAGCTAGCTAATTAATAGAGAGAAGTGTCCTCTCTTATCTCCGTGCTTGGTCGACGCTACGTACTATACGTATAGAGAGGACTAGACATGCTAGCTAGTAAGCAAATGAAGGAAACAGAAGATCGTCATGAACATATGCATATAGAGAGAAGTGATATCGACCACCTCTCCTTCTCTGAGAGATTGGTCGAACAACAAGTTCTCGTATATCTATCCGACGCTACGTACTGGCTACATATATACAATATAAGTATCTCTTACAATATAATCTCCTAATTAATTAAAAACGAGCTGATCAGGGTCCACATGGTATTCTCCATCTTTAGCGGTCACGTGGTCAAGAAAGAATGCCGCCAATTCCTCTTGAATTCCTCGCATACGATCTGGTGGTAGGAGTTCATCCCGCATCCGAAATATCTAATTTGAAGAAGGAGGTCAATACATATATATGAATAAATGAAACTGAACACAAATAATGGTAATAAAATAAAATTGTGAATATTATTATTTACCCACTTCATATTGTTTTTCATAGTAGCCCCGCTCACAGGTCGTGTGGCGGATGGACTCGCAAATGTAGTATCCACAGTAATCATTCCCTTGTTCCTGCCACAACCACTTTACAAGAAAAAGAGGTCAATCAAACTGATAATTAGCAAGCTAAATGGTATTGATGAAACTAGCGCTTGAATCACTAGGAGAGGCGTGGAACATGCTACTATAGTACTTACTTTCGGGTGTCTACATTGCTGCTTCTTCGGCAGTCCCGGAGTTTTTGAGGTGAAGTTTTTGCAAACCCTGCCAGCAGACNTCACGTGGTCAAGAAAGAATGCCGCCAATTCCTCTTGAATTCCTCGCATACGATCTGGTGGTAGGAGTTCATCCCGCATCCGAAATATCTAATTTGAAGAAGGAGGTCAATACATATATATGAATAAATGAAACTGAACACAAATAATGGTAATAAAATAAAATTGTGAATATTATTATTTACCCACTTCATATTGTTTTTCATAGTAGCCCCGCTCACAGGTCGTGTGGCGGATGGACTCGCAAATGTAGTATCCACAGTAATCATTCCCTTGTTCCTGCCACAACCACTTTACAAGAAAAAGAGGTCAATCAAACTGATAATTAGCAAGCTAAATGGTATTGATGAAACTAGCGCTTGAATCACTAGGAGAGGCGTGGAACATGCTACTATAGTACTTACTTTCGGGTGTCTACATTGCTGCTTCTTCGGCAGTCCCGGAGTTTTTGAGGTGAAGTTTTTGCAAACCCTGCCAGCAGACAAAGAAAACAATTACTTGATATCAGGAAATGAACAAAGTTGCCGATATGGTGCGATAATGATCGATTTAACTTACTTCTCTAGAATTTCAGCCATGTCCGCATACTCGTTGGGATCTTTTCGTCTCAAGTCTAAGATGGTTACAAGTCCCTGATCAAGCTTAATCTCTAGGAGAATATAGAGGAACCTGCGCACACATGCATAACTCATCAATTACATTACTATAACCTCGACTAATAAGGGAAACCGAATATGCACAAGACAGTAACACACACTTGAATTCGTAAGGGAAGAGTATTATAGCTTTGTTTCGATTTAATACAAATGATTTTAGCAGCTTGGCCTCGGTTTCTTTGGCCTGAGAATTAACCATATATGCATCTATGAGATTTGTGTTAATGAACCCAATATCACCGATTTGTCATTTCTTCAATTCGGCGATCTTCAATCTGCATAATATAGTGAGGAAAAAATACATGCAATGAAAGAGCTTACCTATATATAGAGACTTAATGACAGAAGTAGTACTGTACTTACAGGCAGTAGCAAGTGATCATTAATTTATCGAGGGCCTTTAGATTGAAAAACGTGAAGAACTCCTCAAATGGAACATTCAACAGTTCAAGTCCAACGAGGTCATGCTCCTCTCTGACTCTCAGCGTCAAAATATTCATTGATGAAGCTATGTACCTAGGGTAGGGTCATGGACCTGTCCAAGATACCCTCCCCAAGGACATATCTAGAAGAATCACCTTTCAATCGACTCAGAATTGTTCCACTCGACAGACTCGAAGACACTCGACCATGAAGCCAACCACTAGACAACCAGGAGATCTAAAGTCACTCCGCACGCTAACGGTCGGTCATTAAGTAGCTTTTATGGTCACTGATACGTCTCCGTCGTATCTACTTTTCCAAGCACTTTTGCCCTTGTTTTGGACTCTAACTTGTATGATTTGAATGGAACTAACCCGGACTGACGCTGTTTTCAGCAGAATTGCCGTGATGTTGTTTTATGTGCAGAAAACAAAAGTTCTCGGAATAACCTGAAACTCCACGGAACACCTTAGAAAAAATAAAAAAAATCCTCGCCAAAGATAAAGACCAGGGGGCCCACACCCTGCTCACGAGGGTGGGGGGCACCCTCCGCCCCCTGGGCGCGCCCCCTACCTCATGGCCCCCCTGGTGGCCCTCCGACGCCAACTCCAACTCCATATATTGGCTTTCAGGGAGAAAAAATCAGAAAAAAAAAGTTTCATCACGTTTTACGATACGGAGCCGCCGCCAAGCCCTAATCTCTCTCGGGAGGGCTGATCTGGAGTCCGTTCGGGGCTCCGGAGAGGGGGCTTCGTCATCGTCGTCATCATCAACCATCCTCCATCACCAATTTCATGATGCTCACCGTCGTGCGTGAGTAATTCCATCATAGGCTTGCTGGACGGTGATGGGTTGGATGAGATTTACCATGTAATCAAGTTAGTTGTGTTAGGGTTTGATCCCTAGTATCCACTATGTTCTGAGATTGATGTTGCTATGACTTTGCTACACTTAATGCTTGTCTCTAGGGCCCGAGTGCCATGATTTCAGATCTGAACCTATTATGTTTTCATGAATATATGTGTGTTCTTGATCCTATCTTGCAAGTCTATAGTCACCTACTATGAGTTATGATCCGGCAACCCCGAAGTGACAATAATCGGGACCACTCCCGGTGATGACCATAGTTTGAGGAGTTCATGTATTCACTATGTGCTAACGCTTTGTTCCGGTTCTCTATTAAAAGGAGGCCTTAATATACATTAGTTTCCAATAGGACCCCGCTGCCACGGGAGGGTAGGACAAAAGATGCCATGCAAGTTCTTCTCCATAAGCACGAATGACTATATACGGAATACATGCCTACATTATATTGATGAACTGGAGCTAGTTCTGTGTCACCCTATGTTATGACTGTTACATGACGAACCGCATCCGGCATAATTATCCATCACTGATCCGGTGCCTACGAGTTTTCCATATACTGGTTTACGCTTATTTACTTTTCGGTTGCTACTGTTACAATCACTGCAAAAATACCAAAAACATTACTTTTGCTGTCTTTACTTTTGTTACCGTTACCGCCACTATCATATTACTTTGCTACTAAACACTTTGCTGCAGATACTAAGTTTCCAGGTGTGGTTGAATTGACAACTCAGCTGCTAATACTTGAGAATATTCTTTGGCTCCCCTTGTGTCGAATCAATAAATTTGGGTTGAATACTCTACCCTCAAAAACTGTTGCGATCCCCTATACTTGTGGGTTATCAAGACCTTTTTCTGGCGCCATTGCCGGGGAGCATAGCTTTATTCTTTGAGTCACTTGGGATTTATATCTGCTGGACACTATGAAGAACTTGAAAGACGCTAAGACCACAATTTATCCCTCAACTACGAGGGGAGGTAAGGAACTGCCATCTAGCTCTGCACTTGATTCACCTTCTGTTATGAGTAAGCTAGCGACACCTAAACCTGCTTCTGCTATTCATTCTGATATGTCGCATGTTATTGATGATGCCACTTCTGCTATGCATGATACTTATGATGAAACTACTTCTATGCCTGATACTACTGTGCCCCTTGGTGTATTTCTAGATGAACAAATTTCTAGGTCTATATAAAGAGAAATTATTGAAACTGAATACAATGATGAAAGTGATGATGAAAATATGCCTGCTATTCCTGAGGGTTATCTTTTTGATGCGGAATCTTCTGCAGCTATTCTTGCTTGCCAGGATAGACTTGAACTTAAGAGGTTGCTAGTTAAATGGAGTAAAGAATCTTTTAGAGATGGAATGAGACCTGACCCTGCTTTTGCTACTTCACCTATCTGTGTTCCCGATAAGGATTATTATGATTTTTCTGTTGATCCAGATATAATTACTTTGGTTGAATCTGATCCTTTTTATGGCTATGAATCTGAAACTGTTGTGGCACATCTTACTAAGTTCAATGATATATCTGCCCTGTTTACTAATAATGAGAGATCGCGCTACCTTTATTTACTCAAAATATTTCCATTCTCATTAAAGGGTGATGCTAAGATATGGTTTAATTCTCTTGATACTGGTTGTGTGCAAAGTCCCCAGCATATGATTTATTACTTTTCTGCTAAATATTTCCCTGCTCATAAGAAACAAGCTGCTTTGAGGGAAATATACAACTTTGTGCAAATTGAAGAAGAGAGTCTCCCACAAGCTTGGGGGAGGCTTCTCAAGTTACTTAATGTTTTGCCTGATCATCCTCTTAAGAAACCTGAAATATTTGATATCTTTTATAATGGACTAATTGATGCTTCCCGAGATTACCTGGATAGTTGTGTTGGTTCTCTTTTCAGGGAAAGAACACCGGATGACGCTGAAATTATATTGAATAATATGTTGGCAAATGAAAATAATTGGGCACCTCCTGAGCCACCTCCTGAGCCAGCTCCAGAGCCAATTGCCGAGCCTATTCCTAAACAAACTCCGGAGAAGAGAGGTGTTCTATTTCTCAGTCCCGAAGATATGCAAGAGGCAAAGAAATCTATGAAAGAAAAAGGTATTAAAGCTGAAGATGTTAAGAATTTACCTCCTATTGAAGAAATACATGGTCTTAATTTACCGCCTATTGAAGAAGTATATGATCTCAATTACTTATTTACTGAAGAACCTCCTGATATCCCGACACAGGTAGTAAAGGTAAATTCTCTCTATAGATATGATAAAGCTAAAGTCCCTCCTACTAAAATTGCTAGTCAGTGCTTGGATGAGTTTGATGACTTTATGTTTAAGCAAGATGACTTTAATGCTTATTTTGGTGGACAATTAAAATAGAATACCTTTATGATTAAATGCTTGGGTGATTATATGGCTGATATTAGAGGTGAACTTAAACTTGTTAGCGAACATGCCTCTATGGTTACCTCTCAAGTAGAACAAGTACTTAAAGCTCAGAAAGAAGTGCTTGATGAAATGAATAGTAAGAAAAATGATTATGCTGTTAGGGTGGCTACTAGAACTGGTAGAATGACTCAAGAACCTTTGTATCCTGAAGGCCACCCTAAGAGAATCGAGCAAGATTCTCAGAGAAATAATATTGATGCACCTAGTTTTTCTAAAAGGAAGAAAAAGAAAAATGATAGAACTGTGCAAACTTCTAGTGAACCTATTGCTGAACCACTTGATAATCCAAATGATATCTCTATGTCTGATGCTGAAACACAACCTAGTAATGAACATGAACCTAGTGAAAATGTTAATGATGATGTTCATGATGATGCTCAACCTAGTAATGATAATGATGTAGAAGTTGAACCTGCTGTTGATCTTGATAACCCACAATCAAAGAATCAACGTTATGAAGAGACTTCATTGCTAGGAAACATGGTAAAGAAAGAGAACCATGGGTTCAGAAACCCATGCCTTTTCCTCCCAAACCATCCAAGAAAAAGGATGATGAGGATTTTGAGTGCTTTGCTGAAATGATTAGACCTATCTTTTTGCGTATGCGATTGACTGATATGCTCAAAATGAATCCTTATGCTAAATATATGAAAGATATTGTTACAAATAAAAGAAAGATACCGGAAGCTGAAATTTCCACCATGCTTGCTAATTATACTTTTAAGGCTGGAATACCAAAGAAACTTGGAGATCCAGGAGTACCTACTATACCATGCTCCATTAAGAGAAATTATGTTAAAACTTCTTTATGTGATCTATGAGCCGGTGTTAGTGTTATGCCTCTCTCTTTATATCGTAGACTTGACTTGAATAAGTTGACACCTACTAAAATATCTTTGCAAATGGCTAATAAATCAACTGCTATACATGTCGGTATTTGTGAGGATGTGCCTGTTCTGGTTGCAAACGTTACTATTTTAACGGACTTTGTTATTCTTGATATTCTCGAGGATGATAGTATGTCTATTATTCTTGGAAGACCTTTCCTTAATACTGCAGGGGCTGTTATTGATTGCAACAAAGGCAATGTCACTTTTCATGTTAATGGTAATGAGCATACGGTACACTTTCCGAGGAAACAACCTCAAGTTCATAGTATCAACTCTATTGGAAAAATTCCATCGATTATATTTGGAGGTTTTGAATTTCCTCTCCCTACTGACAAGAAGAAATATGATATACTTATTATAGGGGATGTCCATGTCCCCGTTGAGGTAACATAGTGTTATTCGAAATTTCTCCGGTTCCATGATTATCGGAATGAGTTTGTTAACAAGATTTGATCAACCTTGTTAGTGGATTCTTTTTTATGAGCATGAGATGGATGAAACTAGAAGCACAACCTTCTGTATCCTCTTTATATTTTTTGTTCTTTAGTAGAAATAAAGCAAAAATAGTATTTTTCTGTCTGTTTCCTGATTCATCCGTGCAATATAAAAATATCCCGAAAATAAAAGTCCTCAGAATGCCATGCCAATTTAATATGATTTTTTCGGGAATATTTGAGGATTTACTGTGCAAAAATTACCGTGGGGGAGCGGCCACCTGGCCACGAGGGTGGAGGGCGCGCCCTACCCCCCTGGGTGCGCCCCCCTGCCTCGTGGGCCCACAGTGGCCCTCCTCCACTTATCCCTGCACCCATCTTCTTCCTCTGCCTCACACAAACCCGAAAAACCAACTCAAGCTCGTGTTCCAGCCACTTTTGCTGTGATTTTCGATCTCCTTGCTCAAAGCACCTCTCGCAAAACTGCTTGGGGAGATTGTTCCTTGGTATGTGACTCCTCCATTGGTCCAATTAGTTTTGGTGCTAGTGCTTATTCATTGCAAATTTGTGCAACATAGGTGACCATGTTCTTGAGCTTGCATGTCAAATTTATATGGTTCCAAGTAGTTCTAATGCTTGATATATGCTCTAGGCACTTGTATGAGTAGTTGCTATCAGTTTTATTGAAGTTGGTTCACTTTTGTTTGAAGTTACTAAAAATTTCAGATTATTTCAGAAATAATGAAGAGACTTTTGAGGGGCTCGTCGAGCCGAAGCTCGAGGGAAAAACAAAAGGAAGAAGAGAAGAAGCCCAAATTTAATTTGCCTCGCACCGCGGAGGTCCGGCCGTGTGAATGGCCTTCCGATGACTTCTTGAGCAGAGCCGGGATTTATGAGGATTTCTATCTATTAATTGAGAACGCCGTCCTCACCAACTTCCTCCGTGACCAACGTCATCAGTATCTCTTACTCACAAATACTTTTGTGCAGAACTTCTACTTTTTCCCTAAGAAATCACCTCCAACAGTAGAGTTCCATTTATATGACGTTGTTAAGGAGATGACATTTGCTGAATTTTGCGAGGTTTGAAAAATACCTTTTGAGGGCACCTTAGATGAACCACACCATAATGAAGTGGAACCTTTTATTAACACTATCACTGTGGGAGAAACCAGGAAGGTTTCTGATGCAAGAATTAATAGCATAAATTTTCCTGTTCTTCGCTACTTTGCCTTATTTGCTAGTCGCTGCTTGATTGGTCACGGGAACTGTGGAAACCTTAGCATTCCTGATATTATCATTTTTTCCATGGCTTATACCGCAATAACTCTGTTAGTATGGGTGGAATTGTTGCTAGACGGTTAAGTCTGAACCGTACTAAGGGCCAAGTCTTTGGAGGCATTTATGCTTCACGCCTAGCTGAATATTTTGAGATGCCTATTAGGCATGAGGAGAAAGAAGAAACAGCGCTGCCCCGTGCTTATTTAGATTATAAGAGTATGCTAGCGTATGATTTTCTTGTTAACAGTCGCGAACGGGAGCTTAAATATAAATTGTACTTTGATAAACATCACCCTGAGACTATTGCTTTACCTGCTCCCTCTTTGTTTAACTTGTCTACTGGTCCTTACATTGTTCCGTGGGCGGCTGTTCAAGCCTATCGGAATCCGGCAACAGCCCCGGAACCGGAGCCACAAGATGAGCCTCCACGAATGTCTGTTTATTCTTGGGATCCTGATGCGGTTGCCAGTCAGTGGCAGTCAGAGTCCTCTTCATCACATTATGATCCCAACTATTCTTCATCGGAGTACGACCCCAGCTACACCGACGGATATCTGCCAGGCTATCCCTGGCAATAGACCAACTTAGTCCAAAAGCCTAAGCTTGGGGGAGTACGTATTTCTCACCGACATTACATTTATGCTCACACACACTCATTGCTAGATGTCGGTGCTCATACTCTTTCACTGTAATATCCATGTTAGTTTAAATTTCTTTTTCTAGCTTTCTTCTTGTGTGTTTGATAAACCTTAAGAAAAAACAAAAAAATTCGTTAGTATACTCTCCATGCTTGTAGTATAATTAAAAAGAAAACCCAAAAATATTCCCCATTCTTCTTTTTACTTGTTGGGAGCTTTCCTGTGTAAATAGTTTTTATTTTTCTTTTCCTTTCTTTGGGGTCGAGAAGACCATATTGAAAATTCTTAGTGGCTCTCATATGCATGATCGTTTATTTAACTTAGAGCCCATATTACTTGTCTTCTCTCTTGAGTTGAATGCTTGCAGATTCCAGCTTAGTCCAATGCATGTGCACTCTTATTATTATACACACCGTTCGGTCGTGCAAGTGAAAGGCAATAATGATGATATATGATGGACTTATTGGGATGAGAAAAGCTGGTATGAACTCGACCTCTCTTGTTTTGTAAATATGATGATTCATCGTTCCTGATTCAGCTATTATGAAGTAAACATATTTGCAATGAAATTTAGAGATTATAGTTGCTTGTGCCATGCTTGATTAGCTATGAGTTATAATGGTTTACCTTGCGTGCCAACATGCTATTAGAATGATTATGATGTGGTATGATGGGATGGTATCCTCCTTTGAATGAATTGAGTGACTC
>LR880966.1:22929069-22948655 GCA_904067115.1 Aegilops sharonensis | reverse complement strand
GCCAGATGAGGCCTTTGCGGGCACCGGCGGCCCGCCGCGCCCTGCCATGGCCCCGAGAGGCGGAATGCGCCGAGCCCGGCCGTCCCCCGCAGAACGAAACCGCTGCGTCGGCGTCCGACGAAGAACCCTAGGGCGCTGCGATGGAGGCGGTAATGACGATCGGGACGCAATGCATGCCTCGACCCTCTCGACGTGCTCAATAACTGGTTCTGTCTGGGCCACATACCCAACAGAACCCGGCCCAGAGACACCCAGCGGCCCACCAACGGAGCGCCTCTCCTCGCGGCCCAGGAGCGAATTCAAACACTCCTAGCGAGCCGCTCTGATCTGGGACGCTGTGACCGCCGGCGGCGCTACCGCGGTCACCTCGGGCGTCGATCGAGCCCGTGCCCGGCGAGAAAACTTTCTTCTAGTAACCGTAGTCCAAGAATCCGGCCGAATCAGATCGAAAATAGTCAAGTTCGGAAGACATACCTTAGGTATGGGGCCTTTCCATGGCCGGATCGCGGAAGCAGCCGTCCTCCGATGAACAATCCGGCGAACCACCTCCACGTTGTCCTCCGGAAGCAGACCTTGCCGCGCCGGATCGTCAATCGGCACGACACCCTCCACAATCGTAGCCACTTCCTCCTCTGAATACCCGGGATTGAATGCCTCACAAATCACATCCGATGGCGTCGGCGAGTACCCCTCCGACGAGACGCCGGAGCAGTCCCCGTCTTCGTCGTCATCTTCGTCAGTGTCGGCGAGAGCCCAGAACCTACCCCCGACGTGCCCAGCGCCAGGAGCGACGGACGCCGGCGTCCGCATCGCGGCGATCGCCGCGGGCATCCTCACAATCCTATCTACGTTGCTAAGAGGCATAGCGCGCTATTTAAATCTATGATGTAATTGATGGACATTTTGGACTAACCTTAGGGACTGATTATCTGGCAATTGCTAATTTTTGGCTATTCCTTAAATACAATATGTGCAGCTTGCCATGCGGAGTCTATGGAAAACTAGAAATTCCATTATCTTTGAGAATGCCAAAACAGGTGTTGGGAGGATTTTGAGAACAGTCAAAATTTGGCAAATTCTGTCACCAGATCTGGTGCAGAAAAGGCTGGAGGCCTTCTCCATCTCCCTGACTGGGAGATTGCAAGAACCTGTGCAGATTCTGAGTGGCTGACTATGGGTAGGAACCAATGGCTGTCGAAGAAGGTGGCCCTGATTGCAAAAAGTTGATTTGTTGTTGAAACAACATCTAAAAGAGCATGCCCCTCTATCTAATTAACCCAAAGTAGTTTGGGTGTGGTGGAGAAGGTGGCCGTGATGGCGCCGGCACCAAAGGCGCAGGTGGTGGCTCGTCGGGACGGGCGCGACAGGGGACGGTCCATGAGGCCACGAGGCTAGATCTGATCGCTTGAACCGGAAAGTAGTAAGCTCGGACTCAAGTTTACTTGACCAATAATTTCAAAATCATGACAACAATCTAAATAGTCCCAGAAATGCCACGCTCATTTGTCATGACATTAAGTTTGGCAAAGTTCTGTAGAAGAATTTTTGCTTCGGTTCTGTAAGAAGCTTGGTTGAAAAGCATAGGCGGAAGTAGGCGAATCATCTCACCGCCACCTTTAATCAAAAGTTCAAAAATATAAGAACTCAATTGTTATGGCGCTGCTAGAAGGAGGGCGCGAGAGGGCCGGCCGGGGGCCTTTTTGCCCACGGCCGGGCAAGAGGGAAGGGATTTCCTTCTTAATTCTTGTTTAATTAGATTGATACATCTCCTCTCTTTATAAAGAGAGGTTTACTTGACTCCTAAGCAAGGCTTACTTGACCCCTAAGCAAGCGACCCTTATCTCTAATTAACCCTAAGACTAATGGGCCCATTAGGCCCATTACGTACTCTAACACTACATCCCACCTGGACATGCAGCTTGTCCTCGAGCTGCAGCCTAACCAACTTATAATCATGACTCTATGCAACACAAACCTAACACCTAAAAACAAGCCTTTTACATCTCGGCTTGTGTTATTACTCTCAACCTGAAATAGACTAGGACGCTTTATTTTGGACGTGCACGTGTACAGCCACCTGGATCCCATGGACACCACCTGGACAAAAGGAGTGCATGTGTATGGCTGTTGGTCTGCACCGCACATGGAAGAGTGGAGGGCTTGCGATAGAGAATGACGAGGAGGGGTGCGCCCCCCAACCGTCGATATCGTAGACTTTGAGGTCGCTGCCCGAGGGGAAAACAGCATGCCAGCTGCCCGTGGGGGAAACTGCGTGCCCAAGATCCCCGACGCAGCGGACGAGATCGAGGTCCTTTGCACAGCGAAGGGCAACTTGAAGGAGCGGCAGCTGCAGACCACGCATCTCCCGCACACGCCGATGCGCTAGGAGGCCGCGCACAGCAGCCTGCAGCCTCACCGCCGCCGACACGTGGCAGGTAGCGATCCAAGACGGAAGTGGTGACGGCGACGGCAAGGACTTGATCTGCTGGATGTGGATGCCCTGGGATGGCGGCGGCGCTGATGGGAACGAGGTCGTCGCACTTCCGTCATAGGGCATCCCATACTGGGCGGCGGAGCTGATCGGCGGTGGCTGCTGCAGCTGCAGCGGCTGCTGCGGTGTCGCGCCGAGCAGCGGCAGCGGCTGCTGCGGCAAAGCATCGGGCGCGGCGGAGGCCGCTAGGAGCGGCGACTGCCACTGCAGCCAGGGCTGGGCGGTGGTGGCGATGGATGGCAGTTGCAGCGGCCCGGCAAGCGCGGCGAAGGCCACCTGGTGCAGCGGCTGGCGGGGCAAGAGGGAAGGAATTTCCTTCTTAATTCTTGCTTGATTAGATTGATACATCTCCTCTTTTTATATAGAGAGGTTTACTTGACTCCAAAGCAAGGCTTACTTGACCCCTAAGCAAGCGACCCTTATCTCTAATTAACCCTAAGACTAATAGACCCATTAGGCCCATTACGTACTCTAACACCAACTCCCTCAAATTATTGCCCTTCAAGACGAACTGAAAAGTGTATCCAATTATTCTGTCATGGAGGCAGGAGTGGAACATGGTCGGGTTCTTTGAATCGAGCACTACCCCTGTAAGGCAATGCCATCATTGCTGACCCAACAACCATGACATGGATGCTTTCATGTACTCCCTCCGTTCCCAAATAATTGTCTTTCTAGCCATCTCAAATGAACTACAACATACGGATGTATGTAGACATGTTTTAGAGTGTAGATTCATTTATTTTGCTTCGTATGTAGTCATTTGTTGAAATCTCTAGAAAGACAATTATTTAGGAACGGAGGGAGTAGTTCGATAGTTCCATAAGGAGCACATGGGCATTCATGTATGGTCATGAGCATCCCGCCACCCCTCAATGAAGGAGGGGAGGGACCGAGGGAGAAGGGGGAGGAGAACAAGAAAAATGGTATCCTACTGATGAGTGGGGCCCATAAGAGAGAAGTAACTTAGAGACTGCAGTTTTAAGGTGTGTAGTAGATCATTAAACTCCGAAATCTTTAAAGGTTTACAGTACTTTATACGGCTCCTCTGGAGTGAACTCACCAAAATCAAAATCAGCTTCAGAGTCCTCTCCAGTTCACCCTGAAATTGCTCCTATGACTGCAAAAAGTCCACTGGAGATATAATCCAACTAAAAACTGTACAGAAAACAGAACAAAAAAATAGACAAGATATATTCATATGCATAATTGGGGCATTTGCCAATATGAAACCATGGCCTCTATATTGTATTTACAAAAAGTTGGTAAGAATTACATGCAGTCCAGATATATTCATATGTATAATTTGCTATTTTTACAACTGCTAGGTAATACATCACCGTGAAAAGGTAAAAAGAAAAGAAAAAAGAGTGGTAAATTTATCCCTTGAAGGGCTTGGAAAAAACCAAATCGTGGCACGTTGGGTTGCACGGATATGCGCAATCTAGTTCCTTCACCTCTCTCCTGTCAAAGAACCAGTCTCCAACTGCTTCTGCCATGGTCTGCATATTCACCAGCATGATTAACGTTCCAGAGGTGAATTTAACATGACTGAAGAATGAGAACACGGTGGTCAAGGAAGAGACATTTGAACGGAACCAACCGTGCCCTTGCAGCAGATATCCAAGAGTGACCCGTCGCCGAATCGGACCGTCCCGTGCACCGTCTCGTCCAGGGAGGCGAGCGAACATGTCCTTGCTCCCCGTCATGTGGCTGCTAGCTCCCGTTTCGGCGTGCCACGCGCGGTCGCCGGCGTCCTTCGGGACCACTTTCTCCTTGTTCAAGTAGACGGCATGTGGCGCCGCCAGCGTGCCCAGCTCCAGTGAGCACACCTGCACCATCAGTAGCACCGGCACTCCAACCTCCTCTGCTTGTGCGAGGTGGGCTTCCTTATGCCGCTCCTTGCGAGGCTTGCGGCAATCCCTGGCCCAATGGCCAGGAATACCACAGTTATGGCACCTGCCCTTCTTGCCACGGCGACGCCGTCCTTGCCGCCGTGACCCGGCTATGAGTTCTTCGGCTTCCCATGGCCCATCCGCGTTCCTGGTCGCCATCAGCAGATGAGCCCTCCTTGCTCTCGACGCAGGATCGGCACGCGTGCCACTCCTCCTCCGTCAAGAGCAGGCGCTCTCCACCACGATGTTGGCCCAAACCCGATGTCGAGTACTTTTCGATGACGGCGATAACTGACGATGAACGACCACGAAGCGAAGCAATGGCTGTCTTGGTTCCTGCCTCAAGTCGGCTCGTACCCGACGAGGTAGCTTATACGCTCTACTAGCTAGTCTGCTCCTCATCGATCTACACCAAAATCACACACGCGTACACAACGGCGAGCCACCGGAAAACAAACGCACGCACGCAGTATTTGGATCATTGCCAAAGGCTCATATCGAGCCTTGTCTTTGCTTTATGGATCTCCAGCTCACGGTTTGGTACAGGTTTACACCTCAGATATATAACAAGTTGAACTTGACTTCATAAACAGTTCAACTTGGCAGTGTTAAGTTTGAGGACAGACTATCCGAGGATCCCTATATTCCAAATATGGACACAAACTCTCTTTCAAGTTTGACAAACAAGGAATGAGTTTCTCACATATAAAAAACTAGACTGATATAACTTGCTTAAAAGTGGAAGATATTCGCATTCATCCATTTATTAATTTCTTTCACAAATTGGAAGAAAATATAATGTTACCAATCACTCCAACATTATGCGTCTACAACAATTAATGTGCAAACTGTTTATCAAATCGAGTTTAACTTGTTAGATTTTGTTAGCTATTTTGTTGCTGGAGTTCAAACATAAACAACCTCACACGAAATAGGAGAAGAAGTATATTGTTCACACTAATTGGGGGTATTAATTTTCTGTTAGTACTGTATGTGTGGCTATGTTAGCAACTTATTAAATTCAATCACCGTAATTGTGATACAATGATATTTTCAATTGTCGATATATAGGTCAAAAGTCCGAAAACACATGTTGGAACTCATACTGTACAATTATCGCCGAAGGGAAAGGGTGGAAAAGAAAACAATTAGGTTTGTGTATTGCACGCCACACATGGGGCTGCATTGTATTCACAATATATAGGAGTACATGCCTTGGTAATCAAGGTAAATCAAAGCAAATCCTCAGCCGAATCAGACTACAATATTCGGTGGGATATTGTGCTAGTTTCCTATTACAAGTGATATGAACAAAAGGTATACTTTAACATCCCCCCTCAGCTTGTGCGTCGTAGGGAAGCAAGCATAAGCTGGAGCGAAACTCGGAGAAGAGTTGTGAGGGCAATCCTTTTGTCATGATGTCAGCGTACTGATGCGAGGATGGCACATGAAGAACCCGGACCTCACCAAGCGACACCTTCTCCCGAACGAAGTGGATGTCAATCTCAATGTGCCTGGTGCAACGATGCTGGATCGGATTAGAGGCCATGTAGACAGTACTAACGTTGTCACAGAAGACAACCGTGGCAGAACTCAGAGGGCGATGAAGCTCACCAAGAAGCTGACGGATCCAACAACACTCAGCAACAACATGCGCAACCGCGCGATACTCGCCTCGGCACTCGAGCGAGATACGGTGGTCCGTCGTTTAGACGACCAAGAGACAAGGTTATCTCCGAGATAGACACAGTAGCCAGACGTAGAGCGTCGAGTATCAGGGCACCCAGCCCAATCAGCGTCAGAGTAGGCTGTAGGCGCTGTGGAGGAGGAACTCGAGAGGTGTAAGCTGAGGTCGAGGGTGCCCTTTATGTACCGGAGAATGCGCTTAACCAAGTGCATATGAGGCTCTCGGGGTGCATGCATGTATAAGCAGGCCTGCTGAACTACGTGCGCGATGTCTGGTCGCGTGAGTGTCAAATACTGCAAAGCACCGGCGTAGCTTTGATACTCGGTGGGGTCGGAGAGAAGAGGGCCATCTTGAGCCGAGAGCTTGCATTTGGTGTCGATGGGAGTAGCGGAGGTGTTACAGTCAACCATACCGGCGCGGTGAAGTAACTCCAAGGCATACTGTCGCTAAGAGAGGACCATGCCCGATGATGTCCGAGTGACAGAGATGCCAAGGAAGAATGACAGAGTACCGAGGTCTTTCATGGCGAACTCTGTATGGAGATGATGTGTCAGTTGTCGGAGGAGCTGATCCGTCGATGCAGTGAGAACAATGTCGTCCACATACAATAAGAGGTAAGCGAGATCAGTGCCGCGCCTGTAGATGAAGAGAGACACATCCGACTTGGAAGCGACAAAGCCAAGCCGATGTGCAAACAGGGCAAACCGCTGGTACCAAGCACGTGGGGCCTGCTTAAGGCCGTAAAGAGACTTGTGCAGGCGACACACGTAGTCCGGGCAGCGAGCATCAACAAAGCCAAGAGGTTGCTGGCAGTAGACCTCCTCGTCAAGAGTGCCATGGAGAAAAGCATTCTTGACGTCGAGCTGGTGAATCGGCCATGACCAAGAGACCGCAAGGTTGAGAACGGCGCGGATCGTCGCAGGCTTAACAACGGGGTTGAATGTCTCATTGAAATCAATGCCCTGTTGTTGAGAATAACCTCGTACCACCCATCGGGCCTTGTACCGGGCAAGGCTACCGTCCGAGAGGAATTTATGTTTGAAGATCCACTTTCCTGAAACAACATGAGAACGAGGAGGACGTGGCACAAGAGACCACGTCCCGTTAGTGACAAGAGCATCAAATTCCTCGGTCATAGCACGAGCCAGTGCGGGTCATGGAGTGCACCCCGCTATGTTTTCGGAATAGGAGAGGGAGTGGAGTGAGTCGCGGAGAGATTAAGACGGTCAACGGGCTGGAAGAGGCCACGTTTAGCACGAGTCACCATGGTGTGAGTGTTGGACGGGGAAGGGGGCCGGTGCACCACGACCGGCGGGGATGGACTAGTGGACGCCGAGGAGTCAGAGGGCGTCGGGCTAGGAGCGACCGTGGGCGTCGTCGTGCGAGTGGAAGGAAAGGGCAGACCAGGGAAAGAACTGGGCCGGTCCGTCGTGGGAGTAGATGGGGGGCTGCCATGCATGGCGGGTTGTGGATCAGCATGCATGGTGGGTTGCGGGTTGGCATGCCGCATGCATCGCGGGTTGCGGGCGAGCGGGAGAGCCAGGCGGATGGCTGGGAGGTGAGCGCGTGGAAGAGCCAGGCGGGGTGGTGCGAGCTGATGCGGAGTGGGTTGGCGGGGTGGTCGCTGGTGTGGTTCGGCCCGGTGTGGAGGGGTTGGCATGCACATGCACGTTGGGTAGGACAGGGCTGGATGGTGTGTGTTGTGAAGCGACCAAGTCAACAAGGAAATCAAGCTCTACCAGGGGGTTCGTAGGGCGTTGGGCAGAATAGGAGAAAGGAAAAACCGTCTCGTCGAATATGACATGGCGAGAGATGATTACTCGACGGGTAGATATATCTAGACAACCGAAACCCTTGTGGTTAGACGGATATCCCAAGAAGACGCAAGCAGTTGACCGAGGTGCGAGTTTATGTTTGGCCGTAGCGGATTGGTTGGGGTAACATAAGCAACCAAAAACATGAAGAGCGGCATAGTTTGGCGTGGCGTCGTAGAGAGACGGACGTAGGGAATTTGAAAGCCAATGGATTGTGAGGGGCGGATATTGACAAGATATGTTGCCGTCGCGAGAGCCTCGGCCCAGTATGGCGGCGGCATGGAGGATTGAAATAGGAGGGTGCGAGTGACACCATTGAGTGTGTGAATGGCACGTTCGGCCTTGCCATTTTGGGCGGACGTGTAGGGGCACAAAAAACGGAGGTGAATGCCGTGAATCGAGAAAAATGAGGTGGCCGTGGAGTTGATAAACTCAGTCCCATTGTCTGCTTGCATGGCAACAAGAGGACGTGAGAATTGGGTGCGAATGTAAGCAGCAAAATTAAGAAGAATCGCCGCCGTATCGGACTTTTTCCGGAGAGGAAAGGTCCACATGAAATGAGAAAAATCATCAACGATAACAAGATAGTACTTGAAACCGGAATTACTCAAAAGTGGAGAAGTCCAAAGATCACAATGAATCAACTTAAATGGTTCAACGCTTATTGAAGTAGACCTAGTGAAAGGCAAGCGCATGTGTTTGCCGAGTTGACAAGCATGGCAAACATGCATGGCTGCTTTATGACATGAAATAAAAGAGTTCTTATGAAGGTGGGACATGGCGTCGCGTCCCGGATGACCTATGCGACGGTGCCAAAGCTCGGTGGAGGTGGTGGCGAGGAGTCCATGGGCGTGGTGGTTGACGACGGATGATGGAAAGATGTAGAGGTCTCCGAGACTATTGCAGCGAAGAATCACGGCCTTGGTGCGAAGATCCTTCACAGAAAAGCCGAAGGGGTCAAATTCTATAGAACAAACTTTGTCATTTGTGAAGCAACAAACTGAAAGTAAATTCTTGACAATATGAGGGACAAGCAAGACGTTTCGAAGGAAAAGAGAACGAGTGGAGGAAGGTATAGATGTGTGCCCAGTGTGTGAGATGGGCAAGGTGGAACCATCGCCCACGGTGACAACAGAGGAGGAGGGAGAAGGTGTGAGATGTTGAAGCATACCGGGGTCAGAGGCCATGTGTGCCGTGGCTCGAGTCCATTACCCACTCACCGACTATCGATGGAGTCGCGGCGTTGTTCAGGGCAGCGAGGAGGCCGGAGCAGTCCCACGCCCGGGTGCCGCCAGGAGTTGGCGGCGGATTGCTGCCGAAGGCCTGGCCGTGCAACGGGGCCAGGGAGGTGAACGCCTGGGCGGGAGGTAGCGCCGGTGGCCGTGCGCCAAGCAGGCCGGCCCCGGTGTTCTGCCTCAGTACTGGAGACGCCTGGAGTTGCTGGCCTGTGTACGGGTTAAAGCAAACACACGGGCCAACAGAGGATGCATGAGTGTTGGAGCGTTGACCACCGGAGTTGCCGCCACCGCAGTTGCCATCGCCGCGGTCCGAGCCTCCACGGTCCGAGCCGCCGCGGTGTTGGCCGGATGAGTTGGAGTTGCCTGCGCCATGGGACGGACCTCCGGTGTAGAGCGCAGTCTGGTTCCCCACGGCTGTGGAGTTCGCGAGCTGCGTCTCGCGTAGAGTGAGAAGAGAGCGCGTCTGGGTGAAAGACGGCAAGGGGCTCTGCATGGTGACGATCGTGGTGATGTCAGAGAAGCGCGGCTTGAGCCTGCGGAGGCAATTGAGGACAAGCGTTTGCTCGGAGATGGGAGTGCCGACGTCGCTGAGAGCATCTGAAAGGGCCTTGAGGCGATGACAGTAGGCAGTAATGGAGAGGTCGCCTTGGACGAGGCCTCGAAACTCCGCCTCGAGGTAAACAGCGCGAGTCATCTGATTGTCCAGAAAAAGGTTGGTGATGAGCGTCCATGCTTGCTGGGCCGTCTGATCCTCCGCCATGATTATGTCGAGGATTTCATCAGAGATGGACCCATAGAGCCACGATCAAATGACGTAGTCGTCGCGAGTCCAGTCTGGCGTGCGGTCCGCCGCGGCGGTGATGGCGTTGACGTGGGGAAGCAAGTCGTACTTGCCGAGGAGGACGCGTACAAGCATCCGCCACTTGGTGAACTTCGAGGCGGCGAGGTCGAGCGTGACGGGCACATGGGTGCGCACACTGGCGACATGCACCGTCGGCGAGGCGGAGGCGGGCAGAGCAGCGGTGACGAGGGCGCCAGAGGTGGAGCTCATAGTTACGGCCAAGGTGGGGGAGGTGAGGCTGGAGCTTGTCACGGAGTGGAGGTGAGATTGGATCAGGGGTGGTGAGCTCCGGGGTTGGACGAGGCCGGATCGAGGTTACTATCTGATACCAAGAAAACAATTAGGTTTGTGTATTGCACGCCACACATGGGGCTGCCTTGTATTCACAATATATAGGAGTACATGCCTTGGTAATCAAGGTAAATCAAAGCAAATCCTCAGCCGAATCAGAATACAATATTCGGTGGGATATCATGCTAGCTTCCTATTACAAGTGATATGAACAAAAGGTATACTTTAACAGGAAACTTAACAAAATTAAGCCAACAATAGCCTGAGACACCAATAGAGCAAGACAAAAACCTGCCGGAGCTTGACAGTGACGGGGGCAACAACGATGCAGTAGCCGAGGAGGTGAGAACTGATGTACTGGCTCCGATAACAGTAGCTCCCATCCCTTCATCTTCAATGGCAGTGCTGCCTCTGCTTCACTATCTCATCTGACCACACAAGACAACAGTTGCCATGGAGAGGAGGAACAACAAGCACAGGGGAAAAATCAAACAGAAAGCTGTTTGTCAGGGCAGACTGTTTTGCCTTCTTCAGTTTTTTTGTTTTTGTTTTTTTCAATTGTTTTATGTATCAAACTAGCACCGTGCACGGTGACGGGACGGGGACGGGTTCACGATTTTCTTGTGGGGATGGGTTTGGATAGGCAAATCCAGGTGGATTTCGTCCCCATTGCTATCTTGATGCACAACCACATTATAAAAAGAAATTTGACCGGCTGGAGGTTGATCTTTGGAAACCGAAGACAACAATGCCCAAGATGCTTGACTTCATTGATCAGGTCGAGTTTCTAAGCCATAAGGAACAAGCGGCTGCTCTCCTCCTGGATATCAAAGGTGCGGTGTTCGATGCGGAGGACCTGCTTGATGAGTTCGTTTATGATGTACTTAAGTTGAAGGTTGAATACAGCAAGAATTTCAAGCTAGATCATTATAATGAAACTTTTCTGGGTTTGTTCGACAGATCCACTGATTACATAAGAAGTCAACATAATCCAAGAAAAACTAGATCATGCCAATAAGCAGGCCATGCATATGGGCTTGCACCAAGCACCGCGGAAGTTCGATAAATCAGTTAGGCTAGAAACAACTACCTACTTTAATTGTGTGGAAAACATGGTTGGTCGTGAAAAGGAGATGAAGGAGTTGGTGGAAAAACTAGGAGTCATGGACTGAAGAGAGGAAGAACTGAAAGCAAAGCAAGAATGACAGAGTTGCCTGTGTTGTCCATTGTTGGCATGGGAAGTGTTGGAAAGACAGCACTGGCCCAACAAATGTGAAGAAACACTTTGGCCCCATAATTTGGACATGTGTTTCAGATGACTTTGACACAAAAAAGGTTAAGGAAAGCGATTATAGAAGGCCTCGGAGGAGATGCATCATTTGATAATCCGAATGCTCTTATGTGTAAACTAGAGGGTCGAGTCAAGTCCAAAAAGCTCTTCCTTGTCCTTGATGACATGTGGGATGATATCTTGAAGGATGACGCAGCAGGGTGGAAGAGCTTGTGTGCAAGCTTGAAAATGACGCTCAAGGAAGTAGGATTTTGGTCACCCACTAGATTTCCCAAGGTTGCTGAGCTAGTTGGCCCTATGAAAGTATGTGTTAAATGGCCTCGAACCTAAGGTATTTCAGGATTTCTTAAAATCTTATGCATTTGGATTCACGAGTTCTTGAAACAACCATGAGTCATTGGAGTTTGAGCACATTAGTAAAGACATTGTTCCAAAGTTGAAGGGTTCCCCATTAGCTGCCATGACTATTGGATGCTTGCTGAGAATGGAACTAAGTACAATACATTGGAAAAATATAAAGGAAAGTGAACTCTAGACAGCCCTTCAACTGAGCTATATGTATCTACCGCAGAAACTGAGGAGATGCTTCTCAATCTGTGCAATGTTTCCCAAGGATCACAAATTTGGGAAGGGATTTTCTAGCTGAGATATGGATTTTACAAGGATATGTGGAGGGGCCCGAAGAAGCATCAATGTTTTGATGCCCTAGTAAACCATACATTCTTTGAGAAAGCATTACCACAGAGTGTTAAGTATGTAATTCATGATCTGATGCATGATACAGCGCAGCTAGTCTCGAAGTATGAGTGCTTCATTATAAAGCATGCTAGTCACCTGGACAAAGTTTCTTCAAATATCCGCCGTCTGTCAATATTCACAAACGAAAATGTGCAGTGTTCTGAATTGAGGAGCATATGCAACAAGAAAAATTTGAGGTCCTTCGCTTGCCGCCTAGGTTTGAGGTTCGATACGCCTTTTTTTATTTGCTTATCGGGATTCTCTCTGGTGATTGCTCCGTGTTCTTGGCTTTACCGTGCAGAGCTACCGGTGTGTTGGTTGCTCCTGGTTTGGTCATTTTCTGACTTCTTTTTCTAAATTCAGGTGATCAGCGATGTTCTTACCTGCACATGTACTATTTGATGAAATGCATATTAGCTAACATGTTTTTAATCATGTGTTTCTTCTTTATCCTATTTCCTACGTAGCTTACGTCCCATCGCTATACTTTCCTTCTACCTCTGTACCTTTTACCTTCGTACACCACCGTTTTTGAGACCTTGACTCAATTTTTAGGTCCACCCTTTTTGCACGGTTATGCACCTACTTGCTTGTGTAGTTGCGTGTATGTGTTTGGCATGTGATTTACTCTTTGCAATGGTTTCCTTTGATTTGCTTTAGAATCTCATAGGCTTCCTTTCCTCTTTGCTGGTGTGTTTTCTCGGCTACGTCAAGGTTT
Source organism: Aegilops sharonensis (assembly GCA_904067115.1). Lineage (NCBI taxonomy): Eukaryota > Viridiplantae > Streptophyta > Magnoliopsida > Poales > Poaceae > Aegilops > Aegilops sharonensis. Next base: position 22,935,651 of record LR880966.1, on the reverse strand, counting down.
GCATCTTCCATTCCATTTACTGGTTGTCTGGTCTTTCATGTATGGTTGTTGTGTTGGTGTGTTCAATGCCTAATGATTTTTATTATTTTGCAGTTCCATATGGTCAGGATGTGCAACTGTTTGTTTAGCTATATTTGTTTGGATTTGCCTTTCAGACGGATGATCCTTTCTCATGCCTTATTGTCTAGGGCGCTCACGTTTATTATTTTCCAATAAATTCAGGTGATCGGCGCTCCCGTTCTTCCCTTCAGGATGTCATGTTCGATAAAAATGACTGTAAACTAATGTGTCTATTTTTCGTTTTTCCTATCCCCTATGTGTTGCCAAGCATTGTGTTAGCGTGTTCAATTTTCTAGTGTTGTTTACTATTTTTCAATTTCACATAGGTACGGTATGCTGTTTTTTTCTTACTTATACATATTTTGGAGGCTAAGGCAGCAAACGTTGTGCTTTGTAGAGGCAGTCTAATTTATTCATATTAAACTTTTTTACTTATTTTAAATTAATTGTACCATGATACAATTCTGATTAGTATAATATTTTTATTACTTGGCTATCATAGTTAGCCACATTAAAATGTTTCTAAATAATAGTTACATTATTCTTTGTTATGCAGTTGCAATATATATCATTAGAAATTTTGGTCTGCGAAGTTTAAATTTAATGATGTAACAAAAATTCTCTTTTTGTTCGGAAATTTTCTTTTGAATTATTTTTCTATTATTGCATAAAGTTTATAGTGTATACAAATACATTTGCATGACTAGAGATTACTAAATCGTGTACACTAAAAAATATCTTAATAGTTAATAGTAGATTCTAGTGTATATTACGCAAGCATATTCATAGAAACTTATAGGGCATTTCAAATATGACGACATGGGCATGCTTAGTAAGATTAGTGTAATAAACCAAAAGCACACTATTCTATTATCTGACATGCTCGTTTAGATTCACTAGGTTCGATTTCGTGCATACTCATTTCTCAAATGAAAAATTATGCATTGATTTAAACATAGAGATCTAGTTATCGTAAATAGCATAATGTACTATGACAACCATCGAAAAGAGAGACCATCAGCGTAATCAAACTCAACTTCGCTATTCGGATTGGTTTATCCCCCACGTGGTATAAACTATTGATATGTGGTGTGCACTTGCGCTCCTACAAAATTATGTTATCGTTTATGTATTCAATAATTTTAATCATGTATTGTATAACGGTATAGTGGTTATTACTATTATAATTTGTATTCGAGGCACTCGCCTCTTTGAGGTCGGTGCAGTCGCTCCTTTTGCTTGGCCTGTATGTCGGCCATGGTGCATTACCGGTGCTCTCTTACTTATGCGAGATTACCAATCGTTCGGTCTATGCATGGGATTGGGAGAACATCCAACAACTATAAGATCAGTTAGGGGGGTCTGCTCCAAAAACAAATGGTTAGTGAAGATGCGTTGTTAGGTACTCCACTTTCTCAATGAGGACCAACCTCAAAATGTGCTAAAAAAAACTCACCCTATCATAGAGCAGTGCCTTGTCGTCCTTTTGTGAATGCTCATTTTATTTCATACGTTCTTCACTCTTGGACGTTCAAACAGACCATGTTGGATATCTTCCCTTCCCTCCCCACAAATAGGACATATCGATGAGACATTGATATGGCAACCTACTAGGATATATCTACATGAGATGGCTCAACGGAAGGTGGAAGTGACATTTGCAAAGGGTACGAGTAATTAGTGATTTCGTTTTATCCCGCTTATTGTGAGGTACAACACGGCCTCGCCTACAACGAGCAATTGATGGGACCGCACATAAAAGAGGAGGTGATCGGTTGGTTTTATTTCTAGGTTTTTTGTAGAATCTATTTTCTACGTCTTTTCTTTATCAAGTTTTATCTGATATTCTGTTATGTTTCCCTTACTAGGTTTTTATTCTTTCTTCTTTTTCTTTCTTTCCATTATTTCTCCTTTTTTTCAAACATGTCGACTTTTCTTAAACAATCATTAACAATATTTCTACTGCCCTTGTTCATCTTCGACACCACTTGCTAACCCTCCTCTTGGTCTTCATCCGCTTCAGCAACGAGCTCGATGGAGCACTACTAGGGAAAAGCCTAGTAGTAGCGCACGTATTAGCTGTATCAGTAGCGCGGGGCCCCGCGCTACTGATACGGCGCTACAGCTAACATGTATCAGTAGAGCGCCGTATCAGTAGCGCGTTCATTATGCCGAAGGATTAGTTTGAAGTTTCCATTCCCTTCTTTGTTTCAACATCAATTTTGTCAGAAAGTTTTACGATTTTTTTCTTTTTCTTTTTCATAAATATTACAAAGCATATTCAGTCATCAAAACTTTACTGATATGAAATGGTCTCTATTTTTTTTATAAAAAGTCGAGAACATTTCCCTGCAGTCCATGGATTCATATATATGATTTGTTATACTTCTACAACAATTAGGTGATATAACACCATCAAAGGATAACAAAAAGAAAAAAAATAAGAAGACTCATAACTTCATCCCTGAGGCCTCGTTTGGCACAAAGGGATTTGGGAGGATTTCGGAGGAGGGGATTTGGGAGGATTTGGTGAATCCCTCCCTTCCACCCAATCCCCTCAAAACCCCTTGAATCCCCAAAACCCCTCCATCCCCAATCCTCTTCGTTTGAAATTTCTGTTTGATAGGCAGGGTTTGCCAAATTGACATAATATGGTGTAGAACATCTAAAAATTCAATCTTTACAATGTAACTAACTCCCTTATATCCTTGCTACAGAATTGTAAAGGCCACCTAATAAAAATGAGAAAAGTTGCTACAGGGGAATAATTTAGCTATAGTTTTTCCCAGCAGCAACATAATTTTGCATGACTCGAAATCAATATATCATCACAACATCATAATATATCATAACAACATGACTTCGAAACCCAAATCCCAGGAATCATAATTTATCATGACAACATGATCTTTCGCAGCAACAACAGTTCATCACAGCCCCAACATAATTTTGCAGTAAAGATAACACAACACAAGTACTTCTGGAATAGCTCAAGATCAGTTATAATTTCACATACAGATATATCCATCTTTTGGTGTCATGATCATCTATCTTTGAGAATCTAAGAGAAAGTTATCCCTCCAGCTTGTTTATTGTTGCTTCTTTTGGTGCTTGAGAACCTGATGAAACAAAAAGAGATGAATATTAGAGTGCCTTCAGAATAAATTATAACTATAAGTTTTGCTAGATGAACATTAGAGTGCCTTCTGGAACATAAGTAGGCCTGTAGTACAGCAAGTTTCGGGAATAGAACAAGCAAGGAGTATTGTACTTGTAGTAGGAGCATTGTACTACTAGCAAGAAACAAGTTGTATATATTAAAGCAAAGTTTCCAGCAAGCAACATTAATTTATTTTTTTCTTCATTTTCTTTTTGTAGGTGCGCAACAAGCAAACATGAGTACTCCAACAGTTTAATGGCATTTGTACACAAGATCAACAATTTTATTGAAGTTCGATACTACTCCTGATTTGTTCCAACAGCAAGCAAGCAAGGAGCAAGATCAAGCAGGCAAATTTGTACTCCTGATTTTCAGTGTACAATGGTATCAAATTTTCAGTGTAGACACTCCGGAGTAGCAAAGAAATTTTCCATGTACAAATNATTTTCTTTTTGTAGGTGCGCAACAAGCAAACATGAGTACTCCAACAGTTTAATGGCATTTGTACACAAGATCAACAATTTTATTGAAGTTCGATACTACTCCTGATTTGTTCCAACAGCAAGCAAGCAAGGAGCAAGATCAAGCAGGCAAATTTGTACTCCTGATTTTCAGTGTACAATGGTATCAAATTTTCAGTGTAGACACTCCGGAGTAGCAAAGAAATTTTCCATGTACAAATTCATTTTACTCATTAGAAGCTGGGACAAGACCAAAGGCCACGCTCTCTTGATTATTCAAGTTTAACTTGACAGGGTGTTAGGACAAAGGACAATAATATTCCAAGAAAATCATAATAGTCGCTGCTAATTAAAATGTCATTTTAGTTACCGAGATACTGATAATTTCCTTGATACCACAGAAACTATGTAAGCCACAACACCCATACAAATACATGAAAACATCGCCACACTTCGCCAACAGCAAACCGCCTGATGCCTATGTATGTGCAGGTTCGCCTCAAGGCACACAACCATGAGATGAACTATAGTGCGAGTTTTTTGCCAGGAGCTTCAGAGCACAAATAAGTTTAGACAGAATTGCCAGAGTTTTCTAGACAGATTCAAACATGTAGACTAGACAGATTCTGTCATATGTAATAACTCGGCACCACCAAAAACCTTGGCAGATTTGATTTGATTTGTTAGNCCAACAGCAAACCGCCTGATGCCTATGTATGTGCAGGTTCGCCTCAAGGCACACAACCATGAGATGAACTATAGTGCGAGTTTTTTGCCAGGAGCTTCAGAGCACAAATAAGTTTAGACAGAATTGCCAGAGTTTTCTAGACAGATTCAAACATGTAGACTAGACAGATTCTGTCATATGTAATAACTCGGCACCACCAAAAACCTTGGCAGATTTGATTTGATTTGTTAGCCGTACTACAACAAAATGAGGGAGTGCTAAATGATAGTGACACTAGGTTCATGAGATATTATATTATCAACTAGATAGATGTTCACAGGAGCAAGAACAACAATCTTAGTTTTCATGAAGTGGGGCAAAATGTCACAAGAGAAATGGAGTAAGGTAGCTTACCTTAAGTACGTTGAGTCAACTCTGCCATTTCGCTCCGAAGAAACACTGCAGCACTCTCTTCATCTTCGGCGGCAGAATTAAGAAAGATCTCACGGTTCTCAACACTTTTGAACACTTTGTAGGCAGTGGCTCGTTCATCGCGGCGGATGTTTTCCATCTTGTGCAAAACAGCAATGCACTTGATGATGGAGAATTCTTGGGCATTTTTTGCCCCGACCAATAAAGCAGACTCCTCCTCCGCTTGCTTTCGTTTGATCTCCACATATTGTGCCATCACTTCCACCATAGGATCATCACGCTTCTTACCCTTCTTTGATTCCTTCACATGCTTGTTGCTTGAAGTAGCAGCACCACCTCTTTGTGTAGCATCTCTTGAACCATCACTTGGGGCAGCACCTCTTGGACCATCACTTGGGGCAGCATCTCTGGGACCATCATTTGGGGCAGCATCACTTGGACCATCACTTGGGGCGGCATCTCTTGGATCATTATACATGTGTAAATCATCACCATATTGATTCAGGTCAAAAGAGAAGGCAGTCTTCTCTCTTTCAACTTCGAGATCACCATCACTCACTTCTGTAACCTCAGTTGATGTGAAATTGAAGTTACCTTCTGCTATATGCCCTGCACAAACACCCAAGTTATCATTAAAGGCCACACAGCAATGAAATGAAAATTCATTATAAAGGACAACAAAAAGAGAGGAAATGAAAATCCATTCAACTCAGTAACTCACCATCATACAGATCACCAAGCTTATCGTAGAGGGGAAAGGGCTTATTCTGGAACTTGGCTATTTCTGGCCACGACTGTATATATAAAAGAAATGATTTANTCTGCTATATGCCCTGCACAAACACCCAAGTTATCATTAAAGGCCACACAGCAATGAAATGAAAATTCATTATAAAGGACAACAAAAAGAGAGGAAATGAAAATCCATTCAACTCAGTAACTCACCATCATACAGATCACCAAGCTTATCGTAGAGGGGAAAGGGCTTATTCTGGAACTTGGCTATTTCTGGCCACGACTGTATATATAAAAGAAATGATTTATCAAACTTAGACTGCTCAAAAATAAGATTGATTACAAAAGAATGGAATACAAGTCATCAAGTTTTGCAAAGACAAAATGCACTACACTAGAACTTACAGTCATCAAGTTTTGCCAAAGATTAGCGTCTGCATCTATCATGTGTGTATGATAGTTCCAGCTGACACCACTCTGTTTGCGGGCATCCTTAAGAATTCTGTATTGACCTTTCAAGTCTTTCTGTTTTTCCTGAATCTATGACTTTGTAAAATTTGTGTGGCCATATCTTTCATGAAATAAATCCGCCATCCTATTCCATGCTTCAGTTGACCAACCATTTTGTCCTCGATGATACGGAGTGTTGTGCTCCTGAAGTATCTCCACTAAACCCTTCTCCAAAGCTGGGTTCCATTGAGCTCTTGGCTTTTTAACTACACCAACACAAATTTACATTGTCCAAACTTAATGCTCAACATGATAAGAGGAGTTACTATCATTCAATTTGAAAACAAATAGTGATGAACTATCATGAGCTAGCTAATATTCAAAATGAGAAATATTAAGTAGAACAATTACAAACATCAAAACTCCAGCACAAGATCTGAGAAATGGAGATTAAGTAGACCAAATACCTCTTGGAGGTGTCTTTTTAATTTTGGGTGATGGCTTCTTGGCACCGTGTGAAGCTTTTCTCCCACTTGCTTTCATCACATTATACTTTGGAGACCCCTTTGGATACATATCTGCATTTCAACACACACTACATTATTAGATGATGAAGT
>LR880966.1:22915053-22927751 GCA_904067115.1 Aegilops sharonensis | reverse complement strand
GATTAAAACACACACCATCATGTTGGCTATTCAGGATGGTATGCTTCCCACATTTGCATTGCTATTTCATCCCTTAGAGTGTTCCCTAAGTCGTTGTTCCCATAGTTATTCTCGTCGCCATTCGGGAGATCAACAAAAACATTTGGCGCTATGTTATCGGGCTGGTTGTCAAGCCAAGTCTCATCACCATTCTCCATTTTGATGATATTGTGAAGAACTGCGGCAGCTGCAGGAAGTTTCACTTGGTTCTCGATTGAATGCAGTGTGCCAACATGAAGAATTGGGAAGCGCTTCTTAAGAATTCCTAGAGACCTTTCCACATGGTTCCGTAGAACAGCATGCCGATGATTGAACAATTCCCTGCGGTTTTGTGGTCGAGGGTGTCCATGACCAAATTCCTTCAAATGATACCGGACACCCCGATAAGGTGCGAGAAATGACTGAGTGTTTGCATAACCCCCATCAACTAGGTAAAACTTTCCCTCGGGTACTCTAAATCCTTTGCTAATTGCAGAATGAAGAATCCTCGCATCCGTAGCTGAACCCTCCCAACCACATGATATGAAAGTGAATCTCAAATCGAAGTCACAGGCAACCATAATATTATGACTCAAGGTACCCTTCCTATTCCGAAATGGAGCAGCAATTCCAGGTGTTGCCGTTATAGGGACATGTGACCCATCAATGGCTCCTAAACAGTTCTGGAAGCAAAGATTGCAGGTCAATAAAGAACTATAAGTTAGATAAGAAAAGAAATTGTGGAAGCGTTAAAAATGGAAACCTGGAAGTAAGGATAAAATCTTGTGTCGGTGGAGATTACTGGATGTGGCTCATCAATGTTCGGGGGCTTCAAAAATCGACTAGCTAAAATGGGGACGATGTTGAAGAACTCATTGATGTACTCATGAAATGTTTGTCCACTATGCTGAAATTCTAGCTGAAGATCTTCATAAGATGCGTTGTGAGACACCATGTACAAGAAAAAGGCTAACTTCTCCTCCACCTTAATTCTTTTATCCGATATCAGATTTTCTCTTCTAAGGTAAGATGCCAAAGCCCGAAAGATACGTGGCTCCATCCTATAAGCTACTAGGCAATTCTTCACATGGCCTGTAAGGATATCATCAACCCGCTTCTTGCCATATAAGATGGAGCTATGTCGCTGAGTTCTCTCGATTGGCCCTCTACTACGCATTCGATGCAATACGGGCAGAATAAAGGACATCATATCTTCATCATCCTCGCTTCTCCTCTTCCTAATTCGATCAATAATCTCGGAGTTCATCTCGGCACTAAAACTAGAATCAGGAAGCAACAAATAAGAACTACATTTAAGACTACAAGAGCTACAAGAGCCTCAAACTAGAATAAACAAGCAACAAATAAGAATAAGACTACAAGAGGCCAAAAGGCTTGTGTATATTACCGAAATTAGGTGTGACAACTGGATCCCAGGACGGAGGTAATTCGTCCACCCCAACAAGAATCGGAGCGGCAGGCTGTCAAAATAAGAACATATCAGCATGGAAGACATATTTAAGAGGCCTATCAGTAGACATATTTAAGCTGCCTACAATAGAAGAGATATTCACAAATGCTGCATGAAAGGAACAAGACTCCTCAACCAGTAATGGAAACACAAAAGCAGGGCTAGGAAATTATATAGTACAGATCAAATAAGACTGTATTATTTCCAAGTCAATTGAGCTCTTTGACAAGCAAATTGAGCTCTTCTTCTGCACTCTTTTCAGTAACTTGACACAAAAAGAGAGTGACCCCAGGAGGATTAAGAAAAACCATAGGGGAGCACATCCATTTCTCATGACTCAGAAAATAAATCATGTGTATGAAAAATAACTAAACAATGCACTTGGTTAGGCAAAAAGAAGTACTAAACAGCAGAAACAGTGTGACAGATACTGTCCTCGTCTCCTTAGACAGAAAATTCTGTACTCCAACAAAAAAGGCTACTCTCATTACTCAATCAACAGAGTCAAAAATAAGTAGTTACTAGTACTTAGTATCAGTGCCACATATTGGAGGAATGAACCTCGGCAATTAAACTAGGAAGAAACTGAATGAGTTCACAAAACATTCAGCTAATCCATATGAACCAACCAAACCATATATCCAGACTAGGAAATTCAGATAGGAAACTAGAGGCCTATTGACAGACTTGTGTACCACCACACCACAGATCCAGATTCAGTTTAGTTCAGGTTTTCCATGTCTCAAGGTCTATAACATTGAAGCTCACACTTTAGCTCAGCTGCATCAATCAGGAAATTCTAGCCTTTGATTCAGATTATCACAGATGTACTACAACTACAGGGAACTGTTATTGAATGAATGGCGCCTATAAGTCTCCTCGCCAAACAGAACTATTATTTTTTAGATGAACAAATCTGTCAAGTGAGCTAGCAGATTATCGCAGACAAACAAATGAGAAGAAGTCAAGTGGGCTAGGCCTAGGGTTAGGGTCATTCTTGCGTGCTCGCCGGTGAGGACGAGGCGGACGGAGGGCGTACGGGCGGTGGCAGCCATGGAGAGGAGGGGCGAGGGGAGGGGAGGGGCTGCGATGACTAACCACCGGTGAGAAGTCCAGTAGGCCGGAGGAGATCGCCGGCGTCGAGTCGGGCGGCGCGGCGTCGGCAGCGTCGTCTCGGGCGGCGCGGCGTCGGCGGCGTCGAGTCCGGCGGCGCGGCGTCGAGTCGGGCGGCGCGGCGTCGGCAGCGTCGTCTCGAGTGGGGGTGGCCAAATCCTCGAGGGGGGGACTCGATGATTCTGAACCGCGTGGGAACAGGTGGGTCGAGGGGGAATCGAGGAGGTAGGGCCGAGAAACCCCTGCCTACCAAATGGGCCAACGGGTATTAGGGAGGAATCTGGGCCTCGCGGGGAAATTCCCTTAAAAACCCCTCCAATACCCGCGAAACAAACGAGGCCTGGAGGGTTTAGCAAAAACAAGGTTATGGCACGATCGGGTTGCACAGATACTCGCAATCTAGTTCTTTCACCTCTCTCCTGTCAAAGAACCAATCTCCAACTGCTTCTGCAATGGTCTGCATGTTCATCAACATGATTAATGTTCAGTGATTTTTCTAATTCACAAACAGTTTTTTAATTCCTGAATGTTTTTGCAAAGGCAAACATTTTCTCAAACCGTAAATAGTACTTTAATTAGAAAATATTTTTCAATTTTGCAAGACAATCAAATTCGCAAGCTTTATTAAAATTAGAATGTTTTGTAAATTCACGAACATTTTTAATAAAAATATCTGGCCGAAATGATAGAAATATCCGATTCAAAAACTGACCGGACAGAAAAATCTTCCGCACCTAGCAGCACTACGTGGGTCGCGACTGATTGAAGCCACGACCCAAGTAAGTGGGAGCAACTAACTAACAGACATCCTCAAAGAAAATATAACTTAAGGATACCTGGCAGGGGCTTCCCATGTGACGCACATAAACTCTCCAGCGACTCATGCGTGGTGCGCCTAGCTGCCACCACATGTCGCATGCTAGGTGCACCATGTGGGGATGCTTTTTTCACGTGTTTCCTGGGTTTTCTTGGGATTTTAGGATTTTGCTTGGCTTTTACTATGTTTTTGGACCCGTGGACGGATTGATACAACTTGAATTGAATGGCTAAGGGCGTCTGGACCACATTGTCTAAACAATTGCGGGTGGTTTGAGAGTCCACTCTCAATATGCCCTTAGACATCCACTTTGACCCAACGTAAGATACATATATGCGGGGCACCGTAAAAGACCCTACACAAAGTCGTAGGCGTCCGCGTGGGACGCGGACCCCAAAGAAATTGGGGCGGTGAGGCACTGGATTGCTTGATTGGACGGCGGGGAGGGTGCCAGGCAGGTGTCCTCGCATAGCGTGGATAGATCAGACGATGCGGATGCCCCCAGGAGGCTGCAATTTTCTATAGAATGTAAATTTGCTTCAGAGCGAGTTTGGATGAAAATAATATAATAGTTATTGAATGCCAAGCTTGTGTCCAGTAGTGAAACGAAATAAACATAATTTATTCATTCCAGTGACCATCGGTTCTTAGTTTGACAAAGAAATGGCATCCATCCGTACTCATTTATCCATAGAAGAAAAACAGTACCTACAATTATCGCACATGAAGTGGGAGTTCCTTGCCCATTACAGTTAGCACTAAACCAATATATCACCTATACCCAAGCCTCTATTCCAAGCAAGGTTTTTGCCGTGAGGTTCAGCCACTTGTGTGAAAAAGACCTATGATGAATTTCGCATGTGACACGTGCTATTAGTTTGGTACCTGGCTGTGTAGAATTGCTTTGTGGATTCAGGATTTCGTTTCAAATTTTTTGAACTGGTGAGGCACTCGGTTTGGTTGGTTTAGTGTTTTCTCTGGCGTTTCTTCGGTTTTGTGATCGGTCGCTGTCGATATCTGCCGCTGTGTTGGTTTAGTATTTTCAGCACCACCGGCGAATGTGTTATGAACGGAAGAAAAATTGTTGACCGCCGCTGACGTGGCCCTATCGCAACAGCAGAACAGAATGTGCGAGAAAAATACAGACGCACCTGCCGAGCGAGACGCGCGGCACGTAAGTGCACACATGCAATAAAAACGAAGTAGGAATGGAGAGAAAATAAACAAAGTGGTGGAGCCACCGCATGCATGCACTCCAATCGGAACACACCGCTGAGATAGACGGTCGACCAACAGCAAACTGATGAAGCGGTGGCCACGGGATCCAATTACAAGACGACAAAACCTTTTGCAGCTTCATCGGTTATGCATGCATGCGCTGGTTGGACTTGATTTGACTATGATGGTTTGGGAGTTTCCTTCTGGAGCTTTGCATGCGGTGGTACTAATTGTGATCCTCATGCGCGTGCTATTTGTCCAGTGTCAGTTAGTCCCATCTCATACCGCTTTTCTCTCCGTCTTTCACGGATGTGGCCGCCGGCCTCCTTGGCGCCCTCTGGAAGTCTCTCCATCCCTTAGATGTGTCCACTGCCTTCCTGTAAGTTCCCATGCGATCAGTCCACCGCCGTACATGGCTATATATAAGAATCATCTCTGCCGTGTGTCTTCTAAATCGTGATTGTGTTCGCATCATCTACACGTGCCTCGCCGGAGCCCTCATTTCTCCACTCCGAGGTGGTGGCGTACGCATCAGAATTCAGAGGGCGTACAGGAGACGCATGTAAGCCACAACATGCAGTCCACCGTCCAAAGAAATTGAGATCCACCACCGCCGTCTCGCGGGAGGGCGCCGAGTGCTACGTCCTCGTGCAGCGAGCGCCACGCAGGAGAGAGTCGGCTGCTACATCCTCGCCATGCTCCGACCCTCGCGCCGTAACCGCCGTGTGGGTCGCTCCAAGCACATCACGAAGGCCGCGGGGGCGCAGCCACTACTATGTCGTGGCCTTCATCCAAGGAGGCCAACCTCAGACGTCTCCCATCGAAGGATATGCCGTCCTTGGCCGGCGTCTGCTCCTCCGCCAGAGCCTCGCTGGTGTTGTTCGGCCGATGGGGCTACGAGGCGCGGCAATGGGAGCTCAGCGGCAACACGAGAGGATGGAGAGGTACATGATTTGCGCGGACACGCAGGTACCTACTCCCGCCGCTCCTCGACATCGACAATCCATGGACGACGTTTTGGCCAGCCCGCTCCTCCCCCTGCACCGATTGCGGGGCAGCGGCCGCGACAGACATATGCAATCCACCTTTCCACTGGTGCGTGACACGGTCACCGTGGGCTTCCGTTCCCCGTTCGGCCGCCGGTCCAAGAGACGCGCGCGACACCGGTGGGGCACAGCTCCAGGCAAGCGGCTGCAGGTATATTCACCATTGCCACGGGTCCTCGGATGCGTGCTCATTCACTTTCAACAGGATGGACCCACTAAACCATAATCGGTGGTATGTGTTGTTGATTGATGTGCACGGGTTCTTTTTTCCTCCTCAAGATTCATTAGTGAACTGCCATCTGCATGCTTTACAAATTATGTACGGGTACAACTGTGCAAGTGGAGCCCTATTTCAGAAAAACTTGACATGACAAATCTGGTGTTGGCAGTTGGCTCTGGCGCGCCGGCGTTTGCGCTGGCGAGTTTGAGGAAGGATGACAAGGCTGCGGAGATGCCGGATCTGCTGTTTCTGTCGCATGCACGTATCAAGACCTCTCCGGCTGCTGCTGCTGCTGCTAGCAGCGATGATGAAGAAAGCCGTTGTTAGTTTGTGGGATTGCGCAAAAAGCGGCGAGGGGCTGCATCCGCCTGGCACCGGCTGTTCCTTTTCCTAGCCTCCAGTCACAGTCGCAGGCTCGAGCAGACAGCGAAAAAGCAGCGTCAAGCGAGGAAGGCGCGGTGGTGTTGATCGCCGGAGCTGCACCGCCAGTTCGTCATGGCCCTACACCAACTCGATGGCCACCAAGGTGTTCCGAAATACAATTTCCTCCCATTTCTAGATATTAGATCAGGAACACCTACTACATGTAGCAAACTAGCAATTAATAAATTTCATTCATAGAGACATAAGCATCAAATTATTGAGGCTTACATGATTGTGTTTTCTTGACATCATTGCAGTTTCTACTCCAAAGCAGATCAAAAGGAGTTCACCAGAACGGAGTGGCTGGTGATCGACGTGCCTACCCGAACCTGAACCTGAAGCTCCTTTGATGGACAAAGATGTGAGTAGATTGTTTTTTTTTTCTGTTGTTCGATTGATTGATCTGCTGTTGTAGTATGATGTTATTACAGCAAAAAAATGTGGGCAAGTACATACTTGTGCTGAGTTCACCAGGCATGTATTAGTGATACGGAATTATGGATTGTAAATTTGTGATATAATAAGTGTTCTTTTTCAGGGCATGTATTCAATTAGCAGGAAATTGATGAACATGTAGTGCCAGAGATCAGGAGTGCATTTGCTGGGTTTTGCCGTGGAGGTGACCGCGCAACAATTAGCAGATGATGGGGTCTCTAATGAGAGATTGCACCATACATTTTCAGTGGTGTGGATATTGAAGAGGAAATATTTAATGTATTCATCAAAGCTTTGCTCCCATGGTTCAATCTGGAATACACTGTATGGCGTTGGAGGTAGTGTGTTCTTTAAAAATTCTATGTCATAAACTCATAATATAGGCTTTTAATTCCATACGACGATGCAGTTATGTTGTAGACTGACCGTATGTTCTTTGGAGTAGGTGCTGCTAACGGTGACAGTAGTTGGCAGCGGCAAAGCTTGACCTGCTGCTTAGTTTATTTGTAGTTATGTAACGCATTACATACTGTACCACTAATATAGTTTGTATTGTAGCTGTATTCATCCTACAAAAAAACGTCCCTTCTTGTCCTCTTCAGGTCTTCTTAGTTTGTTTGACGTGAGACCTTCATCATCCATGGAAGAATCATGATTAATTAGCTGCCTCCTGGATTTTGCCGAGGACTTTGATATGAGACACTGGATACCTCCTTATTAACTCTTAACCACGTGCAGTATGTTCAGGTGTCTTTGCGTCATCGCTTGGAAGAAAGCGAGTACTATTTGTGTTTGTACAAGTCGACGAGAAAATGAATAGTTGTAGTTCACGAACTGATAATTTCCTCGGCGCTTTGAAGAGAAAATATTTGCAGCATCTTTGAAGGTATGACCACTTCACATTCGTGTATGATACAGGATATTCTGGTGATCTACATGCCGTGTTGCGTTCCACATGGGGTAGTCATTCTAAAAGCCAAATTGCAGATGGCCACTAGACACGACCTCATGACGCCATAGAAGCCTGGGTAATGGTCGACCTCCCATGTCAACTAGCCCAGCATGAACAACATAAAGCTACATTCATCGGTACCCAGCTACAACACTCGACATAGCAGAAGTAACGCCACAACATGGTCATCAACGACCAAAACTACCAAACGTTTGACGCCGTCGCAAAGAGAAGCCTATTTACAACGCAAGAATGGACTCATACCAAAGAATGGCAGTCCAACATGGGACTCCAACAGGTGACCTGTCAGCAGAAGGAATTAGCAAGGCACTATTCATATGCCATATAACTTATACAATAAGATCTACATCACGTGTGCCAAAAATAACATACACAGACGTATCGTATCAACGGGGCGCGGCGTGCCGTCGCGCGGGTACGGCTAGTGACAACAAGGGACACCAAAGCCAAAATGATGATATGGCATCAAAGAAGCAGCAAACTATTTGAGACAGCCAAAGCAGAAGAAATGCACCAATCTCCCTTGCGCAGCACTCCTTCCTGGCAAGGTCACACTCATAGCTTCACGACCAAGCACCACATATAGCTGCATCATCTGCGACCCACCATCCTTGCATATAAGCACCTTTCTTCGACATCTCCGTCACTGCAGGGTTCTGAATACATGCCCAATAGGTTAAGAAAGAACAAGGCATAAAGAATATTTCAAAGCGAGATTTAATCAATTTGCGTTCCAAGGTAGCTCTGGTGCAGGCCAACCAAATTGGCCATCATACAACAGCTAAACCAACAGTATCTTTTCACCATCAGGAATAAAGGAAAAGCACCCTAAACCCTAAACCGTAGTATACCCAGAAATAATTAGGGCTAAGATCAGTCTCAAGCATTCACCCAACTGTCCCACATAGTATTTCCAGGAAAAGATATTTGCACACTAGTAGAAAACAGGGCTACCGTTCAGGCCTGGCCAGCCCATTAGTCCCGGTTCTTCAAGAACCGGGACCCATGGGGGGTATTAGACCCGGTTCGTGAGCCCAGGGGGCCGGCCGGGGCCTCGTGGGCATTGCTCCCGGTTCGTGTGGAACCATTTGTCCCGGTTCAAGCCATGAACCGGGACCAATGGTCCTCGCTCCTGGCCCACAACCATTGATCCCGGTTCGTGGTGTGAACTTGCGCTCCGAAAAATTGGTGTTATCTTCTATGTATTCAATAATTTTAAAGATGTATTGTACAATTGTATAGTGGTTACTATTATAATTTCTATTTGAGGCCCTCACCTCTTAGGTGCGTGTGGGGTCACCCCTTTTGCCAGGCCAATGGGTCGGCCCTGGTGCATTGTCGGTGCTCTCTTATGCGAGATTACCAAACGATCGGTCCATGCATGGGATTGGGCCAACATCCAACAACTATGAGATAGGCTAGGGGGATCTGTTCCAGAAACAAATGGCTAGCGCCTGATCCATAGGCGAGTTCCTCCAAAACATCTGAACTCGCACTATCATAGAGCAGTGCCTTGTTGTTGTTTTTTTTTTGAATGCCCACTTTTTTTTATATGTTTTTCGCTCTTGGACGTTCAAATAGACCATCATAGATATCTTAGCTTCCGTCCCCACAAATAGGACATATCGGTGAGACTTTGATATGGCAACCTGCTAGGATAGGTCTACACGGGGTGGCTCTATGCAAGGTGGGAGTGACATTTGCAAAGGCTATAAGTAATTCTTGATTTCATTGTATCTCGCTTATTGTGAGGTACAACACCACCTCGCCTACAACGCATCGTTCATGGGCCGGCATAGCAAAGAGGAGGTGTTGGGTTGGTTTTATTTCTGGGTTTTTTCGTATAAACTAATTTCCGCAACGATTTTTGGAACCAGTTTTGATCTGATTTTCTTGTATGATTCCTTTACCAGGTTTTCTTTCTTTCTTCCGTTTTTCTTATTTCCATTTTTTATTTTATTTATTCATTTTCCAAACATGTCAAATTTTCTTAAACAATCGTTGAACATTTTTGTATACATGTTGAACATTTTCCAGCTCCACGTTAACATTTTTTAACTACATGCTAAAGATTTATCTAACTACATGTTGAACATTTATAAAAGGCACATTGAATATTTTTTTCAATACACACTGAACATTTTTAAACACACACTCGAACATTTTTTTAAAAAATGTACAAACATTTGTTACGTGTTAGAACATGTTCCTAAATATCATGTTTTTTATATGTTGTGAACATTTTTCTAAACTGACACGAATAAAATTTTACATTTCACGAACATTTTTCGAAATGTCATGAAACATATTTTTAAACAAGGGCATTTTTTAAATATCATGAACAATTTATTAAACGGTACGAACATTATGCCCGCCCTATTTTTTTTCCGGCTAGGCGCGTGCGCCTACCTAAACCGCAGCGGGGGTTCACTTCCCGGGCCTTTCCTCGAAAGCGCCGGCAGGTCGTGGTCGTCTCCTTCCCCGATCCACACATCCCGAATCCTGAAGGAGATATAGAGGCCACACAGAGCTTGACCCTCCTGGCGGAGCTCCTTTGGGCCACCAAACACGGCGCGGCCGTACAGGGGAGAAGCCGATCGAGGTTGTCTCGTTGCCGGCGCCGAGGAGACTGGAGAGAGGTATGTCTTCTGCTGCCACTGATTCATTTCTAGCGCGCGCACATACTCACAAACGAACCAGGCAAGGAATATTGGATGCCTTTGCCAAGGGTCTTCCTCTCTTACAGCCGAAACGATTGAGATTTATTGTGATGGTTTTTGATCGCTTGATCAATTCACCAGAGAGCAGCAGCACAGGTACGTGCAAGCTAGCTTGCAATCACCTTTATTGATGAACAGTAGCCAAGCACATGCACAGATACTTCACATACGTACGTGAGCGCGGTAGAGCTAGCTAGACTAGATCGATCACCTTTTCTCGGCAAGAACTTACGAACAGGCGAATCGATGGATCGCCAATGGCTTTTTTTTTCCTTGGCCAGGACATGTACCTTCTGGGGTACTGATGGGAGTACTACTCCGACACTAGTACAAATACTACTCGGACATCAGTACACGGAGTGTTTATCTCTAACATTCACCCCCCTAAACATGGAGTGCTCTTTAGTTTCGACCTTGATACCAAATACGACTACTCGGAGGCTTTACCCTTGGAATTGCTTTCTTCGTTCCTCATAGCGTCCGAGTCACCAACAACTTTGCTACCGTTGGCTTATCCGTAACTTGACGCCGACGCTCTTTTTTGGTCGCGTCTTCAGCCTTCATCTGTTCTTCAATGCATGGTAGACTGTCATTTGGATCGTCGAGGGGACATCTTTCGAACCCGAGGGAGACCAATCTTTGGTCTAATTTTGAGATCCAAACTCTTGGGGCCTTCTTGAGCTTGTACACTTTCTCTTTTTCTCCTTTCTTCTTGTGGCCGAGGGGTTGTTCCACGTACACTTCTTCTGTGAGGTCATCATTGATGAAAGCGGATTTGACATCCATATGATGAACCTTCCAATCGTCATGTGCTGCCAAAGGTCATGTGCTGCCAAAGGTAGAAGCACTCTCACCGTCTCGAGTCGAGCACCCGGCGCAAACACCTCCTCGTAGTCAAACTCCTTGACCTTGACCTTGTACATAGCACTTTGCAACGAATCTTGCCTTGTACTTTATAATGCCACCTTTTGTGTCATTCTTTAACTTGTAAACTCATTTCAAACCTATGGCCTTTTGGTTCGGAGGTCGGATTACCAAAGTCCACGTGTCGTTGCTTTAATCGCCTTCATCTCCTCATCCATGGCGCGTGTCCATCTTGAACTTTTGCTTGCCTCTACAAAGTTCGCTGGCTCCTCAACTCCGAGCAAACATAGTCCAGAGTATTTGAACGTAACTGACTTGCGTACTTGTAGACTTTCTTGTAGCGACGAGGCCCGGAAGAATCCGTTGTGGCTTACAAAGGAGACAACACGAATTGTGTCAGCGTTGATGCACTTGAGGAAGATGGTTGTGTCCCGGGCGTGGTAGATGCGGGGTCGCCAGCATCCGCGTCGTCGGCGTACTCATTGTGATCGTGACCATCATCTTGATTGCCATCAGCACCATGCGCCTCGTTGTCGATGTCGTCTCCGATATCTCCACCCATTCGCACGCCTCGTTGTTGTTATCACCTTGCGACCCATGCGCGTCGTCGTCGGTGTCGGCACCATGGTGATCACTGTCGTTGCGGTCACCTTGCTTGGGCGTCTTGCCAGCCACCTGGACGTCCTCCCCTGCATCATCATCAGTTGAAAATTCAACCGTGAATATATTACCGTTTGGAGTATCATTGGCTATTGCGCTCCAATTTCAAGCTTTGCTTTCTTCAAACACAACGTCACGTGAAATTCGTAGACGCTTGGTTCGTGGACCGTAGAAGCGGTATGCCTTGGTGCCGGAACTCCTCTTGTATCCGATGAACACCATCTTGGTGCTATGGTTGGTAATCTTTGAGAGGTGCGGCTCCGCCTTCTTCACATGTGCCACGCACCCAAGCGTCCGTAGATGAGACATATTCGGCTTATGTCCATAAATTGCGTTTCTAGCGCGCGCACATATACACACACAAACGAACCAGACAAGGAATATTTGATGAGAATGGATTTTCATTACCCGGGTGTCCAGGTGGTTCTAACATGCAATGAATTGTCTAAGTGCATCTCCAATGGTTGTAAGATAGTTGTTGACAGACTTTGCCACATAGGGTTTTTGATGGTGTGTCATACAATAAATGAGGGAAGAGAGGAAGGTTGTATGTACATGAAGCAACACCCCTTGCAGAAGCTCCAATGTAGAATGAGAGAGCACCTCCTTTATTATCTCACATCCTATTGGGCAAACTAGATACAACCCATTGGAGTTGTTGTATGTTAAGGTGTTGGTTGATGACATGGCATATTTTACCAACAAGCTAACATACAAACT
>LR880966.1:22878523-22913249 GCA_904067115.1 Aegilops sharonensis | reverse complement strand
CCCCCTTTAAAAAAAACAAAAACCCCAGCCACAGAAATGCTGACGCGTGGATGACTATTGGTCCCGGTTGGTGCTACCAACCGGAACCAAAGGCCCTCCTGCCTGGGCTCAGCGCAGAGGCCACGTGAAGGCCCATCAGTACCGGTTCTGGATTGAACCGGGACTAAAGGGCTAGGGTATTAGTACCGACCCTTTAGTCCCGGTTCATGAACCGGGGCTAAAGGCCCTCACCAACCGGGTCAATAGGCCCCTTTTCTACTAGTGTAAACGGCATGATGACTGGTTTATCCAGGTGGTTTGCGAAGCCGGTGAACAGCAGCGTGTGAGGTTATTTATGCTCCTTTGGAGGGCTTGGCATATCAGAAACGAAGTTGTGCACTCAAAGCCGGCTCCTCCAGTTGATGCATCAGTCCGCTTCCTTGAAAGTTATTATAATTCCTTGGCAAACTTGAGTGCCGCTCCAGACTCTGATTATGTCAAAGGTAAGATGGTTCCTACCCAGTACTTTCTAGAACCAAGAGATGTCGGTGCTGTACCGATACAAAGCAGTAGCCCTTGGATTCCCCCAAGCGAAGGCCGAGTGAAGCTAAATACTGATGGATCTGTGTTGGATGGGAGTGCTGGTACTGGCATGGTCTTGCGGGATCATGATGGTAACATTATTTTCAGTGCCTGCAGATTTGTTTATGACTGCGAGGACGTGCTCGAGTTTGAGATCTTGGCTATCCAGGAGGGTCTCAGGTTGGCGCTGCAATGGAGCTCACTACCTATTGATGTTGAGTCTGATTGTCTTCTGGCTGTTGCAATGGTAAAGGACACGGGCCGAAATTTCTCAAGATATGCTTTTCTCATTGGAGAAATTAGGCAAAGTATGGGGGAACGGGACTCTTCTATTACTCATATCCGTCGTTCAGGCAATTGTGTTAGTCATGCCATGGCTAGTTTTGGTAGAAGGCAGGGCCGAACCATGGTTTGGCTCGGCTCAGCACTAGATGAAGTCTTATGTATTGCCTCGCGAGATTGTAATCACTATTGATTGAGTAATATAAGAGTTATTTCGCAAAAAAAAAAACTTGTTTACAAGTCTTTGCATAGATTAATGGCAGAGTACTATTGTAACGCAGTATGCATGCGGCAAAGATTAATGGCAGAATTTTGCAGTCTGCCATTATTGCATGCATGCGGCACTTGGAGCTTGCACTATCTGGTTATACCTTGCTCTACCATGCATGCATGCATGCATTAAACCCATTAACAGTCGCACAAAGGGTGCCCTCTCGGCTATGCCACGTCGGATTCACTTTGCTCGTGGATTGGGCAAGACGTGCTGCTTTCAACTGGCCAGTCATTGCCTCGTTCTGGTTTTGTCGTCGTGGCTAATATTGTTTTTTTTTAGGGTTTGTCGTGGTGGCTGATATGGACAAAAGAAAGCTTATAAGGGAAGTAAGAGGCCTATGTACGATTGCAGCCCAAGTCGCACACTCCACGCAACCTCTTCCTCTTCTCCGCCTCTTCCTTCACGGGCCAATGCGGCTGCAGGGGCGAGGGGATGGGGGCAGCCGGTTTCTTCGCTGGATCTGGACTTCTCCGCATCTTCCTTCGGGCCCTCGCGGCTGCAGGGCGAGAGGATGGGGGCCAGCCGATTTCTTCGCCGGATCTGGAGCAGGGACAAGAGGAGAAGGAAGTTGGCCATGGATACATGAGGAGAGCGGGGAAGGAAGCCAGAGTGGATCAGTGACGGTTGGATCCCCGAAGAAAAAATAACAGTGGGATACAAGACGAAGATAAGCGGCGGCGACGGGCGAGGCGCCAGGAGGCGATGGAGACGAGTAAATCAGTCGCCTACGGATAAAAGGTAAGTGCGGCCGCCATTTGGTCCCTCTCCTTTCCTCCTCGTTTGTGCCTTCTCCTATACATATAGTCATGGTATCGGCTCTGGCAGCTCGCGCCGGTGTACACCTCATAATGATATGCCTGTTGCATATGGCCGTAGAAGAATAGCAGGTGGATTAGGAGACACCACATCATGAACCAGATTTGTACCCTTGGACACCGAAGCAATGTAGGTGTATGGTTCTCTGAATAAAATTGATAGCCTGCATATATGTTTGCTGATGCATGTGTGTGTGTGTGTGTGTGTGTGTGTGTGTGTGTGTGTGTGTGTGATGGATCACTGTAAATTCATGGATGCCTTGTTCCTCTCATTCTTTTTCTTCTCAGAATTTAGGGTTGGGTGTTAAACATACATGCACAGGCTTGTTTCAGAATGTCATAGTCCAGATTAGAAATTAAGAGAAGAGAGAGAGAAACGATTGGTTAGTAAAATATATAGCTGCAAGTTTACATAGTGGAATTGCTGACCGAAGTTTTTGTCTAATGTACATTTATGAAATTCCTAATACTTAAAACTTGTTTTGCAGCCCGTTTTCAATCATTAGAAAAATACGATAGCATTTTTTTCAATCAGTTAACAGTATGAACAGTCAGTTAACAATATAAATATGGTAGCATTGTTCAGCCTGTTACCTACTGAATGCGAGTCACAAACGGCTTTTCAGTTAGTTAACAAATAGTAACACATCAGAAGCTTTTTTGAGATAAGCTACAGAGATAAGCAACAGTTTTTCAATCAGTTAACAAACAGCAGCACAACAGTTTTCAAGTCACCTGATCTCTGTCCAATTTTTTCTCCATTGTTGCAGTTCACCGTTGTATTCAACCAGGGAACCTACATACAAATTTTCATCTATGATATTTCAGCATCTTCTATGCTTCCAATCTGTTAATTTAATTTTACTTATAAACGGCACAAACTTCCAGATCATGTCTGTCGCCAGAGACCTCATTGGCACATCTCAAGAGGATGCTATTATCCGCATCAGCGACGACGACGGTGAGCTGGCAGCCCACACCAAGCAACCTACACGCTCTGCACATGTTATATGCTAATAAATGGTACACCTTCTTCACTATACAGCATTCTCCTATCCATATAGGCCCAAGAGTGTAGAATTATTTAGCTTCATATTTTGCGTCTCATGAAAGAACACAATTAGGTTATGGAATCAATTTTTTCCTACTTCTAAAAAGATTTTGTTTTATGGGCTGCTAATAATATGTTTCTAAATAGAATCTCGTTGTTGTTCATTATATATGTAGGTTCATTTAAACAAGATAATGGTCATTTTTCCCTCTCTCTAGATCCAGGGAAAATTGTATATTCTGTGAAGAACTATTGATGCATATTTGGCAGCTTTTGAATCCTATGAACAACTTGATGGTTCAATATGTTTCAGTTTCGTATAATTTCTGCAGAAGCCTATTTATCATTGTGGCATTTTTTATATATTATACTTATCTTATACTTATCCATGTCAGCATTTTAGTGGGTTTTGAACAATTAAATGATTTTGCACAGGACTTTGTATGTGCACATGGGCATTTCGTATGCAAGGTGCACAACTTTGTATTTGTGTGGTAATAAAGCAAGAGGGTCTGCTCGATGACGGTGCGGGTGGTGTTCCTTTGTTTGGAGAATTTATCTGTGGTGTGATCTGTTTTCATTTCAACAATATCTAATAAAAGAAACTATTGTGCTATCTTTGGTCAGTACAATATCTAATAAAGTTGTGATTTTGATCATGTATCACTACAGGTTGTTGTTGAGAAGTCTAAAACATGTAAGGGGAAACCTAAGAAAAATCTTTGAACCCCGAAGTTAACAAAGCTGATAATCTATTTCTCTCATTATAACTAACTTGGCCATAGAGAAATATTTAGGTTCCTATGTTCTGCTTGCCATTTGATCCATGGCTAGCTAGATGTTCTGCCACTGTCACTCCAGAGCAGTTCTCCTCCACAACAAGTTCAGTCTATCCTAGATCTGGGTCCTCTCTGGTTCCTTCGACAATGACCTCAACACCATCGAAGCCAGGCCACAGGTACTAAGAAACAACACATGCTCTCTTGTTTGCTACTTCCCCTAAAGCGATGCGTTTCTGAAACGGTGAAACCTCTTACATTTCTGAAACAGTGAGACCTCTTGCATTACCTGAATAGATGATCACATCACTTGTAGCATGAGTATAGGCTAAATTTTTTTAGGAGCCATCTTATAAGAGTACATTTTGTTTATCACACGACACATGTAAATCTAGAAGTATGGTTGATTCTTGTTGTGAACTATGTGCTTTTTTATATTGAGGGAATAGGCGTTTTAGTTGGTCATGTACATATGGATAGGCTCATTGGACGCACCTAAACTAGTCACTTGTATGTATTGACCCATGTGATTTTTGCATAGATGGGAGCTGCTTTGTTGTCACAGAAGACACACAGTGAAATATACATTTTAATCCTATCAGATGCTATTTGTGGTAGATCAAGCAAGCTATTAGTTTGTAATTCACTGAAAACGATTTCATCTTTCACAAAAGGACATAAAAGTACCACTAGCATCTATGTTCTGGTTCATATCCACATATTAACTAAGCAAATGCTTAAAGTACAAAAGTAAGCAGGTTTGTCTTGCTTTCGGTAAATGAAAGCTAGCCTTATAGTGAACCATTTCACCTGTGCAGGATGCATACATGAGTTCTACACAAGATGCACCCTTTACCTTGATAAATCTGTTTTCTTGTCTGACAAAAAAAATGTTGTTTGCTTTTGTAGTGTTGAACCTAGGATGAATGATTGTTTCTTATAGGCTGGTGTTTTCAAAAGCGCAAAGGCACCACAAACTATGTCAACAAAAAGGCACAGAGATCCTAGAGACACATGAAATAAGAGTACACCTGATTCAGATGGCGAGAATGGCTCGGTTGCCCTGATAGCTCTATCGAGAGCAGAAAATAAACCCAAAGACAAGGATGAGATTGGTTTTCTACACAGCGGGTCGACAAGCTCCAAGGGAAACAGATTGGTTTGCTAAAGCAACTTGTAGAAAAAGAGGAGGCTTTGAGGTCTGCCGAGAGTGTTGTCGTATATTCGACAATTTTTGGGTTGACACGCCAAGTTGTTGAGAAAGAAGCTTTGATCAAATATGCCAATTCTCACCACCACCACCACAACAAGCATCACCACGATGAGATCCAACGGCTGCTATCGAAGGAACTCGACCCAAAGGGTATGATGCCTCTCTAATTTCTCCTTCTTTGATGAATAAAGGAATTTATACTGCTATGTGTTGGAGGCAAGGAGTCAGCAATTCTGAATACTTTAATGGGGCATATATAAATTATGTTTCCTCCAAGATGGATGTTATTGTCTTTTAGCCAGGTAGGTTAGGGACCCAATCAACCACCTTAATGTTCTTAGGTGGAAGCGACCTAAATGCAGGCTACATTCCTTCATTGACATTCATTTTTATCTTAGGAATAACCGCACAATTACTTGGAGTTAAGTTGGGCAGCCATTTTAAAACATGCAAACATCAGTGGTAACTGCCTTTTGTACAAGGCACATTATATCCATTTGCACTATTAAAGTTCCTGATGACATGCATACATCTTGCTGTTTGGAAACTACTTCTTGGGAATGATATTGGATCTTTCCTGAGACGGTTTACTGTAAATGCCTTGAAACCATTAAGCCAGTAATAAGGTTACATTTGATCACATTGAGGTAACATTCTAATTTGTGCCTTCACAACTTCAGAAGGTGGGTGAAACCTGAAGGATCACGGGATCTACACCTCTTGGTGCAAACAACCTTTCACTTTTGATATTTATTTTCTATTGAAACAGCAGAATGTCGTTCTAGGGCTGGATGTATAAACATTGATATCAGCATGCTTGTAATTTATACCATGAATCATTTTTATGCTGCTACTTTTCTTCCAGAATTTGTATCTCTTTCGTCTGAATTGTCGTAATGTGCATTGCATTTCTACTGCTTTATCTTATTTTTACGTTTGCTTCTGCCATTGCTTTCATAGTCTGTATTGTAGCTCCGATCTGAAGCATATCATTGCTTGCATGAACCTGTTTGACACTAATCAGAAGGAGCGCCCTCCGACCTGGCAATGCCCAACTACCTCTCAGGAGGCCCGCAATGGCGGGCCCCAACCACTAGTCCAAATAAATAGTAGCCTGCTACTATGGCATGCATGCAACACTTGCGGGATTCGGCCGTTAGATGCACAGTTAAAATCAGACATTGGTGTGCACTCATGGCACGGGGTTGTGTGCAACGACGACTGGTCTTGGATCATGAGTAGGGTGAGTAAAACAATTAATTACCATAACAACTCCAAGAACTAAAATGGTAGCCATCAGGTCTTGGATCATGAGTAGGGTGAGTGAATTCCACTTTTTACCATGTAGTTGTACATTTGTGACGCATATTACCCCATTTAGTGGAACTTCTATCGAAATATCATATTTTGCAGACTTTTAACACAGTTTGTCCCAGTTTTGCATTTCGCTTGTTTATGTTAGATAGGATAGGCATGTTGCGCCAATGTTTCATAAAAATATGCATATCTGCCGGCTAAAATGTACACTCTAAAAAAAATTTCAGGTACATGTGCACTCATGTCCACCAATGTATTTTTGAATTTTACTAGGCGGATCATTTTGTCGATCGATATTGTGCTCTATGCACTTAATTTAAGGGGCTATCTATTTTTAGGATGCATTGTTGAACAAAAATGAAGGTAATTTCAGTTTTTATTAGAAGGGAAAAGATTGTCCACACAGAACTATCTGAATAAATTAGAGAAACTTGTGTACACGGTGGTGCAGTACAACATATTACTATGTGTGGAACATGGTATTATCTATCATGTCCCGAATCTAGGCCAGCATTATAAATTCAAACCTGATTGTAAGAGCTGTTGTGTTTAAAGAGGTAAACATGTGTATACATTTTTTGCGGTTTAAGCTTATGTATACCAGCAGTTGAACAAGGAGTGAAACATGGGAAGAGAACCTTGATATGCAGAAACTGTACATTTGTGGGAAGTTAGTGTTGTCGAAATATTACTGTGATATTTGATTCATCAAGTAATGGTGCATGAGAGCCAACAAGATAAATAAATCAAGAGAGATGTGTGCAGGATTTCAACTACAAAAGGTTAAAGTAGTTGTTCATACCACACCATTCTATCCAAACCTGTATCGAAATTACAAGTGCTTCGACCATCTCCGAATAAATTCAGCAAAACACATAAATTATATTAACATGAGCTTCTTTACAGGCAGAGCAATACCTGCATACATAGAGAAGAGCTCTTAGTCATGAATCTCGATTCCATGAGGTCGTTGAGGTGAGCTCTTGCGAGAGATATAAAGTTACCTGCACATCGCATTGGTATCAGGCCAGGGAAATAAAACAAAAAATTGTCTACTCTAAGCAACTTGCCCAAAACCAAACTGTTTGTGTCTAACATGGCAAAGTGAAAGAAGTTACTAATTGTTCAACACACTACTGATATTATATATTCCAGTCAAAGTACAAAATGCTACAGACTATGAACAAAACAATACACGATTAGTAGAATCAATTCAGAGGCAACCAATTCCCACAAGATTATAGCTGTCAAACTGAGAAGAGATAACCAAACAGCGATTGGATCACCAGTACAAAGTATTCCCTCCGTTCCTAAATATAAGTCTTTGTAGAGATTCTATTATGAAGTACATACGGATGTATATAGATGCATTTTAATTGTGGATTCATTCATTTTGCTCCGTATGTAGTCTATCTAGTGGAATCTCTACAAAGACTTACATTTAGGAACGGAGGGAGTATTTCTGCATGGCATGCCTCGTCAGGAGTTACAATGGGACTTCTAGAGTTGAAATAGAGCAGCATATCAAATTAAGGATTTGAGAAAAGAACCACGGGGCATCAACCCCGTGCACAGACAAGCCGTGAAGGGATTTGGATTGACCGATTGGGTTGACCAGCATCGTACTGGGGCAAGCAGATCATGAAGCGGTCGCGGTCGATCACCGCATCAACCACAGCCGCGGCGAGCCAACCACCATGCGCCGTTTTGCCCAACACCGAGGTCACGCCCCGCTCATCTCGCCGCTGCGTCCACGGACATTGCAGCCGAGCTAAAACCCGCCGAGCACCACGCGTGGCACCCTGCCGTCCCCTTGTTGCCCATCCTACCCGTGGACCACCGCGTCGTCTCACCCACCTGGTTCACTGATCGGCCGATCCCCATGTCGCAAGTCAGTTGCCGTTGACGACCGCAAGTCAAGCACCGCGATTAGAATAGGAACCGGGGAGTGGGGAAACTCCTAACCACACGAACAGAATATGTTTCTGCCAACTTATTTTTGACGGTAACTGGAAAACATACGTCGGTAGAGAGAAGTTTTACCTCGCGAGAGGGGTTACGGTGNCATGCGCCGTTTTGCCCAACACCGAGGTCACGCCCCGCTCATCTCGCCGCTGCGTCCACGGACATTGCAGCCGAGCTAAAACCCGCCGAGCACCACGCGTGGCACCCTGTCGTCCCCTTGTTGCCCATCCTACCCGTGGACCACCGCGTCGTCTCACCCACCTGGTTCACTGATCGGCCGATCCCCATGTCGCAAGTCAGTTGCCGTTGACGACCGCAAGTCAAGCACCGCGATTAGAATAGGAACCGGGGAGTGGGGAAACTCCTAATCCCACGAACAGAATATGTTTCTGCCAACTTATTTTTGACGGTAACTGGAAAACATACGTCGGTAGAGAGAAGTTTTACCTCGCGCGAGGGGTTACGGTGGAAGGCTTGACGCTTGAGGCGCAACG
The DNA here is from genome assembly GCA_904067115.1 of Aegilops sharonensis. NCBI lineage: Eukaryota > Viridiplantae > Streptophyta > Magnoliopsida > Poales > Poaceae > Aegilops > Aegilops sharonensis. Next base: position 22,904,498 of record LR880966.1, on the reverse strand, counting down.
CGCAGGTGGGACCGCACAGAGGGAAAGTATGGCTTGGTCGCTGGACTGGGGTGAAGAATTACTTATTCTTCACCCTGGGTCCTTAATAGACTTTCTATATATATATGATCTCCAAATGAAGGTCGACATAGTAAGAAAGCATAGCTATTCCACAGATTTCATCAGAGAAAAGAAAATGGAACATGTGGTTCAAATCTAAACATCTTTAGTAGGCTATACAAACATGAAAGTCATGTAGCAACATAGTTGTGCAACTTGATCGATTTTGACTAACGAACGCCTTCCCAATTACCCATCCTGATGGCCACGATCAGATCACACTCGCTCTCATCAACGGCAACCTGCCGCCACAGATTGGCACTTCCCACGCCATGTCGCTCCTACATGCCACCCCAGGGACGCCGTTGGCCATCTGCACCACACCTGGACATTATTTTCCCCACGGTCGCAGACGCAGCTACCATGAGCCGTCCTGCTCCGGCAGCCTGCTGGCCCTGTCATCGTGCCGAGAATCAACTTTAGAAACTAAACCCAGTAGAAAGTGTACAAAGCACATTCTAGTCAACCGTTCTGTAGCATTTTCTTTTTCAAAATTCAGGCGGTGATGCCTGATAGCTCCAAGTAGCACAGTTGCAGCTTCTACAACATCAAAAACAGTTAAAGGCAAGTAATTGAAGGGTGCACAAATAATGTCAAAAAGGCATGCACGCTTCTAGAAGAAAAGTCAAGACTGATGCATATGCCAGTTGTACTATAATTAGTAATCTTGTATGCAAATAAAAAAAACAGAAGTATGACACCTAACATTGTTCTCTAAACTGAATTCAAGTAAATGCATTACCATCCACTTTATGGTATCCACCTTGAAAAAATTGTTGTTCACAGCTAAACCTTTTACGCAGGAATAAAATAATACGCACATACATACAAATTACTTTCTCTTCCATCACGAAGCATGTTCCGTAATAAGTGACTACTACCTGCATAAGGTGGATCGACAAACCATGGTGCACAAAAATATCATAACCGTCAGTTGACAAAAGAAATCACCAGATAACCTACTGCTCGCCAAGCAGATTTGGAGCATGAAATTTCTGCCCTCATGGAATCGCCATGGAGAAGAGTTAATTCAAAAAATACTCCTGCCTAAATAAAATCAGTAATTTGATCAATAAAATGGGCATGGAGAAAAATATCTCAACGACTGCGAACAATTGATCAAAAGGCATGACCTACAGTGGATAGACTGATGTGTCGGCAGTGCACGTATCCGCCCAGTAAAATGGCAGCAACATGCCTACTCCCTGAAATCTTGGAAGAACAACAAACCTGAAAAGTTGAAATCTGGAGTAAAGAACATATCCAAAGAGTTCACAAATAGAAAGGAGAAAATTCGATGTTCAGTACGAAAACAAAATTGGTCACTATATCATGAACTCCATACCTCCAAATCGTAGGAAGATCCTGTGCTCGACTACTCCTGCAAGGACGTCCAGCAAGCTGAACCTCTTACCTCTAAACAAATGAACAAATCAACATGTATCCACTGAATAAAAAAGACAAATATCAGTCCCAAAAACAAAAAGGAAAAGGCATATTTTACTCCATGTATTTGTCTTTTTTGTACACCACATATTAACATATATGTTTATGAAATTTTACACATGTATACTACAACCTTATGTCTATGTGTATACTTTTTTTCAGATTTTTTTGAAGTGTGAAAAAGTAGTTCCGTTGAAAGAAAAATAAAGAGCTCTATGGAGCTCGGTTGCTGTTTTGCACTTTTCGGCTCCTGAACCCATTACTTCTCCCTGTGTGTCTCTTATCACGAAGCCCAAGCCTCCTCTCTTCAGATCAGCCACAAAGCTACCATTATTGTTAATCTTCAGGACATCATGTGGAGGGGGGCTCCCAACATTGAGCAGGTTTGAGGTTTAGCTTGGCTTGCCAAAAAAATCAAGAAACTCGGCAGCGTCGCGTCGAGCCTGAAGAAGTATAGCGACAATGTTCAGAGATATCTTCTCCTGGCTTACCTTGTTTCTGCTCTTCCACCAGTTCCATAGTAGGGCTATACATTTTGATTTGAGCTCTTTTGGATGGCCTAAAATCCGGTTGCACTGTTGCCAGTCCTCCTCAGTGCCCAACTCTAGACAAATCTTCCGCACCAGCTTGCATCGAAGAACAAGTGTCCACCATCCTCATCAAAACGGTTACACACAGTGCATATTTAATCCAACTCCACTCCTCTTCTTTTCAGACTGCATCGTAGGGGTAGGCTGTCATGTGCAAGACGCCATAGAAACTGTTGAATGTTTATCGGACACGGAGCTCGCCAGATCGACTTCCACTGAAGCCCCTCTGAATTATGAGGATCAGATGTGACCGTTTCTCCCTTTTCAACCTTCTCTAGTTGGCTGTGTAGCCGCTGGCGGGGGCGGCAAGAAGCGACGAGCAGCAGCTGCCAAAGGTGGGCTGGCCGACGAGTTGGAGATGGTGTCTGCTTGGGCCTCTAGCCATGGCTGATCTGATAGTTGCGGCTGCGCAGTTAAGCCCCTGGCCCGCGTCCGGGAGGGCTGCAGTTGAGATCGTCGGGGCGGCGTACACAGGCTGCAGCGACCGGTGGAGGAGCACGCGTGGGCGAGCGCGCAGTTGCGAGGTGGTGTCGAGGATGGCGAGCGACGGCCGAGGACCAGAGGGGCGGGTGGGGTTGGAACCAGCGCTAACCCTACCTTTTTTCTGAGGAAACGCGCTAACCCTACCTAGCGTGTGTGTTGTGTGACGTGGGAGATGTGGGCTTTGTGGGGCTCGGCCCATATGCCGCTGCGCGGGACGAGCGACAAGGGACGACGATGCCGAGTGACGTAAGATGGAAAACGAAACGTTCCGTTTCTTTTAGGCAGTAGAGACTAGCACATACGCCCATGCGTTGCAAAGGGAGAGATAATTGACATGTCCACTGAAATATCCATTGGCACGGCCCAACAACATCTGAATTATTCCCGGCCAAGGCTGAGAGGTGCACAATGAGGTCTAGCAAAAATTCATGTCAGTAGTAAATTAAGAAGCATGCTACACATACAATATTTTTGGTACTCCTTTTATGGCGATTCCGATCATAACTAGGATAATTTTCAATTTTTTCCATACCAAGGCATTATTTGTAAGTTGAAGCAATGTTTGGAATTTTCACCACCTCGTGAGGAAAAATCTCAATAAAAGGATTCTATTAAATGTGTTTTAGGCCATTTTTGCATACGCGTGGCGATTAGTAAAAAAATTGTCTACGTCTGAGCGGAACGACCCTAATTCATCGCATGCAGCTCGACGATCACATAGCGCCTCTCACCTTCCTGGTTGCGTTATTTCTGTTGTACATAACATCCGCACACTGTGTATAAACACATATATGCGTGCCCCTCCCATTTCCATCGGTATTAAATCCTTCTGATTATTGCATTGCATGGCACGCTCTTGGTATTAATACCAATTCTTTGCATTATTCTCTCCTTCATTTTTTTAATACTCCATTCTTTTTTATCCCCAATGATCACGCACTTTATTGTCTTCTTTCTTTATTACTCCTATATGCCCATTGAAGCCGATCATTCATACTCCCTCTGATCCATATAGGTCCTCCTAACATAGTTCATATATATAAAGGTTATATAATAGTTATATTGCGTGTTAGCATTTCCCAGATTCACCTTTGCAATTAATTAGGTTAATTAAGATTATGCATCGAAAATAACTTTCAAGTGGTTAACATGAACAAATAATAGCGCAGTTGAAAAAATACGCATTTTTCTAATCAAATTACATCTACAGATTGTTTTAATCTGAGTTGCGATTGCAAAATTATAGTATGATCATGTTTATTATATTCTCTGTAAATAAAAAAAAAGTAGGGACCTAACCTGGCTGAAAACATTTGCGAACTGGGTCTACTGACACTGAACGCGGGATACTAATCAGTGTCCAGGCGCGCGAGACAGCGGTTACCTGATCTGATCCATAGTTGGGGCGAAGTCCAACAGAGAAATGGCACTTTGTATTGGGCCGTGGGTTACTTAAATAAAAAACAGGAGCTATTGTGTAAAAATGCTAACGGTGACGAAAACGCTATGTACTTTATTAGTAGGTATAGATTGACATAGTGGTAAAACGTTGCTCATGGAGTATTTCAATGTGGTAATGAGACGACATGAAGTAACGTACGTGGGCCTACTTGAACCATGCATCTGTCACGAGGTCCACAGAACAAAAGTACATACACGGGCGTCCTGTGTAGTGCATGCTGACAGCCAACCACTGGTGGAGGTCCAGGGTCGTGTAACACGGGTCGACAGCCTGCATATTGTGCCACTGCCGACATGTCATTGAAATCAAGGAGGAGGCCACACGGTGAGGTCCAGGCAGCACTAAAAATCGTACTACTGTATAAATATTCCCTGTTACTTAATTACTCAGTTGTCCATGGACCGTGAAGTAAGAGCAATCTAGCTGAGTTACCATATATGAAGTGCATTCTCTATGCATTTGGGACCCATTTTTCATAGGCTACAAGACCTCTCTTTTTTTTTTCCACGTCTACAATAGAAGTTTTTTCGTACTACATATCAACATGAATTTCAAAATAAATTTTGATTTCTACATGGATTACTACTAGGATTACAAAAATAATTTGAACTATGATTTTCTACTACTATTTAAACTACGGGCTCTTGCATTCTTTGGAAGAGACCTCGCGGACGGGGAGGCTTCCACTGCCTTGACTTCCACGGTCACGCGGTCGACAAGCGCGTGTGTGTCCGAGGCGCGGGACAAGGCCACAATACCGAAGGCCGATGTGAGCGCGTCGTCGATTTCGGCCAGGCGGCCGTCAACATGCGTTGAAAGTAGGCGAGGGCGGAGGGTAGGTGGGTGCAACCGACAGCTCATTGACACTGACTATGTGCTTCCCCTTAGACCCACTTGGAGTACTCCCACATCCTTTTCATGTACTCTCTCCTTCCCCTCTCTCTCTCTTTCTCTCTCTCTCTCTCTCTCTCTCTCTCTCTCTCTTCTCTCCTTCCTCCCCCCCTCTTTCTCTCTCTCTCTCTCTCTGTGTGCCATCTTCTTCGACCTCGCCGGCACAATTTGTGTGAGGAGGTGTGGCGGGCTCATGGGGGTTTATATACCCGTGAAAGGGCGCGATCTGGCAGAAAACGGGGGCAGTCGTGGTGCACGTGTGTGGGAATATGGTAAGAAACACGGAGGCCACCATTTAATGTGTGCTCTTGTTGTTGGAAAAGTGACCACACCATTGGCAATAGCAAAAGTTGTAGCCGTACGAATGAAAATGCCATTGACAGGGCTACGTGCGAGAGGAAGAGGTCGGGCTAAAACTTTCCTCCCGCCCTGGGGTTGCGGAATGAGGCTGCTCCATATTAGTGCGCCTAGCCTCCAAATATGGTGGCCGGGCCACTCGATTGGGAGTGTGCTCCATAAATTATGCAGGTCGAGTAGCGTATGACGACTATAGTAGAGTGGCTCTTTCGGTCGCGATAGCTACTACTGGCGGTTTGTTTGCAAGTGGGGTTGATATGGAGACTCTATAGAGTTGCTCTGAGAGCATCTCCAATGCGGATGTCCAAACCTCCCCTATATGTACCCACCGGATGGTCCGCACACTCTTAGACGATCAACATGGTCGACCATTTGGGGAACGACAGGTCCAGACGTCCTAAAACCCTCAATCTGGTCCCAAATCGGTTTGAGGGTATGTGATCTATGTGAGTCTGTTTGTTCCACAACCCAGAACAACCCAAAACCTAGTCGAAACCCGCACAATTTCAAAATCCGCCCTCTATCTTTTTCACGTGCATCACCGACACTCAGCTAATTCCGCCCCCTATACAGTCGCCCATGCCCTCTCCGTGCTTCGCACCGCCATGATTAATTAGCTATACCTCACGATAATGTTTGTCATCCCACCTAATCCGCGTGCGTCATCCCACCTAATCTGCTACCACTACATTCATTAGTGCATGGATGAGCAAAAGAACACCATCAAATTCATCAAAGCAGAGGAGCAACTAGCAGATATTCTGACAAAGCCTCTGGGCCGCATCAGATTCCTACAGCCGCGACACAAGATCGGGATGAACAAAATAAGGTAGGCACGACAAGTTTTAGGGGGAGTGATTGTTACTTTGTTAGTATAAACCCTATCTGCACGGTTTCTTGGTTCCTCTACCATGGCAGCACTTTTAGGCGTTTTACAGTTGTTTCAGCTGTCATGGCAACACTTTCTCATTTTCCTGCCATGGCACTATTTTTGGTTGTGCCAGCCTGTTTCGGTGGCCATGATAGTTTTCCTTCAGTTAGGGATTTTTGCTCGTAGGTCCAACCACTTCGAGCGATTCTCGTGGCATGCTCCATCTGTTTGTGGGATGAAACGTTTTCTCTTTGTACTAGAAGAAAAAAGAGGTCAAAGAAATAAGAAAAGGCACGCGCAAAACCAATGTGCCTCTCTGATCTTTCTATTCTTCGAGCAAGAGCAAGCCGCGAGGGGAAATTCCTGACAATTTTATCCTCTCATGCCAAAGAGATTGGTTGTGTTATTTTCTTCTAGAACTACATCCATAGTGTTAAGAGCATTTGTAGCCGACCCTTTAAAAATCTTAGTGGAGTAAAATATTTACTCCACCTCCCTGTTCTCCCACAAATCTCCCAAAATTTACTCCCTCCCGCCGCGGCCGAGTAAAAGTGGCACCTCTCCCACTCACACGTCCCGTGCCGCACCGTGTCCCGCCAAATACTATAAGGGTTTTTATACTAGTGTAATTAAGAAGATCAGAATTGACCATGTTTACACGTAAAATTAATGCAAAATATTTGCACACGCAAGTTTATTTTATTGTAGTTTGTTTCTAACATCAAAAGACCCCCTGACAAGGATTCATTAGAAGGAGGTTTTTATTCCATACTGCAAGGATACAATAGAATAGAAATGTTCAACAAGATATGATGAGCACTATCGATCCTCACAAGAATATGTGTCAAACATATCACGAACCTTATTCGAAATAGTAAATTGTATAACATGTAATATGCTATAAATATTGGATGTGACACCCAATTATTGAAGGCAGCATAAACACTTCTTGGTAGGCTTGTAACATGCAATTCCTTGATATAACTTGTTAGACGTTGCTGACTTTTGGAATTTGGGCATATTCCTTGGTGCACAGATCCTGGCATGCACTAGGGCAACGTTCCATAGCCTCTTTTGCCTCCGCGCTGCGGCCAACAACTGATGATGGAATAAATAAATTAAATGATAGCATCTAGAATTACTGCAATGATTATCAATTTTCCCATAATGAACATTTCAGATGTGATATATAAGAGATTTATGTTGGAGTTTTTCTTGTAGCTTAAAATTGATTATATTTCTCGAATGTTTTTCTCAAATAAAATAAGCATTACCTGTATGTGAGAAAATTCTGGTTTTTCTTGCTCAAAAAGAAGGTGCTAGTGAAGACATGATTTTTTCATATAAGTGCAAGAGGAATTTACGCAAATATCAAAAGTATGCATATGCACACTTTGTAGGAATTATATATATTTGCAACTTTTAATTTTTATAGGAACTGCGTATATCCATCTCTAGGTGTACTATGTGTAATCCTAGGAGTGATAGCGATGAAGTAGAAAGAAGTTTGAGTAATTTATCTTGTAAAACAAATATTGTAACTACCGTCCGAGTTAATATATAACCAAGAGATCTTGCCTGAAGAAGTTAATTTGTGGCACATGGAGGACGTGCACCCCAGCTTGCAGTAGTCGACCGCGGTTTTCTCTTGTGCTGCATATATATTCAAACGAAAATTGAATCCATGTGTTGTGCACAATATATTTAAATTGAATTTGCAGGTGGAAGTTTCTAAAAAAAACAGAGAATCGATGTGAACGATGAAATAAATGGCCGGCCCTTTCAATGGTAAAATATGGAACGAACATACCTCGTACGCCAGGAATATCTGGATCAAAATGACCGTCTTCGCATTCATCATCTGATAGATGGCCAATACATACGGGGCAACATTTTGCAATGCCGGCAAAGGCACGGCATGTCCAATACAAGCCTATAGGTCCTCCGACTGGACAACAACAAATGTAAGCTTCTACTTGCTTGGTTTGCTCCAGGGCTACAAGACCCAGGACTACAAGTATCAACGCCATGGTCTTGACATTGTTCTTGCTGCCATCCATCAGCATGTTCTTAGATGGTAGCTAGCACGTATATGGTGTCACAGAGATTGAAGGGGGTTGAAATGACTACGAGATGATGAACCAAGGCTTCCGCACTTCCGCACTTATAGAAGACGGATTTGCACACCGGAACCTCAATATACATTTTTTGAGGTACCTGCATATACTTATTGTGGTTCATCTGCTTCTGTTCAGTGTGTCCACCCGTGTTCACATCAAGTGCATGTGCGAGTTCCTTGTCTCTTTTGTGTATTATTAAAAATAGATTAGTTTTAAGTGTTGCATTATTTTCAGTTGAATTGACAACTAGTCGTGTAGCGTGGCTCCGCCCGGATGGCCTGCGCTGGCAATCTCGCGTGCCTACACGCCGATTTTTCTTTCTTATACAACCACTCTGGGCTGTCTAATCCTTTCAGCCGCGTGTTTTTTGACAGCTAGCCAAGGATCATAACATGCATGCACTAGTGTTTCATTGGTGTTCAACCACCATGTCTGGTCCTATCAGTGCTTATGTGCTCATTGATCATTGCTACTAAACCAGGACCACAAACATGATGACACACCATTTCGTGCAGCTAAGCTGGAGAGATTGTTGCATGTGTGGTGTGGTGGTGGCACCATCACTAGGCACTTCATTGCCTTTTTGGGACCGTATGCTAATGAACGTGGGAAGCTAACCACTCATGGTAAATACTTGATTTCATTTTTTTGTTGAGGAAACTTGATAATGAAGTTGCTCTCATCCCCTACACAACAAATGTTTATAGCAATGTCCCTTGTGATCATCATGTCCCCTAGGTAGTTGTCACCCATCGCAAATCAATCCAATGCCAAAGTAGATGTATTGGAAGTTTATTTTCTTGTTCTACATATAAGTTACCCATGGATTGTGTGTTGACAATGATCTTTTCTTCAGTTAGCTAGTGACTTCCAATAATTTTTGGCTTCAGTTAGATAACGCTTGAGCCCACGTCACTTATGTGCTCGTGCTAGAAGAGACGCAAATCAGCAAACGATTATGTGCCCCCAACAACTTTGTCACCTCACTTGGGTTCTTCCGGTGGGGCGGCATCATTAATCTGGCCGGCGAGATGCTGCACGTCCTCTGTACACGTATTGAAACTCTGTCCGGGTGTGTGGTGGCCAGGGTCGAGCGACTCTAGATCTTAAACCCAAGTGTCCGCACTTCCTCCGGTGATGGATCATTTTGACTAATATTTTTTCACTCATTCCAACATTGTATAAACCAGAAAGGGAGTCAAACATGGAAAAAAATCATCACACAGGAGGAAACACAAACCGTGGAAACCAAGCCACGGCAAATGTAGTCTCGTGGAGGGAAACAGGGGAGAAGATGGCACAAGATATGACCGCGCGTGCTCATACCCACGGTCGTAATGCACGCCATCAACATCATGGCCTCCACCTGAACATACTTTATAAAAGGGGCCAAATTTTATTCGCAACAAATAGCCGCCCGTTAATGAAATAGAGAACTAGAAGGCACCTTCAAACCCTAGTCGCCGCCATTACCAATCTCATCTCTATAGCCATCACCTCCATCATCACCACAACCATTCTCTCCAAGTTAGTCATACTTCTAGTTGGTTCATCGTAATCGGCAACAATTGTAGGACAAATTATCAATCAATCATTCATCTTGATGTCATCATCACTGATTTCATCTTTAGATATGATCGCTATGTGTGGGTAATTCCTTAAGGTGTGTGTTGAGCAAAGGCCTTCCAACCATGTGTATTTGTGCACGGGCTTGTTGGAAGGGCTTTGCTTGATTGACGTCATTTGTATGTGTAATTCGCAATGGAGTAATTTTTTGTCTTCATCTCGTTCTAAGGCCCTGCAGGTACTCAGGATCTCGTAGATTGTTCAAGCAGGAGGTAAGAAGTGAAGATGGGTGGAACGCTATTTTCAGAACCAGTGACAGAAAGAATTAGTATTGTAGCGGGAAGCAGAGCCTTGGGAATAAATGAGGTTTAGTCATTCTATGCCCAATGCTTCTGTCTGAAGTAATTCTTATTAACTGAGGTAACCCGCCATGAAGGTACGGGATATCAGCAGGACAACCTACTCTTGATGCAGCTTGTGACCGGCTAGGGGATACTTTGTAAACATCCCCCACTTAATCGCATTGTGAGCACATCGTTACAGGTGTGTTCCAGGACTATGCGTATTATCACGAGATCCCATGCACAAGTATAAGGTTGTAAGAATAAGACCTCCTACCGATGCCCATTTCCATATCATTGCTACATTCAAATGGTTGTTAAAGATTCAGTAAATGAATTGCAACTTGTTACAAGAACAATTACTAATTTGAGTCTTTGTCGTAGTGGGAATAAGGTAATGGGGCATTTCTTCTATCTAAACCGTATCTCGGAGGATCGTCAGAGAACATGATTTCCTTGAGACCTTGAACCACCAGCCTTGCATCTTTACTCCACTAATAGTGAATATGCCAATTTTATGAGTTCACCCAGGGCCCCTAGAAGAACAGGACCAACCCCGCGTATATCTTAAGGGCCTGGCTTTAATTTTATATTTATTTCAGTTGTGTGATGTAAAACGAACTGTCCTTTCTGGGGAGCTTTGCTCTTGGTTTTGATGCATGCATGAGAGATCTTCTTCTGGAGGGCTCAAGTTTGGCAAAAAAACTTATCCCAGTTTCATACTTAGTTACTACTAGCTCGGTGCATATGTGATTTGATACAACGTTAACAAAAGACATACTCCCTCCTTTTCGGTTTATAGGGCTTATCTCAAAATCTTAGTTTTTCCATTTTATAAGGCTCAATTTGGTTGTTCCCCATCACAATTTCAGATTCCAAGGTGCATTAAATAATTGCATGTAGGTATTAAAAGAGAATTGATCAATGCATGTACTTTATGCATGCATGCATTGCAATTAATACATTGATAAACATATTTTTTTAGGAAAATAAGAGCATTAATTGGGCGCTTTTGCAAATTACAAAAAGTATTCCACCATTCACCATCTACCTTGGTTCGTGAGATTTTTGAATTGAGCCCTATAAACCGGAAAGGAGGGAGTATCTACCATGGCAAATGGTTTTAAGTTCAAAGTCGACACACACAGACAAAAGTGATATCGACGGTGTGCCCGATGATGATGATCAGCGGCTGTTTTGAGAGGATCATGTAGCCGCACTCTCCACAGCACGGCGTCATACCTGCACTGTTTCAGCAGCCTGGGGATTGATGGCGGCAGCCCTTGGAAAATCACCGATGTTGAATAGGAGACTTCAAACTGACGTGGCTTACATTGTCGTGACCTCTAATAATCCGCACTACATAGGCATGATACTCTATTAAAATAACACGGAGCGTAATCGTGAAGAAAATAGGTGCTTCTCTGCATTTTGTTTAAGGTGTACTACTAGCTACTAGCAGGCTTTTTTCCACTGTGTTTTGCGTGCATAACTGCATATCACGTTTTTGGTCATTACTGTCTCTCTATCGTGTGGGCCTAACAAAGCAAGAAGGGGAAATAAGGAAATGGGATTAGTGGCAAAGACAAATACTTCCCTCCAATAAGTATACAATATAGTTGCATATGTTGGAGTAGCTTTTTTTGTTCTTACACCTTTCTATAATGAACACCGAAACAAAATTCAACTATATACTACCTCCGTCTCGGTGTATAAGTCATTCGCATAGTTTTAGGTCGACAATTTAACTATCTAAACATGTATTATATATGACAAAAAAATATTTAGAAACTACATCTGTGTAAAAATTTAGTGATATACTTTTCATGACATATAACATATATTTAATTCCTCAAATCGATGACCTAGAACTACCCGAATGACTTTTACACCGAGACGGAGGGAGTAGTCTACATATGTGCTTACTACTTCAGACATTATAAGCTTGTCCTTAACAACAACATAATTGTAGAACTATAGCAGAAGGCAATGTGAGATCAGCAGTGCCTGTATCATCATTGCCTTTGTTTGCCCAGAGGATATCTAGTCACTTACTGACCAAACACTTTGAACCAGAAGCATCTCTCCACCAACATGGCATCAAATCATCCAATAAACAAGGTAACTACACTTCAGGCCACATCTCTCCCACCATTCAAGATGGTTGCCTGTTTTCAATACCGTACTATTTGAACTAAGCTATTCGTTTATATGATTTTAACAGTCCTCGGTTATAGCCATGGCTTGGGGATTATTCAATGATGGTGCTGAGGTGCTTTCCAACTTCAATGCATATAAAGAATTCTTCAGCTGGACGGCATCAGTTATAACCGCCATAGGTTATCGACAGTGCTCCTCAGAATCGCCTGACAGAGACAAGACAGCTGCACAGCCACATGATAAAAAGCAATTTGATCGGTTGGAGGTTGATCTTTAGAAGCTCAAGACAACAATGCCCAAGATGCTTGACCTCATTGATCGGGTCGAGTTTCTAAGCCATAAGGAACAAGCGGCTGCTCTCCTCCCGGATATTAAAGGTGCAGTGTTCGACGCGGAGGACCTGCTTGATGAGTTTGATTATGATGTACTCAAGTTGAAGGTTCAATGCAGCAAGAATTTGGAGCCAGATCATTATAATGACACCTTTCTGGAATTCTTTGACAGATCCAGTGATTACATAAGACGAGTCAAGATAATTCAAGAAAAATTAGATCATGTTCATAAGCAGGCCATGGATATGGGCTTGCACCAAGCACCGCGGAAGTTTGATAAATCAGTTAGGCCAGAAACAACTACCTACTTTAATTGTGTGGAAAAAATGGTTGGTCGTGAAAAAGAAATGAAGGAGTTGTTGGGAAAACTAGGAGTTCGTAGACTGAAGAGAGGAAGAACTGAAAGCAAAACAAGAATGACAGAGTTGCCTGTGTTATCCATTGTTGGCATGGGAGGTGTCGGAAAGACAACAATGGCCCAACAAATCTGCAAGAATACAAATGTGAAGAATCACTTTGGCCCCATAATTTGGACATGTGTTTCAGATGACTTTGACACAAAAAGGTTAACGAAAGCGATTTTAGAGGGCTTCGGAGGAGATGCATCATCTGATAATCTGAATGTTCTTTTGGGTAAACTAGAAGGTCGTGCCAAGTCCAATAAGTTTTTGCTTTCCTTGATGACATGTGGGATGATATCTTGAAGGATGACGCGGCAGGGTGGAAGAGCTTGTGTGCATGTTTGGAAAATGGCGTTGAAGGAAGTAGGATTTTGCACCACTAGATTTCCCGAGGTTGCTGAGCTAGTTGGCCCTATGAATAATTATGAGTTAAATGGCTTAGAACCTAAGGTATTCCGGGATTTCTTCAAATTCTGTGCATTTGGATCCACAAGTTCTTGCAACGACCAGGAGTCATTGGAGGGCATTGCTAAAGACATTGTTCCAAAGTTGAAGGGTTCCCCCTTAGCTGCCAAGACTATTGGCCGCTTGCTGAGGATGGAGCTAAGTACAACACATTGGGAAAATATAAAGGAAAGTGAACTCTGGCAATTAAAACAAACAGATACTGATATTCTGCCAGCCCTTCGACTGAGCTATATGTACCTACCGCAGAAACTGAAGAAATGCTTCTCAATCTGTGCAATGTTTCCCAAGGATCACAAATTTGGGAAGGATTTTGTAGCTGATATTTGGATTGCACTCGGATATGTGGAGGGGCCCCAAGAAGCATCAATGTGCTTTGATGCCCTTGCAAATCGCTCATTCTTTCAGAAAGCATCACCACAGAGTGTTAAGTATTATGTAATTCATGATCTGATGCATGATACAACACAGCTAGTCTCAAAGGATGAGTGCTTAATTATAAAGCATGCAAGGGACCTAGATAAAGTTCCTTCAAATGTCCATCATCTATCAATATTCACAAACGGAAATGTTCAGTGTTCTGAATTGAAGAGAACATGCGACAAGAAAAATTTGAGGTCCCTGGTATGTGATGAATCATATAGCAAAGCAAAAGATTTTGAGCCTGTGATAAACTGTTGGTTCATGGAGCTACCAAAAATCCGTGTATTGAGTTTTAAACTTTCCGGAGTACGACAGCTACCTGAGAGCATGGGCAACTCAAAGCATCTGCGTTACCTTTCTTTACTTGGAAGTGTTACTTTCAGCACATTTCCAATATCAGTATGTCATCTGCATCATCTGAAAGTTATAGACTCTGGCAGTTGTGTGATTGAGAAGTTTCCTCCAGGCTTCAGTGATGTCCTCAGCTTAGAGAAGATCAATTCAAAGAGTATTAGTTACAGCAAGGACCACTCTGGCAAACTCTGCCTAAAATGGTGCCTTCCGCTGCAAAGTCCTGAGGCGGTGAAGATAATGGAAAACCAGATGGAAATGTTACGTCACTGGAATCTCCAACATTTGCAGGTAAAGGACTAAGGAGGTGAATCTTGCCCTAGCTGGCTCCAGCCCAACCTCCTTCCAAGGTTACGCTCTCTTGAATTTAGGGATTGTGTCAACTTGACGAACATACCATTCTTTCTCGAGTTAGATGGGCCACTTGGCAATACATCACGGTCAGAAAACATTAATCGTCTTGAAGAGTTAGTCATAACAGGATGTGATCAAATCAGTTGGCAAGGCTCGGTGGTCTTACCTACTTCTCTTAGAAAGATAGACCTTGAGAGACCGGGCTATTCCATGGATTGCTTTGTGAGCGGCTTCCGTGACCTCACGTCCCTCACTTATTTGAGAATACATTCCTGCCACTCGTTGACAACTATTCCCCTACATGTGTGGAGAAGCAATCTTCCATCCCTGGAGGAACTATATATCTTTTATTGCAATAACCTTAGATCGATAGTCTCTGACGCAAGTAGTAGCAGTAGCACCACCAACGGCGGTATTAAAGGATTCTCATCCCTTGCTAATATACGTATTCAGTTCTGTGAGAAATTATTGAGCTTGCATGAATTGTTGAAGCCAGATTGTCTACCTGCCGTGAAGACCATTGAGATTTCCAGTTGCATGCCCCTCTCTGTTGACAGGCTCAACGGGTTGCAGCAGTTGAAAATTGTAGGTTCTGATAAGTTCAATATGTAGAGGGCAATGATATTACCATCCTCTCTTAATAAGCTCAGCTTGAATGGCTGTCAGGGCATAGAATCCATCAACCTAGCCAATGGCCAGTTGGCAAGTTCTCCAGTATTGGATGAACTTCTCATTTTCCGCTGTTCAGACCTCAAGTCCATTGGTGGTGCAGCAGCTGTTGATAAAATAAAGAAAGTGAGTATACAGCAGTGCCACGAGCTCAAGGAAATACAACAGCCACTCCATCGCTGGTATGTACAATGAAGGGCAATTTAACTACTGTATGCACATCATTTGTTCTTCAGAATTTATTCTTAGATAGGTGGATGTTAATCTCCCTATGTCGCTCCTGAAAAATAAAATAGATTTAGAACTTTCAGCTCATTAACGTTTTTGATTTGTCTAGCCTGGATGGTACTTCTAATTATGAAATCAGAAACTGGGACATGATGCGCGACGGAGCCGCCTTCATTGAGAACACAGGGAGCCCATAATCTGGTTTTCTTTAGCAGATGGAATCAGATCAGATATATGTCGTGGAGGGCTGTTGGAGGAGTGCGAGGAAAATAAATTAAGGGCCATGTATATAGCAGCAGCGCAGTTATATTTGAGGCTTGACTAATGTTTGTGTGTGTATCCTGCATTTCTATTTCCCCACTGGAGCATGTTCCGGTGGAGAAATTATATTTCCTGTTCCAATCCAACTTATTTACCGTATCTTCATGAACCTACCAATTTGTTATTGTAAAATAATGTGTGACTCAGAACATGACATTTCCAGCTTGTTATTTACTTGTAGTAATATGTATCGAAGTGTATTATTAGGACACAACACTCGTTCGTCTTTTGCTAATTCTGTGATTGTTCAATTGTAATGGCAAAGTAAATTTGTAGCTAGAGAAATACTACCTCCGTACCAAAATATAAGACGTTTTTTAGGCTAAAATAGCTTACCATAATGTCTTAAATTTTGATACAAAGGTAATAGTATCCAATTCTTTTCAAGGAGTACAAGGAGCTGGCAGTAGATCCTTTTGAGGAGGCCATGGAAAGAGGTTGAAGTTCATCCTCTGAACATTTCAGCGCCATTGCAAGGACGTTGAAGTTGTCTGCGTTCAGTGAAACTGATAGTCGGAGCTGCCCTGTTACGTTATTCCAAGACTGAAGGGTAGGAGATCGAGCGCTACGGGTGGGGCCGGGGCCATTGGCCATTGAAGCAACCCTAGGGCAAATCATCAAACCCCTAATAAAGTGTGGCAAATTATCTAATCATCCGTGGGTAGTGTTGCCGAAAACTACCACTTTCGCTGTTTTGCAGCTCGTGACAAAAAACTACCATTTGGGGGTAATTTTTCGCAGAGAACAACCAGGTTGCACTAGTTACCGTTTGGGCCGAAACTGATCGCGATTATGAGAGGGATGGACCCCCTGTGCGGCCTGCTGGTGATGGCGCCTCTCATCAGACATGAGCGAGTCCTACTCCTGCTCTTTTTCATCTTCAACACAATGACTGCTGCTGCTGCTGCTCTTTTATAGAATCTGTGGGACTTACCATTTGGCTGAAAGTATGTTCTCTAGCTGCGCTTTTCAACATAAAACTCACAGTTTTGAAGAATGTGCCGACTTGGGAGATGATCATCTCAAATACAGTACATAGACAACCTTCTGCTTGTAAAATATCGAGTCTTGGGAGCGCTTTTAGTTACAAGCCTTCGAAAAGGGGATCGAAAACTGAGGCTTCTAGAGACACTACTCCATCTAAGGAGACTAGCAGGATTTGACACTGATAAAACCCAAGGGTTTCCACTAAACACGACTCACACGAAAAAGCAGAGCAAGGCAGGCAGCAGTCATTGTGTTGGCACAATATGGTGTGAGAGAACTGCAGGCAGCACTAACTTGTCTGATCTTCAGGATGCTATTCAAAGATACAGAGGAGCCAGAACAAGTTGTTGGCACACTATTTTAAAAAAAAGATTTGCGGGACAGCACCCAAATGCTAGTCAACGTGGCATCAGGATCCTCTGCCAAGGCAAAGAAACGAAAGTATTCTGCAGCCCAGTCAAGTTCAAATGATGAACTTAGTTCTTCTTTCGATGATATCGGAAAATGCCTTCTAGTACCCCATTTGATCCTGGTCAGTGATACAGCAGGTTAGTTCTATCATCTGTCGGGTTCGGTCGTTTTACCTTTCAACAGACATCTAATATACAGTACAACTTAGTAGGCACAATCTCTCTTCAGGTTTGACAAACGAGGAGTGAGTTTCTCACAGATAAAAACACTAGACTGATACAACTTGCTTATTACTGGAATATATTCGCATTCATCCATTTATTAACTACTTCTAAAAATTGGAATCAAGAAAACATTTTGTTGCCAATCCCTCCAACATTATGTGCCTACAACAATTAATGTGCAAACTGCTTATGATGTTGAGTCCAACTTGTTAGCTATGGTTTTTCTTAGCTATTTTGCTGCTGCAGTTCAAACATAAACAACCTCACATGAATAGGAGAAAAATAATTGTTCACACTAATTGGGGATATTTATTAATTTTCTGTTACTGTATTCATGGCAATCACTCCATTTGTGATACAATTATATTTTCGCTTGTCAATATATATGTCAAAAGTCGGAAAACACATGTTGGGATTCATACCGGATAATTATCGCCAAAGGAAAAGCGTGAAACTTAACGAAAATAAGCCAACAATAGCCTAAGACACCAAGAGATCAAGGGAAGACAAAAACCTGCAGGAGCTTGACTGCGATGGGGGCAACAATGATGCGGTAGCCAGTAATAACCTGAGACTACGGTGGCGGTATCTCCTATTCTTTCATCTTCAACGACAATGCCACCGCTGCTTCTCTACCTCCCCGGACCAGACAAGACAAAATAGTTGCTATGGAGAGGAGGACAACAAGCACCCAAAGTCGTGTAGTTGTCCGCTATATACAGCCCGGTGTTTCCATTCCAGCCTCCGGCTTTTCTGCAAAAATCGAACAGAAAGGCTGTTTTGCCTTCTTCAGCTTTACTTTGTTTTTCCACTCGATTTATTTCATTGATTTATGTATGGAACTAAATTTTCATAAAGACCTTGAAGGGGGCATAGATAAAACAGATCCTGGACCGTTCCAATGTTAAACATCATTGTACATGAACTATCAGGTGTACCAGATACAAATAGTTTTTCAAGTTCTAGGAGATTAATCCCCACCCTCAGCAGGCCTCACATCATTAGAATCCTAGTTGCGACACTATCTTCCTACCAAGTCTTGAACATCATTCACTTCTTCGAGGTGTCAATCCACTTTTGGTGCTTTAGTCCTTGTCAAAGTTCCGTCAACTACAATATATCATAAAAAAAGTTTAGTCCGGAATCTAAACTAGACTACCAAATTGGATGTTAGTACAGCTGAATACCTGATATATAAACAGAAAGCTACAACCCCTATAAGAAGCATGTAATGCTAGCACAATGAAACATGAACTTTACATAAAAGGCAACATTTCACACATGCACAATAACATGCAAAGACTGTCATCATGGCAAAGAGCAAACAATGGAGACTTTTTAGAGCAATTGCAATTGAATATGGAACATAGCAAACACTACAATAGCATTGACAACAAATTAACAGATTAAATGCTGGATGGCAACCACTTTTATGTAGCTACTTGTATAGACATCAACAAATGCGTATTGACCACTGAGGCAACATGAAAATAGAGTAGACACATCTTGTACAATGTGTCAGGCATATTTTGGCAATTTCAAAACTTTATATCTAGCTGAATCATATTTCAACAATCTGTTGCCATCTGAACCCTGACATTACCACATTTGAAGCCTCTGCCAACAACCCCAAGGTTATTTACAGTACTTCTAGTGCTTCTTGTTTTGCTATTGAGTTTCCTGATGACTAAGTCGGTGTTCATATCACGACTATTACCAGTATTTACCCTAACACGGAGAAAACACATTGGTGCATGACCATCAATTTTATTTAGCCATTGGAAACTCATAAAGAAATGGCAACAGGAAGATATGCATACAAGTGCTTAAATAATCCAACTTAATCATTATAACATGGCCATGATAATGAATTGGTTCATTTAACACCAACTATTGACATTATTGCATAATTCATGTAAGACATGATTGCTGAAAATAAGAGTTCTCTTATATGTAGTAAAAGCTACCTTGTGCAAGTAGACTATTTAGATAGTTCCATATATGTTCAAACTGGCATTGCTATTCCAAGTATAAATGTGAAAGATAAAATTATACTCCCTCCGTAAAGAAATATAAGAGCGTTTGGACCACTATAAAGTAGTGATCCAAATGCTCTTATATATCTTTATAGAGGGAGTACTTCTATAAATTTAGAAAGCAATGGCTGACATATGGCACGAGACACAAGTTCAAGATATGGTCAATCCATGGCACAAGTGTTTTGAAAAATGAAAGCATTTTCAACATCATCTACTATCAATTAAAAATAATTATTAGCAAAACAGCATTGAATAAACGGCCTTCTATGGAATGATGATGAAAATCCATGAGACAAGTTCAAACAGAAAACAGTTCCTTCCAAGACCCAAACAAGACTATTTCTAGTTTTCATATGCAGAATCACATGGCCATTTTCTATGTGCATATGACTATCTGATGGGCGAGGCTATGGGGCCGGTTGATCCCAAAAGTTACTATTCCATGGAAGCCAAATTTCATATAAAAACCTAGAGAGCAATGCAAACTTCAAAGAAAATAAAGCACTTCACCACACAGTTGTGCAGCCCTGGCCCCTGGCACCACCACTGGTCCAAAGAAATGGACAGTGGTAGACAATATCTTCTTACCGCTTGGCAACCACTTCGTCCTAAAAGGCTAAAACATCTAAAACTGTTCTAAAAATTCATCTCCTGAACAAAATGACTAAAAGTCCCAAAGCAACAAATGGCACATGGTTCTAATCTTACAAAGCACTGGACTAAGGAGGAGTTCATTTTTTCCACAATCACATCCGTACAAATGTTTCAGCGTAGCTCGGAATGAGGAGTTTGGGAGTGGAACCCTCACCTGATATTGTGGTCGTGGCGGATGCTTTCGGAAGTGTTGACAAAGTCCCCCTCCTTGATAGCATTGGAACCATGGTCAAACAGTTGTTGCGCCTGATTTACTGTTTTCTCCTCCTATACACACTCCTCACCACCTGCCTCCTCACTAGGCTTCGACAGCAACATATTTTGGTGGTTGCCTCGGGGCACAGGAGTGTAGAAGGTGACAACTGGAACCACATTAAGGAAACTAAATTGATCACACACCTTCCTCACCTGCTCAGATTGTAGCTCAATTGCGAAGAGTCCCGCCAATGTACAAACGAAAATGACATTTGCTCCCTCGGCGAAGCCCACCACTAGCACTCTATAACCTTCATCCAAACGAGCACTAGTTGGGAGAAAATTGCACGGGGAGATGACCCGGCTGAGCACCCATCGCGCATCAGCGCCATCACTCGCCTCTCTTGTCCACAATTTGAGATCCGGATGCAAGTGTTGGATTACTCCCAGCCCACCGTCCTCTGCAAGCACGAGATTATACATGCCAAAGTGGTTGTCTGGTGCGCTGAACAGAGTCAGCGAGTGGCTTGACAAGTCATACTCCAGGATCAACCCACTCTCCTCATGGCCGTAGAGGACGAAGTAGAGCAGAGAGCTGCCAATGAGAACGCAGGAATGATGTGTGCGTCCCATTAACTTGTCGTGCGTCAAGGTCGGCTCGCCCCAGGCACCGGTCTCCGATGAGTACACGCACGCCGACGTGCCATGCTCGCCAGGGAAGACGAAAAGCACGCCGAAAGGGCCCCCGGGGCAGTCGCGGTGGTCGCACCCATCCGCCGCGCAAAGCACGGCCGCAGTCAAGTAGCCGCGCTCCAACGCCGCGGGCAGAGGCACGAGGTGCTGGGCGCCCGTGATTGGCTCCCACACCAGGAGTTCCCTGGCGTCCCGGCGGTTGGGGAAGAAGAGGGCGCGGCCGTGGCAGCAGTCGCGGGCCAGCCAGGACGGCGAGGGAGAAGGGCGATGCGGTGGTGGGGATGAAGCAGGGGGCGCGGTCGCTGGCCTGGTCGTGGAGGAAGCCGAGCACGGGGGGTGCGCCGTGGAGCTCGTGCAGGCGGCGGCGGAAGCCGGGGCCGGAGACGGCGCCGCTCCAGGCCTTGGAGACGAGGGAGGAGCGGAGGAGGCAGGCGGGGTCGCCGGGCGGGAGGCGGAGGAGGATCTCCTCGACGAGCTCGTCCGGGAGCGCCGCCGGCGGCGGCGGCGGCGCCATGGCGGTCGCTAGGTCTGGATTGGGTGCGTGCGGTGCGGTGAGGGAGACGGTGGAGGGGAATGGTTCGGCTCAAACACTTCAGGACTCGGCTCTCCCGTACAAACGAGATCCTGAAGTTTGATATTATGAACTTCTTAGTGATTAGCTATTTCGGGTGTTTCCTGTTTCCGGTATAAAATGTGAAACTCTTTAAATCGCCCGATCAATATCCCGCTTCATCAACTGGTGTCGGTGTTGTAAAGCATCATTAGTGGCGGTGGCGGTGGTATAGCTGCAAAGTAGCATTCATGGAGGCACGGACGACATGGACATGGACGGTGGCCGGCATCGCCCTCTGGCTTTTTGCAGCATCGACACAAATGTGTGCAATTGATTAACAGACAGTGGCCTGCGTCATATGCCTCGGTGGAGGTGCGCTCGTTGGGTCGCA
The DNA here is from genome assembly GCA_904067115.1 of Aegilops sharonensis. NCBI lineage: Eukaryota > Viridiplantae > Streptophyta > Magnoliopsida > Poales > Poaceae > Aegilops > Aegilops sharonensis. Next base: position 22,882,421 of record LR880966.1, on the reverse strand, counting down.
TCGTTCATTGTTGTGAGGTTGCCGATGTCTGTGTCATGGTTGAGGCGTCGGTGTTGCTGTTGTGTGGTTCGCAACATCCTCGTTGCTGCAGAAGGTTGCGTTGTGTTGCGTCGCTAGGCTTCTTGGGTGTAGATCCAAAGAGAAGGAAGTAAAATACACCACACTTTGATCGAACGACTCGTCAGGCGGCTGATCTTTCTCTAAAATCACCCACCTGACACCTAGCAACCGTATGCAATAATAAATCTATATATTTCTGTTTGCAGAGAGCCAATTCTAGGTGTGCATCATTTCGCGGCTTTCACTCAAACAACACAACCAGGTACCAAGTTGTAAATTGAGAGGTCATCGTCGATGTCAAGTTATATATTGTGACCGTGTTAATAAAAATTGAATGTATTCATATGTTATTGATGTCAAGTTATATATTGCGGACATGTAAGCTTTTCTGATTTCATCTTGTTTATTAGTGGGACATATCCAAATTTGAAGGTGTAACGATGGAATAGAATCCGACGGTTTGTGCTGCAATTTGCGAGAGGCAGTAGGAATTGAATCTGCCAACACCAATTCTTTTTTTAATAGTTTGGATTGCTTACCACATGTGTCATGTGGTAACACCAATTCTAGCACATCTTGAGGTTGGACACTGGAATCATCGGACCAATAATTTGCTCTTTTCTTAAAAAAAGAAAGCATTGTCTTCCTCTTAACTAGTACTTGTTGCTCGATCCACTTCGAAAAATTGTTATGATTTGGATATGTACACAAGCAATGAGCATGAGTTCTTTATGGGCTCTAATTTTCAAAGTTAATGTTGTTCACATTAATGTAGACGTTCTGACACACCTTAGACTTGCAAGTTACACTAGTAGAAAAATGACCTTACATTCACCTCACTAGTCCCGGTTCGATTACGGCCTGGTATAATGTGACCATTAGTCCCGGTTTCAACGGTTAGGGCGCGGGCATCATTAGTCCCGGTTCATGGCGTACCTATAGTCCCGGTTTGTGACACAAACCAGGACTAAAGGCACCTTTAATCCCGGTTTGAATCTCAACCGGGACTAAAGATGCTCTTATATAAACCCTTCGTCCAGCTCGAGCTCATTTAACCCTTTCCTTTCCTCTTTGTTCTTCCCCTCTTGCTCGAGCTCATCCTCCATTTTTGCCAAAAAATTTCAAGATTTGAAGGCACCCATCCATCCAAGTCTTCACAAAGGTTAGCAACTTTGTCATTTCATCTCTTATTACTAGATTAGCTCTTGCAATGCTCTATAAGTATAGTGATTTCTGGGTTTTAGTTTGGGAGTAATTGTATGTGGGACTTCATTTGATTTATATGCAATTTGAGCTCAAATTAACTTCTTAGTTTGCATATGTAGGCGTGGTTTACTTAGTGTCTTTCCGTCCCCGTCCTAACCACCGCCAATCGCCCGCACCGTCCCGTCGCTGGCACCACCTTGGTGAGCCTCTTGTTCTTATCTTTTTTTATATAAAAAATCATGTTTGTGTGATTTAGATAGTACGTAAACAATATTTACAATTGTATTTGATTACCATCTATTGTGTTGACTTTCATTCATATATATGTATTGACCCCCTTCTTCAAATTAGATGTGGGAGAAGCGGAACGAACTCCTACCACATGATCGCATACGAGCAATTCAAGAGGAATTGGCGGGACTCTTTGTTGACCACATCATACCTAAAGACGAAGAATACCATCAAGAATTGCAAATGATTTAGGTAGATGATGTCAGGGATCGTAAGAGATGTTATATTGTATATATGTAGTAGCGTCGGATAGATATACGAAAACTTGTTGTTCGACCAAGCACGGAGAAAGAAGGGTCAATTCTCTCTATATATATGTTCATGACGATCTTGTGTCATGGTTCCTTCATTGCTATATGTAGTACTAGTGCCGAGTTGAATGGAAAACATTAAATAAAAATGAAACCCTAAATGTAAAAGAATTTAAGGTAAACACAAAAATATAAGGGGGAAACACAATATGAAAACCCCTAAACCCCTCCTTTAAAAAAACCCCAGCGCCTGGCAGCTACTGACGCTTGTCTGCCTTTTAGTCCGGTTGGTGTCATCAATCGGGACTAAAGGCCCCCAACCCCCGGCACGGGCTCGTGCCATGTGGTGGGCCTTTTGTCCCGGGCCATGACGAACCGGGACTAGGGGGCCTTTAGTCCCCACCCTTTAGTCTCGGTTGGTGAACCAGGACTAATGACCAATTCCGCACTAGTGTTAACTCATTTGATAACTACTTTAGTAAGTTTGCTTGTCAAATTTGCAGGACAACAAAGAAGCCACAAGATCAAATCTCGTCAAGCCTTACTTGATGGAATAAAAAGAGATAGGTCCTAATGCAAGTTCGAGCCCCTTCATTGGATGCAAAGATTGAATTGTATGGTCCTATTGCATTTGTGTTCATGATGACAAAGGCATAGTCTTTTTTGTCTTCCATACCTTGCTTGACACAAGCTTTGAACATTTGCTTTGTTTGCGCCACGATGTGCCACAAGGATGGTTCATGAGGTGCCACGAGGCTAGATCTGATCGCTGAACCTGAAAGTGGTAAGCTCGAACTGAAGTTTATTTGACCAATAAATTCAAATTCGTGACAACAATCTAAATAGTTCCGAAAATGCCATGTTGATTTGTCATGACATTAAGTTTAAAAAAGTTTTGTACAAAATTATTTAGTTTGGTTCCCTAAGAAGCTTGGTTGAAAAGCATAGGCTGAAGAAGGCGACTCATCTCATCGACGCCTTTACAAGTTCAAAAATATAGGAACCTGATTCCCTCAAATTATAGCCTTTCGAAACAAACTGAAAGGTGCATATCCAATGATTCTGTCAAGGACGCATGAGTGAAACGTGGTCGGTTTCTTCGGATCGTACATTACACCCGAAAGGCAATGCCATCATTGCTGACACAATGTCCAAATTGATTTTCGTTTGATGTATGATGCCAACGAGTGATGTAACCGACTGGTGTTGCCATATCAAGGCGCAAATAATAAAAGCACAGGGTTTGGAAGTTTTTGTTTTTAGCTAGTACAAACGCAGACACTCATACATACACACATATACTTACCTCAATGAACGCACGCACGCACACCCTACCCCTATCAGCATCCCTAAGAGACTGAGTCGACACATGGTTTGGGAATTGGAACATGTCCCATGTTGGAGATAAACTTACGCCTCCTTTGCTTTATACAAACAATGTAGGAACTCTACGAGATAGGATGTAGAAAAAAATTCTTTAGGCCCTTTGGTTTGTAGAAATAGACTCCTGTTCCTCTCCTTCGTATTTCAATGGGAAAAAAATCAGCATACGCCTGGTTGGAGAAAAACATCGGCGTATGCCTAGGTGGAAAAAAAATCCTTATCATGTGAACCAAATGATATTTTGTTCCCAACCCTCTACAATTAGTATTCATAGAATTTGCAATACATGATATTTCACTTCCTATAGACTATGACTCATGACCGTATGATATTCCTATCATATGAATCAAAGTCCTTAGTAATAGTCTCGTCGACTTTCTACTTGCGTACAACCTCAACAGAATCATCGATGGTTACAAATCCTGATACTTCCAATTCCTAGGATGTCCATGGGTTCAAAACAAGCATAAAAAAACTAATCTTACCAGAGTCCAATACTTGTGTATGCTATGTGTTCTTATTTGAATCTACCAACGATTAGGATCTACCCCTTTGTCGGCCCTAGGCTCTGTGAAATTTTGATCCTATTCCATCTCTCTTCTCATGCTTAAATAGGAAACCATTATACTGACATCTCATAACACCTTGTGACGCAACAACCATGAGATGGATGCTTTCATTTTAGTTCGATACTGCCATAAGGAGCA